>JAULJL010000046.1:6925589-8125589 GCA_030761205.1 Fremontodendron californicum | reverse complement strand
TTTTATTTACTGTTATAAATAATTAAATAAAAATTAATTATTTTGTAATAATTAAATAATTTATAAAAAATAATATATTTATTCTAATTAATTAAAAAAGTTATTTTCCTTTTTCTTATTTCTTTCCTTCCTTTTATAAATAAATTAATTTTGTAAAAAATTAAATAATTTATCAAATATAAATATTTATTTACATTTAATTTTTTTTGTAAATATATTTTATTTTCCTTTTTCTCTCCTTTTTTATTTTTTTTTCTTTCTATTCTCCTCTCTACCTAACTCTCATCGATCGAAAAAGGGAAATTTGAATCCTCACCGCTAGTCCGACCTTGCGAATGATCAGATTGTCATTCATAACGCTCGATAGGAATTGCAAGAGGCCAAATTTGATCTTTCGTGCTAGATCGAGGAGGATAGGATTTGGCGCTTTATGGCAGATTTGGACAAGGTAGTTGTCGCCTCAACTTCAGTATTGGAGTCGACATAAAAAATTTAAATTTTATTTAAATGAATATAAATAAATATTTTATATTTATAAATTATTTAATTATTTATAAAAAATAATTTATTTAGAAAAAGAAAAAGGAAAATAAAATTTATTTTTTATTATAAAATTAATGTAAATATTATAAATTATTTTGTTTTTGAAAATTTAATTATATTAAAATATAAATTATTTTTATATATTTATAAAGAAGAAAAAGGGAAAAGGAAAAAAAGAGAGAAAAAAGTAAAAAACATTATAAATAAATATTTTATATTTAATGTAAATAAATATTTTATATTTTTATAAAATTAGTTTAAATTATAATATAATTATTTTTTTTATTTATAATGAGGAGAAAAAAGGAAAATATAATATAGAAGAAATAAAATATAAAATATTTTATTGTTACTTTTTTATAAAATTAATTTAGTTAAATATTTTATATGTTTATAAATTATATTTTTAAACTATAATATAAATTATTTTTATTTTTTGTATTTATTTATAAAAAAGAGAAAAAAACTTAAAATTTGAAAAAGAATAAAAAATAAAAGAATAAAGAAAAAAACAAAAAGACAAAAAAATGACAACATGATGGTATTTTTGTAATTTATATGTCACATGCCATCTGTCATTTAGCGTCTACTCTAACGATTTTGCTAACGGAAGGACTACTTTGATACAAAACGATAAGATCAGAGATCTGATTGATATGTTTTGAAATTTGATTACCAATATAAAATATGCTCTATATTTTGCGGATCATTGATGCTATTAACTCCTTTAACTTCGTATGAAAATTTGCAACTCTCAATAATTTGTTTTAATAAGAAGTTTTTGAATTTTTTTTTTTTTAATGATTAAGACATTTCATAACATTTGAGCATTTCAGACATGTCATTTTGACATTTGAGAATTTTGGATTGAATAGTTAATGCATGTATCTTTATTCAAAAGAGTTGGATATAAATCCATCTTTGATTGTTGAAAGAAGCTTTTATTAGGGATGACAATAGATAGTAAAAAATTAGATATTTGATATTATTCGATTCGTTTTTTTACGGATTTGGATATTGCAGATTTTGATAATTTTTAGATTCGAATATTAGATTTATTATCCACAACCAATTCGGAGTGGATACGAATATGAATACTTGGATATTTATTATCTGAATTCGCTTTGGTTTTGATTCGGATAATGTCGGATATTCGAATCCGTTTTATTTATACAGATAACGGATTCGGATATCCGAATTCGATATACATTTACATATTTAATTCTTGTTTAATTTTATATTTTTATTTTTTAAAAAATTGATTAAATAAATTTGGATATTTGTCAGATTCGGATATCGACAGATATTGCTTTTTAAATCAGATGTGAATTCGGATAGTAAGCAGATAATAAATGGATTCGAATTTTGAATAAATTAAACGAATTTAAATATTTAAAAAATTACAGATATTGCTAGTTCTAACTTGTATTGTTAATAGAGTGACTCAAAAGAGTTGGATACGAAAAAGTAGCGATTTTGATTGTTAATTGGATGACCAAATAAATAAAAACCAAAAAAAAAAAAAAATTTAAATAATAAAAAAGTTTAAAATACTAATATGTTCATGAACTTTTACAATTTGCCTAAATAAAATCTTATTTTTCTGTTGTATGTAGATAAATTTTATTTTATAATTTATATCTAAATAAACTCATAAAAAAAATGTGATAACTTGATCTTAACCGTTATTAAACACATGTTCAGTCGGTGTTTTTTAAACATATGAATGATCGTCATTTTTTGAACATATATTATAAATGTTGATGTGACTTTTCTAATATTGCAAAATTTGCTGCTCGAAGTTAATTTTAACATGAAAACAGATTAGTTTGAAAGAATGAAAAAAATGTTTGAAAAATATTGTGAAAAATTATTATAAAAAAAATTGTAATATGAGATTTTTGAGTATTTGGTATTATTATGAAAATTTATTGTGAAAAACTAAAAATTTTAAAATAAATATGATATTAAAAAGTAAAAAATAAATTATTTTCAATATTATTTAAATAAATTAATATTATTAAGATATATATAAAAAATCGACAATGAAAGCAATTACGAAGCATCATGGAATAAAAAAATTGGACCGGATCGGTTGAATCGATAATCCGTCCGGTTCGCTACTATACATAAAATCAAACTTTTCTTGAACCGATAAAAAATCGATTTAATCAGTAAAAAATTATTTTCAAATTTTTTTTGTAAGTAGTGAGATTTGAATTCTTAGCCTCTTAGGTTTATAATAAAGATTATACCACTAAGCCAAATACATATTTTTATTAATTATTTACTATATTAATTATTAATTATTTATTTAATATTAAAACTATTTTTATATATATTTAAAATTATTTTTATTAAATATATCGGTTCAACCAATTGGACTGAAAATCGAAAATTTAATCCGGTTTTTTCAACATTGTGAAGCATATGGACCAATAGACAATTTGCAATCAAGACCACAAAAATAGAGCTAAAGGGCAAGAAATGAAAATAATTGCAGATGATGTATTTTTGCAAAATAAGAATATATGCATAAATAATAATAAAGTAGATAAATATAGCAGCATACCGAATATCTAATTGTACTCTGAAATTTATTTTCTTCTACTTATGGTAGATCTGTTCAAAAGTCAAGTTATTCATCCGGTTCAATAAGTCCGACTTAATATAAGTTTTGGATCGATTCGAATTACTATTTATTAATAAAAATATTTTTTTATTTAAATTCAATTATAAAAATATATAAATATTAATATAAAAATAAATATTTTAATATTTTTTAAACAACGATTTGAATTTACAGATTAGTCTGAGCTTGAGTAAAAAATTGAAAAAAAATTCGTATCGCAAATCGATCCGATCTATCCATGAACAAATTTACTTCGGGGGAGGAAATCAAAGTAGGAGCTTTTTTTTTTTTTTTTTTTTTTTTTTTTTCTTTTGCTATGCTTTTTAAATCGGTTGGTAGTTAATTTTTCCATTTATCTCACACCTCACATCTAAAATTTCTAATTTCGACTAAATTTAAAAAAAAAAAAAATTTATCTTATCCTATTCTTCTAGAAACCCGTTACTCAAACATCCTTCTGACGTCGTTTTTTTATCCTCTAGAACACCACTAATTTATGATAACCTAAAAATTACAAATCAAACCTCAAATATTGTCATTCGTTCAATAAAGATGGAATTCGGCTTCAATAAATTAATTTTTTTTTGTAAAGATGAGAAAAAGGTTGATGCTTGCTCAGATGCTTGGAAACGATAAGACGTTTAATTGCTTGCTCAGATTACAAGGAATGAAGGAGTTAATTGAAGATAATTTTGTCAATAACAAATGAGTGAGTGGATATTAGTAAATGAATTTTGTTAACATATGCTTTTAGGATATTTTTTAAAGTTAGTTAATATTTTATTTATAGTAATAATGTTGCATTAAATGTAATGTTAGCAATTTTATTCATCATTTTCAATACATTAGATGAAAATATTATTATATATAATAATTTTAAAAAATATTTTAAAAACACTCGTTAATAAAATCCTTAATAAATTTGTCTAAAATGAGTGTATGCACAACAATGAATTTATCATTGAAAAGCTCTGTTTTCAAAACTAAACGCAATGGTAAACGTACTAAGGAAGCCAGCTCCAATTATGTTCACCTTATCTACTAAAAGTGCAAAAGGTTGTTAAGATCAAATGTGTCATGCGACATCTTTCCTTTAATATAATAACTTATTTGGATTCAAATAATAGAATAAGATCTTAATACAATACAATAAAAAAAAAATTAAAACGTTTAGAAAATTTTGAAATAATTCAAAAGCTTATTTTAGTATTACACTCGAAGAAAAACATAAAAAAAAGTTTTTGAGTATCCCCAATGCAGGAATCAAATCTAATTAGAAAATTAGACAACTTATGTGTCAGGCTCGAAACTTTAGCCTAGCAAACCGTCCGATCTTAGGACGGATATCGCTTACTTGTATGCCTAATGACCCTTTTTTTTTTTCTTCCCTAAAAGTAGATAATGTTCACATCCTTGAAATCTGGAGAGGAAATGTAGGTTCTAATAATTCATCCCTAAAGGAGATCAGCTGGAGCTTTTTCAAGGCACCTGATCTCTCTAAGATATGGCTCTGACAGTTTTGAGCAGCCGTGACTCCAGCAGAGTAAGCTCCATGCACGGACCCTTGGTGCTCCTCACTAACAGCTTCCCCTCCAAAGAAAAGATTACCCAAAGGTGCTCCAAGCTTCTCATACGAATCTCCTGCCATGCCAACCGCATCATATGAATAACAGCCAAGGGAGTCTGGATCTGTTCCCCAACGCGACACGAGATACTGAACCTGTTTCACATTTACCAACTCAAATATTAGCTCACACCTATGTTGTTCCAACTCTTCATTTTTCTTTAAGTACCCGTATCCGACGCATATTCAGACATAGACATGAAGATATGACCCTCCGAGGACCCTCTAAATACATAGAAAAACTTGAAAAAAATTGAACATACCCGTGTCGGATACATACCTGTATCCGACACTCACATCCGAGTCCGAGTAACATAGGCTCACACCTTTCCTAGGAGACATCAATTATCATTAAGAAAAAAGGAATTATAACCATATCTGAAATTGTATATGGAAACTTATACCTATGTTACTCGAGCTCGGGTGTGAGTGTTAAGATACAGGTATGTGTCCGACACAGGTATGTTCAATTTTTTTTTAAAGTTTTTCCACGTACTAAGAGGATCCTTAAAGGGTCATATCCCCATACCCATGTCCGAATATCCATCGGATACGAGTGTCGGACACGAGTACTTCAAGAAAAATGAAAAGCCGGAGCAACATTGGCTTTATACTACATAGTAGTTCTATTTCGTTATTCTATCAACATTTAAATAATTAATATTCAAGAGTAACCAGGCTGATTAGCAATTGTAATTTCCTTAAACTAAACCTAGTTTAGTTCAGGAGGAAATTTATATATGCAGTCAATATATAAAATTAATAACTGAAAACCATAAATTTACCGGCTCAGTTGCATCAGGAAACATTTTCTTCAACTGCAACATCACAAAATTTGCAGCATACTCATCAGAAAACTTCTCAAGATCATAAGCAAATCTTCCAGCAGCCATATAGACGAGAACAGGATGGCCTGTCGCCTTGTGAAGATTGAGAAAATAACCACAAGAATAAGAGGTAGGTGCAACGGTGCCTAACAGCTCAACATTTGGCCAAAAGACTCTGTCAAATCGCAAGGCAATCTTGTTTTCACTACCAAAACCAATATCTGAAATTGCAGCAACCTTCCACTCCGGCAATTTTGGTTCAAACTGAATCAAATTGGCTTTAAGAATCCCAAGGGGTACAGTTACAATAGCAGCATCAGCAATGAAGCTCATCCCGTTCTCAACATCGACCACCACCTTATTATATCCATTGGATATTTTAGTAACCCTACTCATCAAGATCCATAAAAGAATCAAAATCTTTGTTGCCTGACAAGCACCATAAACAATTTCCATTCTTAATTTACATGTTGAATGAAACAAAAGATCATTTTATACACTACAAGAGAATATTTACAATTCCCGACAATAAAAGTAGCATGCTGATTGCACTTGGAGATCGCAGTTGCTCAAGTTATGTAACCAAGTAAATAAAATGAAAATTGGGTAAATATATGATCAAAAGCTCAAACAGTTGGAATGCTCCGCCAGCGTAAGCCTCATCTAAACATCACATTCTAGCTGTCTAATCTCAGATAATGAATAGAACGGACAAAGAAAATTAGTGAAAGAAATAAATGGTGAGCTTATATGAAGCAAAAGAAAAGTAAATTTCTAACTATTAGCAAGAGTTAATTACTTATTTGGTACCCAAACTACAGCCAAAAGTGATTTTGCACCAAAGTTTAAAATGCGCAATAAGGTACTAAAATTTTGTTTTTGTTTACCAGATTGCATATTCTACAACTCTGTTAGCAAAGACTGACCATAGCATTGTCACGTCATCACCACATCACGACCACATCATTGCCAAGTTATCGAGTGGGGTTGGATGTTGGGAATATGCCATACTTTCTCTACCACTGTTAGCAGATAATCCGGTAAATTGAAGCAAAGTTCGGGTATCACATTGCACATTTTTAAACTTTGGGTACCAAGTCGAACATTTGACTATAGCTTGGGTACCAAAATATATAATAAACCCTGTTAGCAATTAATATGAGAGTCAATGCAGAATCTAATACTATACTAGTAAAAGAGATTCAAGCATAGTTATGCTTCATCTCTAGACTAAATCTCTTTGGTGTTTGGTGCAGAATATTCTTTTAGACGCATTAAACATCTAACTGAGATACGTAAATAGCAGATCAGTGAACCATTTTGATGCAACAAACCTTACCTATGATTCAAGCGTATATCAATATCTTTAGCAAGTGCTTTTATTACAGGGTCATAACCCTGCACCATAAGTCCATGACCACCCAAAAGAACATCTTCCTGCACAGCACAAATCAGCCACAACAACGTATTAAGGTAATATAGAAATAACCTTTCCTTAAAAGTTTAGTACTGTACATTTTCAATCAGGACACAAACACTAAGAGAAAGAAGAAAAAGAAATCAAAATCTTCTAAAATAACAAGCATATGAAAAAGCACATCAGTTGCTAAGTTTAAGATTGTCAATAATATGCAATTATAAGGTAACTCTCAACAGATAATCAGTTGCTTATATATATATATATATATATATATATATATATATATATATATTCTTGCTCCTTCATTTCCTTGTACTTATTTTTTTCTTTCTCACTCTCACTCAATGTTAGCCACCTCTGCCTTCTTCCATAATGCTAGCCTGAGCAATAGCCACTCTACTGATCCAGAACAAAGTGATCTCAAAACAAATAATCAAGAAAATATGCTGAATTCTCTATAATCAAAATCTCCAATTGTAAATCTCAACTCTTTCTCTTTCCATTCTAGCCATCCTCTGAGCCTTATTTCATTATTGGTAGGCTGGCCAATAACCACCCTCCAGATGTAGAACAATTAATCAAAAAAAAAAAACCCTCAAGAAAATACTCTGAAGTCACAATAATCAAAAGCTCCAATCTCAAATCTCAGTTACCAAAAAACACAATACTCAAACTCTTAATAATTTAAGTTTCAATAATACAGCATACTATATGCTCAGATCTTAGTAATTCATAATAAATTGAAAACTATCGAACTGAAATAACATAAGTAATTATAAGCCTAAACCCAATTATAAAGTCAAAAAACAAAATATAACATTAATGTCTAAAACTGAAAATAAGAAAAACAATAATACATATAAAATAACCCAATAATCTAAAATATCCTCAAATAAAACTGCAAATAATAATTGAACTCAGAACATATAGAAAAGGAGGAAAATAAAATCTTAAATAAGTTAATCCTAAAAGCAGCTTCTTTGCATACTACGCCCCTCCTCCCTATTTCTTTCTCTTTTCTTTTTCCTCTAATATTTTACCCTTTCTCACCGAAATTGGATGAGGGCAGCCATTGATTGACCTACCAGCAATGAAAGGAGGCGAGAGAAGGCAGCTAGAGCTGAGGGAAAGAGATTTCAGAAAGAAAAGTAGAAATGTAACAAAAGAGAAGGAAGAAAAATAAGAAACTTCAAGCACATTAAAATGAAGTCATTTAAGTGAGTTACCATTACTTTTCGTTATAGATTAGATGAAATGTTTTAAATTGTATTACCGGTTTAAAATGCAACTTTTTAAAATGTAGGTGTTTTATGTGAAAATTTCGGTAACCTTTTGGTTTTCTACACAATTAGAACATGACTTAATTAGTCAGTGTGACTTCATGCAGGCCATAGAAGGGGATGTGATCGAGAAGACATCCAACTGGAACTTTCCAGAAACAAAATACAAAAGGAAAAAAAAATAGATAAGAGAGAAGGACTTTCAAGATGTTCAGGTGATTAATGGAAAAGGTCAAAAAGGTAATAGGCTAGCCAGCTAGGTGATTCTCTAGGAGCGATGATCGGTTTTTTTAAAGTAAGACTCACATGATAAAATGCGAATTCAAGTCATTGTGCAAGTGCAATAAAAGCTGATGTAACAGTTACTCCGTAGTGTTCATTCTCCTTTCACAAAAAGGGTCAGTTAATATGCTTGCAACAATTTTTGTTGATTGGTGTGGCAATGATCTACTCTATTATGGTTCAAGCTCTTCTATAAATCATTTTACACATGATTACAGGTTTAAATTATACATCTTCACCTTCTTCATGAATTTCTAACACCACAAACTATCTGACATACAACTCAAAATTTAAAATGAGACAGCATAAGAAAGATTGTTATTATGTTTAAAAGTAGTAGTTACCACATCCATAAACAATAATCAGATCTCCACTCCAAGAAGAGCAAATTAATAGATGTATAGTCTGTTAAACAACCAATACTTGCCTGATCCCAGCATTTCAAGGATATCATATCTGCATCTGCAGCAAACCAAGCTTCCATTCTACATATGTACCACTGCAGCACTTCATAGGCAAGTCCTTCTTGTCTATAGAAAATAGGATATGTCAATGACACTAAATAAACCTAGATTTATTAACAAGGCAATGAGATACTGATGACAAATACAAATACCTTAATTCAGGGTGCCTATCTAACACAATTGCTATTGCTTGAAGGACTGACATGTCCTTGGTGTGTTCATCCCTTACTTTCTCTGTCTAGAGGCGTAAATAAGAACGAATGGATTTTCTCATGACATTAGAATGCCCAGTTATAGACAATAAACTCTGATAATGTATTTACTACAATACCTCTTTGAGTATTCTCTTGAATACATCTCCAACTTCAACAACCATCTCTTGTGGAACTTTACAGCCATCCATATCGAAAAGCATATAACTGATAAAAGTAAATTCAGATCCTCAAGAAAATAGTTCAAACTACACAAAAAGGAAGCTATGGCTGCATGTTGGTTTATATGCTGTATGTAGAGATTTGACCCATGAAAGAACTAATACATGTTGAACTATCACCTTTGGTTACTACTAGCTAATTGACAAATTCAGAAAGTACAAATATGTGAGAGAAAAATATATAAAAAGAGATTAAATAAGATATTGGAGTAGCCAATTGTTTAAAGGAACAAAAGAGAGATAGTAATGAAAAAATAGGAAACAGTACAACACCATTACAATTTCTTTTTAGAACAAGATAAAGCCCATCGGTCTTTGACCTACACCCTTCTCAAGATTCACTCCTGGCATCTTCAGGTTGAAAGACTCATTTTAACAACCATTGAGGTGCCCATTGGTGACAGAAGACAAATTACAAGGAAATGTCTGTTTTTTTCTTTTATTTTTAGTGGCTGAAAATATCTATGATTAACTGATGGCTTTATGAGAATTGTGACCATTTAGCAACAATTTATGAGGAATAGTACTGTTCAAATTCATTGTCCATAGACCTGTCAATTGGGTGGGTCGGGTTGGTTTCAGATCGGGTCAATTTTGGTTGGGTCAATTCAGATCTTAAAATTTCGGGTCATTTTCGGGTTTGGATCGTTTCGGTTTGGGTCACTTTGGGTTTGGATCATTTCGGGTTCGAGTCATTTTTGGTTCGAGTCATTCGTGTTTGACACTTGGGTTATTCGGGTTCGTGTCATTCGGGTTTGACGCTCGGACTATTCAGATTCAGGTCATTCGAGTTCAATTTATTAATTTTAAAATCAAATTAAATTAAATTTAAACAAATTATTTGATCGAGTCATATTTAATTAGAATTTTATTGAACATAGAAAATAAATAATAAATAATATTTAAAAATAAATATAGACATTGTAATTTTTAATTTAAAAATAAATATCTATTCGATGTTTTTGGATTCGAGCATAATCCGGTAATTTTTCAAATTCGAATATCCATTTTACTTAAACGAGTATTATTGTATACTTGAAATCGTTATTCCAATCCCTTTACATATTTGTAAATGTATTATTATAACAAAGAGTACAAATCATTATAATACAATACACATAGCAATCACCTATTTTATATACTTTTAGAAAATCACATGATAAGATTTAAGAGATAATACATTTAAAATAAAAACAACATATTTACCCATGATAAGTTTTAAGAGATTATACATTTAAAATAAAACCAACACATTTACTCTAAAAATAACATGTATAACGACAAGAGATTATATAATTTGATCTAAATTACATAATAAGATATTATTATAACATAACGTACAAATCACCATGATAAAATACATGTACCATTATTAACAACTTATTTTATGTACTTTATTCTAAATTACATACGAATAGATTATACTTTTAAAATAAAAATAAAATCCTTATTTTAAATAATATATATAATGATAAAGATTGTTATAAGATTATCATAAATATATAAATGATAATTAAATATATAATTTTAAATCTTATTATAAGATTATCATAATTGATGTAACATTTTATTAATTTATTTAAGAGATTATTATATATTTAAAAGACTATTTTAGCCTTTGAACAATTATCTTGAAAATCTTGAACAATTAGTTTAAGAATGTTATTATGGTGATAATAAAATAAACTTGCTTATAAAAAAATACAACAAAATTATTATTTATCCAATCCAACAATTTAATTTTAAATAAAGATATTAAAATTGATTTACAACCGATTTATAAAAATTTTAATTTCTAATATCCTAACACTATATATAATAACATTAAACTTCTTTTACATTTTCTAATTTTTCCCGACCACTGCAATCATAGTGCATACTTTATCATACTCTAAAATGGTAAAATTAAAATAAATTAATAATTTATGTTATAATTATTATTTTTATTAAATTAATGTTTTTAAAATTAAATTATACTTAATTTAAATTCAGGTAATTTCGGGTTAATTGTTCTGATCAATTTGGGTTCGGATCATTTCGGATTGAATCGGGTTCGGTTTGTTTACTTTTCTAGTCAAATCGGGTTGGATCAGGTGGATTGGTTGGGTTTTTCAGGTTCGGGTAGAAATTGACAGGTATAATTATCCATATTCGCTACAGAGTTTGCTTTAACAATGGCTAAGACTTGTTCATTCCATGCACAAATGTTACACATCTCACTAGCCAAATGCTGCTGTCAGTCTAATCAAAACATTCTTTATCTGAGTTTGGGACATATGGCATGATGCAACAATGTCCAAAGGGTCCAAGACCAGCATGATGCTGCAAATATAGGTTGATGAAAGCCATGGGCCCCATGAGAAAAAGGAAAGAAAAGTAGGGTATTGGAATAACCAAAAGGAACCATGCATATGATCTTGAGAGCATGTTAGAAACATATAAGCAGAAAGTTATGAAAGATTACCTTTCCAAATCATGGTCGTACAACACAGAGTTGTCACCACTAGTACGGTACAATGTAAGGCCCAGAGAGCATATTAAAGGAGCCAAGGGATTCTCATTGCAGACCCCGTGTAGCCTGAAATATTAGAAAGATAATTAATAGACAAGCCATAGTTTCATTATTTCATATTTGCATCTTGAAACACATAGATCTAACTGATAGAAAGAAATGCGATTTTAATGCTTGCAAAGAAGTCTAGAGAACACTCTTTCAACTTAATAACAGGACTCAAGTAAAAAATATGAAGCATAAAGGAAGATAACTTCTTGTAAGCTTATGCGGTGTTTCAAGGTTAGAATGAGTGGTTTGCTTTGCTCCGAGCAAAGATGAGATCCATTTAATCCTTCCATAATTCACACTAGTACCCAATTTATACCATCTTAAGTAATTGGCAAACATTTTAAACCAACAATCTCACACATAAACAGGAAATGAAATCTAACATTTTCCTGATTCCATTCAATTTGCAAAGCGGCTGCAGCATTAGAAATAGAATTATAGAGGAGCAAGGTAAGAGAAACATGAAGATCTAAAGCCTGTTAAAGAGAATGAGAAAAAAAGATGACTTTCCATGAAGCTCCCATATCCACAGGGCAACCAAAAGAGTAGTCAGTATGGATGCGGCCACCAAGTCTATGTCGTGATTCCAGCAGGATTACCTGAAAGGCAAAAAAAAAAAAAAAATTGTCAAGTGAAAAGCAGCAAAAAAGAAAGAATAAAACAAATTAAATACATAGAATTATTACCTTGAAAGAAGCATCAGAGAGAACCCGTGCAGCAGCAAGGCCGGAAATACCACCTCCAACCACAATAACACAAGGAACAATTGGCTGTTTCTTGTGCCTCTCAATGCCTAAAATATATATTTATATATAAGAATTGAACATAAAACTCATAAATAAAATGAAATAAGCTGTGGGTTTTGATTAGATCAAAACAAGGAATATTAGTATTTGATTACTAACCTTGGAGTTGGAGCAGATCCATGAATTAGAAAAGAAGAATTAAGGGTGTATAGGTGTGAGGAAATTGGAAATCAACTGGAAAGAATGGAAGAGAAGGGAGATTAAGAGGCCGGCAATGAAGCGGCTGAGATTGGAGGAGGAAGAAGAAGAAGAGGAGCAACCCAGCTTGTTCAAGGCGTTCATAAGGAAATGGAAGAATACCCAAAGGCTGGGATTGGCATAGATTAAGATTATATTATAGATTATAGATAGTAATACACAGATGGCGATGCCGATGGCTATGGCCGATTTCTCTTTTCTCTTCCAAGACTAACGCAAATCAATCTCTTCCTCCCACAATCCCAACACAACTAAATATCTAAATACTCCGTCCTTCTTCCTCTTAATTTATTATTAATTTATACTAATTATAAATTCTCCACTGAATTTGTGTTGGGAGTCATAAAACTAATTTGATTAAAAAACTATATAAAAATTAAATTAAATTAAAAATAATAAAATAAAATAAAATAAGAGCATATGGGTTTTTTAACTTTTAAAAAATAAATCACTTTTTTTATATCTTTTAATTTAAAAATAACTACTCATTAAAAACTAAACTATTCATTTTTTTAACTTATTATATTTTTTAAAGTATAATAATTTTCTTTTAAAAACATTTTTTTTCATCCACTGTAATAAATTTTAATATTATATATAAAATTCCTAATAAGTTGATGATCAATCAGTTGATAAATAAAATATATTAATAATTTTATTTTCAAAAAGTAAAAAAAATTTATTTAAAAAATCAATACATGTAATTAAAAACCTCCTTTTCTTTTTACCTATTTTTTCATATATACTTTAAAAAATTTCACTTATTTTTTTAACTATAAAAGGGTTGTGTTATAATTTAGTTATATTATTATGAATACTTCCTCTGTATTTTTTTTCCATTTTCTAGATATCTCAAAATTATATATATATTTTTTGAATGCTTAAATCTCTCACTTTTTATATTTTAAAATTTATTTTTAATATTTTTATTTTTTTATATTAAAAACTATGAAACATTAAATTTATAAAAAAATAAAAATATATATTATATACACCAAAATTAAAGTTTTTTTTCTTAAATTTCTTAAAAATCAATAGAAAATTAATAATTTGGGATGGAGGGTAATAATAATATTATTGTACAACCGAAGTCCAGCAGAAAAAGAGACGTTAAGTATGGGGAAAGGCCTCATTTCGTCATTTCTTATGATATTATTCACTGTTGAGGAGGCGTCTTCCACCCATCTGCTTTAGCTTTGCTTTGCTTTGCTCATCCGTCCTTCGTCCTATATTATTATTATTATTATTTATATTTATTAGTATTTGTTATTATATGTGTTTACATATGAATGTTCGTTAATAAATAAAATTAATAAAATGTATATTAACTAAAATTTGTGTTAATATGTAAAATTTGTTTCCTGTACAAATTATTATAAAATTTATTATTTTTAATATTAATTCAAAATTAATTTCGAAGATAAAAAATTCAAATGTGAATTTTATTATTTTTATTTATATCAAATAAATTGATTTATTTTTTTAAGGTTAGTTAAAAATTAGAAATTTTAAAATAAAGTAATTCTACATATTTTTAATACTTTTTTTTATTTATTATCAAATTAATCTATTTAACGAAAGTGTTTTAATAAAATTAAATTTCTTATTTATAAATTAGATAAATATTATTATTAATAATAAAAAAAATTATAATGGAAATTTAGAAATATAGTAAACAACAATAACTATTTTTGTCAGTTCAAAAAATTCTCCATATTCGTGCTTTTATATATATTATAGATTATAGATAATCTATCATCTTATATTTTATATAAATATATAAAAACCAAATTTTTTTATACAAAAAAAATATCTTATGTGTATATCTATAATGTTGACATATGGACAATCTTAAAAATTCGTCATATGTCCTTTAATAAATATATTTAATTTTAATTGATACATTTTTAATTTAAAAATTAATTAAAAAATTAAACTGATTACATTTACTTTTATTATTATTTATCTTAAATACCTCTCAATTAAATTCATATTAAAAGTAATAAAACTTTAATTGTCATCATTAATCTTATATCTATAATCTATATCTGTAATATATATAAAAGCATAAATGTGAGGAATCTTTTGAACTGACGAAAATAGTCATCGTTGTTCACTATATTTTTAAATTACCATTATAAATATTTTTTATTATTAATAAGATTTATCTAATTTATAAATAAAAAGTTTAATTTCATTAAAATACTTTCGTTAAATGGATTAATTTGATATTAAATTAAAAATTAAAAATTTATGTAGAATTGCTTATCTTAAAAGCTTTAATTTTTCACTATTCTTAAAAAGTGAATTAATTTATTTGATATAAATAAAAGGTTAAGTTTTAAAATAATATAATAATTTGTACATGAAACATATTTTACATGCAAATTTTAGTTAATAATATGCATTTCATTATTTTTTTTATTTTTAAAATATACAATTATATTTTAAAAATTAAATAAATCAACGAGCACTTTTTATATGTTGTTTACCTAATATCATAAGTTTACGTTTGGATATTTAAAAAAATTATACTTTTCATATTTTTGTATATTTGTCGAATATTCGTGTTATTTTCTCGTATTTTATGTCAATCCATGTGTTAAAAAAATTGATATTTTTACGAAAGAAACACACTTTGAAGTTTTAACACTTTATATGTTTGTTCAATATTCATAATATTTCCTCGTATTCCATATCATTTCATGTTGAGTTAAAAATACCGATGATATAATAATATTCACGCGTTTTTCCCTGTTTTTGACTGGTTTTCTCGCATTAAAGGCTTTATACACTATTAACCATCAAACCGAACAAAGCTTTGGCAGATAGTAGCTAACATTTGGCTTTAGGCTTTATTAACCAACGGTCTGATAAGATTATCATATAGATCTTAGAAAGATTTGGTAAAATTTGCATTTAAGAAGTTTCTTGAGCTTTAACTGAAGAGTTATCATGTCTCTCTCGATTTATTAACTCCCTTCATTAATTACATTACCTACTGATCTTTTGCTACAATTATATATTATCACTACTTCTTCACTCTTTGGTCTTAATAGCAGGCATCACACAGCTTTTAATTGCATCAGTTTTTTTCCTTTTTTTTCTGTTCTCTTTATTGCTCTGTTCATTATTCGTTTTCTCCCATTTTCTATTGCATGGAACAGTCCCAGGTGCTTTCCCGCAATATTTCTCTAATTCTTTCTGTCTTGCTTTTTTTGTTATACAATCATTATTCTCATACTATTTTTTAATAGCAATTGCAAAACCTTGTTTCAGATAAGTTATCTCATGCTCTTTAATAACCCTATTTTTTTTAACAGTTTTTAAAAGGATGGAGGACGTCAGCACCATGGCTATTTCGCTTTCCTTTAAGAGGATCCTTGATGAGCTTGTTGAAAAACTCCATATCTCTAAATCGACTTTCGATGTTGAGCAGTTTGGAGGTAATCTGATGAGGGGTATGTCGAGGTATATATTGATCAGTACCCATCTCAAATCTATGACTATTTTGCTCCGAGCTTGGTTGAATTGTTTGAAAGAGCTGCGGAGCTGTGTGTTAACTTTTTACGTGAAACCTTGAAGTTTGATGTTGTTGACGTTGGCTATGTTGATAAATATGTGTTTGAACATAGATACCAAGAGTGCTTTCTTGAACTGGATAAACTGAATGCTCATAACTGTCAACTATTAAACGAATGGGCCTATTCTCAGTGCTTGTACAAAGAACTTCATGAGAAGTTCATTGCACTGCTGTTGGAGAATAAACGACTTGCTGCAACATTGGAGAATTTGCAAAACTTTCTGGGTCAGACTGATAATGACGAAAATGATACCCTCTCTGGTATCTAATGAACTGTCGCATGAGTAAAAAGAATATTTTGATTAGTTGCTTTGGGAGCCGTTAATATATATATATATATATATATATGTTATATGCTATGTGGGTGGTCTTCCTATCAGCTCTATATGGTTTCTTCTTGGTAACTTTTGTCTTTTTTTTTTTTAATGAAAGAAAATGGTTATGGACTTCTGTTAAAACCCCGGAAATGTATAAATTAAGAACTATTAATATTCTCTTTGTTCATTTGTTATATTCGAAAGCACAAACTGATATAGACTTGTTCATTTCACAGATCCGTATCGTTGAAGCCTTTCACTAACTAATATATCGCCCTAAAACCTAAAAACATGAAAACAACATGAAGTTGTATGTTAGTGATAGTAGGTGTTCACGTTTTATGTTAGATTTGTGTTCTTTCTTCCCTCAAATGATGATGGAATAAATTTCATGCTAAATATAATGTTTTACGAATATTAAATATACAAAGTGTTTTTTGGGTTAATTTGAAAAACATCCATAAATAATAAAATAATTGTTAAAAGATCTAATAAGAAAAATTATTCAAAAAAGAGAAATAGAAATATTAAAAATTGGTAAAAAGGAGATGGTAAAGACTTAAACACCCTTAATAAAATATTGATATCTTTACCTTTGAAACCCTATTTTTTCTTTCTTTTTTTCGACTGAACCTATTTTTCCTTTTTCATTTTCGGCTGAAACCTTTTTTTTTTTCAAGCGTCTTCTTCATTTTTGCCACCCCCTTCCCCTGAAACCTTTTTTTTATAAGAATTTTATTTTATTTTCTTCTTCATTTTCGACAGCCCCTCTTCTCTCCACCTTCTATCTCGTCGCTCCTTTTGAAATCCCTAGCTCTAATCGAAGTCCTTCGTTGCTCTCCTGTATTTCTCATATATTTGTTGCTCCTGAAGCTCCGGAAGAGACACCAAGGTTAGGGAACTATTATTTATCTTTTTGTTTATTTTTTATTCTATAAAAAATCCTTGCTGAGGGAACTATTGTTTGGCCTATTTGTAGGTATATATGAGTCCTATTTAACTTGAATTTGATTTTACTTAAGCTAGGTTTTTTGGTTCTGTCTGTTACTAAAACTTAAAAGTGCTCATGTATCTATGTTGGCCATAGGGGTCACTTTCATTCACATTTTTAAGAACTTACTATATCAAAGGCCAAATGATAAATGAAGTGACTGCCATTCAGTTTGCAATTGCAATCCTCATGCAATATAATGAATTTCTATATAGAATGAAGCTGATACCTAACCATATTAGGCTAATCCGGATTTTAAATGAATTAGACTTTGTCCCTAACTTTTCATCTCTATGATTTTATTATTGATCCAATGTCACCCTTTATCAATTTTTTTTTTTAAAAAAAAATAAATACAAAATGTGACATGTTTCTGCCATGAAAAGAATATATTAGTTACTACTATGTTAAAGCCAAACATTGGGAAGGGAAAAAGACTAGGAAAAGGCTAAGCCAACTGAAGTAAATTTGCATTTACTGGAATTTATATGGTAAAAATAAAAAGCTTTATGTCTCCATTACAGAACAAAGGACTAATGTTGCAAATATATACTATGTTGTATAGTTATCAAATTTTTACTTTGTTAGTAGGCACAGGTAGACTAAAGAAATTGAACCAAAATTATGAGAAAAATTGACGTCCAAAACCAATAGTCCAACAGTGCAATTTAGTGTAAGCAATAAAATAATAGCTATAAAAGAACCATTCCTAGGCTCACCAAGAAAACCATAGTAAAGTATAATGCACCTGAATTCTCAGTTAAAAAAAATTAATAAAATGGTTATTAATATCAATACCTTTATAGTTCGCCAATGATCTAAACATTTACGGTGTACATATTTTGATGTTCCTTTACACTTGCAAGGAGTGATAAAATCTCTACCTGAGGAAAACCATTGCACATTGAACTATTAGCAAAACTTCTTTCGTACATTTTATTTTCATTTTTTCATAAAGTGAATTTAGTTGATGGATATACCTATAAATATATATATATTTTTGTCTTTAGGTAAAGATTGGTTGGAATTCGAGATCTTGAGCTTTTCATTGAGCTATCAACTCATTGGTATATTTATGTAAATATTTCCGCCTATACTTTTAACTGTAGTTGTTTTTTGGCCAATACTTTTAACTGTAGTTTAATGTCTTATTTTTTTGGCCAATATATTTATCTCAATAATTATTGTTAATGCATTTGAAAATAATTGATATGGTAGAGAGTATTTGAGTCTTTTTAAACTACAATCTTCTTTTCATATAGGAATAACAATTGCTAAATCAAACTTATATAGATTGTTTGTTTGTCAACTAATCAAAGAGGAGATAGGGGGATGCACGAGAGGCTAAATGGCTAGTCCTTGGTGCAGCTTCCATTTCATGGATTTATGATCACTTTCAAAAAAGCTAGGGGGTGCTTCCAGTAGTGATCAATGGTTCATGAAAGTGCTGAAAAATCACTTTAATAACTCTAATAGGTCTTTTTAATCTAAGCCTAATCATCATGGGTTTGCAGTACTTTTAATATCTTACTCTACAGATTCTCACATTTTCATATTTATTTTTGCATTTTCTGATCATTGGCTAGTCAAATGATAAACAGCCTAGGTAAAATCCAATTTCCATGAAACCAAACTAAAAATTTCAAGGAATTTTTTTAACTTTTATACTGCAGAGAATTGGTCATGCTGCTGTTTTAGTTGTTGTTACTGCTGTAAGGAGGACCGGTAGGCTAAGAGGACAATCTGCTGCTACTGCTGTCAATGTTGATAAGGCATAAGCGTAGGATATTACTTGTTGTTTTAGTTCTTTTGGTTATTTTGGCTTTTATATTTAATTTTAAGGGTATTAAGCACATTTATGCTAGAAATTTTGTTTGAATTTTCAGATAATGGTACTATTACTGTTTGGAGTTGTTTTAGGGATGTTTATGTATTAAATTTGGATTTTTCAAATAACAAGTGAATGATGAATCTTTTCGGTAGTTGTTTTGAGACATGATATTAAATGTTGCATTCATTAAAGATGGGTGTCCCGACCCTTAAAAAATTGTTTTAAAGACAGTTTAAAAACAAAAATGCAGGAGTCATTAGCTGAGTTTTAAAAAATTGTTTTAAAGACTTAAGTATAGGTTTTTTTTTGTGTGTGTGTGTGTGTTTGTGTTTGTGAATTCAATTGATTTGACTCTCTAGGCCTAGTTGCAATCCTACAATAATCAGGAATGAGATATGATTGCCAATTTTAACACGGTATTGATTAATTTTATCAGGTCCTAGATAGAAGCATTGGTGATTTGTTGTTTTCTCTTAATCAAATAAGTAGAGGCACCTAAAGCAAAGTTACCAAAATACATGTTTATAATATAAAGATTAAGCTGTATAAAATGAGAAGGTTCAATTTGGTACAGCTCCAAGCACTGACTTGCTCATATCTAAACAAAGAATACGACTGGACCACTGTTATCTCGTGCAACATTCGCCATTTGCTGAGTTGCATTTGCGATCCTCAATGCATGCTTTAGGTAAAGCACGACCATGCAACCTCCCCCATAATTTAGGATAATATAAAAATGTACATATTGTTTTGCCTACTTGTACATATAAGTGAAAATTTTTAATTAAAATATTTTTCACTAAAATTGTTAATTTAGACTATTTTAAAATGATTTAGGGATTAATTGATTGGGATTTAGGGTTGAATTTAGGACAATATAAAAATGTACAAATTATTTTGCCTACATGTACATATAAGTGGATATTTTTTATTAAAATATATTTTTTACTAAAATTGTTAATTTAGACTACTTTAAACTTATATGGGGATTAATTAATTGGGATTTAGTGTTGAATTTAGGACAATATAAAAATGTACATATTGTTTTGCTTACATGTACATACAACAATGTTATATGTACATATTGTTTTGCCTACATGTACATATAAGTAGACATTTTTTTATTAAAATATTTTTTTACTAAAATTGTTAATTCAGACTACTTTAAACTTATTTGGGGAGTAATTAATTGGGATTTAGGGTTGAATTTAGGACAATATAAAAATGTACATATTGTTTTGCCTACATGTACATACAACAATATTATATGTACATATTGTTCTGCCTATATATAAATATAAGTGGATTTTTTTATTAAAATATTTTTTACTAAAATTGTTATTTTAGACTACTTTAAAATGATTTGGGATTGATTGATTGTGATTTAGGATTGAATTTATGACAAAATAGAAATGTACATATTGTTTTGCCTACATGTACATACAACAATGCTATATGTACATATTGTTTTGCCTACATGTACATATAAATGGACTTTTTAAAAAAAATATTTTTTACTAAAAATTCTTATTTTAGACTACTTTAAAATGATTTAGGGATTAATTTATTAGGATTTAGGGTTGAATTTAGGACAATATAAAAATGTACATATTGTTTTGCCTACATGTACATATAGCAATGCTATATGTACATATTGTTTTGTCTACTTGTACATAAAAGTCACTACTCACTACTCATGCACCAGTTTGAAGATAGCAAGAAACCTTAACTATTTGCCAATTAGTATTCTTTTATATTTTGCAAAAATAACCTTAAACTATCATAAAGCAAAGACACCTTAATGTAATATTTGGTAGCTCAATATTGCAGAGCTAAAATTACAAGGCTTTTTATCGTAAACGATAGACAATTGAGCCATCTAATCAAGGAGCAAGAAATCAAACTGAAAAACAACCAAGTAATTGAAAGTACTGGACTATAACATATCCAACTAATACCATAAACACAGAATCGGATAATCGAAATTTCGTTTCATTCATTCCAAACATAAGATGTTCTAAACAACACAAAAAATTAGAAAGTACAATGGCCCTAAGTTCCTACCAATATCAACATTTTACTACAACCAGAGTACACAAAGGAAGCTACATACACGAGAAATAAGAAGCAAAAACTAGACTAAGCAATAGTCACAGCAGCTAAAAGCTTCTCAAGTTCCTCTTGTTGTCTCTTGCAGCATTACCAACCAACTCCAGAACCTTGAATAACACAAAAACAAACTTAGCAACATATTTCAGGGGATCTAAAACTATAAATTAACTAGTTTGATCGAAAAATTATAAATTGATTGTATTTGTACATACTAACCCCTTTTTGATCGAAAAACCAATCTCTGCGAGCCCAGCTTGCTGCTATATGTAATTGTACATACTTAATTATATACTTTGTAATTTAGGACAATATAATAATTACCATAACATATCTTGGTTCGAATGATGCACTATATTTCTTTCATTGTTGTTGGCGGATTTGATCATTTCAATTCGAAATATATACAAATTGCAAAATCGATCAGTAAAATTTACCAAATTTGTCAAAGCAGCATCATTCACCAAATCAATTAACTTGATTTTGTCAAACTCCAATGTATATCTAAATACATGATCAATAACACTCTTCCTTAATTTTTTCCCAACTTGATGCACTAATTCTTCAAAACTAATGTTATCATCGATCATCACACCCATTGTTCTTCCACTTAGATATTCTATAGTCGCCATTAACAATCAAGACCTCACCATCAATATGATCGTGATTACAATAGACTATTTTCTTAGGGCTTGATTCATTCATTTCAACTTTATTATGATCGAACAATATGTTTTTGTAATGTATGAAACAACAATAGACTCCTACATGTTAACCCTCCTTAAAACGACTAATCAAGCAAAAATATAATATAATAATTGTTGCTTCTGTAACGCAAACATTTAACCATAATACCTCTATTTCATCATTTTTGCCATATAAAATGACTTAAAGCTAACACAATTTATAAAAAATGCTTCAACAACATTAGCCCATCAATATGTACATATAACAAAACAATATGTACATATTGCATACCTATATGTACATTCTTCCAAATAATATGTACTTTTTCAAAATTCAATCAATTAAGATATTATGTGCTACATTTACTTGTTCCACCGTAAATTAACATATGAAGCAACCAAACAATGCCCTTAAGAGTCATTTAAAACAACACCAAAACCCCATAAGACATACAAATACAGATTCAAAGCAAAGATATCCTACCAGTTAAGCACTTCTCATTCCAACATTTTCTTTCCTTCACTAAGATTCATGATACAAAAAGAAATCTGTTGAAACATTATCAAATACCAACCACAAAGGAAAGAAAGCAAAAATCACATCACATAGAATAGAATAGAAACATTTAAAATGTGTAGCCATCCATATCGCAACTAACTAAAATGAATGATTAGAATAACTTGTGGGCTCTACGGTGATACCAAGAAAAACTTGTTCATCAGTTATTTTACACTAAGGTGAACACCACCAATGGCAGCATACTTTTCTTTGCTTTTGGGAGTCTGAATAATAGATATGAACTTTGCCAATGGTTGTTGAAAAAACTTTAATAGCCTAGGCAGACATATAATATCCTACATAGAAAACATTATCACCATCAACACCACTGAAACTTAAAACCCACAAATGTTTATATGTACATAAAAAAGGTTTATATGGTTAGTGGTTTGGGTTTTTCTATAGTAAGAGTATTAAAAGTTATATATTTACTACGTACCTAGTATTTTGTATGAATCAAATAATTGTAATACCTAGGTAATTTTAAGGGATTTTGGGGTTTAAAATGATTCTGAGCTTATTTGATCAGTGTTTAAGATAGAATTTATCACCATTTTGAAAATGTACATATAATATTATTGAATGTACCTATCTTTTTGATAAATGTACATACTGTTATAGGTATATGTATATATAGGTCAGGTTTCTTATTTTGTTGCCTTAACCATCAAAACTAATTTGTTATCTTGTTGCATTAACTGTTAGCTATTTATTTTTATCGAAATGTACATATAGCATGTGTATTAACTATTATTGCTTGTGAATATTATTGCAGGTCTTGCTAAGCCAGCTTCTGTTATAGAAACCTTTTGTTCTGATGAACTGGTTTCACGATATGTGAAACTGGATGGAGTTGTCACTTTAGTTGACTCAAAACGTGCCACAAAGCACCTGAACGAAGTTAAACCAAGATTTATTACGAATTAGGCAGTTGAACAGGTTGTTAATGCTGATCGTATAAAAATTTACATATAGTTTTACTGAATGTACATATAGTTATGTTATATGTACATATAGTTTGCTATATGTATATATAAGTAGGTGTTATTAAAATGTACAAACGAAAAAATGTACATATAGTTTTGTTATTACAATGTGGATGTTTAGATAAAAACTATATGTACATATACCACAACTGTATGTACATTCATCAAAATTATATGTACACTTTTATATCTGTGAGAAATTCTATATTAAACCCAAAGATCTTTTATTCTTCCTTCAAATGAACAAATTAGTAAAAATATAATGATTCATAAAAATTTCAAGAGTGATAAATATAACATAACTATATGTACATTCAGAAAAACTATATGTACATTTTTAAATCTGTATTAAATTCAACCCTTATTCTACCCTAAAACATGTTACTAATATTTTATTCAAATCCAAACTTTGAAGGAAACAGGTCTATAGTATTACTCAACGTTTACTGTAACAGTTATTCTTACTATTATTTCTTATTTATTCACCTATTCTGTCATTTGCCATTTTGTTTTTCACTAACCACTAAATGAGGAGCATGGAATTGCCCATAAAGGAACAAAAGGAGAATTTCGATAAACCATTCCAGCCATCTATAACCATAAACAAAAGCATCTACAATAATTGTTTTTTTATTCTCCTAACATAGCTATATGGCATCATTAGAGGGAAAAAGCAGCAAGAATCTGCCTCATATGCATTGATCTATGTTAATAAAAAGCGAACACAGTTTCTCACTTCATGTTAGAAATTTATAACCCATTATTTACACCAAATACTTATTTAAACTGATACCAGCTTAAGCAGAATGAATGTAATTTTAATTTTCAATTGCTAAGAATTGAAGTCTAAACCTTTGAATTATGTTCAAGGCAAGCATTCATACAGTAAAAAAGAGAACAAAACTTAGGTAAATATTAAAACTAATAACCAAATGCTAGTCACTAACTACTTGGAGAAAATACCAATGCTCAACTCTCAAACATTCCGTTGAGTTACTAAACCCTAATTTGCAGCTCCAGGTCAAAATAAATAATTGAAACAACATTGATTCAATTTCATTTAGCAATAAAAGGAAGCAAAGTGACTTAATGTAAAATATACGTACTTTCCATTGATTCAAGTAGCGGAAGGGGAGTGATTTAATGTAAAATGTGCTTCAACAGCTTCACAATAGCAACACCTATCTCTTTCCATTGATTCACGTCTTTATCAAATCGATAAAACTTCGACTTCCTACTAATTAAATAAATAAAAATAATATATATTCAGATTATTCGAATTTCTAGATAAATCAGAGAATATTTGAATCAAAAATATATATAAAAAAGAGAAATACAGACAAATCGAGTATCGGATCTTCATTTTCATAGCCAGTGCTGACAGCGACTTCCTCGATCTTGACGATAGGGGCGATTTGAGCTCCGGTGTCTTCATCCTCGACGGCAAAGGCTTCCTCGTCTTTTCTGTGCTCATGGTCGGGCTTTTTATATAGTAAGGCGTTTGGCTTGTTGACGATGGAAGATATTTAGGGTTTAGGGTTAATATCATTTTTGCCATTTAAAACGACTACAAACTAACAAAATTTATAAGAAGTGTTTTAACAAAATAAGTCAACTTATATATACTTATAGTCAAACAATATGTACATTCTTCCAAATTATATGTACTTTTTTTAAATACTGAAAATTTATACCCTAAACCCAATAATTAAAGCTCTTACATGCTCCCCTTCCTTAAAATGACCAATGAAACAAAAATAGAACGATTCATACAAAACGACATGATGATAATGTTGTACAATATAAATCAATAGACAGTATGAAACATGACATGATGAAATTCATAAGAAAGGAAAGATTCACGCATTGTAAGTAAAGAGATTTTGATGCAACCAATCTAAGAATCGGTTGTATATATACATGCAAGTATAACAGTATGTACATATAGTATAATTATATGTACATTTAGTAAAAATATATTTACATTTCATAAGAGTCACAATCTACTCTAAACCCCAATAAATTAAGTTCTAAAGACTTCCCTCTCTTTAAAATTACCAAGGTAGCAAAAATATAATAATTCATGCAAAATAATAACACTAGTAGATATATAACTTTTAATTCTCTTACTATAGATAATCCTTAAATTCCTACCCATAATCTATCCTTCTACTTCTAAAATCATTTAAAACTACCCTAAAATAACAACTTTACTAAGAAATTGTTCAAGAAAATAAGCGCACTTATATGTACATAGAAGTATAAAAGTATGTACATATAACATAACTATATGTACATTCAACTAAACTATATGTACATTTAACTAAACTTATTATTTTATTTCCTAAAGCAAAACAATGAAAGTACATTTACAATACCAAGAGGAAATAGTACACCATGAGAATAATTCCTAAAAAAAGTTGACATATACAAAGATGAACCACCAAAACCAACAAATTCACATCATTGCGGTCAATAATTTTAAAAAGTTAGATTGCTCGAGCAAGAAAAAAAAACTTCAAAATTTCTTAATTCCTAGAAAGAAAAAAAAAAGATTGATGAGAATATTGTGGATATATAGAACAACTGTGAAATAAGATCAATTATGGTCCACATTTATGGGATGTTTTAAATAGATTTCATCTAGGTAAACTCCATAACTATATGTAAATATAGTAAACAATATGTACATGTAGCATAACTATATGTACATTCTTGCAAATTATATGTACATTTTTTACACTGACAATTTATTCATAGTCCTATATATGCAAGCAAGCAAATAACAAGCATGAATATCATTTGAATTAAATAGAGGCACAAACAACTATCATGACATGAAACTATTTTGCCTGTAAAAAAAAATTCCACTGCAATATATAGTGAAATTAAAAAAATTAATAAAGATGTTCTTACAATATGATGAGCAAGCAATTCTCCAAAATTGTAGATGTTATCTCTTAGAAGAGCATAAAGGGACAGATTAAATGTCAAATCCCATATAATTTAAAGGATTAAAATAAAATGAAATGAAGTCAAATGATAAATATATCTGTTAGCCAAATAAAAGCTGTAAACTTTCTTTAGTTTATTTATTTATCCATCTATTTTTAATGATTGGGTGTAAGGGTAAGTACAACCTCAGCATTCTGGCTGGAAAACAGAATACTTAAGCACATTAGCCATATTACAATCAGCGTTATCTTTCATACAAAGGTATGTCATTTTTATGCAGGTTTTATTGTCAATTATATACTTGGCAACTCGATTCATCCATGTTATTATAAAATTTTAGATATTGATGATAAGAGAAGGGGATGTAGCATGAAAGAAAAAGCTCAAACTAGTAAGACTAGAATTTAGACTTCTAGAGCATTGCTGCACATTAATTGGTTGATAAAACAGTAATTTCTAAAGGGGACTCTGAAGAACAAGAAGTATGTAACATCAAATCTTGATAAATGAGTTTCAGCTCCAGTAGTATCACAAGATAATACAATTGCATTGGTAGAAAACACATAAACCTATAAAAACATACCAGCTTGAGAAGATTAATCTTGGTCTCAAAGTCAGATTTATAATTATGATACAATTATATCAGTGCATCTTCAGCCTGAAATTTAAGAGAAACAAGCATCATAAAAAGTTAGATAACCTAGCCAACTAGCGTATGGGTACTCTTAGTTCATAGCAACCGAACTTATCTATGTATGTATGAATTCATACAAACATATATATATATATATATATATATATATATATATATATATATATATATATAAAGCCAACTCTTCAAAAATGAAAACCATTAACTAAACCACACTCCAAACTAATTATCCAACCAAGATACACTGAATGATCCAAGAGACCAATAGGAAACCACGATTGAACTTTCCACATGTACCATACAAAATCAAGAGGGGTAAGAGAAGGTAACATAAGCTTGCCTCTAACATTTTTCCTTCTACAATTAAGAAAATATTTTTTTTAACTAAAATAAAGACGCCAAAGCTTAAGAAGCTAATGGTTCGCAATTCATATGATTTAGCTAAAATATAACATAAGCTTGCTCATCACACTTTCCATTCTACAATTAAAAAAAAATCTCCTAAAATAAATATGCCAAAGCTTTAGAAACTAATGTTTAGCTAACTTCCATCCTACCATGTCTGACTCTACTGCAGTCCATGAACACATACTGTTTTCTCTTTTCCTTTAAAAGACTCAAAAATTCTGAAACTACTGCCACCAAAATAGATGTTTAGGTCAAAATTTACAATAGACAAGTAATAGAACAAAACAAATATTTATAATATTTGAAGCAGATCTTCAAATCAAAACAAATTAAGAGAGTAAACAATAAACCCAAAAGTTAAAAAAAAGAAAAAGTGACAATATCCAGAAATCAGCATGAATCTTACGCCGCAACGAAGTGGGGCCAAAGTCAGAATGGGTTTGTGACACGAAATCTCTTTTTGAGCTTGCACAGTGGAAGAGGGAGGGGAGAGGGTCAGAGCTGGTGACAAGGTGAGATTAAGTAAGGGGCGGACGACGCCTGAGAGACGGTGATGGCCACAAGGTAAAGGAGAAGGAGACGAGGATTGTGGGTAAGAGAAAAGGAAAAGAAAAAAAGAAGAGGGAAAATGGAGTGAATGCAGGGGAGAAAAACAAGGCAAAGGATAAAAAACAAGGCAAAGGGAAGAGGGAAAGAATATTATGAGAGAAAAACATTTTATTTCATTAAGGGTATTTAGGACTTTACAATTTCCTTAACAAGAATTTTTCATTTTTTCATTTCCTTTCTACAAATAATTTTAAGATATTAGACTCTTTAACAATTATGTTACTGTTGAGGGCATGTTTCTCATATTAACCCAATTTTTTGGTATAAATGTATTAGTAAAATTAATAATAATATAAAAGTATTGATAAATTTAACGATGGTATAAAGGATAATATAAAAGTATTGATAAATTTAATAATTTTATAAAGATATTTAAAAAAAAAATGATGATGTAAAGGTTTTGATAAATTTATCAAATACGATTTATCAATACCTTAAAAAAATAATGAATTTAATAAACAATGATTATTTTGATATACATTTTAATAAATACATAAAATATCCGAATTAAAATGACAGTGTATTTGAAGAACAAGTATACAAAGATACATATCCGATTCTATTTCGGTATCAAAATTTTTAATATGATCAAATATGACAAAAGCTTTTTTAGAAATTTATTACTAATTATTTATTATAATGACCTTATATCAACAAAAAAAAAAAAATAGTTTGTTGACCTATTTTGTAATTTTACTAAGCAATTTAACATTTTTTTTAACAAAATTGCCAATATGGACTTTTATCAATTGTTTTATGAAACATTATTATATATAATTATATATATGTATATCGTTCCTTTTAGGAACTCAATATGTCCCCTTCATGATAAGTTTGGTTAATAAGATTGGAAAATATAGATTAAATTCTGTAATATTTACGTTACTTCAAAAAAATGACAAATATAAGTATGTAAATGGCTTTTAAAAAAAATGAAGAAAGAAATAATTTTAAAAAAAATGACATATTTAAACTTATTTTTTAAAAAAATGGAAAAGAATATTTGAAAAAGAATGACTATTGAAATGATTCATTAATATTGATACTTATTATTTTCATGAAATACTATAATATACGAAAACAAAAAATGAAATGATTAGTGAATTTTTATATATGCAAATAAATTTGTAAATATTGGTTTGACCTTAACTCCAAAAAATTCTAAATAATAATATAAAATTATTTATTTGCGATAGATGCATATCCAATTTAGGCATGAACTTTTTAATAGACAGATGCAAAAAATATTGATAGCTTTATATACGACATAATGATTTAAATGTTATGTACTCAAATATCTATCAAATAGCTTTCTTTATGGTGAAAAAAAATCCAATATTAAAAAAAAATAATATCACGCTTTTTAGTTTTAACACCTTTATCTGTTTGTTCAATATTATAATATTTTCTCGTATTCCATGTTATTTTATGTTGTATCAAAAAACACCAATGATCTAGCAAAATCACACGTTTTTTACTGTTTCTTACTGGTATGCTAGCATTAAAAGCAGGATATGCTATTAATCATTAGTCTAACAAAGGTTTAACTGACAGTAGCCAACTTGGCATTATTCTACTACTCTTCCTCATTAATACCGCCAACTAATCTTCCTCATTAATATTGCCAATTACTTTTCCTCTGTTGACATTATATATCACCAGTTAAACTGATAGTTTTTTAGCTTTCACTCTTCAGTTAAACTTCACGGATATCACATATTTTGCTGCATAGGTTCTTTCTTTCCTTCTCTTCTCTTCTCTTATCTTATCTTCTCTTCTCTTTATTATTCTTTTTTCCCCTTTTTTACTACAACCAACATCACAAGGTACTTATTCCCAATGTTTCTTTTATTCTTTTTGTCTGGCTTTTTTTGGTATGCACTTATGTAGTCGTTATTCTCCTATTATTTTTATATGACAACTGCAACACTGAGCCTAACTTTTTTTTTCCTGATTTTTTTAACAATTTTTTACAGAATGGAGGACGTGAGTACTGTCGTTATTCGGATTTTGTTCAAGAAAATCCTTAACGAGCTTGCTATAAAGCTCAATATCCCTAAACCGATTTTTGATGTAGAACAGTTTGGAGGTAATCTTGTAAGGGGATATGTCGAGATATATATCAATTGTCGCAACCTAAAAAATAACAAGTCTCATAGCAAAATTTTATTATTCGTTAAGCGTGACATTTAAAAAAAAAATAAAAAAAAAGTCCACTTAATTCCTCTAGAAAAACGAAGGTTTTGAAAATAACCTTGAAAAAGACATGCAGTCGCCACCAATCTTTTTTTGGCTAGGTGTGATCGGCCACCTATTAAAACCGGTTTTATAAAACATTTTAAAATTAATTAAAATATTTTTTAAAACCAATTTCAAGTCTACGTTTTAAACCAGAGAAATCAAAGAAGCGGGTTCGGGACTCGTTACGTGCGAGGAAGGATTAGCACCCCCACAACGCCCGTATAAAACGGTACCTTTTTGATCATGTGTTATCTCAACTCGGTAAAAAAGTCGATTTTTAATTTAGTATTTCAAGTTAATTCCCAATTTAAAGAAAAATAATTTTATTTTTTATTGAAAATGATCCTGAATTTATTAATTCAAAATCTTCTTATATTCCCCAACAAACGTGGCAAAATATAGAAAATTTTATTAGTTTGAAAAACTTTTCGAATCATTCTTATTTTAAAGAAGTATTCTGTTATTAATGATAATTGATGATATCCTCCCCAGCAAATCCGGCAGAGAACTCATGAATTATTTTAATTCGGGAATATCTTTATTTTATTGAAAATCATTACATTTTTCAAAACATTTAAAAAAAAATATGAATATGAATATGAATATGTGTGACATAAATAAAATGACATAACAAAGTCTAGATAATATAATGCAACATAAATGGTATGATATAATTTAAATGTCTTAGAATATTCTAAAGGAAATGAAATGAAATATCTTAAGTCATATGATATATGATATATTCTAAATGAAATGAAATGACATAGGTAACATGATATATTCTATATGAAATGTAATATCCTAAGTCATATGATATATTCTAAATGAAATAAAATGATTTAAATGACATGGAAAATATAAATGACATGGCATATAATCTAAATGACATGAAACATAAAATAATGCTACCATATAAAATGCATGAAAATAAAAATAAAAATAATAATGCATGAACATAGTATATGCTAAATAATATGACAAATATAACTAAATAAAAAGCATAGGATATCATGAAATATTCAAAATCATATAATAAACAACATAACATCAAAAATATAAATAAAAAATAATAACAGCACCATGGAAATTATCATAAAAAAAAATCACATATTATATAGTATGCATGAATATGAAAAATGCAATGCATGAGAATGTATTTTTTTTCTTTAATTAAGAAAATTCGTATATCTAAAAAGATATCCGGCTACCTTAGGTAAATATATCAAATTAAATATTCTAAAACAAAAAAAAATTTGTGATTGTTTGATAAACAATTTTGGAAAAACTTAAATTTAAAAAAAATAAAAACCTAGCTAAACTCTTTTTAAATGGCTCTAATTTCCTAAGTTTAAAATCCCGGACTTGACCACCCTTAACTTGAGATTTAAAAAATCATTTTTAGAGATTAAAAAGGCTTAGAAACTACCGTAAGTCAGTATCTAAACTTCCTAACCAGCCCCCTCTAAGTAACTTAACCAAAACAGAAAAATGATTTTCCTTCAAATTCAATTCTGCCTCTACTGTCCAGTTTTAAAGCATGATTTTTTATCCTATTTTTAAAAATTCAAAAAAATATAAAAAAAAATAATGGAGACTCAGGACATGTAAAACTACGGAAAAAAATTGGCTTAATTTTCTGATTAAAGATGATTGCCCAGAAAAATCGAGAAAGTACGAGTACTGGGTGAAAAAACTGTTTTGCCAAAACATATTTTTTTCCTTTGATAAAATCATTTAAAAATCAAAGTAAAAATGTTAGAGATTCTTCTAAGGACTCACAAACAGTAGCTAACACTTTTGAAAAGTTAGGAAAAAATTGGCTCAGTAAAAAAAATCACAAAGGTAAAATAATCAATTTGACAACTCTTTAATTTTCCACAAGTATGCTCAAAATGAGCATGACTTTGAACCATTGATCGGTCTAAGTCATAAATCAAGTGGCAAAGACATGACATGCATGCAAATACAGCAAATATGATGCATGAAATGCATGATTTAAAACCTAAATGACATGAAAAATGCATGGCATCAATAAAATGACCTAGACCTAAATGAACTTGCATGACATTTAATGCAACCTAGGTCTAAAATGCATGAATATGCATGGCAAAGCAAACCAATCCTAAACCTAAAGAATGCATGGCAATAACACAAATATATAGCATGCTTAAATAAAATACACAACCAAATATCATGACAATGCAAACCTATCAACTAACATAACAACAATGCACACAGAAAGCTTAAAAGATAGGGGTGGCCGAATGGTTTATATAAAAATGAGCATGGCATTTTCACAAACACTTAATATACTAACATGCATGGCTAAAGAATAACACTCAAATCATGCAAATATAAAGTAAAGGCATGAAAACAAATAGGCATTTTCACAAACACATGGATTACAAAATGTAAAACATAAACAAACTTAAACATTTTGAAAACAGAAAATCAAAAATGCAAGACAAGTAAAATAAACATGATAACAAGATAATAGACTCAAAAATGGAAATAAGCAAGCAACCAAATTAAAACGAGCTTCATGTTTATGTATTAGAAGAATATTTAAAGCATCAAAACTTGTTAAATATCAAGAATAACATGAAATAAAAATGCAAACAGCAACTACACTAAAAAAAAAAAGCCATTCGGCCACCCAAAAAAAAAAAATTCTCAAAGCTTTTTTCAAGAAAGTATAAAGAAGAACTTGAAGAAGAATATTAAAAATACTTATTTTAGAAAGAAAAATCAAAAGAAACTCACCAAATGATGCACCCAAAAGAGTGTATCTTATTTAACCTTGCACTAAAAAGATCAATTGTAAGTATAATGATTAGCAAGGGTCGAGTCCTCAGGGATTGGGTTTTAATCTATGAGTTATTAGTTTATAACTTACGTTCAAAGAAAACAATAAAAGAAAAGGGGTTTTTGAAGCCAGATTTAAACTAAAGTAAATAATAAGAATAAGATGCAAGGCGGTATAACCAGCCAATAAAAATATACATACTAAATTAGGCGGTATAACCAGCCAATAAAAATATATATACTAAATTACGCGGTATAACCAGCCAATAAAAATAAAACAAAGTTAATATACAAATTAGGCGGTATAACCAGCCAATAAAAATAAATATACTTTTAAAAATAAGCAAACTAGAAAAGTAAGAAAACAAGTAAGTAAGAAGAATCAAATATGAAAAATATGGTTAAGGTTTCATTCTCCACCACTAGACATCATTAAGAATTAATTTCAGATCTATCAATATCAACCAACTATCAAAGTTAACAACCGTAGATAACAACAAGCTCTGTTATCCCAATCTTTCCTTAGTTTGTCGTTAAATAGAACAAGCTCTCTATTTAATCTCTAACCATTAAACAACCTAGAATAAGCTCTCTAAATTCAATTTAATGGCAGCTTTATGATGAGAAAGATAGGTTGATCTAAGCAACAAACACATAAGCTCGGATTGTTCAACTTAGGTTATGTTCCACTTTGCAATTATTGAAAACTTGACCATAATCATTAATCACAAATTGCCACTTATGAATAGGAAATCAAGACAATTACACGGATCAAGACTCCTAAACTAGCAATAGATAATTATCAAGATCTATCTAGTTGTACACCTAAATAAATCAAGACAACATCATGAACAATTCTTGTAGAAGAACATAAGCAACTTTGATAGAAAATTAATGATAGATAGAATCTGAAAATCAATCACAAAATATGTCTAGGGCTTTGAAATCACCCTTAACCAAATAGAAGTTTAGCCTAGCATAGGCATTGTAAACATAAACATAAAATTAAAGAGAATCTAAGAAGGAAATAAAAGAAAGAAAAGAGAAGAAGAAAATAAAGAAAAAGAAAACTAGAGAAAAGAAAGAAGAAGAAAACTTAGAGAATTTTATTACAATGGCTAATATCCTACCAATGTACAATATGATCCTCTACAATCATCCAAGGCCCTCTATTTATACACATTTTAGAGGGCTAAATGACAAGAGACAAGCTTTACAAATTTCAAAGGTAGGTATAATAGGTGGGTGCATTTTTCTAACAATTTTCGTCATATTGTATGACAATTTTGATCAGCCAACTTGATGGTCGATTTTGTCAATTTTGGAGGCCTGATCTGATCACATGGTCTTTTAGAAAAATGTTCCCCTATCAGTTACTGATCCATAGCCGTTGGAATCAGCTCATTTGCTGATGTGGATAAGAAGATATGGGCAAAATACGAAAACAGGTCAGCACAGACATCATTGCACATCAGCCAACTTGATGGTCGATTTCGCTAGGGAAAACGACTCCGTTTCAAGAAGTGTAAAACATGAAAAAGATAGATATGCCTCTTAAATTTGCACGGTTAAAGTTTCAGCCTTATTGATTCAGTGAAACTCGAGATATAGCTGATATGGCAAAAGGTGTCGGAACTGGAACTGAACTGGATTTGCCCTTAATTCTAGTAATCTGAAATCACTCAAAGAAACTTGTGAAAAACACCAAATTACATAAAAATATAAAAGATCATAAACACAATTAGACTAAACAATAATAACTCGTATTTGACACAAAACAATAATAAAACATAACTAAAAACTATATAATTATACGAGTTATCACACCTAGATTGTTGCTAGTCCCTAGCAACGACTCAATAAAAATAAAATAAGAAAATCTAATCTAATCCACTTTCGTAGGAAATCACGGTGGCACTTAGCATGTGACACAAGCCTTTAAACCCCTAGGTGTCCCTAGTGGACGAGTTTAGTCTCGTGAGGGTTTACTAGAACGATACCCACAAACATTGAAAAACTAAAATATAAATAAACTACATATACTAAAAATATTTACTCCTAATCCTTTCAATACAAATTAGAGACAATCTTTGAACAAGTCTTATAAACTAATCAATAGCTTAAAGAATTTCACAAAAAATCATGCTTGAATGTAAATTGTTTGAGTTAAGCCAATATTCTTGCTTGTCCACCTATTCTCCACTAATAAGATCATACAACTTCATGAATCAAGAGGTCTTTAATCAAGGTTGTAATGGGGCCAATGGGTTTGTAATGTGGTTGAAGAACAAAAGGATAAAGATATCACAAAGGTTCCAAAGAGTTCATAAAGTTTAGAGACATAAAAAGATCATACAAAGAAACTTCTCAAAACTCTTTACAAGTACATAGTCACCTAGGCCGGATATTCATGTTGGGCCTTTTCTTTATTCTAAACAACTTTGTAACATCTTTTTCTTTTTCCACAAATTCAAGAGATGATTCATATATATATTTTTTTTTACATAGGAATGTATTTGCCAGTATTCCATTTCTTTTTCTCTTGACTTTTCTTTTCTTTTCCCCCCACACTTATTTCTTGTTTTTAACCCAAATTTTTAACTAAAAATATCCCTTGTTTTTTTGCAATATGTCTCAAAATATATAATCCATCTTTAGAACAAGGTTAAGGATATAAGTATATTTAGGCTAGGTGTAAGTTGTGGTTACCAATAAAACATCATATTTAATGTAGGCTCAAATTGGCTCACTAGTGGGGATGTTCTCTTAGAACATTAATAATGGATGGCTGTTTGGCTCTGGTTATAATCCTAATGCCTCTATCATATTCATGTTGTCACATGTATCAATATAGTCTCAAACGGTTTAAAGCAAGTTCTAGAGAATCATGTAATCATAAGAGCACTCAAGAAAGAAATTAGATTGATTTGTATAATGCATCAATCATTATAGGCTCAAAAACTCACAAGGATGATTATACAAGTCAGATTAAGTCTAAACATGCTTCTTTCTCAATCAACATATCATATTAACATTGGCTCATAAAAAGGTTGACATCAAGCTCAATTCTCATGAAAATCTTCTCACTAATAAATCTGTTTTAGACTTATGCAATTCATATCTCATCATTGTATTAAAAAGGAACTAAAACACACTAAAAAAATTAATAATAATAATAATAAAGACTCATAAAAAAAAAATAGTAGACAAAAATAAAAGAAATCCTAAATCATTCCCCCCACACTTAATTCTTACATTGTCCTCAATGTAAGTCTATTAACCCAAATGAAAGAATCATGTGTAAGAGAAAAGAACTAATAACATAAGAATAGGAACAACTAAGACTCAAAACAAAACAAACTCATGCAACCTAAATAATCCTAAAATACTAAACAAAAATTAACAAGTAAACATAAAAAGATTAAAATCAAACTGACAAGGTATGTCTCAAGTCTCCCTTACTCAGACCTTGTTCAGAATGAATACTTCTAAATTGCTAACACAACAAACTTTTTTTTTTTTTTAAAAAAATTAGCAAAATATGTCCCTTACCCCCTACTAAAATATGACATTGTCCCCAATGTCAAATTTTAAAGGTAGAATTTAGGAGATATTACCTGCAGAGGTTGCTAACCACTTATTATAACTGAGACACAACAAGCAAAATGTTAGATAATGTCACAAAGACAAAGTGCAATCCACTCCTTGCTCGTCCATATCTCTTTTTCTTTTTCCGAGCGTTTGCGAAACAACCGTAGCAGATAAACACTCATAAGCTTGGAGCTTTTTGAGTAAATCTTCAATGGTTGTAGCAGAAATTATGGTTCTCCTTGCCTCTGAAAACATGAATCCATTTTCCACAGCATTATCTAAATATGAAAGCAAATTACTAAAATAACCATTAATGTTAAGCAAACCAATGGGTTTCTTATTTGTGACCAAAGATGACCAAGAAGCCACGCAAGCTATTTCTTCCAATGTACCCAGACCTCCTGGTAAAACAATGAATGCATCGACAAAATGGTACATGATTGTTATCCGTTCAGGGATACTCCAGACTTGTATTTCCTTACCCACGGTAGGTCCACAAAAACTTGTGAATAGTTTTGGCACGATTCCTAGAACTGGACTTCCTCCGGCGTGTGCTGCTGTAGCGACTGCTCCCATTAAACCCGTACTACCGCCTCCATAAATCAAGTGGATCTTTTGTTGGGCAAGTATTACTCCAACTCTTATGGCTTCATCAGCGAATATGTTATTTTTCCCTGGATAAGCACCTCCAAAGACACAAATTTTTTTAATGCGCTGGGATGAAGTACTTTCCATTTTTTTTTCTTCGAGTGCCTGAAAGAGAATGAGTACATGGTGTAATATATAGAGGACTGAGTAGTGAATCAGACAAGAGTAATAATGTCGCCGAAAGTGTATCTGACCTGTCAGAAGAAAATGTTAACCTAACAAAAGATTTTTGCGTGATTTCAGGAAGAAAATCAAAAAGAGAAGAAAAATCAACCGTAAAAGTCAAGAGTAATAATGTCGACGAAAGTGTATTTGACATGTCAGAAGAAAATGTTAACCTAACAAAAGATTTTTGCGTGATTTCAGGAAGAAAATCAAAAAGAGAAGAAAAATCAACCGTAAAAGACAAATAAAAAAAATGAGAATAATTACACAAATCGAATAACACGTAAATTAAACTGAAATAAAGTTATTGCAAATCAAACCAAAAGCTGAGAAGTCATTTATTGTAGTTGTGATTGTGGCTCACATCTTCCTCTGGTTTTACGTCCAGAAACGGCTTAAACGCCTTCTATGAGTCGAGGATATGCTTCCCATCCAGTTTTCTTACAAGCTGGCAAACAGGGTCTTTTAACATCAGATTCCCAAGATGTTGCCATTCCCTTTGGAATTGCGGCCATAAATCAAGAATTTCTCTTTGTACGTCTCCACTAGGATGCGTCTCAAGAGAAAGTTGGATATTACCCAAATTCTCCTTACTCAGTCCATCCTTAATGAATTCAATTTTATCATCTCGATTAGAGGACGGAATCCCAATTGAACGACATTTACCGTTACACGTCCATCGTGCACATTTGTGGCAATTTGAACTCATGCGCTTTGCTCGTCGCTTCTTTGCAAAAGTGCTTCTATTTGTACCTGGTAAATGCAAAACAGGAAGATATTCATCTTCACGTACCTTGGCTTCAATTATCCAACGTATGTCTCCAGGAATCCCTTTGTGCATAAGCATTCTTAATCTTTCAAATCGAACTTGGTAAAGCTTCAGTAAAATATTTCGAGGAAAAGGAGGAAATCGTTTCTGCAATCTTGTGAGAATATCATCCATCCTGAAAAAAATGAAAAAAAAAATTGAAAGAGAAATTGGAAGAGAAATTTATATACAATATCAGTTTTGTGGGTAGCTGATGGAACCGACTTAAATAATCACGGAGTACCGTTATCCGCCATTTAACCGGGGTTAAAAAAAATTATATTTACATCTAGTTATTTTCAAAACAAGGATCAGAAAGAAAAACAACATAAAAAGACTCAAAAATAAAATCCTAAATTCTTCCCCCCACACATAATTCTTACATTGTCATTAATGTAATGCTATTAACCCAAATGAAAGAATCATGTGTAAGTGAAAAGAACTAATAAACAAAATAAACTTATGCAGCAGCCTAAATGAACTTAAAAACACTAAACACAATTAACAAAGAAACATAAGAAAAAGATAAAGAAAAAGAGAGCAAATCTGAGGATGGCAGTTTGGCAATGCTTTCACTAATTAGGCTGCCTCCCCCAATTAGCACTTGATTGATTGTTTTCAGTCTAGCCAATTCCCCTTCTTGGCTTTTTAGGATCTTTTGGCTTAGACTTGAAACTTCTCGGATTTTTGCGTTTTGGAAGAAGTTTTCTTTGCAAAACAGCCAATGCATTCTCCCCCACACGTATTATTTCATCATTCTTGGTGGGGTATGGCTCTTTGAGGAATTGTGCATATCTTGGTACTTGTCTAATGGCATCCACAAGCAAGCTGTTTAAGGTTTCCAAAAATTGTTGTTCATGTTCCTCCTTTTTGGACTTTGCAAATCTGCTAGGAAAAAGTGGAGAAGGAACATTAGTAGAAATAAGAACCTTAAAAGCTACCTGAGGTGTCAAAGTACTCTCAATTTGAATGGTGGCTTCATTATCCTCAAGAAGTGAATCCATCTTTGATTTTGTCTCATCCTCATCTTGTTCCTCATTTCTCAAGGTCACAATAGTAGCATTCTCATTTGGGTTAATCACCATTTGGGAAGGGAATGCTAGAGATCTTTCTGCTACTAATTCCACCGTACTACTAGCCAATAGGCTCATTTGCCTTTCCAAACTCTGGATGCTTGCCCTTGTTTCCTGTTGAAATTGCAAAGTATCAGTAACAAGAGAATGTACAAGATCTTCTAAAGAAGTACCTGAGTTTTGAGTCATATGTGGTGGTTGAAAAAAATCTGGTTCTTGAGACCATGATTGATTGAAGCTAGATGGATGAGTGTAATTGGCATAAGGATCTACTTCTTGGTAATTTTTCGAGTAGCCATAATTAGTATGATCCCACCATCCCTCATGGTAAGTGTTTGAGTAATGATCATACTGTTGGTCTTCGAACACTTGATGGCCTTGACATCCTCCCATGGCCAATTGTTGAACTGGGGAGGTGAGATTGGCTTGTTGATTCTCCATGTTCATGTATGCCACCAACTCTTCAAGTGTTAGATTGCTCAAATCCATCGGTTTTTTTTTTTTTTTCAAAATTTGAAAAGAAAAACCTGTATATACAAGAAAATAAAACTCATTAGAACTGAAAATAAGAATAAACCAAGTAACAAATAAACTAAAGAAAACAATCCCCGGCAACGGCGCCAAAAATTTGATGCACCCAAAAGAGTGTATCTTATTTAACCTTGCACTAAAAAGATCAATTGTAAGTATAATGATTAGCAAGGGTCGAGTCCTCAGGGATTGGGTTTTAATCTATGAGTTATTAGTTTATAACTTACGTTCAAAGAAAACAATAAAAGAAAAGGGGTTTTTGAAGCCAGATTTAAACTAAAGTAAATAATAAGAATAAGATGCAAGGCGGTATAACCAGCCAATAAAAATATACATACTAAATTAGGCGGTATAACCAGCCAATAAAAATATATATACTAAATTAGGCGGTATAACCAGCCAATAAAAATAAATATACTTTTAAAAATAAGCAAACTAGAAAAGTAAGAAAACAAGTAAGTAAGAAGAATCAAATATGAAAAATATGGTTAAGGTTTCATTCTCCACCACTAGACATCATTAAGAATCAATTTCAGATCTATCAATATCAATCAACTATCAAAGTTAACAACCGTAGATAACAACAAGCTCTGTTATCCCAATCTTTCCTTAGTTTGTCGTTAAATAGAACAAGCTCTCTATTTAATCTCTAACCATTAAACAACCTAGAATAAGCTCTCTAAATTCAATTTAATGGCAGCTTTATGATGAGAAAGATAGGTTGATCTAAGCAACAAACACATAAGCTCGGATTGTTCAACTTAGGTTATGTTCCACTTTGCAATTATTGAAAACTTGACCATAATCATTAATCACAAATTGCCACTTATGAATAGGAAATCAAGACAATTACACGGATCAAGACTCCTAAACTAGCAATAGATAATTATCAAGATCTATCTAGTTGTACACCTAAATAAATCAAGACAACATCATGAACAATTCTTGTAGAAGAACATAAGCAACTTTGATAGAAAATTAATGATAGATAGAATCTGAAAATCAATCACAAAATATGTCTAGGGCTTTGAAATCACCCTTAACCAAATAGAAGTTTAGCCTAGCATAGGCATTGTAAACATAAACATAAAATTAAAGAGAATCTAAGAAGGAAATAAAAGAAAGAAAAGAGAAGAAGAAAATAAAGAAAAAGAAAACTAGAGAAAAGAAAGAAGAAGAAAACTTAGAGAATTTTATTACAATGGCTAATATCCTACCAATGTACAATATGATCCTCTACAATCATCCAAGGCCCTCTATTTATACACATTTTGGAGGGCTAAATGACAAGAGACAAGCTTTACAAATTTCAAAGGTAGGTATAATAGGTGGGTGCATTTTTCTAACAATTTTCGTCATATTGTATGACAATTTTGATCAGCCAACTTGATGGTCGATTTTTTCAATTTTGGAGGCCTGATCTGATCACATGGTCTTCTAGAAAAATGTTCCCCTATCAGTTACTGATCCATAGCCGTTGGAATCAGCTCATTTTCTGATGTGGATAAGATATGGGCAAAATACGAAAACAGGTCAGCACAGACGTCATTGCACATCAGCCAACTTGATGGTCAATTTCGCTAGGGAAAACGACTCCGTTTCAAGAAGTGTAAAACATGAAAAAGATAGATATATCTCTTAACTTTGCACGGTTAAAATTTCAGCCTTATTACTTCAGTGAAACTCGAGATATAGCTGATATGGCAAAAGGTGTCGGAACTGGAACTGAACTGGATTTGCCCTTAATTCTAGTAATCTGAAATCACTCAAAGAAACTTGTGAAAAACACCAAATTACATAAAAATATAAAAGATCATAAACACAATTAGACTAAACAATAATAACTCGTATTTGACACAAAACAATAATAAAACATAACTAAAAACTATATAATTATACGAGTTATCACCAAAATAGTAATTAAAACAGCAAATCAAGAATGAAAAATCAAAGAAAGTGCAAGAGTATGGTGCTTAAAACAACCTCTAGAAGCTATATTGCAAGCTTTTTCTCTTCTAACTTTCTTTTCTTTTCTAAACTTTTCTTTTTGCCTTTCAACAATGGAGAAAAAATCAGCCAAAAAGAAGAGTGAATAGCTAGTCCACGAAAGAGAGAGACCCCCCTTTCTTGTAGTGGCCGAATGGCCTCATTGATAGCTAGAGTGTTGTCATTTTTTTCAACCAATTTTGATCAAAAGGCTATTGATCCAAGATGTTTAAAATATGAAATTATCACCCTTAGATTAGGCAATCAACTATCCACAATTGAAGCTGTTCAAGAATCTTAAGCCATTATGTTGACACTCTCCCTCTTCATGTATTGGTCCATGTGGCTCAATTACAAAAGTTTGATAAAAAAATAACTACCTTCCTCTTCATTGTTGGCCTTTTGATTAAAAATCAGAAAATATTTGCCCATCCTTGGGCCTTGGCTGGCTGACCCCTCTTCTTCCAGCCCATGCTTCATTTTTAAAAGGCAAGAAAAGCCCTTTTCGGTTTCTTGGGTAAAATGATATTTTTGCCCCCCGAACATAAATAAATAGCAAAAGGACTCCAAATCAAATTTTCTTTTTATTTTTTAATACTTTCAAAATAATAAAAAATTGAATTCTGGAGGTTTTCAAAATTTTTCGAGCCCATTTTCTATTTATTTGGATTTTTTCTTCCAAAATTACCCTTCTGTGCTCCCAAAGTTAAACATTTTTTAAACGAGCTCCAAATCCATATTTTTCTTTACCAATATCTTCCAAATAATTTAAAAGTATGATCTGGATGTTTTCATAATTTTTGAAACTCATTTGGTATTTTTTCGGGATTTATCATCTTGAATTACTACATAGTAGGCCCATGATTTGGCCATTTTGCAAATGAACTTCGAATCCAGATTTTCTTTAGCCAATCTCTTCCAAATAATTTTTTTCGGGATTTATCTTCTTGAATTTCTTCATAGGGGACTTGGGATTTGGCCATTTTGCAAACGAACTCCGAATCTGAATTTTCTTTCCCCACTCTCTTCAAAATGATTTAAGAATGAAATCTACAATATTTCAAAATTTTTGGAGTTCATTTGCTATTTTTCCCAAATTTTCCATTTTTGCCCTTTTGCCTCCGAAACCCGATTTTGCTCAAAACAAGTCCAATTTTTAGATTTTCTTCAAACTAAGTCTTGGGCTATCCTTGTTTAATCACTCCTCATCAAATAGGGGCTTTAGTCTTATCGAATCGGGCCATTTCTGCAATTCTTCCAAATTTCACCGAAATCCACCAAAAACTCTAATTCTCGGTTTTCTTCTGGATTGACTTTTCTTTCAATTTTTTTCCAAGTAGCTTCTCCATTACCCGTAGTCAGTGCTTATCTCTCATTTGGAACCTTCAATCTCGATCAATTTGATCATTTAAGCACTTTTCCCTAAATTTCTCGAACTAGGGTTTCCTTTCTACTGAATCTCCGTAACCTAACTTCCCAACTCCATATCTTTCGATGTAAACCTCGGATTATCAAAATTCTTTCACCATTTTTCAATTGAACTTCAAATCTTGATTTTGAAAGTGGGTTGACTTTTTTAGTAGTTGACTTTTTGGAGTTGACTTTTTCAAGTTTGATTTTTTGTGCTCGCCTTCTTAGAATAAGTCTCGGAGTACTACCTGCAGGATGAAAAAAGTCTTTTTACATTCTGAAACATCAATTTAGGAAGAAAACATACCTGTTTTAGTGGTCCGGACAAAATTAAGTGCCTACAGCTGCCCCTCTTTGGCTATTGCTGAGAATCAGGAATCAGGCAAAGATAAACAAACACTAATTTTGTCCAGTTAGTGAAATCACATGTGAAGAGAAGGGAAAGGGGTTTTTTTTCATTCTTTTTTTTTTTTGTTGAAAAAATTTGTAAATAGTAGATATTATCCTTAAATTGAGTTCCCTGACTAATCAAGGCTCGACCCGTCTTAAGGAAACGAGTTCGATTTTCAAAATAAAAATAGTGCCTGGAGGTCTTAAAAATAGTGCTAGAAGGTCTTATCTATAATTTAAAGAAAAATTATGCCTGGAGGTCTTAAAAATAGTGCCCGGAGGCCTTTTCCGTGATTTGAAAAAAAAAAGCGCTATATGCGACTTTAACGATGATGCCCGGAGGTCTTAAGAATGGTGCCTGGAGGCCTTACCTGTGATTTGAAAAAAATAAGTTGTATGCGACTTTTAGAATGATGCCCGGAGGTCTTAAGAATGGTGCCCGGAGGCTTTACCCGTGATTTGGAAAAATGCGCTGTATTCAACTTTAACAATGATGCCCGGAGGTCTTAAGAATGGTGCCCGGAGGCCTTACCCGTGATTTGGAAAAATGCACTGTATGTGACTTTAACAATGATGCCCGGAGGCATTACCCGTGATTTGGAAAAATGCTCTGTGTGTGACTTTAATAATGATGCCCAGAGGTCTTAAGAATGGTGCCCGGAGGCCTTACCCGTGATTTGGAAAAAATGCGCTGTATGCAACTTTAAAAATGATGCTCGGAGGTCTTAAAAATGGTGCCTGCAGGCCTTAACTGTGATTTGGAAAAAATGCACTGTATGCGACTTTAAAAGTGATGCCCGAAGGTATTAAGAATGGTGCCCGAAAGCCTTACCCATGATTTGGAAAAAATGCGCTGTATGCGACTTTAAAAATGATGCCCGAAGGTCTTAAGAATGGTGCCCGGAGGCCTTACCCATGATTTAAAAAAATGCGCTGTATGCGACTTTAACAATGATACCTGGAGGTCTTAAGAATGGTGCCCGGAGGCCTTACCCGTGATTTTTGAAGAATTGTTGAAAATTAATCTGAAGATTTTGAGAAGATGCGAATGCTTTTTGATGCTGGTGCAAATGATTAACAGGATGCACATACCTTATTTTGCAAATGTAAATGTTTTGAATTGATACAAATGTTTCTTGATGCTGATGGAGATGTTGGATAAGATGCAGATGTTGCATAGTGTACATACAAATGATCTTCAAATAACGCAATTACTTCTTATAAGGATGCAAATGCAAAGGTCAACAATATGCAAATGCTTCTATATGATGCAAATAAAAAATTGGTGTTAATGTAACTACTTCACGGAATGATGCAGACGCAAAGATTCACATTATGCAAATGCTTCTAAATGATGCAAGTGCAAGGATTTGACAACGTGCAGAATGCTTCTACATGATGCAAATGCAAAGATCGATAATGATGCAAATGCTTCATGAAAAGATGCAAATGCCCCTTATCATTTTTCTAGACTTTGGCTTAGCCTTTCCAATTCATTTTTCCTTTTCAAATCAGAGTATATCTTCAATTCATTTTGTCTATTCTCTTTGCCCCAACAATTTTCAAACTCTCATCAACAAAGGTCTGAAACGGGTTCTATTTCTTCTTATCACATCTAGAAGTCAAGACCTATCCTAGCAGTTCTATACCTTTGGGTTAGAAAAACCCTCGTCTCATGTCAACATCAAGAATGGGTGCTTCAAAAAAAAATCTTTATTTGTTTTCTCATTTTGAAAACTTCTGAACAAAAAATATTAACCCACAGTGTGTGATGTACAAATCTTTTGAAGACTAATGATCATTGTTAAAAACTTCTCTAAGTGTCAATCTGGGTTTTTCAATTTGAATTGGCAATGCATGGTATAACAAGATTTTGGTTGATCAAAGAAAATTTCATAACAAAAATGAATGTCCCTTCTAGGCTCACAAATGGAATAGGTTTTATAAATCATGAATTCATTGAGAATCGAACAAATTCAACAATCTTTTAGTTTTCATATCAAGGCATTTTGACACGCGTCAAGATTGGCTGGGATGTTTAAAATGGAAAGTTTAATCTTGGAGGGAAAAAGTTTCAGTTTTTGAAGTTAATCCTCCGAATAGAGCTGACAATTTAGGAGGTTCATGAATTCCTAGATGTTCCTCGATGACCACTTCTTCAAGATGGTCTTCTCTTTTGTGGTATCGACACTAACGTAAATGGTATCAAAAATTGCATTTTACTTTAGACCGCTCATTTTTGGGTTTTCGCCTTAGAGTCCCATTCTTTCCATTTTTCCTTCTCTTTCTTTTTTCTTTTTTCATTGTTTTACCATGCACTTGAGAATTCTAAATTATTCATTAGTGAAATGAGAATTCGATGAGATGGGATAAAATCTGAGGAAAAACCCTTCAAGTTGAATATCCATGCTTGATCAAAATGGGCTTTTAAAGCACGTAATGTAAGTCATGGCTTGGGGTTCAAAAAGAAAGGATAAATAGGCCCAAAATCTGTGTTTGAGGGTAATCAGATTAATGATCATTTCTTGAGGAGGATTTCCTTTGAAGTATTTGTCCATTTTAGACTCTTCTTTCTTTTTACTTTTTCTCTTATTCTTCTTTGCTTTTGGCTTTCATTTGCCATACTTTTTCACACACTTTTTTTTTTCTTTTTGGCTTCCATTTTGCCATCTTGTCCTTTTCCTTTTGACAGAGTGAGCCCATATTCATTCGGGGCTCTATCGGCTTTGTATGTCTTTGAGCCAGGACTCATTCCTCCATGATCTTTAAAAAGATATTTCCTCGTATTTGCCACCCAGTGTAGAGGGTGATCCTTGGTCAGGGTTCAAAGAAGAAAGAATTCTTTTGGCTCAAAATGGGTGAATATGAATAATTTCTTTTTTGCGAAAGGGATATGAAAGATGGCCATTCATCATATCAAGCACAAATATTCTCATTGAAAAGCAACCCCCAGGGGAAATAGATAATCAAAATTTCATTTTACACTTTGGAATCATCCAAATTTTTTCATATGCATGATATTACAATTTTTCTTCTATTTTTTTTATTTTTTTTTCATCGCATGCCCTAATGATTCATGCGTTATTCCATCCTTATTCATCATGTATCCATCATTTCCACATATGATGCCCTAATTTGATTAACCATGAGAATTTATATTAACGAGGAACATAGCAAGTCTAGGTCTATTTTGAAAAGGCTGAGTTTCAAATCTGAGTTCTTTGAAGAGACAAAGAAAATATGACCTAAAAATGGGTTTTCTCTGGGACATGGGATAATCTAGTTTAATCATTGTGCCCCAGGGTGTCAATCATGAAGTGATGTTTGGGCAATAAGTGTTTTGTGGTCGTTGAAAATGACATGAATGGTTTTGGCACAACCTTGACACACACCAAATTCCCATGATCTAAATTCTTAAAATAAAGTCTCATTTGTTTGAATTTCAAGAAGTTCGAAAAAAATTCGAATAGTTAGTTCCTATGTTCATAGCCTAGACTAGGATCTAAATATTTGCTTATTCTATGATGAGAATGGTTTTATGAAGTTCAATCATTCATGTTCCTTGAAGCATTAGGTTTTACAAGTGGTCTCGGTTCAAGAGATTTAGGCCTAGGAAAGCCTAAAAGAGAGGGGAGAAGGTATTGGGTCATTTGTAACAATGATCATCAATATTCTCGAGGCTATTCATTATTAAAACTTTCTTAATGCTTGTTTTTGCAAATTCAGATTATTGTTAAAACACAACCAACATAAAGCATTTAAAATTCATTCTCATATGAATGTCGACATGAGACAAGTGTTTTCATCATGAGGTCTGAAACTACATGTATAAAAAAACTCCCTCTTGACATGTTTCAAAGGTAGTAATTCTCCCCCTAAAACCCTAAAAGAAACTGATTTACGGCAAAGCGACCTTCTACTGATTGATAAGCTCTGGTGTCAAAATATCATCGCGGATAAGACTTTCAATCCTTTCCTTCAGTTGTCTGCATTTTTAGTTGAATGCCCAACTACCCCCAGGTGATAATCACACTTGCTGTCAGGCTCATAACTCCTCGCTGTTGGATTCGGAGCTATTTTCAAAGGTACCGGGGTAAGGTACTGATTCTTTATTAGTAATTACAGCAGGTCAGGGATGGGGATTGGAATTTTTTTCTTGGTTGTCCCGCGGTCGTTTTCTGGAAGTAGGCCTTGTTGCAAGGACTGGTTTAGGATTAGGTGCTTGGGTTGGTCAGTAAGGATAAAGGCTTGGAGATTCCTCAGTAGGGTAACATGATTGGTATGAGGGAAATTGGGAATATGGGACGAAATCTCTCATAGCTTGGACATCTTCCTCTTTATTTCTAGGTGCCTTATTTCTCTCGGCATTGGATGTTTCTTCTCTTTCAAGTTTCCCATTCTTGATAGCATTCTCAATTATCTCCCCTGAGATTACCATATCCGCAAAATTCTTCGAGGCATTGCCGACGAGTCTATCATAGTAAGGGGCCTACAGTGTATTCACAAAAAGGACAATGATTTCTTTTTGTGTCAAAGATGGTTGTACTTGGGTAGACATGTTCCTCCACCTCTGAGCATACTCTTTAAAGCTCTCAGTAGCTATTTTATCCATATTTTGCAAAGTGAGACGATCAGGTGTCCTGTCGGTCATATTGATGGAGACTCAATTAAGAGTTGTAAACCCAAGTGCAGGTTATGTTCAAGTAATAAATTCTCGGGTGTCCGAGGTCGAACCACAGGGAAGCGTACTAGTAAGTATAAGTTTATAAATATATAAGAAAAAGAAAGTAAACAATATATTAGGAGATCAACAACAAAATAAGATAAACAAGATATTAGAGAACAAAATAAACAAAATATAAAAGAAATTAAACAAGATATAAAAAACAATAAGAAAAGATGTTGAGGTTAGAGAATCCACTCTTGGTGTTATGCTAAGATTAATCTTGTTTTATTACACAATTGAAATCCACACATAAGGGAGGTTCCAATCGGAAGGTTTAGCAATTCAGTCCAAATTGTCCAACGTCCATAGCATATGATATTATGTTCATTTGGTGTCCTCAAAACTCATAAAAAGAGTCCAAGCATTCCTTATGCCAAGTTATATGTCTACAACAAATCAAGGTTATGAAACCAAGCATTTACTGTGCCATTTTCATTGTCAATAATGAATCAAGATCTCTACTTTGCAAGTATGATTTTAAACCAAAAGAAAATATTATCTATACTAGTGCTTATAAATGATGATTCATTTTAGCTCATTTTTAAGAGACTAACCTTAGCATTTACCAAGAGCTTCACCTCATCACCTCAACAATATGATTAGAAACACATACTAGATATGAATAAAATGAAAAGAAATGTAAGAAGAAAAAGAAGACTAGAGAAAGGAAAGAAAAAGAAAACTTAGAGAATTTTATTACAATGGCTATCCTACCAATGTATCAATGTATCCCAATACTCATCCAAGGCCCTCTATTTATACACATTTTGGAGGGCTAAATGACAAGAGACAAGCTTTACAAATTTCAAAGGTAGGTATAATAGGTGGGTGCATTTTTCTAACAATTTTCGTCATATTGTATGACAATTCTGATCAGCCAGCTTGATGGTCGATTTTGTCAATGTTGGAGGCTCGATCTGATAAAATGGTCTTCTAGAAAAATATACCCCTATCAGTTACGGATCCATAGCCGTTGGAATCAGATCATTTGCGCACGTGGATCGGGAGATATGGTCAAAATACCAAAACGGTGCAGAACAGACGTCATTGCACATCAGCCAACTTGATGGTCGATTTCGCTAGGGAAAACGACTCCGTTTCAAGAAGTGTAAAACATGAAAAAGATAGATATGCCTCTTAGCTTTGCAGGGATACAAAGTTCAGCCTTATTGCTTCAGTGAAACTCGAGATATAGCTGATATGGAAAAAGGTGTCGGAACTGGAACTGAACTGGATTTGCCCTTAATTCTAGTAATCTGAAATCACTCAAAGAAACTTGTGAAAAACACCAAATTACATAAAAATATAAAAGATCATAAACACAATTAGACTAAACAATAATAACTCGTATTTGACACAAAACAATAATAAAACATAACTAAAAACTATATAATTATACGAGTTATCACACCCCCATACTTAGATTGTTGCTAGTCCCTAGCAACGACTCAATAAAAATAAAATAAGAAAATCTAATCTAATCCATTTTCGTAGGAAATCACGGTGGCACTTAGCATGTGACACAAGCCTTTAAACCCCTAGGTGTCCCTAGTGGACGAGTTTAGTCTCGTGAGGGTTTACTAGGACGATACCCACAAACATTGAAGACATAAGAAAAACTAAAAATAATAATTATAACTAATCCTTCCAATATAAATTAGAGATAATCATTGGACAAGTCTTAAAAACTAATCAATAGCTTAAAGAAATTCACAAAAAATCTTGCTTGAATGTAAATAGTTTGAGTTAAGCCAATAATAACATAACATATTTCAATCAAAATAGTGTATATTCAAACTTAATCTCAACTTCTCACATGGGATACTCTCTTGATTTTCACTCTTTAAAGTAGTGGTAAAGTGTTTACACTCAATCAATCTCATGAAAACACTTCTACCATATGCTTGCTTGTCCACCTATTCTCCACTATTTAGATCATACAACTTCATAAATCAAGAGGTCTTTATTCAAGGTTGTAATGGGGCCAAAGGGTTATAATGTGGTTAAAGAACAAAAGGATAAAGATATCACAAAGGTTCCAAAGAGTTCATAGATTTTAGAGACATAATAAGATCATACAAATAAAACTTCTCAAAACTCTTATAAAGCACATAATAACATAGGCTAAATATTCATGTTGAGCCTTTGCATCATTCTAACCAACTTTGTAACATCTTTTTCTAGAAGTTCAAGAGAAGATTTTTTTTTTTTTTTTTAATATGGGAATGTATTTGACAATGATCCCTTTCTTTTTCTCTTGACTTTTTCTTTTCTTCCCCCACACTTATCTTTTGTTTCTAACCCAAATTTTCAAATAAAAATATCCCTTGTTTTTTTGCAATATGTCTCAAAATATAAAATTCATCTTTAGAACAAGGGTAAGGATATAAGCATATTTAGGCTAGGTGTAAGTTGTGGTTACCAATAAAACATCATATTTAATGTAGGCTCAAATTGGCTCACTAGTGGGGATGTTCTCGTAGAACATTAATAATGGATGGCTGTTTGGCTCTGGTTATAATCCTAATGCCTCTATCATATTCATGTTGTCACATGTATCAATATAGTCTCAAACGGTTTAAAGCAAGTTCTAGAGAATCATGTAATCATAAGAGCACTCAAGAAAGAAATTAGATTGATTTGTATAATGCATCAATCATTATAGGCTCAAAAACTCACAAAGATGATTATACAAGTCAGATTAAGTCTAAACATGCTTCTTTCTCAATCAACATATCATATTAACATTGGCTCATAAAAAGGTTGACATCAAGCTCAATTCTCATGAAAATCTTCTCACTAATAAATCTGTTTTAGACTTATGCAATTCATATCTCATCATTGTATTGAAAGTAACTAAAAAAAAACACACTAAGTCTAAACATGCTTTTTTTTTTTTTGTTTTTTTGTTTTTTTGTTTTTTTTTGAAGAAGAAGATTAAATCAAACTGACAAGGTATGTCTCAAGTCTCCCTTACTCAGACCTTGTTCAGAATGAATACTTCTAAATGTCTTAAAACACAACAATTTTTTTTTTTTTTTTTTTTTAGCAAAATATGTCCCTTACCCCCTACTAAAATATGACATTGTCCCCAATGTCAAATTTTAAAGGTAGAATTTAGGAGATATTACCTGCAGAGGTTGCTAACCACTTATTATAACTGAGACACAACAAGCAAAATGTTAGATAATGTCACAAAGACAAAGTGCAATCCACTCCTTGCTCGTCCATATCTCTTTTTCTTTTTCCGAGCGTTTGCGAAACAGCCGTAGCAGATAAACACTCATAAGCTTGTAGCTTTTTGAGTAAATCTTCAATGGTTGTAGCAGAAATTATGGTTCTCCTTGCCTCTGAAAACATGAATCCATTATCCACAGCATTATCTAAATATGAAAGTAAATTACTAAAATAACCATTAATATTAAGCAAACCAATGGGTTTCTTATTTGTGACCAAAGATGACCAAGAAGCCACGCAAGCTATTTCTTCCAATGTACCCAGACCTCCTGGTAAGGCAATGAATGCATCGGCAGAATGGTACATGATTGTTATCCGTTCAGGGATACTCCAGACTTGTATTTCCTTACCCACGGTAGGTCCACAAAAATCTGTGAATAGTTTTGGCACGATTCCTAGAACTGGACTTCCTCCGGCGTGTGCTGCTGTAGCGACTGCTCCCATTAAACCCGTACTACCGCCTCCATAAATCAAGTGGATCTTTTGTTGGGCAAGTATTACTCCAACTCTTATGGCTTCATCAGCGAATATGTTATTTTTCCCTGGATAAGCACCTCCAAAGACACAAATTTTTTTAATGCGCTGGGACGAAGTGCTTTCCATTTTTTTTTCTTTTTCGAGTGCCTGAAAGAGAATGAGTACATGGTGTAATATATAGAGGACTGAGTAGTGAATCAGACAAGAGTAATAATGTCGCCGAAAGTGTATTTGACCTGTCAGAAGAAAATGTTAACCTAACAAAAGATTTTTGCGTGATTTCAGGAAGAAAATCAAAAAGAGAAGAAAAATCAACCGTAAAAGACTAATGCAAAAAAAAAAGAATAATTACACAAATCGAACAACACGTAAACTAAACCGAAATAAAATTATTGCAAATCAAACCAAAAGCTGAGAAGTCATTTATTGTAGTTGTGATTGTGGCTCACATCTTCCTCTGGTTTTACGTCCAGAAACGGCTTAAACGCCTTCTATGAGTCGAGGATATGCTTCCCATCCAGTTTTCTTACAAGCTGGCAAACAGGGTCTTTTAACATCAGATTCCCAAGATGTTGCCATTCCCTTTGGAATTGCGGCCATAAATCAAGAATTTCTCTTTGTACGTCTCCACTAGGATGCGTCTCAAGAGAAAGTTGGATATTACCCAAATTCTCCTTACTCAGTCCATCCTTAATGAATTCAATTTTATCATCTCGATTAGAGGACGGAATCCCAATAGAACGACATTTACCGTTACACGTCCATCGTGCACACTTGTGGCAATTTGAACTTATGCGCTTTGCTCGTCGCTTCTTTGCATAAGTGCTTCTACCTGTACCTGGTAAATGCAAAACAGGAAGATATTCATCTTCACGTACCTTGGCTTCAATTATCCAACGTATGTCTTCAGGAATCCCTTTGTTCATAAGCATTCTTAATCTTTCTAATCGAACTTGGTAAAGCTTCAGTAAAATATTCCGAGGAAAAGGAGGAAATCGTTTCTGCAATCTTTTGAGAATATCATCCATCCTGAAAAAAAATGAAATAAAATAAAATGAAAGAGAAATTTATATACAATATCAGTTTTGTGGGTAGCTGATGGAACCGACTTAAATAATCACGGAGTACCGTTATCCGCCATTTAACCGGGGTAAAAAAAAAAAAATTATATTTACATCTAGTTATTTTCAAAACAAGGATCAGAAAGAAAAACAACCTCTTCTTGAGTAACATGATTTTCCAAAAAGAGTTTGAGTCTTTGTCCATTTACCTTGAATACGTTACCATTTTGAGGATTCTCAATGTCAACTGCTCCATAATGATACACATGCTTAACCACAAATGGGCCAGTCCATCTTGATCTCAACTTACCAGGAAATATGTGAAGTCTAGAATTATAAAGTAGAACTTTTTGCCCAACATTAAATGTTTTTCTTGAAATTAACTTGTCATGAAAGGCTTTAGTTATTTCTTTATGAATTTTAGAATTCTCATATGCATCATTTCTGAGTTCCTCAAGTTCATTTATTTGTAATTTTCGTAAATTAGAAGCGTCATCAAGGTTTGAGTTGAACATTTTAATGGCCCAATATGCTTTATGCTCAAGTTCCACAGGTAAATGACAAGGTTTTCCATAAACTAGCCTATAAGGAGACATGCCCAATGCTGTTTTAATAGCTGTTCGATAGGCCCATAATGCATCGTTAAGTCTAAGAGACCAATCTTTGCGATTTGGATTAACTGTCTTTTCCAAAATTTGTTTAATCTCCCTATTTGCTAATTCTACCTGTCCATTTGTCTGCGGGTGATAAGGGGTTGCAACTTTGTGTGTAATGGCATATTTCTTCATTAATGTTTCAAAAACCTTGTTGCAAAAATGTGTTCCCCCATCGCTTATGATAGATCGAGGAATTCCAAATCGACTCAAAATATTTTCTTTTAAAAATTTAATCACTGTTTTGTGATCATTATTTCGACATGGAATTGCCTCTATCCACTTTGAAACATAATCTATTGCAACTAAAATGTATAAGAAACCAAAAGATGGTGGAAATGGTCCCATGAAATCAATACCCCAACAGTCAAAAATTTCAATTACAAGAATTGGGTTTAAAGGCATCATGTTTCTTTTCGAAATGGAACCTAATTTTTGACAACTTTCACATGACTTGCAAAAATTATGTGCATCTTTGAACAAAGTTGGCCAGTAAAATCCACACTGTAAAATTTTTGCAGCAGTTTTCTTTGATGAAAAATGACCACCACATGCCTCGGAATGACAAAACTTAATTACACTACTTACCTCATTGTCGGGAATGCATCTTCGAAAAATCTGATCAGGACAATATTTGAACAAGTAAGGGTCATCCCAATAGAACTTCTTTACCTCATTCAGAAACTTCCTTTTATCTTGTGTGCTCCATTGAGAAGGAATTTTTCCTGTAGCAAGAAAATTAGCAATGTCAGCAAACCAAGGTGTCGTGGAGACAATTAGAAGTTGTTCATCAGGAAAAGTATCATTTATTGGTGAGGTTCCAAAAGATTCATCACAAACAAGTCTTGATAAATGATCAGCCACCACATTTTCTACTCCTTTTTTATCTCGAATGGTGATGTCAAATTCTTGCAGCAAAAGGATCCACCTCAGCAACCTAGGTTTTGCATCCTTCTTAGAAAGAAGATATTTTAAAGCTGCATGATCACTAAAGACAACAATTGATGATCCAACAAGGTAAGATCTGAATTTATCCAATGCAAAAACAACTGCAAGTAATTCCTTTTCTGTAGTGGAATAATTCATTTGGGCTCTATTTAAAGTTTTACTTGCATAGTAAATTACATGTGGTTTATTATCTTTCCTTTGTCCTAACACAGCACCAACAGCATAGTCACTAGCATCACACATTATTTCAAATGGTAAAGACCAATCAGGAGATCTCATAATAGGAGCAGTAGTGAGCATATTTTTGAGTTTTTCAAAAGCATCTTCACAATCTTTAGTCCATTCAAATGCAGTGTCTTTCATTAAAAGATTACATAGAGGTTTAGATATTGTGCTAAAATCTTTTATGAATCTTCTATAAAAACCTGCATGTCCCAAGAATGACCTAATGTCCTTTACTGTCTTTGGTGTGGGTAGATTAGCAATCAATTCAAGTTTTGACTTGTCTACCTCAATCCCTTTTGCAGAAACAATGTGACCTAGTACAATACCTTTAGTGACCATGAAATGACATTTTTCCCAATTAAGAACAAGATTTTTTTCTTCACACCTAATCAATACATTTTTCAAATTGGCTAAGCAATCATCAAATGAATCACCAGAAACAGAAAAATCATCCATGAAAATCTCAAGATTACGTTCAATCATGTCACTAAAAATGCTAAGCATGCATCTTTGAAATGTGGCAGGGGCGTTACATAATCCAAATGGCATTCTACGATATGCAAAAGTACCAAAAGGACATGTAAAAGTGGTTTTCTCTTGGTCCTCAAGTGCAATGGCAATTTGATTATACCCAGAATATCCATCTAGAAAACAATAAAACTCATGCCCTGCAACTCTTTCTAAGATTTGATCCATGAAAGGCAAAGGGAAATGATCTTTCCTCGTCACTGAGTTAAGTTTCCTATAGTCAATGCACATGCGCCAACCAGTAACAGTTCTAGCTGGAATTAATTCATTGTTTTCATTTTTAACTACAGTAACTCCAGATTTCTTAGGTACGACTTGAGTAGGACTTACCCATTTGCTGTCAGAGATAGGATAAATGATTCCATTATCTAGAAGTTTAATGACTTCATTTCTCACTACTTCTTTCATATTAGGATTAAGCCTTCGTTGCATTTGTCTAGAGGGTTTAGCATTTTCCTCTAAATAAATATTATGTGTGCAGATTAATGGGCTTATTCCCTTTATGTCAGCTAAGGTCCATCCTAATGCATTTTTGTGCATCTTCAAAAGTTGTAACAACTTACCTTCTTGTAGTTCATCAAGATGTGAAGAAATTATGACTGGAAAAGTTTCACTCTCACCCAAAAAGGAATATTTTAGCTCGGATGGCAATGGTTTTAACTCCAGCTTGGGTGGTTCAATAGTTGATGGTACAGTGACATTTGTAAGTGATGGTAGTTCCTCAAACTTTTGTTTCCAACAATGCTTATCCTGAAAAGATTTTAACAAAGAATCAGTGTGTGAAATTTCTGAAGCATTATCAAACTCATATTCAATTAAATAAGCTTCTAAAGGATCATGGAATGTGGTAGTGGTGAGATGTTCATGAACAAGTTCTTCAATGAAATCCACTTCATGTACTTCTGAATTATCACCAGGTTGCTTGCAAATGTTGAACACATTTAATTCTAAAGTCATATTTCCAAAAGAAATGTTCAACATACCATTCCTGCAATTTATCAGAGCATTAGAAGTTGCAAGAAATGGACGGCCTAATATAACAGGAATTTGAACATTTGGATTTGAAACAGGATGTGTGTCCAAAACAATAAAATCAACAGGGAAGTAAAAATTATCAATTTGAACCAAAACATCTTCAACTATCCCTCGAGGAATTTTTACAGAACGATCAGCTAGTTGAAGTGTAACAGGTGTTTCCTTGAGTTCACCTAAACCTAACTGTTGATAAACAGAAAAAGGCAAAAGATTAACACTAGCACCAAGATCAAGCAATGCACGTTCTATTCTAGTGTTTCCAATGATGCATGAGATTGTTGGACATCCAGGATCTTTGAATTTTGGTGGAGTAAGGTGCTGAATGATTGAGCTCACACTTTCCGTCAAAAATGCTTTCTTTTGTACATTATGTTTCCTTTTAACTGTGCACATGTCCTTCAAAAATTTAGCATAAGATGGAACTTGTTTGATTGCATCCAATAAAGGAATGTTAATCTTAACTTGTTTGAAAAGTTCATAAATTTCTGCATTTTGATTCAAATTCTTTATTGTTTGCAACCTTTGAGGAAAAGGAGCAGGATGCATACCTTTTTCTTTGTCCAAATTTTCAAGAAGTTCAGACTTACCATCATCCTTACCATTACTTTTCGGAGGGGAAAGAGGATCTTGGTCTTTTGATGGAATGTTTTTGTCAATTGCCTTTCCACTTCGAAGAGTTGTGATAGAACTGGCATTTTCCTGTTGAGTTTCATTGGAGCAAGAAACAAGACATTGAGTAGAAGGGTTAGGCTGAGGTTGAGCAGGAAACTTACCTTTTTCTTGAGTGCGTAATGAAGCTGTCAATGTGGACAAGGTGTTTTTGATCTCATTGATGTCCTGTGAAGTCCGGCTATTCACATTTGCTTGTGTTTGTATGAATGCTTGCAATGTTTCTTCCAAGGTTTGTACACGTGAAGGTTGATAGGAAAAAGTGTTGCCCGGCTTTTGAGATTGTGGTACCTGAACATGATTATTATTCCGCCAACTGAAGTTGGGATGATTTCTCCATTCAGGGTTATACGTTTCAGAGTAAGGAGAAGGAAAAGGTTTTTTAAATGTGTTTATGGAATTTACTTGATCATGCAACGCTTCTTTAAGAATGGGAATGTTTGGACATTCAGAAGTGGGGTGTCCCATGATTTCACAAATTCCACAACTTTCTTCATTTTTAACCGTTTTGACTTCTTTTACTTCTCTAAGTTCCATGGCTTCAATCTTTCTAGCCAAATTAGCTACTTTAGCTTTTATCTCATCTTCTTGACTAAAATGATATTTTCCTCTGTTAGAAACAACATTAGATCTATTGGAACTTTCAGAGGAATTATCTGTGTGCCAGGCTTGAGAGTTATCTGCCAAATGGTCTAAGTAGTCAAAGGCTTCTTCAGGTTCTTTTTCTAGAAACTCACCGTTACACATTGTTTCAACAAATTGTTTAGTTTCGGGAGTTAAACTTTCATAAAAGAAACTAATAAGACGCCATTTTTCAAAACCATGATGTGGACAAGAACTTAACAAATCTTTAAAACGATCCCAGCACTGAAAAAATGCTTCATTTTGATTTTGATTGAAATTTTGAATCTGTCTTTTCAAAGCAGTAGTTTTATGTGCTGGGAAAAATTTCTTTAGAAACTCAGTTTGTAATTCTTGCCATGTGCCAATTGACCTTGGTTTTAAATTATGAAGCCAAATTTTTGCTTTATCTTTTAAAGAAAAAGGAAATAATTTTAGCTTGACAATTTCATTTGTACATTGTTGGTCATTAAAGGTGACACATACATCTTCGAAGTCTTTTAGAAACGAGTAAGCACTTTCCGATTCCAACCCATAGAAATTTGGAAGCAAAGCTATCATACCTGGTTTAAAACGAAAGTTGTTTGCATTGAGAGGAAAAATAAAACAAGAGGGTGATGAGCTTCGAGTTGGTTGCAAGTAGTCACGCATGGTGCGTACTTGTCTATTCTCATCTTCAGCATGAACACTTTCATTGTCAGCCATGGTAGGAGTTGTATTAGAAAGATTACCTGAAAAAGTTTCACAATAAAGTCTAACTAAACGACGAGATCTAAAATCACGTCGCCAAACAAGCATAAAACAAAGTTAATATATAAATTAGGCGGTATAACCAGCCAAACAAAATAAATATATACAAAATTAGGCGGTATAACCAGCCAATAAAAATAAATATACTTATAAACTTATATACTTAGTATTGCTTCCCCGGCAACGGCGCCAAAAACTTGATGGAGACTCAATTAAGAGTTGTAAACCCAAGTGCAGGTTATGTTCAAGTAATAAATTCTCGGGTGTCCGAGGTCGAACCACAGGGAAGCGTACTAGTAAGTATAAGTTTATAAATATATAAGAAAAAGAAAGTAAACAATATATTAGGAGATCAACAACAAAATAAGATAAACAAGATATTAGAGAACAAAATAAACAAAATATAAAAGAAATTAAACAAGATATAAAAAACAATAAGAAAAGATGTTGAGGTTAGAGAATCCACTCTTGGTGTTATGCTAAGATTAATCTTGTTTTATTACACAATTGAAATCCACACATAAGGGAGGTTCCAATCGGAAGGTTTAGCAATTCAGTCCAAATTGTCCAACGTCCATAGCATATGATATTATGTTCATTTGGTGTCCTCAAAACTCATAAAAAGAGTCCAAGCATTCCTTATGCCAAGTTATATGTCTACAACAAATCAAGGTTATGAAACCAAGCATTTACTGTGCCATTTTCATTGTCAATAATGAATCAAGATCTCTACTTTGCAAGTATGATTTTAAACCAAAAGAAAATATTATCTATACTAGTGCTTATAAATGATGATTCATTTTAGCTCATGTTTAAGAGACTAACCTTAGCATTTACCAAGAGCTTCACCTCATCACCTCAACAATATGATTAGAAACACATACTAGATATGAATAAAATGAAAAGAAATGTAAGAAGAAAAAGAAGACTAGAGAAAGGAAAGAAAAAGAAAACTTAGAGAATTTTATTACAATGGCTATCCTACCAATGTATCAATGTATCCCAATACTCATCCAAGGCCCTCTATTTATACACATTTTGGAGGGCTAAATGACAAGAGACAAGCTTTACAAATTTCAAAGGTAGGTATAATAGGTGGGTGCATTTTTCTAACAATTTTCGTCATATTGTATGACAATTCTGATCAGCCAGCTTGATGGTCGATTTTGTCAATGTTGGAGGCTCGATCTGATAAAATGGTATTCTAGAAAAATATACCCCTATCAGTTACGGATCCATAGCCGTTGGAATCAGATCATTTGCGCACGTGGATCGGGAGATATGGTCAAAATACCAAAACGGTGCAGAACAGACGTCATTGCACATCAGCCAACTTGATGGTCGATTTCGCTAGGGAAAACGACTCCGTTTCAAGAAGTGTAAAACATGAAAAAGATAGATATGCCTCTTAGCTTTGCAGGGATACAAAGTTCAGCCTTATTGCTTCAGTGAAACTCGAGATATAGCTGATATGGCAAAAGGTGTCGGAACTGGAACTGAACTGGATTTGCCCTTAATTCTAGTAATCTGAAATCACTCAAAGAAACTTGTGAAAAACACCAAATTACATAAAAATATAAAAGATCATAAACACAATTAGACTAAACAATAATAACTCGTATTTGACACAAAACAATAATAAAACATAACTAAAAACTATATAATTATACGAGTTATCACATATGCTTGTACTGGTTTAGAAAAGCCTTAGCCAAATCATTCCAAGAGCGAATCTGATCCTTGCTTAACTGACTATACCACCTAATCACGGACCCGTTGAGGCTATCCTGAAAGTAGTGAATCAGAAGCTTATCATTAACTATATGACTTGTCATCTTTCGACAGAACATAGTGATGTGGGCTGACCGATCAGTCGTCCCGTCATATTTCACAAAGTCAGGGACCTTGAATTTAGAAGGATTGACTAAATCGAGGACCAAGCATTGTTCTTTCGCCTCCACACTCCCGACTATGTCTGTATTTTCTATTGCCCGGAGCCTTTCATCTAGCAACTGATATTTTCCTTGGGAATCTGCCAACTCTACCTCATTAACCATTTTCAACTTTGCCTGTTCAACTGGATCATCTGAATTTAAGATATTGACAGGGTTAATTGTGTTCTGGGCATCCATCATTACGATCTCATTCTAACCTTTTCGTGCCTTTAATCCTTCTCTGGCGGCCAAGTTTTCAGTGTATCCTTTGATTATGGTGGACTTTAGCTCCATCAATTTAGTCATCTGATCTTTAGATTCTGCTTGAGACTTTGCCAGCTATTCTCGCAATTCTTCCTGTACCCTTTCCATTCTTTCCATTTGGGCAACTTGTTCATTCTCCATAGCACTAGCCTGTATTAAAAGGGTACTCAGTAATTCTTATACCTCTGATTTGAAATGGAAATTCTTTCAAAGACTCTTAAAGCCAAGCCAACTTCTATTTTATTCCCCCCCAAGTGCGTGTCATGATGAAGGAGCCATGAATGCAATTTGTTGCACGTGAAGCCTAAACAATATGATGTATGGACATGTACAGTGGAAACATGCTGACCATAAATGCAATCGCGATGCCAACATGTTGCAAGCAAAGAATAAACAAATCAACGCATGGATATATGCGATGAATGATCATGTACATTTCAGCGTATTTCCCAATGAATGATCATATACACTATGAATGCAACACGATGTCAATTATGATGCATGTAGACAATGAATGATTGATACAGAGTATATACAAAGAAAATCATGCTGATCATGTGTGTCATGAATGCATCTTGATGTTAATATGACAGATTAATGCATGAGCATATCATTATGACTATGTTTGTCATGAATGCAACCCAAAGTCAACATGATTTATATAAACAAATCAATGCATGTAAAGCGTAATCAAATTAATGCATGAACATATACAGAGAAATCATGCTGACTATATTTGTCATGAATGCAACCCAAAGTCAACATGATGCATGTAAAGAATAAGCCAATTAATGCATGGATATATACAAAAAAATCATGCTGATTATGAATGCATGAATGCAACCTGATGCTAACATGATACATGTATAAATGTATGGTATAACAAATAATTGATCGGATGCAAAATGCAAAAGGGAAGATATCACAGAGGAAATAAGAATCGGAGGAACTTAATCATCAACATCTCATAAATTTGAAGCATAGTCAATTCATTCCCATATCAACGTTCACAATGGTATAAACCATGTTTTACAAAATTTGAGCAGTGGTTAAAACTGTCTTTACAAGCACTTTATTCTTCCTAGCATCCTAAGGCTATAAGAGCCGGCTACTAAAAAAGTGAAATCCTACTACATCATATCAGACCGAAGTCTTTCTACATCATTGCCATAAATATCTCAATCCTAATTATGCCTTCCCGGCCCTCTATCAATCAGTGTTGTTGGATAGATCCACTTGATCTCTATAAGAGATTGTACTTTTTTTTTTCAAGGCTATACAGTCTTCAATGCTATGGCCAGCAATTCCACAGTGATAATCACATCTTGCATTTGGATTATACCACCTGGGATACGGTGGTAACAGGGGTTTCAGCGGGATACAGGCAACCATGTGATTTTGGATCAGTATAGGGAGAAGCTCCTGGTAGCTGATTGGAATGGGATCATACTGCTTTTGAGTCTTGTTTTTTAGTTGTTTCTTAGTCACACATCGCCTAGGAGTTGGGGCACTTGGTGGTGGTACTAAGGTCCGAACCAGAGTGTTTACATAAAGAGATGGCGGAATAACAAGGCAAGGGTATGGATTTGGACTCGGGACCCTTGGAGGTTGTACATAATTCGAGGTTCCTATCCCGGATGCTTGATAAGGTGATTGATGAGAGAAATAATACGAACTAGCAGTTGGTGGTGATGGAGTGGGATTCAGGAATCCCGTAGTGGTCATCCCAATGGACGATTGGACCATAGTAGGGTGGGGATATTGGTTTGGACCTAGAACAGTTTGCAAGTATGGTACAGGATCTGAGGTTTCTATCTTTGGTATTAGGCTCTCGGGTTTAATCATTTTCACGATTTTGTCCACAATTTCATCAGGATTGCAACCTTTGTAGCATTGACAAGCACAAGATCCAACAAGGATTGTATGTTCTGGACCTAATGGTTTTGGTTGATCCGAAGGCAATGTAGAGCCTTGAGAAAGTTCCCCCTTACTCTTACCCATATCCTCAACCATTTTCATCAATTTAGCAAGTTGTTCTTTCACTTCCCGGATTTCATGTCCAAATTCCTCTTGATTTCGTTCCAAAGCACCCAATCGTTCCTCTGATTCTTTCCTCATATCTCGAACCCCTTTTATGCAAACGAAAATGTCATGAGATTAAGAATACAATTATGAATGTACATGCTCTATTCCTATGTGCATGAATATACTGATGATTAATGCATGAACATATATAGAGAAATTATGATGACTATGTATGCTATGGATGCAATCTAATGCCAACATGATGCATTTAAAAAATGAATAAATTGATGCACAGGTATATACAAATAATGACTATGCATGTCATAAACGTATTCTATAATGAATGACCATGCATGCTATGGCTGTAACATGATGTCAAAATGATATATGCAAAGAATAAATGAATTAACACAAAGGTAGATACAAAGAATAACCATGTATATCACAAATGTATTCTACAATGAATAACCATGCATGTTAGGACTATAACATGATGTCAAAATGATACAAATAAATTAACCAATGATTACACGAAATTGGTAGGATCTAAATCTAGATTATTCAAAAATCTCATTATGCAAGATTTGCCTCCAAATTTGATCTATGATTTATTTATTTATTTTATAAGCATGTTTTCTCTATGAAAACCCAAACATATTATTTTCAAAAGAATTTCAAGGTAGTGGATCCTCCTATGGTACAATATGCACATGTTCATGTAACACTATCGGTTTTATGAAATCGTCAAATGAGATTATTATCACCATCCGTTTATTGCAAAAAACAAGATCAATAATACAACAAAAAATGTACATGCTCTATTCACACATGCATGAAATGTGCAAAATGCAAAAATGCTTGAAAAAGGATTTTTATTTTTTTTATTTCAAACAGTTAATGAACATTTGCCCCAACAATATCTACTTATATAGGTATCACAGTGTCTTTAGGGCAGATTATCACGTTTATTACGGGCGATGTATGTACATCGTTGCCCGATCTACAGAACTTATCCAGAGTGTAAAATAGGTAACAAAAGGTTTAGAAATGTCCCTCCATGTGTTCCTATCTTCGGTATATCTATCGAAAATCCGGCATGGCTTAGCCTAGGTTCACTATATGAGGGTGAATCGGTTCTAAAGGCCCCGAATTGCTCCTCACTGTCGCCTGTGAAAGCTAGTAAGGCATCCCGATAAAAGCGGGTTCAATTCGTTAGAGTCTATTTCCCTAGCCCATTGGGATTGTTAATCAGGAAGGCTTAGGTAATTTAGTACTCCGGAAGTGTTTCACTACCCCATGCGGATTGTTAATCACGAATGCTTAGTTACTTTGCTCCCACCTAAAAGGACAGATTCCGGGTATAGAGCTAATGATATGCAAATGCACGTATAGTGTGTGAGGAGGAACAACAAACCTTTCATTATCTATTCTACACCCCCTTATTCTAAATGCCCCAACAATTTATTAAAATAACATTCAAGAATAGTGTAATGCATTAACCAACAAGCAATTATAATATAACATTATTAAATAACTAGAGAACAATAATAAAATGTATGCACATGAATATGGACATATTTAAAATATTTTATTAATTTCAAATTTCTCCTTATTATTTAAAAAAATGGGGGAATTAAAATTAAATACCAATTAAACCAACAAAACCGAGACTTTGATAACACACGATTAATTCTAGGCCTGACTCTCTAAAAGTCCCCAGCGAAGTCGCCAAGCTGTCGCAACCTAAAAAATAACAAGTCTCATCGCAAGACTTTATTATTCGTTAAGCGTGACATTAAAAAAACCGAGAAAAAGTTGACTTAATTCCTCTAGAAAAACAAAGGTTTTGAAAATAACCTTGAAAAATACATGGAGTCGCCACCAATTTTTTTTTGGCTAGGTATGATCGGTCACCTATTAAAACCGGTTCTATAAAACATTTTAAAATTAATTAAAACATTTTTTAAAAATACCAATTTCAAGTCTGCTTTTTATACCAGAGAAATTAAAGAAGCGGGTTCAGGACTCGGTTACGTGTGGGGAAGGATTAGCACCCTCACAACGCCCGTATAAAACGGTACCTTATTAATCGTGTGTTATCTCAAGTCTCGGTAAAAAAGTCGATTTTTAATTTAGTATTTCAAGTTAATTCCCAATTTAAAGAAAAATAATTCCATTTTTTATTGAAAATGATTCGGAATTTATTAATTCAAAATTTTCCTATATTCCCCAACAAACGTGGCAAAATATAGATATTTTTATTAGTTTGGAAAACTTTCCAAATCATTCTTATTTTAAAGAAGATATTCCGTTATTTATGATAATTGATGATATCTTCCCCAGCAAACCCGGTAGAGAACTCATGAATTATTTTAACTCAGGAATATCTTTATTTTTATTGAAAATCATTATATTTTTCAAAACATTTTAAAAAAATATGAATATGTGTGATATAAATAAAATGACATAGTAAAGTCTAGATAATATAATACAACCTAAATGGTATGATATAATTTAAATGTCTTAGAATATTCTAAATGAAATGAAATATCCTAAGTCATATGATATATGATATATTCTAAATGAAATGAAATGACCTAGGTAACATGATATATTCTATATGAAATGTAATATCCTAAGTCATATGATATATTCTAAATGAAATAAAATGATTTAAATGACATGGAAAAGATAAATGATATGTCATATAATCTAAATGACATGAAACATAAAATAATGCTATCATATAATATGCATGAAAATAAAAATAAAAATACATGAACATAGTATATGCTAAATAATATGACAAAAATAACTAAATTAAAAGCATAGGATATCATGAAATATTCAAAACCATATAATAAATAACATAACATCAAAAATATAAATAAAAAATAATAACAACACCATGGAAATTATCATAGCAAAAAAACACATATTATATAGTATGCATGAATACGGAAAATACAATGCATGAGAATGTATTTTTTCCTTTAATTAAGGAAATCTGTATATCTAAAAAGATATCAAGCTGCCTTAGGAAAATATATCAAATTAAATATTCTAAAACAAAAAAAAAAACTTTGTGATTGTTTGAAAATAATTTTGGAAAAACTTAGATTAAAAAAAATATATATAAACTTAGCTAAACCCTTTTTAAATAAATGGCTCTAATTTCCTAAGCTTAAAATCCCGGACTTGACCACCCTTAACCCGAAATTTAAAAAATCATTTTTAGAGCTTAAAAAGGCTTAGAAACTACCCTAAGTCAATAGCTAAACTTCCTAATCAGCCCCCTCTAAGTAACTTAACCAAAACAAAAAAATGATTTTTCTTCAAATTCAATTCTGCCTCTACTGTCCAGTTTTAAATCACGATTTTTTACCCTATTTTTGATAAATCTAAAAAATATACTGGAGACTCAGGATATGTAAAACTACACGGAAAAAAAATCGGCTTAATTTTTTGATTAAATATGATTGCCCAGAAAAATCAGGAAAGTACAAGTACTGGGTGAAAAAACTGTTTTGCCAGAACACATTATTTTGCCTTTGATAAAATTATTTAAAAATTAAAGTAAAAATGTTAGAGACTCTCGTAAGGACTCACAAATAGTAGCTAACACTTTTGAAAAGTTAAAAATTGGCTAAGTAAAAAAAATCACAAATGTAGAATAATCAATTTGACAACTTTTTAATTTTCCACAAGGATGCTCAAAATGAGCATTACTTTGAACCATTGATTGGTCTAAGTCATAAATTAAGTGGCAAAGACATGACATGCATGAAAATACAGCAAATATGATGCATGAAATGCATGATTTAAAACCTAAATGACATGAAAAATGCATGGTATCAATAAAATGACCTAGACCTAAATGAACTTGCATGGCATTTAATGCAACCTAAGTCTAAAATGCATGAATATGCATGGCAAAGCAAACTAATCCTAAACCTAAAGAATGCATGGCAATAACACAAACATATAGCATGCTTAAATAAAATACACAACCAAATATCATGAAAATGCAAACCTATCAACTAACATAACAAAAATGCACACACAAAGCTTAAAAGATAGGGGTGGCCGAATGGTCTATATAAGAATGAGCATGACATTTTCACAAACACTTAATATACTAACATGCATGGCTAAAGAATAACACTCAAATCATGCAAATATAAAGTAAAGGCATGAAAACCAATAGGCATTTTCATAAACACATGGATTACAAAATGTAAAACATAAACAAACTTAAACATTTTGAATACAGAAAATAAAAAATGCAAGACAGGTAAAATAAACATGATAACAAGATAATAGACTCAAAAATGAAAACAAGCAAGCAACCAAATTAAAACAAGCTTCATGTTTATGTATTAGAAGAAGATTTAAAGCATCAAAACTTGTTAAATATCAAGAATAACATGAAATAAAAATGCAAACAGCAACTACACTAAAAAAAAAAAAAATACAAGCCACTCGGTTACCCCAAAAACAAAAGAAAAAAATTTCTCAAAGCTTTTTCCAAGAAAATATAAAGAAGAACTTGAAGAAGAATATTAAAAACACTTATTTTAAAAAGAAAAATCAAAAGAAACTCACCAAAATAGTAATCAAAACAGCAAATCAAGAATGGAAAATCAAAGAAAGTGTAAGAGTATGATGCTTAAAGCAACCTCTAGAAGCTATATTGCAAGCTTTTTCTCTTCTAACTTTCTTTTCTTTTCTAAACTTTTCTTTTTGCCTTTCAACAATGGAAAGAAAATCAGCCAAAAAGAAGAGTGAATAGCTAGTCCATGAAAGAAAGAGACCCCCTTTCCTTGTAGTGGTCGAATGGCCTCATTGATAGCTAGAGTGTTGTCATTTTTTTTTCAACCAATTTTGATCCAAAGGCTATTGATCCAAGATGTTTAAAATATGAAATTATCACCCTTAGATTAGGCAATCAGCTATCCACAATTATAGCTGTTCAAAAATCTTAAGCCATTATGTTGACACTCTCCCTCTTCATGCATTGATCCATGTGGCTTAATTACAAAGGTTTGATCAAAAAATAACTATCTTCCTCTTCATTGTTGGCATTTTGATTAAAAATCAGAAAATATTTGCCCATCCTTGGGCCTTGGCTGGCTGACCCCTCTTCTTTCAGCCTATGCTTCATTTTTTAAAAGGCAAGAAAAACCCTTTTCGGTTTTTTGGGTAAAATGACCTTTTTGCCCCCCGAACATAAATAAATAGCAAATGGACTCCAAATTCAATTTTTTTTTAATACTTTCAAAATAATAAAAAATTGAATTCTGGAGGTTTTCAAAATTTTTCGAGCCCATTTGCTATTTATTTGGATTTTTTCTTCCAAAATTACCCTTTTGTGCTCCCAAACTTTACCATTTTTTAAACGAGCTCCAAATCCATATTTTTCTTCATCAATCTCTTCCAAGTAATTTAAAAGTATGATCTGGAAGTTTTTATAATTTTTGGAACTCATTTGGTATTTTTTTGGGATTTATCTGCTTGAATTACTACATAGTGGGCCCGAGATTTGGCCATTTTGCAAACGAACTCCGAATCCAGATTTTCTTTTCCCAATCTCTTCCAAATAATTTAAAAATGAGATCTGCAAATTTTCAGAATTTTCGAGTTTATTTGCTATTTTTTCGGGATTTATCTTCTTGAATTTTTGCATAGAGGACCTTGGATTTGGCCATTTTGCAAACGAACTCCGAATCTGGATTTTCTTTCGCCAATCTCTTCGAAATGATTTAAGAATGAGATCTGCAATTTTTCAGAATTTTTGGAGTTCATTTGCTATTTTTCCCAAAATTTTTAATTTTGCCCTTTTGCCTCCGAAACCCGATTTTTCTCAAAACAAGTCCGATTTTTAGATTTTCTTCAAACTGAGCCTTGGGCTATCGTTGTTTAATCACTCCTCATCAAATAGGGGCTTTATTCTTACCGAATCGGGCCATTTCTGTAATTCTTCCAAATTTCACCGAAATCCACCAAAAACCCTAATTCTCGGTTTTCTTCCGGAGTGATTTTTCTTTCAGTTTTTCTTCCAAGTAGCTTCTCCATTACCCGTAGTCAGTGCTTATCTTTCATTTGGAACCTTCAATTTCGACCAATTTGATCGTTATGCACTTTTCCCCAAATTTTCCGAACTAGGGTTTCTTTTCTTCTGAATCTCCGTAACTCAACTTTCGAACTCCATATCTTTCGATGTAGACCTCGGATTATCAAAATTCTTTTTCCATTTTTCAATTGAACTTCAAATCTTGATTTTGAAAGTGGGTTGAATTTTTTAGTAATTGACTTGTTTGGGTTGACTTTTTCATGTTTGACTTTTTATGCTCGCCTTCTTAGACTAAGTCTCGGAGTACGACCTGCAGGATGAAAAAAGTCTTTATACATTCTGAAACATCAATTTAGGAAGAAAACATACCTGTTTTAGTGGTCCGGACAAAATTAGGTGCCTACATCAATCATTACCCCTCTCGAATCTATGGTGATTTTGCTGTGAAATTGGCTGAATCATTCGAAAGAGCTGCGTAGCTGTGTATTAACTTTTTACGTGATACTTTGAAGTTTGATGTTGTTCACATTACTATTGTTGGAGAATCAACAACTTGCTGTAGCCGTGAAAATTTTATAAAGCTTTTTGGGTCAGGCCGAGGATGACGAGAATGATATCCTCTTTGGTATCTAAAGAACTGCCGTATCAGTAAAAATAATCATCAATTGTTTTGGAAGCTGTTAGTGTATATAAATATATATATATATATATGTGTGTGTGTGTGTTTTATATGCTATGTCGGTAGTCTTCCTATCAAGTATGTATGACTTTTTTTGGAAGAAAGAAAAATGATGATGAAATATATATATATATGCTGTGTATTCCAAAAATGGCAAATACAAAATATGTGTAAATGACTATCAAAAGAGCACTGTGCGACCCTTTTAAAAAAAAATTTAAGGTGTTATAATTAATTTTATAAGGAAAAAACATAAAAATGAATATTGAGAAAAAGAAAACTATTACACGAAAAAAACATCCGCGACAAAGTGCGGGTTTTAACTGGTGACTATTATAAAAGACGAGACAATAGAAACCAAATTAATAATTTACCATTTAAGGTAAAATAAGAGGACCAATCAAACATGGTGTTAGTGCGGCAGCAGGGAAGGCCCACGCAGACGCCGATGCTCACTATATGAAGAATGAAGACAAAAATATGAGAAGGTATTGTGCTGTAATTCCAATCTCGCCACCTCATTCCTCCTTAAATCCTTTACTTTTTGTAGCTCTCCTTTGGGGAGTTCTACCGTAAGTTTCTTACGGTAAGGTTGTGGTAAGCTCCAAATTGGGAAACCTGTGTAGCAGGTTACCAGGTCACAAATTTTTACATATGCACTTGATAAATTACATATCAACTTGGACGAATTACATATCAAACATGAAAAATTACATATCAACTTGAGAAGTTGAAAAATTACATATGAACTTGAAAAATTACATATGAAGAATTACATATGGACATGGACAATTACATATGAACTTGGAGAATTACATATGGACTTGATAAATTACATATGAACTTGGAAAATTCCCGAAATACATATGGACATGGAAAATTACATATGAACTTGGAGAATTACATATGGACTTGATAAATTACATATGAACTTGGAAAATTCCCGAATTACATATGGACATGGAAAATTACATATGAACTTGGAGAATTACATATGGACTTGATAAATTACATATGAACTTGGACAATTATCGAATTACATATGGACATGGAAAATTACATATGAACTTGGAGAATTACATATGGACTTGATAAATTACATATGAACTTGGACAATTCCCGAATTACATATGGACATGGAAAATTACATATGAACTTGGAGAATTACATATGGACTTGATAAATTACATATGAACTTGGACAATTCCCGAATTACATATGGACATGGAAAATTACATATGAACTTGGAGAATTACATATGGACTTGATAAATTACATATGAACTTGGACAATTCCCGAATTACATATGGACATGGAAAATTACATATGAACTTGGAGAATTACATATGGACTTGATAAATTACATATGAACTTGGAAAATTCCCGAATTACATATGGACATGGACAATTACATATGAACTTGGAGAATTACATATGGACTTGATAAATTACATATGAACTTGGAAAATTCCCGAATTACATATGGACATGGAAAATTACATATGAACTTGGAGAATTACATATGGACTTGATAAATTACATATGAACTTGGAAAATTCCCGAATTACATATGGACATGGAAAATTACATATGAACTTGGAGAATTACATATGGACTTGATAAATTACATATGAACTTGGACAATTCCCGAATTACATATGGACATGGAAAATTACATATGAACTTGGAGAATTACATATGGACTTGATAAATTACATATGAACTTGGAAAATTCTCGAATTACATATGGACATGGAAAATTACATATGAACTTGGAGAATTACATATGGACTTGATAAATTACATATGAACTTGGACAATTCCCGAATTACATATGGACATGGAAAATTACATATGAACTTGGAGAATTACATATGGATTTGATAAATTACATATGAACTTGGAAAATTCCCGAATTACATATGAACATGGAAAATTACATATGAACTTGGAGAATTACATATGGACTTGATAAATTACGTATGAACTTGGAAAATTCCCGAATTAAATATGGACATGGAAAATTACATATGAACTTGGAGAATTACATATGGACTTGATAAATTACATATGAACTTGGAAAATTCCCGAATTACATATGGACATGGAAAATTACATATGAACTTGGAGAATTACATATGGACTTGATAAATTACATATGAACTTGGAAAATTCCCGAATTACATATGGACATGGAAAATTACATATGAACTTGGAGAATTACATATGGACTTGATAAATTACATATGAACTTGGACAATTCCCGAATTACATATGGACATGGAAAATTACATATGAACTTGGAGAATTACATATGGACTTGATAAATTACATATGAACTTGGACAATTCCCGAATTACATATGGACATGGAAAACTACATATGAACTTGGAGAATTACATATGGACTTGATAAATTACATATGAACTTGGAAAATTCCCGAATTACATATGGACATGGAAAATTACATATGAACTTGGAGAATTACATATGGACTTGATAAATTACATATGAACTTGGAAAATTCCTGAATTACATATGAACATGGAAAATTACATATGAACTTGGAGAATTACATATGGACTTGATAAATTACGTATGAACTTGGAAAATTCCCGAATTACATATGGACATGGAAAATTACATATGAACTTGGAGAATTACATATGGACTTGATAAATTACATATGAACTTGGAAAATTCCCGAATTACATATGGACATGGAAAATTACATATGAACTTGGAGAATTACATATGGACTTGATAAATTACATATGAACTTGGAAAATTCCCGAATTACATATGGACATGGAAAATTACATATGAACGTGGAGAATTACATATGGACTTGATAAATTACATATGAACTTGAAAAATTCCCGAATTACATATGGACATGGAAAATTACATATTAACTTGGAGAGTTACATATGGACTTGATAAATTACATATGAACTTGAAAAATTCCCGAATTACATATGGACATGGAAAATTACATATGAACTTGGAGAATTACATATGGACTTGATAAATTACATATGAATTTGAAAAATTTCCGTATTACATATAAATATAAAAAATTACATCTAAATATAACAAATCATTACAAATTTGATTACTTAACATATAAACGTGCTAAATAAAATATAAATATAATAAATTACATTAAAAATAAAAGAAAATATTTATATGTTTAGAAATTATTTTTTTATCACTTAACATTAATAAAAATAATTATTGATTTAGTTACAGATAAAATAACATTATTTTAACTTACATAGACATATTTAATTGGATAATATTGCTTCACCCACTTCTTTAAATTGTTAACAGAGAATTACATATGGTAGGTCAACATAATTAATGACATTGTTTAAATTACTACATCTCTATATTAAATGCATTCCTTATTATTCACCTACTTTAGTTGCTGAGATATGGGTTTTGTTTTCTTATTTGCTGAGACAGGTTTAGGCTTCTACGATTGTTCAACAGACGTGGTTTCTGTTCTACAAAAGCGCAACAGCCCAAGTTATTGAAGCACATTATTCAACCAAATATTCCATACAAAAGGTTAGTATACAATGTTTAAGTTATATAATTTTCATGGAATCAGCTTTGTTACTTCTTATAAAATGTGTAATGTTAAAAAATATTTTCATGGGTTAGTGAATAGAATGTTTAACTAATACAATTCTCATGAAACCGGTTATTATAGTGGTTATAAATTATATAATATTCATAATTGCATATTTTCATGGGTAGTGATTTTGATGGGTTACTTAATACAATGTTTAAGTTATAGCATTTACATGTTAATTTTACTTCTTTAGGCAATATCTAAATTTTGTACGTGGTACAATTTAATGTATTGCCGAAGAATGATATATGTTTTTATGTTTTTATTTTTCTTCAGAATTATAATGGATTCTAGAACACAAGATTTTCATGAGGATTGTCCTTCGAATTCAAAATCTCCTAATGCTGTTGAATGTGAAGGTTCAATTTCTCATAATAATAAGGATTTCAGTAGATTATGTAGAGAAGATATAATAGGTATGAGTTTTGATTCATTGGATGCTGCATGGGAATTTTACAAGGCATACGCTTTTCAGAAGGGTTTTGGTGTTCGTCGGGGAAGTACAAGACGTAATGATACTGGTGATCTTGTAGGTCAACAATTTTGTTGTACAAAAGAAGGATTCAAGATTGACAAAATAGAACACTGCAATCGTAAAAGAAATGTTAGACCGTTGTCTAGAACCGGATGTAAGGCTAGTGTACGTGTCAACATGCAGTGTTTTGGGAAGTGGGTAATCACATACTGTGAGGACGTTCATAATCATGATATGTGTGATTCATCGCATAAACATTTTATTCGGTCACATCGAGAAATTAAAGATTCAGATTTAGCTGAAGCTAAAGCTATGAAATCTGTTGGGGTCTGTACATCACAGATCATGAACTACCTTGTTCAAGAAGCTGGTGGATTCCAAAATGTTGGTTTTGTTGCAAAAGACCTATACAACGCGCTACATGCCTGCAGTAAAGCTGAAATAGCGGATGGCGATGTGAATGCTGTTATTTCTTACTTTGAAATGAAGAAAGAATTGGATATTGGTTTTTATATGAAATATAGCACTGATGATGATACGCGATTGCATAATCTCTTTTGGGCAGATGCTACTTCACGGTCGGACTATGCATGCTTTGGGGATGTTATAGCGTTCGACACCACGTATAAGAATAATGCTTATGATAGGCCTCTGATGCCTATAGTCGGTGTCAATCACCATCATCAAACAATTGTTTTTGGAGTTGCTGTACTTGCTGATGAGACAACTGATAGCTTTTTGTGGGTTTTGAGAACTTTCCTAGAAGCAATGCATAACAAACGTCCTATTTCAGTTGTTACTGACGGGGATAGGGCAATGCAAAAAGCAATTAGAACTGTTTTTCCCGATGCTAGACACAGACTTTGTACGTGGCACCTAGCTCGCAATGCACAGGCAAATATCAGTGATCCATTATTTGCTAAGGCATTTTCTAGATGCATGACTTCATGGTGGACACCGAATGATTTTGAACGTGAGTGGACTGTAATGATCAGAAAATTTAATGTTGAAAAGCACCCTTGGGTAGTCGAAAAAGATAGAACTAGGGACATGTGGGCACAAGCATATATTACAGGACAATTTTTTGGGACATTACGAACCACACAAAGGTGTGAGTCCTTGAACGCTTCGCTTGCTATATACTTGAAGTCCAAAAAAACATATCTTGACTTTGTTCGTTCAATTGATCAAGGGGTTAGTAGAATGCGGACCAAGGAATTGGAGGCTGATTACTTCAGTAAGGAAACAAGGCCAACCCATTTAAGCAAGTTAGATGACATTGAAGGTCATGCGGCAACTATGTACACAAGGGAATCATTCTCTCTTTTCCAAGACGAGCTTCAGCAGGAGACGTTGTATCGTATCCGTGAACCAATTGTAGAAAATGAATTAACGCGGACCTATTATTTAGCGAAGTACAGGGAACCTGACCGAAGGGTTGTAGTTGTCTTTGATGCAGCTGCGCAAACTATTGAGTGTTCTTGCCAAAAATTTGAGACAGTTGGGTTGCCTTGTAGGCATCAAATTCATGTGATGAAGCTTGAAGATATGTATGATATTCCTGCATCTTTGATTATGCATCGATGAACGAAAAATGCCAAACTGTGTGCCCCATCGTTTGTGCAGAATGATGTTGCACCCGAGATGATGCAAATGGTGCGGTATGCATCACTAAGTAGTAGTTGTAACCGAATGTGCTATGTAGCATCCAAAACAGGTGAGTCGTTTAATAGAGCAAGAAGTGAAATTAATAGATTGACTGTTGAAATGGAGGAATTGTGTGAGCTGAATGATCCCGTAGCTGAGATCTCAAAGATGGGAAAAGTACTAGACCCTATTACGAGACGGGGTAAAGGGAAAGAAGTACGGAAAAAGCAAACACCGTCCAAAGTCAGAAAGTGTGGGTACTGCAGAATGGAGGTACATAGTAAAGTTACTTGCCCACTTTTGAAACTTGGAATGCAAAGTGATGGTCTCGACAACCTTACTTCTAATAGTGACAATGAGTTCCAATATTCAGTACAACATGTGATATTTACATTACTTATAATTTCTGTTTTTAAAGTTTTAACAGTATGATGTTCGGTGAGTAATTACTTTAAATCCTCATAGGGAGAATGTGAAGTGGAGACGAAAGCCTTATTCCCAACTATGCATGCTGAAGAGAACGAGAAGATGCAGGTAATGTTTAATTTTATTTGTTCTACGCTTATATTGGTTTCGGGTACTGCGCTCAATGAAATAATTAATTGTTCAGCATATGACTAACGTTATATTTAATACTTTTAGGACGACTCTTTTTCATTCAGCAATTACCCAGAAAGATATAATGAAGCTAAACAATCAGACTTCTCTACCTGGTTTAGATCACCAAGTTAGTAGGTGAAGTCTAAGATACAATTGTGAGAGTTCAATATGCACTTGTTTCCATAATGAGAGTGTAAAATTAATATATCATCATTCACTCTTTTTCTTTCTTTTTTTTTCTATTTGGGTTAACTTTGCAGTAAAATTTTCCTTCAACATCAGCACCACATCTTCATCTTTTTGGAGCAACAAGAAAATGAGCAAAATACAGACAATACAGGAATGGAATAGCTTGAATCAGTTAAAGAACTTGAACATGTGTAGTTTAGTTCTTTTTTGTTGTGGTTGTTGTTGTGTTTATTATAACTGTTTAGATAAGTAAGTAATTTGGTGGTAATAGCAGGGTTGATGAAGGATGTTGAGGCCAGAACTTGAACAGTTTATTATGACTGAGGAATGTCTTCTTTTAGTAATACCACTGCCTAAAAGGTGTTGGTTTCTGCATCTTCATCTTTGGCTATGTAAAAAGGAAAGGGACCGATGCATAATGCTGTTGGCTAGTTGCTAATTTTCTTTTTGTATTTTTTAGTGTCTGGCCAGTGACCATTAACTGGTTCTAGCTTATTTTCACCACAGCATATCTCATGAGGAACCAATAGCATTTACATTGTATATTTTTCTGCTGAGAAACAAAGCAAAGGCGATGCCACATCACAATCTATAACACTGTCCAACTCAGCCATATAAAATACATATTGTTATGAGAGCAAAAAATACATATTTCTGAACTGATTCTTCTGCTGAAACAAAATTAAAACACAAGAGATTATAACCACCTCCACCACAACCCAAGTAGCCATATTTTCAATACTCCAGAACAACAGAAACAACAGATTTTCGACCCACCAAAACTCTAGAACACTAATTTAATAACCAAAAACAACAGAAATTTCAGTTCTCAACAACCTTTTAAATCAGTTGTCATCATCTCATTGTCCTCTTCAAAAATTTCAGGTGTTGGTCTCTGCATTTTGACATTGTTACTGAGTCGATGGCCAACTTCCCCCCTTCTTGTCTAGCACTCACGTGCCTCTTTGCTCTAACACTTTCTCGACTAGAGCTGCTTCCAGATCTTAACTCTTCAATCTGTCTCATTTCAGCATTGCAAGCTTCCATATCTTAACACTTTCCAGCATTGCAAGCTTTTCCATTTCCAGCACCGCTTTTTCACTAGCATGAATTCTCATATGGATACCCTGAAAGTCAGAAAAACCATCTGGAAATGAGGCAATTCGATCTTCACTTGTTTGTATGAACTTTTCAGCACGCAAACATAAGTAGCTTACACTTTCACAAAGTTCTGACATGCATATAGTATTGCAATAACTAGGCCTTGCAGAAGTAAAACAAAACCAGAAACCACATATTTACATTAACACAGAGATCAAGAAAACAAGATGTTGAAAAAACACATTAAATTTACTATATGGTAACAGCTAATATGGCCCCTAAAAGGTCACCTAAACAAGAGTGCCGAACATTAATTTAAGCATATTTTGTCAATAAAACATGAAAACCATTAGACTGTTGGCCATACTATTTCAATGAGGCATGTCCATTCTTAAATTGTTGGCATGCCTTATTGATCTTCTGAAATATAATGAAAATCTCTTTTGGGGTGTTTAAAACAGTTTTAAGAATCAAACTGTGATAATCTAACTAATTGGTTCTAAGATTAAGCAAGGAATTCAAATCTGTTTTAAACACCGCAAAACCCAAAAGAGATTTTCATATCTACCCAAACTCATTTCATAATCATCCCCTACCCAAAAAAAGAAATTAAAAGTAAAATCCTGACAGCTAACATGAACAATTTTCAACTTGGACTAGGGCACATGTAACAGTGTCTATATACTGAGAACGAAACATGACAAATTATATGATTTATTGAAATAAATTACCTACTTCACAGCTTCAACTTGCCAACTGACTTCTGCGTCAGCTTTATACGAGGAGATATCCTAGCTTTATGGAGGGTTAGAGCAGCATCACATACCCTTTTCCGTAACGTGTTCTCCTCATGGTTTATCAGCTCAGAGACTAATAAAAATCTGTCCCACACGTTTAAACGCTACATACGAATACATACAACGGGAATCAAATTTTCCAATGACCCAACATATGACAAAATATTGAAATAACTAACAGCAATGAGAATAGCATACCACAAATTTATAGTCAGTATTATGTAGATTTTGCATGAAAGCAGCAACCCACATTCCGCAATCATAACTGTATGCAATTTCAAGAATAGTAGCTTTTATAATTCAGTTACATAATGGAAAACAAGGTATTCAAATAGTGAGAGAGTTATGTTACCCGTTGCTTTGCAGAGGAACCCTCTCTGGATTCACAATTTTCAACTCATGAAATGGCACCATTGGACTACCAACCAATGATGTCATCAGAGGGTCAGTAAACAATTTTGCACACGCGGATATCTGTTCGAAGTGAAATTAAAATAAATTATAAATGTCTCGTCGTAAACCAAAATCATGAATTACAATATGTTCGCAAGTGCGAACAAATATAATTTAATACAACATGTATTTATCTTACCACACGAGTCACATCCGCAACTCTTTGTTTATTTGCAACATTGCGCGGCAAGGTATCCAACACTTTCGCTTCCTTCTCTAGCATATCTATCACACACAAATACCAATGCGTGTTCATCTCATTCATTGGTATAAAGATCTGCAACGAAATTACATAATCATTATTAGCAGGTTATTACGTTATATAACATAATTCCGATCGTACGCATATAAAGAGATTTCCATGTCCTCACCTTGTAACAGTCACTCAAGGATCCCATACGAATGAATTGTCCTTTAAAATACTTAATCAGCTCTTTCGCATTGCATTCGGTTGACAAGATATGAGTCTGCAAAGAATAAACATAAGGTTCATGTTTCTTGAAAAAAGTTAAACTATATGCAAAAAACAAACAATGAGAAATATACTCACAGAAAATGCGGCCGGAAAATACCATCTCCTTGTTGACAAAGTCGAAGCTTTACAATAGTAGGCCATTGACTCACCGACAAGGTCAATAATCTAGGGCAGGAACAACTCATTAAACACATTTCACTACTACAAAGACAATCATGAAGTTCGATAAAAAAATATATTACACTTACCACTGAAGTTACCCATTGTTTTGGGCGCAAGGAGCCAAATTCCTCGATTGATGCAAATGTTGCACCGAATTGGACTACAACTTCACTACAATATAACCTCATATAAAGAATAAATAAAATATCGAAATCCATATCAACTTAAAATCAAATCATTAGTTTTAAATAAAATAATATCATCAACATACCTTGGATCAACATTACTGTTCCACACATAATTGCAAATTGCAGTATCAAGTTCATCTAATTCTTTCGGAATTTTGACAGCGGCCCTCTTCGCGGTAACCTTTAAATATTTATTTGTACAAACATACGGCATATGGTACTGCTAATTAGTAATTATACATATCAGACTTATGTAATAAATGTATATACTTAAACATATATAAATTGAATTACATATCAATATATATTCAGTGTATGCATTCACAAAGATTGCAATGAAAGGCGGAAAAAATAAATGTTGTATAAGCATATCATGCCTACATGCATGATTGGTCTATTCAAACAAACATAAACAGTCCTGCGGACGGGAGTGCAAATATCACAAGAAAGTTGATCTCGCTCGCGTAACTATCCCACTAACACCAGAAGCAAATGTTGACCTTGACCTAACAATTTGGTTTTTCTTGCCAGATTGACCCTATAATATGTAATCATACAAAATGCCATAAACAAATTAGTTCTTTTATAGCATATCTAAGTATTATTGAATTATAAATAAGTTAATATATATACCTTCTTTTTCCGTGGAGCAGGACAACTTGAGCTTGGATTGTTGATATCAGTTCTCACTGGTGTAGTTAAATCTCCATCTCCCTCTTCCGCTTTGCGCTCAATGATCTCGATGGAGGAGTCCAACTCACCACCTGGTGTTTTCAACTTCGTGCTCTGCCCACCGACCTCAACGATGCCTCCTTCCTCATCCTTTTTTTGCAAACTGGTTTCACCGCCAGTTTTCACCTCAACAGATCTCGATAAAAGAGCATTAATTTTTTCCTGCATCGACTTCATGTCTTCCGACATTCTATTCAGTTGTTCTGTCACACTGGCTTCCAGACTTTTCATGGACTCTCTTAAAGCCTGAAAAATAATTAAAAATAAACATACTACATACACTTAATGCAATCGGTGAAGTATATACATAATTTATAGATTTCTTGCAATCTCTATGAATTAGACATGAAGATCTAATTAACCGACTTACCTGTAAGTCAGTATGATACAGCTTCTGCTCCTCTTGTATCGGCCGCTCAGTGTGATGTTTTTCGGTGATATGAATACCCTTATTTCCATGAAATCATAAGTTAATCAAACTACATAATTCATATATAAGTTTTAGTCACTAACAATAAATTAATACAACTTAGATAACTAATGTCACCTTGGATTTCAAGCCAACACAGAAGTCTCTTGAATGGGAAATTGAAGAGACTACCTCATCCGTTCCCCATGCACTAATGCGAGGAACAAAAGTGGACGTTGCCTCTTTCGTACTCCGAACTCCGGAAATATGGTCATAGAACCTTATCTACTCAAATTATTACAATTTAGTCAATCTAACTTATACTTCTAATTTAATTCCATTCCAAATTAATTCAAATCAAGATTGCATTAGGAAAAACAAAGATTTAAAATATTATACTTACCACCAATAAGAGCAGGCAACCGGTTAAGTACATTTTTGATGATTTCATCTTCCTAGCATGAAAACTTCTAATACCAAGAAGAAGCTTCTCATGAACATGTTTTGCCCAGTTCAATTTTCCATTCAGGCCATCCTCCGTCAAACAAGAATAATACTCTTTCGATGGCCCCCCTTCAGTCGTTGGACACAAAAAACCGTCCAACGATATATAAGAGGAGCCTGGCCTTTAGCTCTTCACAGTCGGCCTCGAACTCCAAAATTTCTTGCTCTAGCCTAACAAAACTCATCTTTCGATGAGTTGGAATATTAAACTTATTACACAAGACTTCAGCGTCTTCTCTTTGCATTACAGTTGATACCTCTACTCCCTCGTTTGCTAAACCTAGAATAACTTCCACATCCTCCACTGTGAAAGGGATACTTTCGCCATCCACTTCCATGGAGCTGGTTGCAACATTAAAGTTCTGAACCAAATTTTCACACAGCTCTCTTGGAAGCTTTCCATCTTTCAACAGTAGCAAGGGACCGAACCCTATGCTTTCCACTGCACCTTCAATATGTTTTTCCTTCAATTGCTTAAAGAGCTTGCACAAATTAAATGGGCTACAGCGTGTCGCAACCAAGCCCTAGACATAAAGTACATTCATTAAAAATACATAGCAATATAACATCATACTTCAGTTGTAACTATTATTTGTTCAATATAACATTTTTTTATTTAATTATTACCTTCTTTTTTTCATCATCTAATTTCTGTCTTTTTAACTGTTGCACTTTATTTTTGTACTGCTCTTGTTGTGCAACAGTCTGCTCTATAAACGGCAGCTTCTCCTGTGTAGGCAGCACTTTTCATTTTGCTGCCAGCTTACGAACCTATGAAAAAAACAATTCCAATTAATTCACATACACATCAAAAAACCATGATTTTAGTAACACTTTATAACTTAGTGTCCACACAAACGATACATAAAATATTACTCACCTTCAATGACATTTTCCCTTTGTCTTCTACATCTCCTTTGCATTCATTTATGTTGTATAAAGCGATTAACATAAAATATGTAACTCGCACTCTTTAAATCCAAATATAACAACATACAATGTCTAATGAATTCAACTTAAAACCACCAAGTATAGTTACTTACTAGTAATTCAAAAATGCACCCCTCGGTTTTACAACCTTCATGCTGGATTCAGTCTGCTGAAGTTGCACATTTTCATCAACTTTGTCCATCTCTTTGAATCTTTAATAAAATCAAACAAACGTTTGCAAATTTCTCAACTTTAGACATACAATAAATTATAATTTATAATACAAAACAAGTACATCAGGATAACTAATTCTGCATAAAAAGTTAATAAAATTTTCTCTGCCTAGAGGCATAATCTTATCCGTATTAAAAGTTCATATTCATTAAAAGTTCATATTCAATTATCTTAAAAAGACAAAATTTAAAAATGACATGACTATTTAAAACCAAAATAAGAAAGGAGTTAAAACTATTACTACATCAAGATTGCATTAGGAAAAAAAAAATTAAAATTTTCTAAAGAATGTGTATGACAATATTATTGATTAAAAGTTCATATTCAATTATCTTAAAAAGTATATATATACATAAAATAAATTTGTTTAAACCTAAGGTACGTAAAAACTATATACTACAAATTTTGCATTGATTTTTCAAGGAAAGTACCATTTATTTGGCCTAAAAGGTAACTACCAATTAATAATAACATTTTCTATTGTAATTGTTTAATTTCTACTCTACTTATGCACATAAGGTTAATTACAGTATATTCATTTTCTCTATTTTTTTTTATACTATCGGTGGGATGATTTAAATTTTAAACCTTTGGATATATATAAAATTCCAAACCCCATAGTCAAGATACTATTTTATATATAAAATTTGATAAAATTGTCAACAAAAGATTATAGTAAATGTTATCTCACTGTTATTACAAGAATGCAGCAGCAACACCATAAGTTACATATATACCAGACAAAACCACAAGTGAAATCATAACTTTTAAAACGGTTCAAGACAAAATCACAACGACTCAAACACTGTTCCATTCAGAAAATCATGTACTAACACTATTTTATAAGAACAATCTTACTAAACCAGAGCCAAAGTGAAGAATTTCCAAAAACTAAGCATGCTAAAATCACAAAATATAAATCCAGATGACAATCAATATTGAATTTTGACAATATTACGAACCAACAGGGAGAGCACAACACCCTAAAAAGTGACAAGTTTACCACAAGTTTATGCATTCAAGGAACAAAACCCAATTCCAAAATATCTCAGTCTCTCAACAAAACAAAAACCAAATTACCAAATACCCAAATTACCAAAATTAAATCCAGATTGTAAAAGAAGTACATTTCAAATCGACAGATTACAAAAATCAGATGAAAGATTATGCAGTAATAGATGCCATGCCAATCAAACTAATTGTCAGGGTTGTGGTTTGGAGCCATGAGAGCGAAAAAAGCTTAAACAATATAGGCATATCAAATGCTCGATAGCAGAATCATAATAGGCATAATTTTTAAGCAACATGACATGTTTTCCACTTCCATGCATCTAATTAGGACGAAACAGATACACATTATAGCGAAACCGACACTGGCTCAATTAACATGCAGAGAAACCAAAACGCATCCACTTATCCTTCCTTTTTTTCCTGTCCAACAACCAAACAAAGCAAACATGTTTCCAAGCTGATTCAAGAACTTATGCTTACCAATTATCTTCTTGCAGCCACCCAAAATTTATGCTGATATTTCTGCCAAAAAAAACAAAAAAACAACCCCAAACCAAAATTAATTAGAATCATCCACAAAAAATATAAAAAAATTGCTAAAATACCAACAAAGAAACAAAATACCAGATGACCAAACAAAAATATGTCTGGGTTCGATGATTTTCAGAGGAAGAGAGTCGGGTGTGGGTTTGATATTTGGGGTTTTGCTTGTGCAAAAACACAAGGGTTAGGGTTTTTAATCTGGGTTTCGGTTGTGCAAAAACACAAGGGTTAGGGTTTTCGAAACTGATTTAGGGTTCTAAACACAAGGGAATTTTCGAAACATAAGGGAAATTTCGAAACTGATTACAATGGAGAAGCCAAATTTCGAAAAAAAAAAATGGGATAAGCAAATATCGAAACAGAAAAGGGAGAAGAAAATTTAGGGTTCTAACAATATTTTCGAAACACCATAGAAAGGGAAAACGAACTGATTAGAAAGGGGGAACCAAATTTTCGAAACACAAAAGGGGAAGAAATTTTAGGGTTCTACAGAATTTTTTGTATCAGAGGGGGAAGGGGTTTCCGAAACACCATACAAAGGGAAAACAAACTGATTACAAAGGGGGAACCAATTTTTCGAATCAGATTACAAAGGGAGAAGCAAATTTTCGAAACACAAAAGGAGAAGAAATTTTAGGGTTCTAGGTATTTTTTTGTATCAGAGGGGGGGAAGGGATTTTCGAAACAGAGCTGGGGGGAGGATGTTTTAGGGGGAAGGGTTTTTTCGAAGTGAAAGGGTAAACCGGTTTCCCCTTTTTTTTTTTTTTCAACGGTTCAGATCTTACATTTTTAATCTGACGGATACAATTCATCTAAGCTGATGGGAAGCTTACGGTAAGAAACGTATGTTAGAATTTTCCCTCTCCTTTTGAACCCCACACAATCATACCACTAATATGCTCATAGGGCTGAGTTTTTTTTTATTTATCAAATCGCTCTAAACTTTGTCTTTCTAAATTAATATTAGGATAATAATGCATGTTTTAGCCATTCAACTTTGTAAGGTGCATTTTTTTTTTGTTCAACCACTCCAAATTGTGGTTCTTATATGTGGTGGTTTTTTTTATAAGGGTAGGTAGAAGTAGATTTGATAATTCATATATTTTTATTGTGTTTGTATTATTTTTTTTATTTTATAATCGTATTTAATGTGATATATTTATATAAATTTTGACATTTTAATAATTCGTATTATATAAATTTTGACACGTTTATGTATTCATATTATTTTTTTGAGTCATGTCATATTTTAATTATTTTTTTCATATTATTTAATCGTGTTATGTTTAAAATTATTATGTCTATGTAATAGATAATGTTACACCCTACTAATGAGATGGATAACAAGAAAGAAAGAGAGGAAAAATAGACAGTCCTGGAAAGCACACTTAATTCATTAATCAAAACATACAAAATTTTAATTTAAAGAGTTATTAGTGTTCATTTGGAACCCAACCGGTGCAACACAATTGGGGTCCAACCGCCACCGAACCCCATTCGGCAAGCAGGTCCGGTGCGGTTGAAGCCTTCCTGGCCGCATTGGAGGCCCTTATCACTCGCTGGACCCAAAAGGGCTTCAATTGAAATCTCTCACGTTCGCACCTCTTCCTTCCTCGTTATACTATTGCCTTTTTTCTTTTTTCTTTTTTTTTTGTTCTTGAAATTACAGTGCATGAACAAAAATGTCTTGCCACTTAATCCTATATTAAAATTAAATTTCAACTATATGAACAAAAAAATTTCAACTAATTTTATTAAATTAATATAATAAATATATTTATATTTATTGAATCGTAAAGATATTCCATTAATGATTGACATTTGATTCGATCTTTTTTGGACACTAGATATATATATGCCCGTGCTTTAATGTAGCATGCAAGTCTTGTAACTTTTAGTTTGATAAATTTGGTTTGTAGATAATAATAAAATTTAAGAACAATGCAATAGATTAAAAGATCAATATGAAAACAAAGAAAATAAAATAAGATATTGCATTATAAAACTATAAAGATTTGAATATTTATACCAGTGAACCATAATACTAATGGAATTTCCAACTAAGTTAGTTATGAATAGTTTGATTTTCATCATGATTGGATTACTAAAAATAGCACATGAATAGAAGTAGACATGTTCAAGGGTCGGACCTAAACATGAATTTTTTTTAATTCGGGCAGGTCCGGCTCGACATGAAGTACAGTTCATTAATAAGAATATTTTTTTATTTAAATTTAATTATAAATATTAATATAATTTTTTTTTAAATATTTTAATATTATTTTGAATAATGATATGGGCTTTCAGGTTAGTCCTAACCCGATTCGACCCGAGCCTGAATAAGAAAAAAAAATTAAATCGTAGCTCGATTCGATCTATGAATAGGTCTAAAGTGCTTTGTTTTTTTGTTTAAGTTTGAGTAACTTAAATTAAGGTGCTATGTTTAACCGAAGATGCAACATGTACCTAACAAAAGACATAATCCCCAACACCACCAACAAACTCACATATGTAACATGTACCTAAATAACTATCCATTCATCATCTATCATGCTGTCTTTATTAAGGGAAATCCAAAACAAAAGATACAATCCTTTTTTTTTTTTTACATGAGAATACAAAGAATGATTTTGAGCTACAAACATGCTAAAAATCATTTTACAATTTTCAAATATTGTGCAAACATTGTTCATAAGTTTTCTTCTTTGCAATTTTGCCTTTATGTCAGTTTCAGTTTAAAATGTTCATGGGTCTAGTCGGGCTAGATTTTGATCGGGTCTATGTATGGTATCAACATCATATATATTTGCTCAAACTCGATCCGATCCGAAATATAGACCTCAAGTTCTATCTAAATCCGTCCATATTTGTAAATGAATAGTTCAATCCCATTTAAGCATGCCCATATTATTTATTTATTTATTTATTTTAAAAATGTTTTTTTTATTTAATCTTTAGTAATTTTGTATTTTTTTTTTTATTAAGTCTTAAACATAGAAAACTTAACACATTTTTTAATGTTTACACTATAATATTATATATTTAATTTTTATATAATATAAATTACATAATATATATAAAAATAATATATTTTATAATTAAAAACGGGTCGGGCTCGAGCCTTGAGTGTTGGAGCCAAGGCCCGGTCTATTTTTCAAACGGTCTCATATTTTTGCCCAAGCCAATTTTTCAGGCCTAATAGTTTTGTCCAAATCTTCTCAAATATCGAGCAGGTCTTAAGCTGGACGGGTAATCCGGCTCTTGGACAAGTCTAGTTTCAGTGCAATTCATAATGAGAATGCTTTTATTTTAAAAAGGTAAATTACAACACTATACCATGGAATCAAGGAAAATAAGTAATTTCATATTGCATGTTATTGCTAATTATGGTGAAGGAAGAATGTACCCTCCAATCTTTTCAACTGGTAGCACCAACAACTAAGTTGGTTTTCATTTGCAACGATCCATTTCTAAAAATTTTCTAAATTACTTAACCAAAAGATAAATTAAATCCAAAATTTGTAATTAGAAAATAGAACAATTTATTCAAATGTTTTATGCATGATAGATAAAACTAAAGTATTTAGTATATGAAGCAGGAAATTCCCTGCTTTCTTGGATAAGGAAAAAGTCACATTTATCAACAACAAAAAAAGTAATAATGATAGAAACAAAATAATTAAAGAATTTAACCTTTTTCTTTACCAAATAAGAAATAACTTCAACCTACAACAAATGGTAAATCAAAATATAAATAAGAATAAGTTCCTAATCCACATTGATTGAACAAATTTAAAACCAAAAATTAAAAAAAAAAAAGAAAAAAAAGCAAGAAAACAATTTAATAAATCAAAGCCTATTTAATGTATTGTATCTTGTTCAAGCTAATTTGGTATTTTCAAATGAATAAGATATAGAATAGCATCTCCATTAATAACATTTGAAAATGCCAAAGAATGCATTTGAAGTTTTTAGAGAGAAGACATAGACAGTTCATTGGCAATAATTGGAGGCAAAATATCTACCTCTTGAGCTTTGAGAAATTCAGATAACGTAAGTAGATTTGTACAAGGGTCGGTTTGGATTTAGGTAAAGATTTTTTTAATTCGGGCAAGTAGGTCCGATCCACCTTAATTATTATTTATTAAATAAAAATATTTTTATTTAAATTTAATTATGAAATATATATAAATATTAATATAAAAATAAATATAATATTTTAATAATTTATGAACAGTAAAATGGACTTTCAAACAAGTCTAATCCGAAATAAATTTAGGTAAAGAAAAAAAACTTTTTTACGAATCGCGACCCAACCTAGTCGATAGATAAGTGTACATATAAGGTCCATAGTCACTTTATCTTTGAAGAACTACATCAATAACATCAAATATACACCAGCCATCCAGATTACTTAGTGATGCAAATCCACTTCTACTCAAGAAAAAATTATAAAAATAATAATAATAAATGCCAAATCATTTCAAGATGAACATAGAAGGTGTAAAAATAAGAAAAGCAAACTAACCTCTCCTATCATCATTTATCTCAAGCCTGACCAGTTTCTCTGTAAAAAACAGCAATGCTCAGATTTTTAAGCATCCATGAATTATATAGTTTAAGGGGGTATGTAAAAATCTCAAACTTCTAGTTAAATTCAATCCCACTAGCCTGTAAATAAATCTGATAATATTGAACATGATATGAACGAAATAAATAATTAATATACGATACAAAAAATAATACGAACATGACACGAATACATGAACGTTTCAAAATCTATATAAAACGAACTATTAACGTTTCAAAAAATATATAAATATATACTACCTTAAACATAGACCTATCCACGGGTCGGGTAGCCTGCTCGGCCCGACCCGTATTGGGCCAGGCTTGGACAAGGTATTTTGTAATTCGAGTCGGCCTGAATTATTATTTATTAAATTTAAATTTAAATTTAAATTTATTTATAATATATATAAATATTAATATAAAAATAAAAATAATTTTTTAATATTTAAATAATTTATGAATATTGAAACGGGCTTATGGCCCGGCTCAAGCCCAACCCGAAACGGGCATGGGCAAGCAATTTTTTTCTTCCGAGCCGCGGCCCGACCCGATCCATGGATAAAGTAAACATGATTATAATACAAAAAATAACACGAACATAACATGAACATACAGATTGCCAAATCTACCTGTAAATTCAAATTCAAATTATAATGCTTAATAAAGTTTAAAGAAAACAATAAAATTCCTTTCATCAATCGTTCCAACCTTACATCCAATTCAAAAAAAAAAAAAAATCTCTAAGATTAAAAATGTTAATGTAACACTCTATCTAGATACTTCAACACAAATTATCTCCAAGCTTTAGCTTTCATAAAGTTTATCAATGATTTTTCACCGGCCGCCATTGACCATGGTTCACAACCTTATCATCATAGCACAATAGAATAAAAAAGGCATTGTCTTTCATAAAACAATTAAAGAAAGTGATTCCTATATGCAATTATAAAGCTTTACATATATAAAAAAAAAAAAATACATATCATGAGATCCCTTTATCTTTTGATAAAAATAAAATAACACTGAAAAGATCTCTTTATCTTTCAATTAAATTATATTAAAAACTTAAAAACTAAATTAAATTTTCTTATGAAAAGCAAAAGAAACACTTCTTGTCCTTTATTTTTCCCAGCTTGACCATTGACTAACGTTGTTTGCCATCAAGACTAACAACTTTTTCTAACTTTTACTTCCGTTTCACAATCAATCGTCGAAACCCCACTTTTTCATCATAAACTCAATCAATAAAAACAGTAATTAACTACTTATCTAAAAAAAAAAAACCAGTAATTAACACTATGATTACACATAAAGACATGAATTTGATTCATATTTATTGGCTGAAGGCACAATTTCATGTGAAAAGTGGCGGCAGCTTGCTGCTAGAAAATTCCTTAAACGGTGGCTGTATCCAATTGTTGCACCAAATTTTAGTGCCATATGTTGGATATCAATATATTATTTGGTGTATAAATACGAAATACGTATTCTAATACGTAGGTTGTCGTAAGTAGATACACTGTGCATAATTTATGTACACAATTGATATCATGTTTGAATGAGAAATTAATCTCTTTATACCCACTTGAAGAGGAAGAAAGTTGGTTGATGTTAGTGATTGGTGTGGAACCCCCCATATAGGATAAACAAAGGCATAAGCTTATGGTATTTATAAGCCTTGTTTCCATGTGGGGTTGGGCCCCAAGGGGCACCCAAGTTTTGTGGTGGATGAAGACCTACACAACTTGAGCTGGACCACACGTGCGCCGCCGAGCAGGGCTGGGTCGGGTCGGGTTTGGGCAGTAATTAATTTTTTACTGCCCAACCGATATTTTTATTCAGTCCAAACCGAACTGGTTCAGTATTCTCCAACCAAGAGACTTGTCTGTTTAAGAAGTATCTTTTCGGATCGAACCTTTTTGTTTGTTAAAAGTTTTGTCTGTTCGGTTTAAACTAAGAACCTTTTTATTTTCAAAAGCGGCCTGTTTGACCGAACAGTTTTTATTCCAAATGATGTGTCCGTTCCGAAAAGTCATCTGTTTTTCTATATAAACCTGAGCAGTGCTTGTCTTTTAAAAGTACCGAAAATTGCTCCTAATTTTTCTATACTGCTCTTGTCTTTTTCCTGTGTTTTCTGTGAGAGAGACCGACATTTTTCTGGTTTGCCGTGTTGCTAAAAGTGTGCTCTTGATTGCAACGTAATCGAGGAGGCCTGGGAGACGAATTGCGACATACTGTTAGCACCTAAGAGATAGGCAATAATCGTCTTAAGGTCAGAGGTCCAACCTTGACTCGATTATCCTTTTTCTGTATTCGGATTAACCTGTAAGTGTTGTCAATTTTCCATTCTGGATTGTTCGTATTTTTTATATGCTGTTCTGCCTGAATTACAGATAAGTAATCTGTTCTTTAATCTTTTAATTTATATTTAGTAGTAATGAAATATTGCTTAATTGCTTATAAGTTTGCCAACATTCTTAAGACGATTATTGGTTTTGTTATTATTTCATTACTGTTGTTAAATACAAGGTTTCGGTAAACTTGCCGCGCCTCCCTGTATGAACACATTGTTTCATTCTGTATGATTTTGTAAAGCGCTGTAGTAATGATGTTGAGGACAACGTTGTCTTCAATCCAAGACAAGAATTGTAAGCTTTTATATTCGGTTTATAATTTGCTACTGTTTGTTATATATATATATATATATATATTATTATATTATTATATTACTTTTCATGCATGAAACATTTTATGTGTTTGGAAAAGTTTTTCATGAATGAAAAATTGTTTCTCTAAACTCTGTGGCCGAACCGAGGAATGTCTAAAAGAAAATCTCTTTTAGCTTTGTATTGATTCGGTCATATTTGAATCCGCCGTTTCATGCAAGAGTGAAAAGTTTTTGAATTCAGTTATACATTGAAAAGCCGCCGCTTGAGAGTGGGGCCTAGGCTTGTTGTTTTATATATATTTTTTATATAGTGTTTTTTATAAATACATTAGTTGGTAATATATATATATTACCATGTTCTTTATATATATATTTGTAATATATATATATATGTGTTTGTTATATATATTTATGATTCTTACTTGATGATAAATCATGAATTCGGTCCTGATCATCCGAATCGTTTTGATGTTTTGATTGAAATGTTTCGATGGAATTCTTACTTGTATATATAGTTACTTGCTGTTAGTAATTTATATATATATATATTTTTTATTTGTATAATATATATATATATATATTGTGATCATTTGTACAGCATTTATATATATTTATTGTTGAGAATATATATTGGCAGCATATATTACATAGTTATGTTTGTAATATATATATATGTGATTGTAAAATATATATTCGATATATGTATATACATATATAGTTGATCCTGTTATTTTTAAATAACAGATGGCTGAAACATCTACCGGTAATGCTAATGCGCCTGTAGCGCCACAACCTCTACATGTTACACATGGTGAGAGACCCGAGAAGTTCAGTAGTCTGGACTTCAAACGATGGCAGCATAAGATGCTGCTCTATCTGAACACTCTGAACCTAGCCCATTTCTTACGGGAGGAGGCCCCGGTTCCCAAAGAGGGAGAGACTGATCCTACAGCTGTAGTTTCGGTGCAAGCATGGAGGCATTCTGACTTCATATGCAAGAACTATATCTTCAATGAATTGGACAACACGTTATACAACGTGTTTAGCCCAATCAAAACAGTGATAGAGCTGTGGGAGTCCTTAGAAAGAAAATATAGAACCGAGGATGCCGGCACAAAAAAAATTTGTGGTTGGTCGGTTTCTGGATTTCAAAATGATGGACTCGAAAACCATGATTAGTCAAGTCCAAGATTATCAGTTGATCCTCCATGAGATTACTGTCGAATGAATGATTCTTAGTAAATCATTTGAAAACGGCAGCTTTGATAGAGAAATTGCCTTCTTCTTGGAAGAATTTCAAGTACTATCTAAAGCACAAGAGAAAGGAGAAACTTTAGAGGACTTGATTATTCGGTTAAGAATCGAGGAGGATAACTATGGTTCAGAAAAGAGCGTTAAAGCTCAGACCATGGAAGCCAAGGCAAATGTTGTAGAACATTCGCACAAGACCAACAAGAGAAAATTTGTTGGTTCTAGCTCTTCCCAAGATAATAGGGAATGGATTTCAAGAAGTTCACGGGAATTTGTTTCATATGTAACAAGCTCGGTCATTGAGCAAAGGACTGCCGTCAGAACAAGAAAAGAGCTCAAGCCAACTTAGTTGATGATAATGAGATTGAGCTCGCTGTTGCAGTGTCACAAGTGAACATGGTAGAAAACCCTAAGACATGGTGGGTTTATACCGATGTCACTTGTCACATTTGTTCTGATAGAAATAGTTTCTCTGAGTATAAAGAAACAAATATTTATGAGAAACTCTTCGGTACGAGGCCATGAATAAGGTGGTGCTCAAGATGACATCTGTTAAATAACTAAATTTGAACAATGTGGTTCATGCTCTTGAAATTCGTAAGAATTTGGTTTCCGGCTCTATGTTGAGCAATAACGGGTTTAGACTTGTAATTGACTCGGATAAATGTGTACTCACTAAATGTGGCATGTTTGTGGGTAGAGGATATCTATGTGATGAGCTTCTTAAGCTCAATATTATGGATGTTATGCCAAAGAACAAGAATAATAATTAAATTATTTCTTCTGATTATTTGGTGGTGTCCTCTAATTATGCCATGGTAGATTAGGTCATGTGTGGGACAAGACCTTGCAGAGAATCAACAATTTGGATTTGGATTTGCTTCCGCAAATTGTTATTGATAAAAATCACAAATGAGAAATTTGTATGGAATCCAAATTTGCTAAGGCTCTTTTCTATTTGGTAGAAAGAAGTAGTAAACCTCTAGATTTAATTCACACTGATATATGTGACTTAAAGATTGTGCAATCTAGAGGTGGTAAAAAGATACTGTTATGTCTATTTGCTAAGAAGCAAAGACGAGGCCTTGGAAGTTTTTTAAACTCTTTAAAAAATTAAGGCCGAAAATCAACTAAGCAAGAAAATAAGGAGTGATAGGGGTGGTAAATATGATTCAATATTTTATGAATTTTATTTAAAATATGGAATCAACATTCAAACCACTTCTCCTTATTCACCTCAGCAATATAGTTTTGCGAAACGCAAGAACCGAACGTTGAAAGAAATGATGAATGCTTTGTTGATTAGTTCAGGGTTACCTCAGAACTTGTGGGGGAAGCTATTTTAATAGCTATTTACTTTTTAAATAAATATACCCCACAAGAAATAAGACAAGACACCGTATGAATTATGGAAGGGTTAAGGACCATCCTATAATACGCGAAAGTGTGGGGGTGTCTTGCGAAGGTATCAATTTCTCCGGCTTAAAAGGTCATAATAGGACCTAAAATTATGTTTGGTGCCTTATTCGAAAGATCATGACCCAGTCCTTGAAGGCAAGAGAAAGACATGTGAGAATATGTCAACTTTATGCAACAAGGGTACTCGGGTGTGATCTTGGCATCAATGAGGGTATCGACATATTAAGTGGGGAAGAGTTTCATGGTATGGTTTCGGCATGCCTTGGTGCTACCATGACTACCTCGTTGTGAAGCGGAGGATGAGACTTTGTCCATGGGATCGTGATCCCTGATGGTGCCAAGAGTGGCACGGATCCTGAAAGTAAACCATTAGGTTGTAAATGAATGTAAAGACATAACGTACTCAGTTAGCAAACTGAATAGATTTATAAGTATTCCTGGAAAGGATACTGGAAGGCCATTGTGAGGGTACTTAGATATTTAAGATACACCTCAAGTTATGGACTGCACTATACAAGATATCCAGATGCAAAATGGATATCCAATACAAAAGATTTCAAATCCACTAACGGATTTACCTTTATTATTGGAGAAGCTGCAGTGTTTTGAAAATCTTCTAAACAAACGTGAATAGCCAGATTTACCATGGTATCTGAAGTTATAGCTTTAGATAAAGCTGAAGAAGAAGCGGAATGGCTTCAAAAGTTTAGAAGATATTCCAAGATGGCCGAAACTTGTGCCTGCAATTTGTATACATTGTGATAGCCAATCTGCAATTGGTAGGGCACAAAGTTGTTTGTATAACGATAAATCTCGACACATTCGTCGAATACATAATACCGTTAGATAGTTGCTCTCAAATGGAATTATCTCTTTTGATTATGAAAAAAAAATCAAAGGATAATGAAGCGCGCTTACGAAATGATTTAACAAGAGAGCAAGTATATCATCGAGGAGAATGGGTCTTAAGCCTATAAATTAAAGTTACATAGTGAAAACCCAACCTTGCTGACTGGAGATCCCAAGATCTAGGTTCAAAAGGGACAACTAAATTATGTTAACTGAGTGTGAGTACTAAAAGAGTTAAACACTCTTATCCATTCCTATGATGATTTAGTGCTGCCTGCAAGGTAGGATAAGCTATGCTTTTAATGATTCTTATAGCTTGATAAATAATCAAGTGGGGTATTGCAGGATACTCTTAATGAGCAATCACCTATTATGAGTAAGAAACGTGGCCACTTCTATGAGAATTGATCAGGCTAAATTCTCTAGAGTACTCATAAGAAACCAGGCAGTGCCCGGGGCCAAAATGGACACAATCGTGAGAATCGAAGATGTTCGAAGGGGAATTGTGTGATATCTATTGTCTTGGTTTACACGAAAGGCTGAATAGTTCAAGACATCATGTTCACTAGTTAGCCGAGTAAATCCGATAGTTATTCACTATGGAAGGTTCAAAGCCAAAAGCTACCTATCTTGATGCAATAACTCTTCAAGGTTTAACTCTCTCATATTCCGAGTCAGTTCATCGTTTTAATCAGACAATTTCCATTCATGTGGGGGATTGTTGGATATCAATATATTATTTGGTGTATAAATACGAAATATGTATTCTAATACGTAGGTTGTCGTAAGTAGATACACGGTGCATAATTTATGTACACAATTGATATCATGTTTGAATGAGAAATTAATCTCTTTATACCCACTTGAAGAGGAAGAAAGTTGGTTGATGTTAGTGATTGGTGTGGAACCCCCCATATAGGATAAACAAAGGCATAAGCTTATGGTATTTATAAGCCTTGTTTCCATGTGGGGTTGGGCCCCAAGGGGCACCCAAGTTTTGTGGTGGATGAAGACCTACACAACTTGAGCTGGACCACACGTGCGCCGCCGAGCAAGGCTGGGTCGGGTCGGGTTTGGGCAGTAATTAATTTTTTACTGCCCAACCGATATTTTTATTCAGTCCAAACCGAACTGGTTCAGTATTCTCCAACCAATAGACTTGTCTGTTTAAGAAGTATCTTTTCGGACCGAACCTTTTTGTTTGTTAAAAGTTTTGTCTGTTCGATTTAAACTAAGAACCTTTTTATTTTCAAAAGCGGCCTGTTTGACCGAACAGTTTTTATTCCAAATGATGTGTCCGTTCCGAAAAGTCATCTGTTTTTCTATATAAACCTGAGCAGTGCTTGTCTTTTAAAAGTACCGAAAATTGCTCCTAATTTTTCTATACTGCTCTTGTCTTTTTCCTGTGTCTTCTGTGAGAGAGACCGACATTTTTCTGGTTCGCCGTGTTGCTAAAAGTGTGCTCTTGATTGCAACATAATCGAGGAGGCTTGGGAGACGAATTGCGACATACTCTTAGCACCTAAGAGATAGGCAATAATCGTCTTAAGGTCAGAGGTCCAACCTTGACTCGATTATCCTTTTTCTGTATTCGGATTAACCTGTAAGTGTTGTCAATTTTCCATTCTGGATTGTTCGTATTTTTTATATGCTGTTCTGCCTGAATTACAGATAAGTAATCTGTTCTTTAATCTTTTAATTTATATTTAGTAGTAATGAAATATTGCTTAATTGCTTATAAGTTTGCCAACACCATAAGGGGGCCACTAGCCACAGAAGTGGTGGGCAGGAACCACAAAAATGGCTGACAGCAGCCACAAAAGGTGGCGACAGCAGCCATGAAGGGAACTTTCGGTCAATGACACTAAGTGCTAGTGTTTCACCAAATTATAAAATTATTTCCTAGTGGGAGTCAAAGTCCTAAAGATTAGAAGCTGAAGTTTCACTACAAGAGTGAAAGTCCAATTGTTAGGAATTAGTGTTTCATTCAAATTAGGAAATTGTTTCCTAGTTGAATTGAAATTCCTAAACGTTAGGAACATGTGTCTTATTTTTTAGTTGAAATAAAATTCCTAAAAATTAAGAGTTAGTGTTCTATTCAATTTTGGTAATGGTTATCAAGTTGGATTGAAATTCCTAAAAATTAGGATAAACCTTAAAATGTTTATTTAAAACCGGTTTAAGATAAACCGTTTTCTAAAATTTTAGATGTCTTAAATTTATTAAATTTGGAAACTTGGTTTTCCTAAAAAAAAATTGGAAACTATTTAGACAAATGGTTTCCTAATTTTAATTTCTTAATAAGCAATGTTCGTTATATTTAAGTCTTCACAAGTCAAAAAGTAAAAGGAAACACAGACAGGAGGAAAAAAAAAAGGAAAGGGAATAAAAAAAGTCTGAGAAGATAATTAAGAAAAAAAATATAATATGATTTTTTTAGAAATAAAAATAATAAAATCTTAAATCCCTAAACCTCATATAATTAATGTGAATAAAAATAAAATATTTATTTTAAATTATGATATAAATATTGTAAAAAATTATATATATAATCATCATTTTAATTAATAATTACACTAATTTTAGAACAATCAAGTTGCAATCTAGAGGTATTCGGATGTCAAACATTGACATTCGGATGTCCCCTTAATTCGAGAAAAAATTTGTGCCCGAAATATTTCGATTTTAAAGTTCAATTTAAGTTTCTTTCAAAGATAGTCAAACGTCTTTTTAGGTGTTCGGATATCCTCTCTTCAAGAGAGAAACACATTCTGATAATGGTTACTTTTCATGAATTTCATATTTAAAAATGTTTTCTCTTAAATCTTTTCATAAAAATGTGATTTCGTGAGCATTTGGCGAGAGTGATTTCCTAATCTTTGCCGGGTTGCCAAGGAGGTTAGGAAATTCTTCAACGCACGTGCTTATGAAATCATAAAGTACGGTTTTTGTTTTACTCGAAATTATATAAATGTTATATGAAAGAATTATTTTCCTAGCTTTGCCGAGGAGTACGGTAATATTTTTTCCGACTTATGACGTTGGTGTAATTCCACAAGAAAAATCCATGAAAAAGAATTTTAAAACAATGATGTGTGCTTATTCTATATTCATGCATATTCAATGATGAGGTCATTGAATAATTGATGTCCATATTGTTGTCTTGGTCATAATATTTTGAGTGATATGTATATTCCATGATTATGTCATTCAATAATTGATGTCCATGTTGTTATTTTGATCATGTCATTTGATGATTGATATGCATATTGTAGACACCTAATTTTGTTCGAGTCCCCTAAACAAGGTACGTTCTTTCTTTAAACCCTCGAAATTCCAAGGACCACCCCCAATTCCATGATGATGAGGTCTCTAACACTTTGATTCGAAGGTCAACACAAAAAAGTCAACATGAAAAAGTCAACTTCAAAAAGTCAACCACCAAAAAAGTCAACTCTTGAAAAAATAAAGATTTGGTGAACCAATCTTGATAATTTGAGAGTTGAAAATGGAAAGAAGAATTGAAGGTGGAAAGACAAATTGCAAATTTCAATTTTTGAGAAAAGTATGCAAATTTGCAATTTTTGGAACAAGTGTGTAAATGGTCAAATTTGATAAAATTGAAGCTTCAATTTGATTAATCAATAAATAAAGGTAACTCAAGGTCCAATTCAAGAGGAATGAGAAGAGAAGCTAACTGGAAGATTACTTAGACAAAATGCAAATTTGCAATTTTGGGGGAAAGCATGTAAAGGATCAAATTGGATTAAATTGAAGCTTAATTTGATAAATAGTCAACAAATAGAGATACCTCAAAGTCCAATTTCAAGAGGAATAAAAAGATGAGTCAATTGGAAGATAAATTGGACAAATTGGAAAATGCAATTTTGGGAAAAGCATGGAAATTCCAATTTGGGGAAAATCATGTAAATGGTCAAATTGATCTAAATTGAAAGTTTCAGTTGGAGAATAATCAATAAAGAAATGGATTCAAAAATTCCAATTTGAAAGAAAATGAAAGGGAATGTCAATTGGAAGAGAAATTTAAAAAGTAAGGATAAAATGGAATAAGTTGACGATTCAATCTTTGAAGAATTATGAAAATGATCAAATAAGGAATCTGGGCATACAAATTGGGCAAAATGGACTAAAATCCAATTCAATGTGTGGCAAAGGGGATGGAAAAAGCAAATCCGAAAAATTGGCTCAATTCGAGCAGATATGAGAATTCGAGGACTAAATTGCAATTTTGGAAAAAAAATCGAGAAAGATGGAATTCGAACTCGGAAAATTATGAAATTTTCTAGAAATAAGTTTTAAGATGTAAAGAAGGAAAGGAGAAAGACAAACCCGAAATCGGGACCAAAATGCGAATAGGCTAAGTTCGGGGACTAAAATGCAATTTTGGAGAATAATCCGAGAAAATGGAATCCGAGCTCAGAAAATTGCAAGACTTTACATAATTGAGTTTAATATTGGATAGGATGGATTGGAAGAGAAAAACCCAAAATTGGGGCTAAAATGCAAATAGGCTAAGTTCGAGGGGCTAAAATGCAATTTTGGAGAATAATTCGAGAAAAATGGAATTTGAGCTCGAAAAATTGTAAACCTTTCCAGAACTGATTTTAATATTTGATGGGATGAATTGGAAGAGAAAAACTCAAAATTGGGGCCAAAATGCAAAATAGGCTAAATTTGAGGGGTAAAGTGCAATTTTATCGAAAACCAAAGAAGGACCAAGTAGCAAAATAAGAAAGGGGGAAGACCTGAAATATTCCAGGCTATTTTCGGCCAAGAGAGAGAGGGAGAGAGAATGTGCATGATCAAAAAAGCATGTAGGAAAAGATAGATATTTTTCAAGGCAAAGGACATGAGTCACCATTTAGTACCTTTGGTGGCATTTTTAGCCAATAGAAAGCAATTTAATTGTAAGGATGGAAGCTCATTGGCAAGGCCATGTGAATACAAGTGGATAAAAAAAGATGACACTAGGAAGATATTTTTGGCCAGACAATATGATGAAGCCAAGTGGCCAAAAAAAGATAAAGGGAGGATATGCTAGAGGGGGTTTCGGCCAAGGCTTGTAGAGGCAAGGGAGAGCTTTCATTTTTCATTGATTCACACCATTTTGGAGACCTTAAGGCAGTAGCAAAAATTACCTAAAGAGAAAAGAAAAGGAAGAGAGAAAAAGGAGAAAAATGGAGGAGGTTTAAGAGGTTTTTGGAAGCTTTACTAGGTAGCTTTCCTTTCCTTTCCTTTCTCCTTTCGTTCTTGATTTTCTTTTCATTTTCATGTCTTTATTTTCTTTTTCTATGTTGTCTTCATCTTCTTTTCTTCAAAATAAATGGTTCTTAAAAAGGTTTTAAAGGGATTTTCTTCTTCGTCTCTTTTTCACAAAATAGCAAAGTTTGCAAAACTTTCTCCTACATTTTCCTCTCATGGTCAAACCTATGCTTGTTTATTGTGCTTGTCTTTTTGCCCATACTTCTTGGTTTCCATTGTGATGTGGGATGTGCTATTGTGTTAGGGTTTCTTTTGTTTTCCTTAAAAAAATAATAAAAGGTTTTAAGACATGATGGCCTTGCTTTGCACCAAGAGATTGGTTAGGCTGGATTAATGTCCAAGGAGCCAACCTTAAGCTAACCTTTATTTTTCTTATTTTTTCAAATTTTCTTGCTTATTTATTTTCATTTTCATATATATATATATATATATATATCTTGCTGGTTGTATATTTATATTGCTTATTTCCTTTTTTTAAAAATGGTTTGAGAGCTTGATGACCTTGGTTTTCACTAAGAGATTGGTTAGGTCGGATTTATGTCCAAGGAACCAACCTTGAGCTAACCATTTTGCTTGCAGTAAAAATATGTTTTCAACTCATTTCTAGCAAGGTTTTGGTTAGTATCAACCAATGATCCATAGCCAAAACCTATTTTTCAAACTAGTTGGAAAAACAATGTTTTGCAAGTTAGATATGCTGATTTTGGACAACATTTTCACCATGCATCTTTTGTCAAAATAAAAAAATATTTTTACCTCATTTAGTTTATCACGTGCTGAACTTCAACTGATTTTTCCAGTTTTTATTTTTATTTTTTATAAAGGTCTAAAAAATAGCTTTGTAAAACCGGTTTTTGAAGTCAAAACAAGCTTTAAAGCTAGCAAAGGTCTCCTTTTTTTCACCAAAGGGGAGGGGTTGGCCGAAACCTATAGCTTCTATTTTGGGATGTTTTCCATGTTATTTCAAAGGTAAAAATTGGTTTTACGAAAACCAAGTCATGGGTAGTTAATCCAAGCTTCAAAGAGTGAGTAAAAAACTAGGACTTTTGCACTAAGCCATTCGGCCATGTAGGTTGTTATTTCAAAAAATTGCATCTTTTTCAGCTTATTTTGGTTTTCAAAATGTTTGCATTCGAGGCTCATTTAGAGGTATTAGGATGCCAATCAAGGGCATTCGAATACCCTTTAATCCGAGCCAAAATCTGTGCCCGAAATCTTTCAATTTAAAAATCCAATTTAAGTTTCTTTCAAAGGTAGTCGGACATCATTTTAGGTGTTCGGATATTCTCTCTTCAAGAGAGAAACACATTCCATTTTCATGCATTGCATATTTTAAAATGTTTTTACTTAATTTAGCATAAAAATTTATTTTTCGGTTTCCTAGACATTTTGCTAGAATTAGTTCTTAATCTTTGTTGGGGAGGTTAGGAAATTATTCAACGCACGTGTTTATGAAATCGTAAAGTATGGCTTTCGTTTTATCCTGAATTATATACATGTCATGCGAAAAGGTATTTTTCCAAAACTTTGTCGAGTCTGTCAGGGAGTTCGGTAAAATATCCCGACATATGCCATTTATATAATTTCACCAAAGAGAAAATCAATGAAAAGAATTTAAAAAATAATGATGTGTGCATATTCTATGTTCATGCATATTCCATGATAAAGTCATTTAATTATTGATGCCTACATGTGTCATCTTGATCATGATGATTCCATGTTCAAGAATATTCCATTATGATGTCATTTTGTGATTTGTTATTCATGTTGTTATATTGATCATGATGTGTTGATTGTGAATATTCTATGATGATGTCATTTTTATGATTGGTGCTTATGTCATGTATGCCATGTCTTGAATTATTTGTCATGTCGAATCATATGCCATATCATGAGTTACTTGCCATGTTATGTATGTTATGCCATGAATTCTTTGCCATGCCATGTATGCCATGTAATAAATTCTCTTGCCATGTCATGAGCTAATTTCCATATCATATATGCCATGTCTTTAATTATTTGCCATGTCATGAGCTAATTGCCATATCATATATGCCATGTCTTTAATTATTTGTCATGTCATGTATGCCATGTCCTTAATTCCTTGCCATGTTGTAATAAGGTTTGCCATGTCATGTATGCCATGTCCTTAATTCCTTGCCATGTTGTAATAAGGCTTGCCATGCCATTAATTCTTTTGCCATGTCATAATAAAATGTTTGCTATGCCATGATAATTATGCATGTTGTTTAATTTATATTTGTATCTTAGTAATAATTTGCATATCCATGATCATTTTTAAATGATTTTAAATACATAAAAACTAATAATTTTTAATAAAATAAAGTTATTCCCAAGTTAAAATAACGCATGAGTTCTCTATTGGGTTTGCCAGGGAGGATATCATTAATTATCATTATCAACGAAATATCCTTTTTTCAAAACGAGGGTGATTCAGAGAATTCTAAAATAAATAAAAGCTTTTCTGTTTTGCTAGGTTTGCCAAAAAACATGAAAAAGTTTTGTGTTAATAAATTCCGGATCATTTTCAAATAATAGGATTGTTTTTAAAATGGGAATTATTTTTAAATATCTAAACTAAAACCGACTTTCATCGAGACTTCATGATAACACGCGACTAATAAGGTACCGTTTTATGCGGGCGTTATAGGGGTGCTAATCCTTGCCTATGACGTAACTGACTCCTGAACCCGTCTTTGTTTTTCTTTGGTTTAAAGCACGGACTTTAAATTGGTTTTTTTCAAAATATTTTAATTAATTTTAAAATATTTTATAAAATCGATTTTAATAGGTTACCGATCACACCTAGTGAAAAAAGATCGATAGTGACTCTATTTTTTTCGAGGTTGTTTTAAAAACCTCATTCTTAATTATGAGGAACCACAAATAATTTTCTTTTTCCTCTTTCCCCCCACCTTCAACGTCACATAACGGGTCCCGCGATGGTTTTTTTTTTTTCCGTTACGACACATATGATTTTCTTGTATGCCATGTCATAATAAATTGTATGCCATGTCATAGTGAATTTTTCCATGTCATAATAAAATGTATGCCATGTCATAGTGAATTTTGCCATGTCATAATAAAATGTATGCCATGTCATTATTTATTTGCCATGCCATGATAAATATATATCTTACTTGATTTATATTTATGTCTTAGTGATGATTTGCACATTCATGATCATTGAAATATTTGAAAATTGATTTTTTTTTCAATGAATAAGGCAATATCCCCGAGTTAAACTAATTCATGAATCCTCTGCCGAGTTTCCAAGGAGTTTTCATCAATTATTATTAACAAAAGAATACCCTTCTAAAAGGAGAATGATGCGGAGAATTTTAAAACAATAAAAATTCTATATTTTGCCGGTTTGCAAGGAATATAGAAAATTTTGCATAGTAAATTTTGGATCATTCTCGAGATAATACAATTGTTTTAAAGGGAATTATTTTAAAATACCGAAATTAAAACCGACATTAATCGAGACTTCATGGTAACACAAGATTAATAAGTTACCATTTTATACGAGCGTTGTGGGGGTGCTAATCCTTCCCCCTGACGTAACCGACTCCTGAACCCACATTTTGATTTTCTCTGGTTTAATGTAAGCCTTAAAATTGTTATTTTTTTAATATTTTAATTAATTTTAAAATATTTTATAAAACCGATTTTAATTGGTGACCAATCACATCTAGCCAAAAAAAATTGGTAAGAACTCTATTTTTTCAAGGTCGTTTTAAAACCCTCATTTTATTTACGAGGAACCATTTTTATTTTCCTTTCCCCCTCTTTTTGAACGTCAATTAACGGTCCGCGAAGGATTTGTTATGATAGCTTGGCAACTCTGTTGGGACATTAGAGAGGCAGGCCTAAAATTAACTATGTGTTATCAAAAGTCTCGGTTTTGTCGGTTTTAATCGATATTTAGTTATAAATCCCAATTTCTTTTAAATTAAAGAGAATTTTAAATACGTATATTTTCATGCATATTATTGTTCTCTGGTTATTTAATGTTGTATATTATTATTTCTTTCTAGTTAATTATTGCCTTACCTTATTATTTTTATTAAATTGTTGGGGTATTTAGAATAAGGGTTGTAGAATAGGTGGTGAAAGGTTTGATTGTTCCTCCTCACACACTACACGTGCATTTGCATAACATGGAGCCCTTATACTCGGATTTCGTCCTTTTAAGTGGAAGTAAAGTAACTACGCTCTCGTGAAGTGATAACCTCCGCATGGGCTAGAGAAACACTTTCAGAGTAATAAAGTACCTACGCTTTCATGAGGTGATAACCTTCGCACGAGCATAGAAAATATTACTCCAACAAATTGAACTCGTTTAAATCAGGGTGCCTTACTATCCTTCACAGGCAACAGTGAGGAACAATTTGGGGCCTTTAGAACCTAATTCAACCTCATATAATGAGCCGTATGGAACCAACCTAGATAGAGCCATGCCAAATTTTAGTTAGATGCACCGAAGCTAGGAACACATGGAGGAACATTTCCAACCCTTTGCTACCTATTTTACATTCTGAATAAGTCTCGCAAATCGGGCGATGATGAACGTACAATGTATCACCTGTAATAAGTTTAATACTCTGCCTCAAAGGCACCGAGATGCCTAACTATGTAGATACTGTTGGGGCAAATGTTCATTGACTTTTTGAAATTGAAAATATGAAATTTCTTTTCTTCAAACATTTTTGCATTTTGCATATTTCATGCATATGTGAATAGAGCATGTACATTTATGGTTGTATTTTTTTGATTCATGGTGATAATAATCTCATTTGATAATTTCATAAACATTTATTGATTGAATAAGAATTGTAGACCGGTAGTGTTGAAAAAATATTTGGACACCTGTGCCATAATAAAACCCATTACCCCAAAATATTCTTTTTTGATAAAAAATGGTTTTGGAAAATAATATTTTGATTTTTGCGTACAAAACATGTTTCAAAAATTTCGTGGATTAAATTTGGGGGTAAATCTTGCATAATGATTTTCTTTGAATAATTAAGTTTGGTCCCATCAATTTAATTTAATTATTGGATAATTTCTTTGTATATACCTGTGTATTAATTCATTTATTCATTAATATATCATGTTGCATTCATAACATATATGGTCATTCATCGAAGAATGCATTTGTGACATACATTGTCATTCATTATATATATATTCATGCATTAATTTGTTTATTCTTTACATGCATCAAGTTGGCATCAAATTGCATTCATGACATTCATGGCTCATTCATCATGACACACATTTGGGGGATAAAACAGAAGTTGGCTTGGCTCTAAGAGTTTATGAAGAAATTTTTGTTTCAAATCAGTATAAGAAGTACTGAGCACCTTTATAACATAGGCCAAAGCTATGGAGAATGAACAAATAGCTCGGATAAAGAGAATGGAGAGAGCATAGAAAGAATTACAAGAACAATTGGCAAGGTCCCAAGAAGAATCAAGGGAAAGGGTACACTAAAAACTCGACCACCAGAGAAGGGTCGGGAGCACAAAGGGGTCAGATTGAGGCTGTACTGTTAAATGGCCAGTCTTTTCAGAACACAGCTAATCCCATCAATGTCCTGAACTTAGATGATCCGATTAAACAGGCAAAGTTGAAAATTGTTGCATTGAATTGAGCTGAGTCGGCAGATTCCCAAGGGAAATATCAGCTGTTAGAGGAAAGGCTCCGGGCATTAGAAGGCGCAGATGTATTTGGGAGTATAGATGCAAAGGAACTTAGCTTGGTCCCTGATTTAGTCATTCCTCCTAAATTCAAGGTCCCCGACATTGAGAAATATGATGGGACAATCGATCCGTCAGTCCATATCACTATGTTCTACCGAAAGATGGTGGGCCATACAGATGATAATAAGTTGTTGATCCATTGTTTTCAGGATAGCCTCAGCAGATCCTCAATCATGTGGTATAATCAGTTGAGCAAGGATCAAATTTGCTCTTGGAATGATCTGGCTAAAGCTTTTCTAAGCCAATACAAGCATGTGACAGATACGACGACTGACTGTCTCACCTTGCAAAATATGGAGAAAAAAGGCTACTGAGAGCTTCAAAGAGTATGCTCAGAGGTGGAAAGACATGGCCACCCAAGTACGACCGCCCTGGACTCAAAAGAAAACCACTGTCCTTTTCGTGAATACACTGCAGGCCCTGTACTATGATAAACTCGTCGACAATGCCACGAAATTTTTTGCAGATATGGTAATCTCAAGGGAGATGATTGAAAATCCTATCAAGGGTGGGAAACTTGAAAGAGGTAAGACATCAAATGCTGAGAAAAATAGGGCACCCAAGAAGAAAGAGAAAGTTGTCCAAGCTACGGGAAGCTTTGTCCCATATCTTCAATTCCCCTCATACCAGCTATTTTGTCCTTCCATGACAACATATCCCAAGGTCCATACTTACACCCGATGGCCTTTCAATATCTAGCAAATCTTCAACCTTTTGCCAGCAAGAGAAAGCTGAAAACATCTGAAAAAGATATCAGTTTGAGCCACTACCCATGTCTTACTCTGAACTATTGCCCTTGCTTGTGGAAAAGCAAGTCCTCACTAAAGTTCTAGTGGAGCCTATCCAACCCCTATACCCGAGCTGGTATGACGAGAATGCATATTGCGATTACCATTCTGAGATTCGAGGACATTCCACAGAAAATTGCATATCTCTAAAACAGAAGGTTCAAGCATTCATCAATAATGGACGGATAGATATGGGAAGAGACAAAGGTCAAACAACATGAAGAACTCGTTGTTTGTGCATGGAGAGACAAATGTGGATGTCATAATGGAAGAGGAATGCATAAAGGTTGAAGAGAATATCGAGGATTAGCTGATTCTAGATTAGGAGAAAGCATGTTAGGAACATTATGGAAATTACTCATGATGAAAGCATTTGTCTCATGTTGACATCCATATAAAATAAATAAATTTTAAATGCTTTGTGTTTATTGTGTTTTAACAATAATTTGAGTTTGCAAAAATAAACATTGAGAAAAAAAATTTATAAAAATTGAACAATAATAATGTGTTTTTAAAAGAAATTTCTTTCTCACATTAAGGAATAATGGAGAGTCTCGAGAATATTGATGATCATTGTTAGAAATGTGTCTATACCTTCACACTTCTCTTTCAAGCTTTTCCATGCCTAAATCCTTTGAATCGAGACTACTTGAAAGACCAAATGCTTCAAGGAATATAAATGTTAAGTTTCATAAACCATGGTCACTACAAGAAAGATATAAATCTCAGCCTATACTATGAACAAAGGAACTTTTTAAAAATTTTCCGAACTCCTTGGAAATTCAAACAAATGAGACATCTTTCGACAATATAGATTGTGGTATTTCGATGTGCATCAAGGTTATCTAAAACCATTCATATTTCTTCCAAAAACTACAAAACACAATTTGCTCAGACATCACTTTATGATTGACATCTCGAGGCATAATGACTAAACCAGATTATCCCATGTCCCCAAGAAAACCTATTTTGGGCCATATTCTTTCTTGTTATTTTGGACAACCCAGAAAAGACTTGGGATGTTCTTCGTAATGATATGAATTATCATAGCCAATCAAATTGGGGCATCATAAGTAGATGTGGTGGATAAGGATGGATTAATGCATGAATTATTGGGCATGCATTAATAAATAAATAAAAAAGAACAAATGCGAAGAAAAAAAATGATAAAATGAATGTGGCATCATGCATTTACGAAACTCAAGATGGTTTCAAGAAGAAGAAAAAAAAATCTGTTTTCAACATTTTTCTCAAGGAAAAACTCTTCGGTTTGAGTAGTTGTGTTTGAGATGAAAAATGGCAATCTTTCATCATCATTTCACAAATATAAAAAGTATTCCCTTTGCTACCCCTTTTGAGCCTAATGAATTCTTTTGTTGAACCCTGATCAAGGAGCACCCTCCACACTGGGGGCAAATGCAAGAAAGGATCTTTTCAAAGATCATAGATAAATGAGTCCTAGCTCAAAGACAGATACGAGGCAATGGAGCTCCCAAATAAGTAGGCTCACTCTATCAAAGTGAAAACACGCAAAAAAAAGTGGGAAAATGGCGAAATGAAAGCCCAAAAACAAAAAAGATTAAACAAAAATCAAGATGAAGTGAGAAGCTCAGAAAGGACCAATGTTTCGAAGGAAATCCTCCTCGTGAAATTATCCTTGATTCAATCACCCTTAAACACATGTTTGGGCCTATTTATATTTTCTTTCGGAACCCCGAACTTGGCCTACATTACATACTTTGAAAAGACCATTTTGATCAAACATGGCTATTCAAACTGATGGGCTTATTCCTGGAGAAATGGATGAGGCTTCGGTCTCCTTTTTTGGTCAAAACTATTCTTTTTGGATAAGTTTTGAATTCTTAAATGCATGGTGAAGCATTCATGAAAAAATGAAATGACAAATGCAAAGAACGGGACACTAGGGTGAAGACCATAAAATGGGCAGTCTAGAGTAAAATGGGAGAAATTCGATGTCACCCGTGGTATTTTTGGGGCTATAACTAAAGAGGAAGTCATTTCGAAAAAATCAAGGACAATCGGGGAATCCCTAAGCATCCCCAAACTGCCAGCTATCATTTGGAGGATTAACTTCAAAAACTAAGACTTTTTTCCCTCCAAATTGACCTTCCAACCTTGAACATCCCGGCTAATCTTGACGCTTGTCAAAATGCCACGATTTGGGAGCTAAAAGAATGTCAAATCTATTTGATTTTAGAGGAACTCATATTTTATAAAAACATGTTCCATTTATGAGCCTGGAAGGGGCATACATTTTCCTTGTTGTGAAGTTTTCTTAGTTCAACCAAAGTCCTGTTGCACTAAGCCCTTCAACTCAATTTGACATTTAGAAAGATTTCTAACATTGATCATCAGTCTTCAAGAGACTTTGATAACATTTTTTGCTCAAAAGTTTTCAATAAATGAACATTCTTCTTTAGAATGAAAATGATTTTAAAGTAACCATTTTTGAATAAAAATGATGTTGACATGAGACAAGGGTTATTCTAACCCAAAGGTATGGAACTATTGAGGTAGATCTTGACTCCCAAAAATGAAAAGAAGAAATAGAATTTGGCTCAGACGTCGATTGATAAGGGTTTGAAAACTGTTGGGGTAAAGAGATAGTACAAGATCTAAAAAGAAGAATGATCGCTTATGGGGCACGAGTGTTCAAGATACACTCTGATTTGAAAAGGAAAAATGAATTGGAGAGGCTAAGCCAAAGTCAAGAAAAAGATCGAGGACATTTGCATTTGCATCATTGTTGAGCTTTGCATTTGCATCACTTCATGAAGCATTTGCATCATTTGTGTGTACTTGCATTTGCACCGTTCCATGAGTATTTGCATTTTATCATTACATTTACATCATTCATGGACTTATTCTAGTAATCGCATCTTTTCCAAGATCATTGTATCTTCATTATTGTTTGGTAACTGCAGTTACACCATTCATGGATCATAAACATGTAAACAATTAAAGACAACTTGAGTACATTTGCATCTTTGTTAATCACTGCATTTTCATCTTTGTTAATCATTGCATCTGCATCATGAAGCATTTGCATCAACCGAAGACATTTGCATTTGCATCATGAAGCATTTGCACCAATGTAAATCTTTGCATTTGCATCATGAATTATTTGCATCAACCAAAGACATTTGCATTTGTATCAAGAAGCATTTGCATCAATTAAAGACATTTGCATTATGAAGCATTTGCATCCATGTTAATCTTTGCATCTGCATCAAGAAAGCATTTGCACCATTAAAGACATTTGCATTTGCATCATGAAGTGTTTGCATCCTTATTTGACATCTGCATCAAGAAGCATTTGCATCTTTGTTAATCTCTACATCTGCATCAAGAAGCATTTGCATCAATTAAACACATTTGCATCATGAAGCATTTGCATCCTTGTTAGACATCTGCATCTGCATCATGAAGCATTTGCATCTTTGTTAATCTATGCATCTGCATCAAGAAGCATTCACATCAGTTAAAGACATTTGCGTTTGCATCATGAAGCATTTGCATCAATCGAAGACATTTTCAAAAATCAATTTTCAAAATCATAGATAAGACCCTCAGGCACCATTTTCAAAGAGGAACACCATTTTCAAATTATTTCTGGCTTCATCCATATCTCTTTTCAACCATTGGTTCCACCTAGGTCATCTTGTAGAAAATATTTCTAGCTTCGCCTAGATCTCTTTTCGACCATTGGTTCCACCAAGGTCATCTCGTAGAAAATATGTTTGGCTTTGCCAGATCTCTTTTCGACCATTGGTTCTGCCTAGGTCAACTCGTAGAAATATGTCTGACTTTGCCCAGATCTCTTTTCGACTATTGGTTTCGCCCAGGTCATCTTGTAGAAAATATTTCTAGCTTCGCCCAGGTCTCTTTTCAACTATTGGTTCCACTAAGGTCGTCTCGTGAAAATATTTTTGGGTTCACCAAATCTCTTCTCGACTTTTGGTTCCGCCAAAGTCATTTTGTTCAAATCATTTCTGGCTTCACCCAGATATCTTTTCCAACTATTGGTTCCGCCAAGGTCATCTCATTCAAAACATTTATGGCTCCACCCAGATCTTTTTTGACTATTAGTTCCGCCCAGGTCATCTCTTTCAAATCATTTCTGGCTTCACCATATCAGTTCTCGCCTATTGGTTTCGCCCAGGTCATCTCATTCAAATCATTTTTGGTTTCACCTAGATCTTTTTAGACTATTGGTTCTGCTCAGGTCATCTCAAATTATCTCTGGCTTCACCCAGATCATTTCTCGACTTTTGGTTTTGCCAAGGTCATTTTAATTTCTGGTTTCGCCTAGATCACTTTTCAACTACTGGCTTCACCCAGGTTATTACCCGATTACTGGTTTCACCTAGGTCGTTGCAATTTATGGTTTCACCAGTAAGGTTAGCACAAGACAAGATAAGGCCCTAAGATGTCGTCGAGGTATTTTCTTTTCTTGCAAATCGAACTCGTTTCCTTAAGACAGGTCGAGCCTTGGTATGATAGTCAAGGAAATCAATTTAAGGCAAATCCTTTTATTTACAGCTTATATATATATATATATAAACTCTATTTTCTTCTTTTTCTTCCACACATGATTTTCACGACCTAGCAAAATTGTTGTATATTTGTCTTTGCCTTATTCCTGATTCCCAGCAATAGCCAAAGAGGGGCAGCTGTAGACACTTAATTTTGTCCGGGCCCCTAAACAAGGTACATTTTTCTTTCAAATCTGAGTTTCTAAATTTACCTCAATTTCATGGTCTAATGGCTTGACACTTGGGCTGGCAAGGTGGGCAAAGCCAGTTTTGACATTTTGGTTTGAAAAGTCAAAGTCAAAATAAAAAAAAAAAGTCAACTTTGAAAAAATCAAGATTAGAAAGGAAAGTGGATGGTGAAGAGGTAATCTTGATATTAAAGAGCCATATTGAACTTGGCGGGGCGAATTAAGAGGAAAAAGTGGTGAAAAACGATGGAAGTTGGAAGCTTATTTTTTTATCTAAGTGATAGAAAATTTGATGGATGATGGAAGCCAATAGAAGATGGAAGCCTATTTTCCTAAGAATCAAGTGGTAGGATTTTTTAATGGAAGATGGGAGTCCATTTTTAAGAAAAATACGAGTAGTAAAAAAATAGAAGATAGAAGCTCATTATTTTTATTCAAGTGGATAGGAATTTTTGGTGGAATATGGGAGCCCATTTTTCAAGACTAAAGGAAAGGATTATGGATAGAAAATTAAGAGCCCAACTTGTGTGAAAAAATATGGGAAACCCAACTTTAAGGATCCATGTAGGAAATTTTTTGGTGGAAGGCCCAACTTAAAGGGTCCAAGAAGAGAAGGAAAATATGGAGGGCCCAAAGTTAAAGTCCATGTAAGAAAATGGATGAGAGGAAGAGGGTTGAGTTTAAAAAAGATAAAAAGTTGTAGGAATTTTGTGTAAATAAATGCAAGGTAAACTTGTAATAAAAAAATAAGGAGTGGATGATGCTCTTGGAAAACTAAGTGGCAACTTAGTAAATAATTGAATGAGTCATTGTAGGTAGTACATGAGTCATCTAATAATATTTGAAGACCATTGGTGGATGAAAGAGAGGTGGACAAGTGGTTGAAAAATAGAAGAGTGTAGAAGGTTGTAGAGAAGGCTATAAGGAAAAAATGAAGAGGGCTAGAGGGGAGACCTAGCATATTCAGCCAAGGTTGGAAATTCCAGCAACAACCCCCATTTTCCAGCAACTAGGGGAGGGAAAAAAAAGAAAAATGAAGAGAGAAAATGGAGAAAGGAGGAGAAAGTTGAGAGTTTTTTTGGATAAGCTTACCTAGGTAGCTTCCTTTTCTTTTCTTGTTCTTTTTTTTTCCTATTCATTTCATGTTCTTTTCTTCTTCTTTTCTACATGATTTTCATCTTCTTTTCTTTTTGAAATAAAAGGGTTATGAGCTTGATAATCTTGATTTCATCCAAGTGATGGTTAGGCCGGATCTAGCATCCAAGGGGCCAACCTTGATACAACCTTTATTTTCTTGCTTGTTCATGTTTTCTTGCTTATATATTGTCATCTTCATGTGCATACTTTGCTAGATATGGTCTATTGTGTGTTGCATATTATTTATTTCTCTTTGTAAAAATAATTTTGAGCTTGATGATCTTGGTTTCATCCAAGTGATCGCTAAGCCGGATTTACATCCAAGAGGCTAGCCTTGAGCCAATCATTTTTGTTTGCTATAGTGTAAATCATGTTTTCAAACCATTTCCAAAATGATTTTGGTTAAGATCAACCAATGGTCCATAGCCAAAATCTTGTTTTCAAAATAGTTGGAAAAAGCAATGTTTTAAAGGTTAGATTAGCTAATTTCGGGCAATATTATTCCTATGCATTTTTTGTCCAAATAAAAAACTGTTTTAACCTCATTTAGTTCACCCTTATTCGAACCTAAGTTTATTTTTTCAGATTTTTTTGAATTTTTTTAAAGGGTCTAAAAAATAGTTTAGTAATACCGGGTCTTTGAAGTTAAAACTAGCTTTAAACTAGCAAAGGTTTCAATTTTTTTTTACACAAAGAGGTAAGGGCTAGCCGAGACCTTTAGTTACTGTTTAGAGGTTGTTTTCATGATCTTTTAAAGTTTAAAAATAAGTTTTAATAAAATTGTATTATAGGTAGTTAGAATGAGCTTTAAAAACGAGTAAAAACTTGGATTTTCACACTAAGGCTATTCGGCCTTTTTGACCTTTTCTCTTTAAAAATTGCATCTTTCAATTTGTTTTGGCTTTCAAATATTTGCATTCAAGGCTCGTTTAGAGGTATTTGGATGTCAAACAATGGCATTCGGATGTCCCCTTAATCCGAGCAAAAATTCGTGCCTAAAATCTTTCGATTTTAAAGTTCAATTTAAGTTTATTTCAAAGGTAGTCGGACATCTTTTTAGGTGTTCGGATATCCTCTCTTCAAGAGAGAAACACATTCTGATAATGGTCCCTTTTCATGCATTTCATATTTAAAAAATGTTTTCTCTTAAATCTTATCATAAAAACATGATTTCATGAGCATTTGGCGAGAGTTATTTCCTAATTTTTGCCGGATTGTCGAGGAGGTTAAGAAATTCTTCAATGCACATGCTTATTAAATCATAAAATACAGTTTTTGTTGTACTCGGAATTATATAAATGTTATATGAAAGAATTAATTTCCTAGCTTTGTCAGGTTTGTCGGGGAGTGCGGTAATATTTTTTTCGACATATAACGTTGGTGTAATTCCACAAAAAAATCCATGAAAAATAATTTTAAAACAATGATGTGTGCATATTCTATGTTCATGCATATTCCATGATAAGTTAATTGAATAATTGATGTCCACATTGTTGTCTTGGTCACAATATTTTGAATGATGTATAGATTCCATGATGATGTCATTCAATAATTGATGTCCATGTTGTTATTTTGATCATGTCATTTGATGATTAATATGCATATGATTTTCTTGTGTGCCATGTCATAATAAATTGTATGCCATGACATAATAAATTTTGTCATGTCATAATAAAATGTATACCATGCCATGATTTATTTGTCATGTCACAATAAAATTTTTGTCATGCCATGATAAATATACATGTTACTTGATTTATATTTATGTCTTAGTGATGATTTGCACATTCATGATCAATCAAATATTTGAAAATTGATGTTTTTTTTTTCAATAAATAAGGTAATATCCCCGAGTTAAACTAATTCATTAATCCTCCGCCGGGTTGTCAAAGAGTCTTCATCAATTATTATTAACAAAGGAATACCCTTCTAAAAGGAAAATGATGCCTAGAATTTCAAAACAATAAAAATTCTATGTTTTGCCAGTTTGCCGGGGAATATAGAGAATTTTGCAATAATAAATTCTGAATCATTCTCAAGATAATACAATTGTTTTAAAGGGAATTATTTTAAAATACCAAAATTAAAATCGACATTCATCGAGACTTCATGATAACACACGATTAATAAGGTACCATTTTATACGGGAGTTGTGGGGGTGCTAATCCTTCCCCGTGACGTAACCGACTCCCGAACCCGCATTTTGATTTTCTCTAATTTAATGTAGGCCTTAAAATTGGCTTTTTTTAAAAATATTTTAATTAATTTTAAAATATTTTATAAAAACTGATTTTAATAGGTGACCGATCACACCTAGCCAAAAAAGATCGATGACGACTCCATTTTTTTCGAGGTCGTTTTAAAATCTTCATGTTATTTACGAGAAACCATTTTTTTTCCTCTTCCCCTTTTTTAACGTCAATTAACAGTCCGCGAAGGATTCATTATGACAATACCCTTGTTAATTATTAATCATGTATTTCTCTATTTATTTTTATTTTTATTTTTTACTCAAAACTTTATTAATTACAAAATAATAAAAATTTAATTAGTTTCAAAATTATTTTTTATTTTTGTACTTAAAGTTATATTAAAAATCGCCAAGTTGTCATAATGATTTTGTTCAAGAATTCAACCGTTAGACAATTTTGTTTTAAGAAAAAGAGTCGCCACTAATTTTTTTTGTTAGGTAAATTGGTCACCTAATAAAATTTTAAAATTAATTAAGATTTATTAAAACAATATTCTTTTGGTCTATGAAAAATAGAGTATAGATTCTAGAATGCGGTTACGCGTAAGAAAAAATTAACATCCTTACTGTGTACGTTAAAAGAATGATACCAATTAATCACATGTTATCCTATTAATCTTGATAAAATGTTGTTAATTTCGATATTAAAAATAATTCCTTTTATTTTTCGTAAATCACTTAGTTTTATTAAAAAGGATGTAAACAATTTTATTTATTAGGAATAAAAAGGGAAAACATTTCAATGTAATCACCCTCATGTTTGCTGTGGCAAATCGATGAATACCCCTTGTATATGGAAGAGCAAAAGTTTAGTTTTAATTATAAGCTCTGCCATAATGCAAAAAACGTTGGCATCATGTTTTTCTGTTTGTTGCCAACAATCTCTTATCTTTTTTTTTTTTTTGATAAAAAAAATCAAATTTACTAAATGTCACATTTTAAAAATGGTTACATGAACCAATTAAATTAAGGGTTTGTATTTGATACTGACAGTGTATAACTTCATACACTGTCAGTAAACAAGATGATGCCACCTCAGTAAAAAAAATTAAAAATAAATATAAATTATTTTATTTCTAATGAGGTGGTATCATCTTGTTCACTTACAGTGTATGAAGTTATACACTGTCAGTGTATCAAATATTAATCCTTAAACTAAATCCGGATTCCTAACAACCAACAACCCCTTCTTTACATATTAAGCTTACATTAAAACAAAACATTTTCATAGCCTTTCATTTTGAAACAGGTAACCTAAAGGAGTATAACTTTTTTTTTGGGCAGAGCAGTGGTTGTCTAGGTAATTTTAAGTAACTTGAATTTCTTTTCTTCACTCAAATTGTTCAAGCAGCCCATTCAAACTCTCAAAGGTATGGATTGTGTTTAGCAGCTCTTGGTTTTCTTCAAGCACCTCCATTATATTTGGAAAGGAGGTCATAATAGAAGTATAGTGAGTATGCACAACCAAGAAGAGCTTGGCTAATTTCAGCACAAAGATTTCTATTTTGTTCCACCATGTCGTTGAGAGCTTGTCAGCTTGCTCAAGTCGAACCCTTTTTTCATAGTTGATCATAGTTGTAAAATGCGGCCTTTACGTAGTATAATGGTCGCAACGTAATGAAAATTGAGATTTTCGTATCGTATTTTATCCGTTATTTAACGTCTGCGACATTATCAAATTTCTTAAAACACTATCAAATCTACGTCTGCGACAACTGCGATGCGTTACGTAATGTTTGCAACACCTGCAACCGCGATACACAATCATATCCGCGACGAAATCCACGATCGCGATTTAAAACTATGAGTTGATGTCATGCACTTCAAAATTATATGAGTTCCTTAAGAGTTGGATGCAGGTTCGAGAAGCATCTTCAAAGGGATCGGAAATGCTGTCTGAACTGACATATGGCTGTGCACCCGAACTGGCTGGTCAAGATACACGTCGATATATCTCCCGAATATGTACGGCTCGAGGAAATCAAAATCAAAGATGGGGATTGGAAGCTGGAGCTGGAATCCCCCAATAATTTCAGAGCTTACGGCTGAATGAATCATACTGTGGAGAATCCATCGACTGCTTTACCTAAAAGCTTCAGTTTTACAGGCCAGTGCTCTGACTCTTTGAAACGGTCCCTCACCATTCTGAACACCTTAACAATTCCTTTTTGCTGGTCAAACATTTGAAGTAAAGATTCAATGATATCTTTACCGAAGAAGGATCTGTAGACTGACCATTATTGAGAGAAAGCTCGTAACCTGTTATCAATTTCATTTTCGGTGTCATAAAGGTATAATTGTGCAAATTTTGGAATTTGTCCTTCATTTGGTAATAAGGATATCCCATGAGATAGTGTGTGGTGCCACTCACCCTAAACACATATGGCCATGTCTTTTGGCTCACCTCATTGTCAACTTTTGCTCCCAGTGATGTAAAAGCGCTCAAGTTCCTTAATGTTGGGCCACCATTGTAACGTAACAGCGAGTCAAGAGGTGAAGGAGTAGGTTTTAAAAGAGTGAGATTCAAGTCCCGTACCTTGCAATTAGACACATAATGATTCACCACCTTTCGTAATCCTGACGTTCACTTGGATTGATTTTGCGCAAGTTTAATCTAACCCTGAACGAATAGTGCAATGCAGGCTTCATCCACATCGCATTATTACAATTAAGAGATACGGTAAATGATTTTGATATCAATTGATATGAACCTTAAAAAAATCACACCTAAAAGCTAAATATTAAAGAGAAAATTAAGTCTCATATCTTGCAATTAAGCACGCAAGAGACACGCCCATCTTGACAGCACAGAGAGACTAAAGGTGTCCTATTGTTGCTAGAATTTATTAGCTCGTTCTTTGAGCCAAAACATAGCTTGCAATGGCGACGACAACAATCGAAAGGGCCCAAAAAATGGAATGGAAGGTGTGTATCGGTAGATTTGTATCAACAAAGATATAGCAAATTAACTCTAATCAGTATACTTGGACCTAGAAAAAGGTGGAACCAAAAGCATCTCAAGCTATCTTGAATAACAAAGAGCAAATACCTTTTATTGGTGTTTAAACATTCAATCCTAGTTGCCGTAGTTGTTTGGTTATTGCACTCATCTATAGAGATACGTAAACCACATAGCGTGCAACGATACGCGGATGGATGGGTCGCCGACTTAAAGTTTTTCTCGCCATCAAAGATTTGTCAATCTTTTTTTTTTGGCAAGAATTACCTTTCTTCGTATTCTATTCTCCCTAAAGTTATTAATCTGCCCCATCTTTCCATATAAACTAATATAGTTTGTTTTGAAAGATCGAGTACATAGTTTACTAAGCATGCTGCTAGTAATAATGAAAGGAAGCCATACCAAACATGGCTTGTGCCAAAACGAAAAAGTTAATGTATAAAATAACAAACAAACAAAAAAACAAGTTTTTATATTTTTATAGAATTTAATAAGTTCTTAATCTGAAACAAAAAACAAAAAAAAAAAAGTTGATTCATGCAGTCACTCTTAAAAAGTGACATCCAATAGGTTTGGAGTTCGAATTTCAGTATCTGCAACCTTTTGTCTTATCCTCTTTGTACCCAAAGAAATTTTAAATAAGCTCTTAATCTTTAATGGATTTATATTTGATGCACTGACCGTTTATAAATCTATATACTATTAGTGAATCAGATGATGTCATCTCATTAAAAATAAAGTTATCTGTATTTATTTTTAAAAACTTTTAATGAGGTGATATCATTTGGTTCATTGACAGTGTATATATCTTTAATTTGTCAATGTATTAAATATAAACTCATCTTTAATTTACACTCAAATAAACTCCTAATTTTTAATTTGTACCAAAATGAGCTCTAACCTTTAATTTATACCCAAATCACTACGCCAAATTTGACATATAACAGTATTTTGAAGTGTTGTGAAAACTAAAAAAACTGTTGTTGTAAGATAAGACAACATTTATTCATGTGCTGTATATGTGGCCACAATCTTATGTCTTTAGTAGTATTTTTACATATGTATAATAACACTTATCAAAATGCTGCTATTTCTATTTTATAACAGTTTTTCATGCATTTTTCATTTGCTGCAAAAGATCTCAATGATACTAATTATAAGTGCTACCAAAAATATTTTTATATGATAAAATTTATAACAGCACATGTCAAATGTTTCTAAAATTTTTTAAAATGCTGTAATTATTGGCCATTATAATATATAACAGCAATATGCAAAATGTTGTCAAAGTGTTGCTTTGCTAATAACATTTGAGAAATGTTATAAAAAAAATGTTGTCTAAAACTAATTTTGACGCAGTGAATGAACCCTTAACCTTTAATTTGTAACTAAATAAACCTTTAACATAAATTAATATTTTATTTGAAATGAAAGTTTATTTGAATACAAATAAAATGATGAAAACATATTTGAGTACAATAAAAATCTAAAGACTTAAAAAAACAGAATAATTCGAAAGTTTTTTTTTAATATTTTAATCAAAATTAATGCATGTAAAGTTAGAACTTCATTCTTAAAAAAAAAAAAAGTAAGTATATGGAAATAAAATGATGCATTGCATATAGATGTTTAAGCCATAGTTAATGCAAATACATTTAGACATACATGTATGTATACCAAAAAGTTAATGCATATAAAGTAAATATTAGATAGGTTATATTATTCGGGTAATTTAATTTGTTAAAAAAATGGAAAAGTTAGCTAACTAATTTCAATGTAAGTTTGCAAGTAGTGAGTGTTTGTGTCATTAAATTAATAGGTTGCACATAATTTTAAATTGGAAATAAAATTGCCTTATAGTTTGAGAAAAAAACATTCTATGTTTGGTGAAAAGCTAACTAACGTCTCGATTTCATTGATGATATATATATTTTGGTCCAATATAAATATGTTTAAGGATCGAATTATTTATTCAAATCGAAAAGTTCATTTGATATTTGAGAAAAATTGAATAGAAATATTGAATTCAAAAAATGAGTTTGGGTAAAAGTGAGACCCATTTAAAAACGGATCATGCCTTGGACATAATGTTTTTTTTTTTTGTCTAAACCCGACCTGATTCGTTTTATTATTAGTAATATAAATTTTTAAGAGAGATTGATCATTTTTAAGAGGGATTGATCATTTTTTTTTAAAGAGGGATCAATATTTTTATGTATAAATTTGGATAGACTTGGATAATGTTTTTACATACCGAGCCTAACCTGGACAAAATTTTATATCCATATTAAGGTCGGGCTGGACTTGGGCAATCAATTTTTATAAATATGGGACTGAGTCCAACTCGAATTCGATCCATGGACAAGTCTAATCTAATATATACTTTAAATATAAAATTGTAAACAGGTTTTTTTTTTTCGTTTGTTTTCGGTTGTTTTTTTAATCAATTTCTCTCTATCAATTAACTTTAAAAAAAAAAAAATTTACTGGGATTAACATTGGGAATCAAGTTCTTTATCAATTAACAGGTTGTTGAGTTTCTAAAAAAAAAACCCTCAAACGGGTACATATTAATTTTTATTTCATTGATAGTAATTAAATCTCATTAATAATAATTAGATAAAAGAAAACTATGAATGAAGAAAAGAAAGGTAACAATTAATATATGGTATATTTGTCTTTTAATTTGAAGTTAAGTTTGTAAATTACATCCCACAGTTCTGCTGTATTTTTCACTAAACGGCTGATATGGTACGAGACCCTTTTTCTTTTTTTCAAAGTTAAAAAGGATAAGTGTATTTTTTTTTTTTTATCAAATGTTAGTGAGTTAAATTTAAAGGTGGCAAAATGAACTTGAACTTGAAATTCCATTCAAAAAAATCTGAATTCGAACTCGTCCAAACTCGATTTGATCAAAAAAATTAAAAACCTAACCTCAAAATGATCTGAGTTTGAAATAATCCGAATTTGAAATGGCTCGAATCTGAAAAAACCAAAATCAGAAAAAATTCGAAACCGAAACCGACCCGATCATAAACTCGAATTTAATACTAAAAATAAGAATAATTGAATTATAATTAAATAATTTTTTACAATACAAAAGTTTAATTATCAATTTTATTATAATCTCTTTTTTATTGATTTATTTATAAAAAATAATTAATATATATTAAAAAAATAATTTTATCAAAATATTGTATTTTTTGCTTGTAATTTTAACCTCCCATGTCTTGGTGAATCCACCATTTAAATGAAGATGTCTATTATCTAATTGTCAATAATTAATTTAAAAATTAAATCCGTCTTAAGATAATAATAGAAGAAAATTAATTTATGTGTAGATAATTAAGTTATAAATAAAAGATAAATATTTCTTCTTAAAATTGTAAAAAAATAAGATGTTGTTTATTTTTTAAACATCATCTAAAATGATGATTATTTTTTTATATATCTCATTGTTTTTAAATTTTAATGTAACGTTTTATTTATTTATTTTCTCATATATATTTGCATATTTTATATGTCTAAAAATTGTTTAAAATAATATTAAAAATTATATTATTAACTAATGAGTTACAAGTCTGCAAACAATCAATACTAATAATCAAATTATGCTATTAATTTTATATAAGATAATGAAATAAATAAATAAAATTATGAAATAAAAAACTCAATTAGTATAAGATCCAAAACATAATACTTATATAATTATATTACTAATTGTTTGCTTTTCTTTCATGCCTAGACTTAATTAGTTTATTCATACTTCATATTTTTTTAGAATTCACAAATTTATTTTTAAAATAATTACTTTTTTAATCACAACCTAATTAATTAATAAGATCATGATATTATCTTATATATCCCGTATTATTTACGTGTCATATAATCCTATCGTGTCTAAAATTATTATATCTACAAATCATTATATCATTTCATTTTCATTGATCATTATTATTTAATATTTATTATTCAAATGGTAAATTATTAAAATATTAAAATATATACTATATATATCAAGTAATTTTTAATCATGATTTCTTAAAAAAAATTAATTTTAAGTTAAGATTATATCATTAAAATAAATGATTGAGCAATAACTAATAATAGTATTTTTGTGCACTGTCTTACCGGCTCTTAAACTTTAACCGTATTTCTTCTTCGAATATAACCATTTGCCCATTTTGATTTAATTATTAGTGTGTATAATTATATTGATATAAATCATAATATATGTTGAATATTTGAGTTTATCGAGTCAATTGTTTTAAATATCAATATGACAACATATTTTCTATAATTAATTATGTAACAAATTGATTTTAAATAACAAATTAATTTTATATCTTTTTGATTTGGTATTAACAAATATTGATATTAATATATAAATATAATTAAAAATATAATATTATACAAAAGCTTACTAAAAAAATAATAATAATTTATTTTGGATTTAAACATTTAAATTATGTAATAATAATTACATCTAACAGAAAATAAAAAATAACTTGAAACCAAAACCCGAGTCCGAACCAGAAAGGTCTAAACCCGAATCTGAAAAGGTCCAACCTGATATGACCTAAACCCGAAATGACTCAACTTGAACCTGACCAAACCGACCCAATTGCACATCTAGTTAAGTCTATGAGTTCGTCTTTGATATTTTGATAGTGGAGTTTTTTAACTTCATAAGTGAGATAAAAAACTGTCACATATATTATTTCTTTTATAATTTTTTTTAAATATACCTAAAAAATATGTGTCATTCTGCTAATTCCATTTATAAAATCTAAAAACTTCAATGATAATGAATGATATAATTTTTTTAAATGTATTACATCTTTTCTAAAAGTTCATTTGAATTATTTTAATTTAACAAACAAACTTTTTAAAATGTAGTTAACTTTTTAGAATTTGAGATCATTTAACTTTTTTTCCTATGTAAACTGTCTTAATAGTTATCTTCCAAGAAATACACAGCATTTTGGTTTTAAAATTCAAAAAGTATAAGGTGCCGCATCTATTTAATGAACACATCAAACCAAATGAAGTTGTAGGTGAAAAAGAATTTTTTTTTTTTTTTTTTAAGAATTTATAAGTTTTTTTGCAGATTTTTTTATTAATATTTAATGAACTTTATTAATATTAATTTTTTTTTGCTTCCTCCGTATTAAAACTAACATGAGTAGATTGTTTGAAAGGAAATAATTTAAAGAAATTGAGAACAATCATAGAGGGCAAAATAATAGATCTGTCAACATTAAGAAAAAAACAAAAACTCTTTTTTTAACATGTCATGTTCCTACTTTAATTAATTGCTTCCTCTTTATTAATTTTAGTTCCAATGAAATAACATAGGTAAATTGTTTGAAAAGGAAAAAAATTTCAAGAGATTGAAAACTATACCATCTACTATATAATATTTTTGAATCTAATGACTCGAGGTTTTTTCAAAATGATCAAGGGACAATTTTGTCATCAATAATAGGGATTCAAGAGACATTTGCAAAATGATCCAAGGACAATTTTATCCTTTACAACATTAAAATAAAATTAAAAAAAAAAAAAAAAAAACACAAACGTAGAGCATTTTAGTTTTTTTTTTTTAGAATTTTAATTTTAAGTTTATGTTTCTTTTTTTAAAATTATATATTTAAAAGGCTGATCTGCATGATAATTCACGGGTCAATTTAAGATTCGTATTCGACCTGTTCGAAAAAATTTTAAAATTTATATATTATTAATTATTATTAGTATTTTTAGTTCTAAGTTTTTATTTTATTTTTGAATGATATATTTAAAGGAATTGATCTATACGTTGATGTACGAGTCGATTTAAAATCCGTACCCTATCTGCACGAAAAAAAGGTTAAAAAAGTTAATTTATTAATTTATTTTTTAAGTTTATTTTTAAATGGTGTATTTAAAAAGTTGATTCGCACGTTAACTCGAAAATCGATTTAAGATCCATACCCGACTCGCACATAATTTTTTTTTAAAAATTATTTTATTAATTAATTATTTTATTTTTAAATAATGTATTTAAAAAAATTAATACGCACATTGACTCTCGAGTCGATTTAAGATCTATACCCGACTGATTCCGAAAAAAAGTAAAAAAAAAATTTATTTTATTAATTATTTTTATTTTAACTTTAAATGATGTATTTAAAAGAATTGATCTGCACGTTGACTCAAGAGTCGATTTTGAATCCGTACCTGATTCGCTCAACAACAAAAAAAGTTCAAAAAAGAAAAAATAATCTTGCTGCTTATGTAAGAAAATCAATCCTACGAGATAATAAAATACAAACCAAAATTTTATTTTTTTCATTTATTATGTTTTAGCTCTAATAAATAAAAATATACAATATACAATAAAATCTAAATATTTTTAAAGAATATTTTTAAAGAATATTTTTAACTTTAAATAATGTATTTAAAGGAATTGATCTGCACGTTGACTCGAGAGTCGATTTTGAATCCGTACCTGATTCGTTCAAAAAAAAAAGTTCAAAAAAGAAAAAATAATCTTGCTGCTTATGTAAGAAAATCAATCCTACGAGATAATAAAATACAAACTAAAATTTTATTTTTTTCATTTATTATGTTTTATCTCTAATAAATAAAAATATACAGTATACAATAAAATCTAAATATTTTTAAAGAATATATATAAATAACATTTGAAAATCTATTTGTATTACATAATTTAATTATCATAAATTTATTTTTCATAATTAACAAAATATTATTATATTAATATTATTATAATTTTAAAATAAAAAAATTAAACAAAATTTAATTATTTAATAAAAAATAATTTATTATTATTAATTAATTAAAAAAAAAAAATTATAAGCACCCAGCTAAAGCGGCACTTAATTCTAGTATACATTATGTTTATGTCTAAAGCAAAGAAGAACTGTTTTACCCGAAATTGAGAGTGTCGGGTACGAGTTCAGACACGGATATGCATTTATTTTTATTTTTTTAGATTTTCAATATATTTGAAGGATCATACTCTCATATTCATGTCCGAATATGTGTTAAACACAAATATAAAATACGAGTACTTAAAAAAAAATAAGAACCAAAGCCGTTGAATTGCAGTACCACTCTTTAACATGTGCAGCACGAAATAGAATAGAATATCAACACCGACATCGCCTCATAAAGCACCAATGGTTTGAACAAATGAGACAACTAAATGCCCTTAAAGCATCTAATTCTAAGACTTTCTTATTCTAATATAAAACAATCCCTATACCAAAACATACCTAAAACCATACCATTATAAAATCGAAAAAAAGTTATCACTGAAAATGAACCAAACAGCAAAACAAAAGGATAAAGAGGAAAAAGCTAAAACAAAGAATCTGGCAGCAGCCTGAACATTAAACAAAAAGAAGAGCAAAAGCAAACCAAAATAAACACAAGAGAAATCTTTTTCCTTTGAAATATTAACAAACAATAAAACTTATGGCTGAAAATTGTGATTCTTGGAATATCAAATGCTCATTGCAAGAAGCCACAAAATCATAACATTATACCTCTCATTTTCTCAATGTATGAGAGAGTGAGAGCGAATACATCATCGATGAAAGATAATGAGGTTAAGAAAAGCCATGAACTAGACATAAAGGCAAAAACCAGAATAAAGCAGTAGAGAAATAATAATCACCTTTCTTAACACCTTCTTCAACATCTCAGCTTCATTTATAATTAAATCAACATAGAGATAAGAAATAGACTCAAATATTTTAGCTTAAATGCTAACTAAGCCTCATACTAAACCATCCTTTAACATAACTCCAAAAAAAAAACTGTTTCCTAGCATGAAGACTGTGCTATCCTACCAGCCTAAACTCCACCAGTCAAGTAATGTTCTTCAATAAGAAAAGTAAACCTCCCCAAGGACTCAACCTAGAAGAGGATGAGGTGTTGAATCAATTCCAAAATACAACCAAATGTTAAGGAGATTACCATTTTAATATCACATATTTTATAATTGAATACACAACAGAACTTAAGGTTTGCAAAAACAATACCCGTGAACAGTGTTGTCAAGACGTGTGCCTAGGCATGCCTATGCCTTGCGTCTTAGCGTTAGATAACAAAAGCACCTCAGAACCTTTCGAGCAAGGCGCATTTGATCAAGTGCACACTTGGTGCACCTAAACGCGTTTTTTTGTAAGGCGATAGGCGTAAAAAAATACCGCCAGATTGAAGTTCTCTTTAATTTCTTTAATCTTAACATTTTCCATTAGATGTACCTTTACTAGTAAAAAAGGGGATAATATCAAACTCTCTATTTCTCAATATTTGAGTATTCAACAACAGACACGGGACCATAAAGAAATCATGCGTATTGGGCAACAAAAAGAATTGCATGTTTTGTAAATAAACTTTTGTAGATAAACTGGACCACTCTTTAGAGTTTATTATCATAATTGTATATCTTTTATATATATATACAAACACATGTATAAAAACACACATATACATATTGCATCTTACTTCACTCAGGCGAGTGCTGTTTTTGCACCTTGCATCTGAGGCAATATAAGGGTTTTAGCGTCTAGAGTGTGCCTTGTGCCCTTGACAACACTGCCCGTGAACTGAGCTATTGGTTTTTGTCTTTTAAAGGGAAATGTTAATCCATGCATATTAACACTACATTAAGGTGATATATATAAACCATAAAAAGATTCATAAATCAAGAGTAAATGAAGTGCACAACCAAAATATACCAACATAGTAGTAGCTTCTTTTGTTTCATATACCAGATGATGTTATGCCGCAAAAATGCAAATGACAGTCGATGGTCGATAGGACAAATCAATGGCAGGCAATCAAATGAAATGATAATAAGATTAACATACAAGAAGTAACAATTGTATATATTTGCAGGATCATAGAACAAATGGTACAGATAAAGGGGTGATTACTACAATCAAATAAAGACAAGGTCAATAAGAAAGTAATAATAATCTTAAAAGCTGAATGAGGGCATTTCGATCACTATCACATAGAAAGACAATAAAACCAATAATTTCAAAACAAACACATAATAACAATACATTTTATCTCTTTTTTTTCCATACATAATCCCAAAAATCGATGCATCAGCCACCCCACCACCACCAATTCCCAAGGCAATTCATCTTCATTTTTCATTTTGTTTTGCATCCCAGGAATTGCATTTAAAAAAGAAAAAAACAAAGAATCAAATAAAATGCACCTATTGCAAATGAAAAGAAACATCAAAAGAAAGCAAGCAGCAAATAGCATCGAAAGTAGTAATACAGTAGTAGTATTTAGATTACAGATTATGAAAAAGCGTTAAATAAAATGCATAGACATAGACATGAGTTTGCCGAAACACAGAACAATCAGTCCATGGATTTTTTTATTTTTATTAATGACTTACTATGTTATTAGATCAAAGGGCTTCCTTAACGTTGACGTCAACGGCAGGAATGTTTACATACCCAATCTTCTTAGGGCTAAGTTCTCCATCGCTCTCATCTTCCTCCAAACAAGCGCGATGATACTCGGAACGGGCCGAGAAGAGGGTCCAGACCAAGTAGAGGGTGGCCGCAGTGAGAACGCCGCAACCGACGCCGAAGAGGAGAGCGACGACCACGCTGAGAATGTCCCTACTGCGCTCACGAAGAGAGCTCAAGACGTCGGACGGCTTGGGATCGGAGGGTATGAGATTCAATTGGCGGATTTCGGTGAAGACGGTGACGAATCCGGAGGCGGCGGCGGAGGAGGAGGAAGGGTCGTTAGGGTTTTCGAAAGAGAATGAATAGGAGGCGACGAGGAAGGTCTTGCAGGGTCTTGCGGTGGCTGAGATTGAAAGGAGGCCCACCGCCAGGATTGTTACCGCAACCACATACTCACCCCACCTTCCCATTTTTCCTTCACTGCTATTTCTTCTGCTTTGCGAATTGCGATTGCAAATTACAATTCCGTTCTATTTTCACACCCCAACATATTTAATTATTTATACCACCACATACTTTTCTTTTTTTTTTTTTCTTTTTGGATAATTACACATTTAATCATTATATTATCACAAAAATACAATATATACACATACATATTTGGTATTAGAATTACAACTTTTAATTCCGTTTACTATAGTTTATCTTAGATATATTTATGGGTTGGGTCGCAGTCCGAATTTTTAAAATTTTTCTTATTCATGCTCGGATTGAATTAATCTATCGAATCAAACGATTAAGTCGATTTTTAAACAGATCTAATTTTCATGCCCGCAAAATATTGTATAACATAATTAACTTCAAACTATTTATAAAAAAAAAAAAAAAAAAAACTTTCGGACTAAAAAAAATTGTAAATTCTTTTATTATACTATCACAAAAATGTAAAATACTACTTTTAACTTTCAATAAACCATACGAATATTTAATATGGTACAAAATAGATAATCAGTTGGACCAATTTGTTTGGTGGAAAATTTTTATTGAAACTTGAAAGCATATGTCAAATTTGATTGAATTTTAGATTAAAATTAAAAAAAAATTAAAAACCAATTAAAATTAGGGTAAACTCATTTACATTTCTTGTGATTTCTACTTTCTTTATATAATAGCTTGTGATTTTATATTTTTTTTTCAATTAACATCATGTGATTAAAATTTGTTACGAGAGGAGATTACACTGTTAATTTCATCCACTAAATTTATTTAAATAACTTCCATTCAAAAGTTATCTTATCTGTTCACGCTAAGGATTATTCATAATTTTTTCAGAAAAATTGATGACGTAATCTCTTAAGGGTGCGTGATAAAAGTTGAAATTATGTAAAATGTACGTGAAATTTACACCAGTGTTAAAAAATCGAAGCGGATTGATCGGTTGAATTGATTGATTCGAAAATTAATTATTTGTTTAGTTCGATACATATTATAAAATCTAAAATTATCTAAATCGATAAAAAACGGGTAAAAAACTAGTAAAAACTCAACAACAAAAAAGTCGAAAATCAATTTTAAAACTTTTTTTAATTTTTTTTTAAAATTTATTATATGTGATGAGATTTGAACTTTTAATATATTGAAACTATATTAAATATCATATCATTTAGCCAAATACATATATTTATCGAATATTTACTATATTTAATATTCATTTCATATTTAAATTATTTATTTAATATTTAAATTAATTTTTAATACAACCAGTTGGTCCTATTTGTGGTGATCGAGATCTTACCGGTTTGACCTCCCATCGACGTTTTAAACACAGTTTTACATATAAAATTAATAATAATCAAAAACATTTTTTTTTCTTTTTTCTTATTGTTTCCTTCCTTTCACCTTCCCCTCTACCAAATTTCATGTGTGGCACAAATCTAAGCTTGATAGTAGATCCAAGATTGTGTAACATCGGATCTCCTTCTTGGAATGATTTTTAGATCCAAGTTTGCAGATTTGTTGTTTGTTATGGTTCTGGTTCTAATGATGCCATATTCAAATATGCTTAGACCTATGTTGCATAATTGGTGATTATTTGAAGATGAGAGGTAATGAAAATATGGAAGAAAATTTAAAACATCATCATTTTTTTTTTCAAATCATTTTTTCTATTAGTTTCACATGTTCATATCAGTATTTAAACGGTTTTCATTAACACTATTATCAATTTTACTTCTATAGTATAAAGACTAAAATATACTTTTAACTAAAGTCCAATAACTATTTAAGTACTTTAATCGAAGAAGAGAGGTAATGAAAATATGGAAGAAAATTGTTGCTTACCACCATGGTTCTCAAGAAATTATGGACTCGGACATTGTCACTTTTGTTGTGACAATAAGCATCATGGGAATAATATAAAAGTTGCCACAACATTTTCTCCTAGGATAATGACCTCAATAGCCTCTAAAATTTATCAAATTTTTTATTATGATTCTTGTATTTTAAAAATATTTAATGTGATACCTGAATTATCAAACCGTGTATCAATGTGGTACATGACCTAACACCGTCAAAAAATAGATGATGATGTGGCATTGACCAATCAGGTGATGACACGTGGCAACACATGAATTTTTAGAAATTAATATTTGAATTTTTGTAAAAAAAATTAAAATTTTAAAAAACATTATATTAAAAACATAAAAAAAATTAAATTATATTTTTAAAAATTAATATCTATTTTTAAAAAAAATTATATTAAAAATATAAAAAATTTAAAATTATAGTTTTAAAAATTAAATATGTTTTTTTATTAAAATTATTTAAAAAAATTAAAAAATTTAAAAATTCTTTAAAAATTAAAAAGATTATTTTAAAAATTAAAAAAATAAATATTTAACTAAAATTGTTTTTAAAATATAAAATATTTTTAAAAATTACAAAAATTCAAAATATAAAATTAAATTATTTTATTGTTTTAATTTTTTAAAATATTTATTAAAAATTACAAATATTAAAATAATTTTAATAAAAATATATATTTAATTTTTAAAAATATAATTTTTTAATTTTTAATATAATTTTAAAAAATAGATATTAATTTTCAAAAATATATTTTTTAATTTTTTTTTACAAAAATTAAAATATTTAAAATTATATATTAATTTTGTTAAAAATATTTATTAAAATTAAAAGATGGAGAGAGAAAAAAAGAAAAAAATATTTTTCTAAAAATTAAAATAATAAAAAAAAAATTATTATTACACGTGGCATCACTGTGTGGTGCCACGTGTAAATGAAAAAAATATAATTTTAATTTTTAAATTAAAATAATAATTTATTTTGTAATACACATGGCATCATTATATGATGCCACGTGTCAAGTTTTTATTGGATATCAAAGCCACGTCATCAATATTTAACGGTGTTATTGACATGTACTACAGTAGGAAACGGAGTGAAAACGTTAAGTACCAAAATATATATTTTTAAAGTACAGGGATCACAATAAAAAATTTGATAAGCTTCAAGAACTATTGGGGACATTATCCCTTTCCCCTTAATCGAAATAATGGAATACATAGAATATGGTGATATTCATCTCATCATTTGGATTACAAAAGGTGGTGCCTTTTAGCACATACATAAAGAAGCCATGAAAGGCATATTTCTTAGACTTCAAGACATGTGCTTTGAAGTATTGATGTAGTCATTGTTAGATACTTGATTTTGACTATTAACATGTTATCTTTCTAAAGATTAATAAAGTTCTTTTACAGGGAATATATTACTGTATGCAATAGTGAAGAGAATCCAAAACAGGTAATAAAGTTGGTTCATTGAAAGTTGCTCCATTAAAGGTTGCTTCATTGAAAAACTCCTCTGGCGAAAGTTTTTTTTACAGAAAAGCTCATTCACAGGAAAGTTCCTTCACTTAAAGCTCCTTCACAGAATAGCTTATTCATGGAACAACTCCTTTACGGAACAACACCTTCACAGAATAGTTTATTCATGGAACAACACCTTCACGAAATAGAAGAAGTGAAAATAACCTCGGGATATAACAGGACTTTTAGGATAATTTCACTATTGAGATGTCTCAAAAAGCTTGACTTAATGGATCAAATATGGAAATAGTTAAGAAGTTTCATCTTAACCTTTCTTTGAAGTACAAGTGTTTCTTCTCTTCTTTTTTCTTTAGAAGAGATAGTGGACTCCTATTCATTGTTATCAATAATCTAAACTCTCATCAAACAAAACATTAATACCTTAGTAACTAACAATCTCTACCATTATTCCTATTCAATACTCATTATATGTAACTCCTATTATTGACTCCTACAACTCATTTGGGGACTTTTACTAGATTGACAAACTCTCTCTATAATTTTCTCTTTTCTATATCTCTACTCAATCTCCTCCCTACTCATTCTTGCTCTGCCATCTTTTTATTTCCTACACATTGTCTCCATCACCTGTCACTGCACTCAGTACTTCAGGATTTGCTCCAATCTCTCTCTTTGCCATCTCCCAACACATCCCGTTTCACTTGTTCTCAACGTTTCCTCTCCCTACCAAAGAATCCTTCCATATCACTTAGGGCTTAAAAGACCCTTTTACCAATTAACTTTATGATCTTTGAAGGATGCTAGGAAATCAGCAAGGCCTACATTGATGATTCTCTCCTTGTACTCATCATTGAATGTCACATATCGTTGAGCAATATTGTCTAATGACCCATGAGAGTGAATCACTTGAAAGGAAAACCTGAAAAAGAAAAGAGAAGAGGCAATGTCGACCCCTATAGTATAGACTTTTTTCAATGTGATATTTGTACTTTGAAAATATCCAATTTGGTAACTATACTATCATTCCGTGAATTAATCTAGTACCTAAACTTAGATCGTTAAATGACATGTCTGACGTGATTGTCATCCAATAATACGATGACATATGGCATTTCTCATGCCACATCATCTTGTGATGCCATCATCTAATATTTTATTTTTAAAATAAAAAAAAAATTCTTTTTTTTATAAAATTAAAATTTGGAAATTTAAAAAAAATAAAAAATAAAATCTATAATTTTTAAAAAAATAGAAAAAAAAACTTTTTATAAATGTTATAAATATTAAAATTATTTAAAAATTAGAAATTTTCATTTTTAATAAAATTAAAAATTGGAAATTTCAAAAATAGAAAAATATTAAATTTTTTAAAAATTAAAATATGGAAATTTAAAAAAATAAAAATAAAAAAAAGAAGTGTCAACCATTATTAAAGATTTCAATTTTCAACTAAAATGTGAAATTCGATCACTCTTGGTCTTGGGACACCACCGGGATCGCCATCAAGTTGGTGGGTCTTGGACTTCTTCTTCAACTCGAACCAGATGATATAAATCGGTCAACTTTGAAGCTAGAGCTTTATGATGTGCTACTAATACTTGATTCATTTGAGCAATCTGGTTTAACAACCCTACAAATTTCTGTAGAATATACTTTAATTAAATCCAAGTTTCAATACCAAAATAAATAAATTAAATCCAAAAAATTTCCTTCTGAATTAAAAACCTTCAAAAACATATACTACTATTAACACAAGCATTTCAACAAACACCTTACCTCATCTTTCTCCTTTATAATCATCTTCAACTGTTCCACGCTCTCTTTGTAACACCTCCGCCACCATATCTTCTTGCACAACCACCACAACAGCATAACCGTCGCTACATCAATAATCCCTCAAAAAGATTGAAATGCCCTTCCAATCATCTCATTTTCATAACCAAAATAACAAGCGAAGCTAACGATCTTAGCACGCAAAAACTCAAGCCAATTGCCAACCATTCTCCAATCCCATGATTAGCAGAAGATGGGATACCGTCGCTGGCATCAGACGATGATAAAAGAGTTGATTTCGAAGTTGGGTTTTGTTGCTGGTGTTGAATTTGATAATGGAGATTTTCGTGGTTGATGGGAGGGAAGATGGAGAGGTCATAGTGGGGAAGAGAGTCTTTAATCATCACCATCTATCATTGCTACTTTATTTGATGATTGAGTTTCGATTTTGAAGATTGTTTTTGGTTGTGATTATTGATGGAATGAAAATTTTCCCATTTAAAAGAAGCCATATCGGTGCCGATCCTTTCAGCAGATCGACCCCGACCATTCGATCCAACGCACTTCAGCCCCCTTTCTCCCTTCCCTCTTGCCCCGATTCCCTTCCATTTTTTTTTTTTGGGTCAAATAGTGCAATTGATCCCTATACTCTAATGAAATTTTGAATTTAGTCCCTTTACAATATTTTGACCAAATTGAATCCTTGTACTCTTCCGAATCTTTAAATGTAATCCAATCTGTAACGGAGTTAAAAAAACTATTGTTAAGTTGGCTGATGTGACATTTGACCAAGCTGACATGGCGTTGACTCTGATGACATCACAAGTTTTGAAATAAAAAAAAATTTAAATGATAAAATGAATTTTTTTTAGCCATGTGACATGTTATATGGGTTCTATAGAACGGCCAACGTGACATTTTATTTTTGCATCCAATCATGCCAACGCAGATTTCTATTTATTAATTTCTTCCTAAACAAATTTGTTTTTAAATTTTTTGGAGTTTATATTTCTACTTGGATTTTTAATTCCTAAATAAAAATATTGGATCTGAGCGAAAAAAATTTCATACTAAACCTATGACCATCCACCCAAATCAGTAATCTAAATCTACTTATACCCTACTCCTTATCACCCACCAACTACCATTAACAGCCTAAACCAAAAATCATCCTTAAATCCCTAATCTAACAGCCAACAATAAAAAAAAAAAAAAAGACATGCTCTAGTGCACATTGTCGAAAGAGGAAGATCGAATTAGCTCTGGTTCATAAGTCTACATTTCATAGCCAATGGCGTTAAGGCTCGACTAAGTTGGAGAGGAAGGCAGAGCCTTGAGTGAGAAAGAGAGAAGTTGCAAATGGTCTACCGTAAGGTGGAATGAATGAAATTTTTTTTTACTTCCTTCGAGATTAAAAGATATTTTTTACTATTCAGTTTCTATTTTCTCATAAAATGAGAGATTGTGATTGGTTCGGGAACAACTTAAATAGAAGCAAGACTGGTGGTTTTGGGTCAAGTACTGGAAATTGCTTAAAGTCCTAAACAAAAAAGGGCTTCTGGATTCTTAAACAAAAAGTTTCTTTTTGTGGGGTTTGATTTCAGGTTTAAAGATTTTAAAAGGGTTTCTAGGTGTAGGGATAAATAAAAAGAAAGGGAAGAGGAAACCACCATGGATGGCAGTTGTTGTGACAAAGGCTAAGGTTTTGGGTTCGGATCTTAGATGGGAAGGAAGAGCGAAAGGAGAGGAGTAAGGAGATGTGCATGACAGAGGCGACAGACGATGGTTGAGGCCTAGATCTAGGCTTTGGTAGTTTGGATTTACAAAGAAAAAAAGAATAGATTTGAAAAAAAATCTAACTTGCGATGTGAAAGAGGAGATACCAAGGAGGAATTAGGCAAGTTTTAGGTTGTTTCTGGCACCAATGAACGACGACCGACGACGGTCGGAGCGATGGAGGTACGTCGATTTCTGGAATTTGTTTGCCGGAGTTCTTTGATGTTTAAAGAGAAAAGGGAAGATTAATGGTTTAGAGAGAGGAGTAAAGAAAGAGAGACTGATAATTTTTTTTTAATTTTTGGCTTATATACCAAGTCAAAAACGCATCGTTTGGCATAAGAGGAGTATTCGCGCGTGACATGTCAACTTGGTCAAATGCCACATCATCCAACTTAACGGTAGTTTTTTTAATTCCGTTACATATTGAATTACATTTAAGGATTCATAAGGTACAAGGATTCAATTTGGTCAAAATATTGTAAAGGGACTAAATCCAAAATTTTATTAGAGTATAGGGATCAATTGCACTATTTGACCTTTTTTTTTTTAATCTATATAGATATTAATTTTTAAATAAATAATTTAACAATTTTTTTATATTTTTTTTATAATTAATGCCACGTGTGTTTTTTTAATATGACATGACATAGTGACTTGGTAAAAATATGCCATGTGTTATCACCTTATTGGTTTTTTTCCATGTCATCATATCTGATTAACGATGTTAAGCTCATGTACCACATTGATACACGAAATGATACTATAAGTGTCACATTGGATATTTTTAAAGTACAAGTTCCACATTGAAAAAAAAATGTATACTATAAGGACCATTTATGACATTATCCCAAAAGAAAAGTGTGAAGAATTAGGCTATTTTTAAATTTTCTTATTTATTGCATGCATTTTAATCATGGCATATAGAATTAAATTTCATTGATAAGATCATATAGTTCTAGGATTGCACGCATTTTGATAATAATTGGCATTAGCATAAGCATGATAGAACAGGGAAAGTCATAAAAATTCATGATAAGTTAAATTTCATGACATGGTAATTGTTTTTGGAATTTTTTTAATTTATGCAAATTGGTATGTGGTAAAATTGCACATTGATCCTTAATGATTTTCAGTTAGGCATTTTTTAGATCATGTAATGACTTGAAATGCAATTTTCTCACTTTTGATACATGATGAATTGGATGATGACAATTATTTTAATAGTACCCTAAGATAGTAGTGAAGCATTTTCATGAACTAGTTGCATGAAATTCATAAAGAAAACATGACATTTGCATCACACATCAATAACATAAAATTAAAGTTGCCCCTTTTAATTCTAATTCAAGAATTTTGTTTTGTAAGGTGCTACATTTTTGTGTTAATTGCATTTTGGATGGTTATTTTAAAGTTTGACACTTAGGCTTTTATAATCTTCGCACGACCTTTTCTTTATGTGGATTGGATACTTTTTTAATTCATTTTCTTCTTTAGTTAGAGATAAAACGAAAAAAAGAAAAAAGAAAAGAGAGAGAAACAAAAGGAATAAGAAAGAGAAGGTAACAGATGAGAGAAAGGGAGAAAGAGAATGAAGGAAGGAAGGTAGAGGAAGAGACTTCACAAACTCTCAAATAGCTCTCAACCTTCTTCCAACAATGAAAATATTCCTCTTTTCGTTAAAATTAGCATTACCCAGAATTTTTTCTTTCTTTTTGGAATCAAAATACTTTTTTAGGCTTGGATTGAAATGCTAAAAACCTTAAATAGCCTTCTTAACTATAATTTTTTTTTTCTATTTCTTTTTTTTTACACTTTTTTAGTAAGAAAATATATTTTGTTTTTCTTGCATTAATGGAACGAAATTTTCTGTGGTAGTTTCCTATTATTTTCATTTTTTATGGTAATTCGTTATTAATATTATGAGTTTTCTGAACCATGAACCATTACTTTAAATAAATCTCAGTGTTTTCTTTTTCTTTTTTCTTTTCTTTTAGTTTGGATACTGAGAAAATTGAGAGAGAAAAGAAAGAAAGAAAAGTTGAAAGGATAGATATTTGATTTTAACTTGCATGTTTGCATGTTAGATTTTGTGTTCTCAGAAATAGAAGCAAAATTTGACTGAGAGACTACTAAACAACTACTATTCTGAAATTTAGAAACTAGACTAACCTTTTTTAAAATTTTTGACGCAGAGCATTGTGGGAAAGGCCAATGGGAAGCATTTCATTTTGCAGTAATTTTTGGGCATTTGATTTTATGTTATGTCTATTGTTAATTTTTTTTTTTGGAATTGTAAGGAAAAAAAAAGGCGATGTTTGATATTTTTTGGCTTTTGCATGTCATTTTAGGTATGCATTTTTATTTACAAGTTTATTGGTATGGAATTTAGGGGTTTGAAGATGTTTTGGATTAAATCATGTTTTTTTTGTTTATAGTTTATGAGTTAGGATTTTTTTGGTTTGTTGTGTCAAGTTTTGCTAGCTATTGTCTTTGGTTTTGGCTCTAATAAGCTGAAGTGGTGAAGTTTGGTTAAGGTTGACTTTTTTATTCTTAATTGAGGTTTAATTTTTTATTTCTCTTTTTTCATTTCTTGATTGCTTTGCCCTTTTATTAAATGTTTGGAGTGAGTTTATCTATGTTTATGATATCAATGTACTTAAATTATTATGGTTTAAGTAAGGAGTAATTTCATTTGATCTTTATTGTTGTTCTTGAAATTTTTTTATTAATACATTGAATTCTTATTCTTGAATAGCTTTATTTAATTGTCATTATTGTGCAATTTCTTCTTTGAATGCATTGATTTTTTTTGGTACAAGAGAGCGATGAAATCGCTTAAACTAAACAATACCTAGGCCTAGCAACACCCCACAAATCTTCCTGTAAAGACTTAATTATAGCATTAGGAGGAGAACTTAACTTGTGAATACCAAAAGTACCATCATGAGCAATGTGAGCTAACAGATCAACACACGAGTTGGCCTCCTTGCAAATTTGAGTTAGAGAGCAATTCCAATCCTTTGAAGCAGCTGCTTACAACAGAAAATGATACGGAAGTAAGGGTCAATGTCCTTAGTCAACTGTAAAATTTTATTCACAGCCAACAAAGATCAGATTCCACAATAATATTCCTGCATCCATGATCCCAAGCCAATTGTAACCCAGTACAAATGGCATAAATCTCAGCCTTGGTGATTGATCCTCAACCAACATGTCTAGTGAAACAAAAGATCCAATTACCATTACTATCCCTTCATTATCCACCAACAGCTAATTCACTTGGGTTAGATTTAGCGGAAGTATCAACATTCAATTTTACAAAGTTTGGAGGAGGAAACTGCCAAGCAATATAAAGCAAGTGTCGACTAATGTGAGGATTATGGACAGCTCAAAATTTTAAATGATCTTTGACTCATGCCATGATGAAAAACCCAGCGTTAACTGGCCATTCGAATGCAGTCTCAAACACTCTCTTGTTACGCCGCTTTCAAATATACCAGCAGGTAAAACCAAAAAGTAAAAACCAAGGGATTGATTGATAAATCAACTTACATTGGTTAAACAGGTTTTAACTTCAGCCACTCCTATAAGGACGGAGAATTAAAATGATCTAAATACGCACCATGCAACCAATTCGACCATACTACTTGAGATTCATGATAATCACGGAGGACATGCAAAAGATCCTCTAAATTAACATCACTTCTTGGACATCTGGAGAAAGAAGCGATTCTTCGTTTGACACAATGTCATCTTGGCATTTAATCCCAACCTTAAATGTGTATTCAACTTTTCTACAAGGCACCTAAGCCATTGGATAAAGGGGGGACCATTTGCAAGGTACTAGTGGAAGCATTTTGAGCTTGATAGCGACTAAGGAATTAAATTGATCAAGCTTCCTTCTTCTCCTTTATGCTGCCTGACCAAGGGAGGAATTATCTCAGCAATTCCTTCATCTTTCATATTTTTCTTAATTACAAATTGGCCCATTTCGGTTTCTTCGGTAAAATGACCTTTTTGACTCTCGAACCTAAATAAATAGCAAACGGACTCCAAATTCAAATTTTCTTTTTTCAATACTTTCTAAATAATAAAAAATTGAATTCTGGAAGTTTTCAAAAAAAATTCGAGTCCATTTGCTATTTTTTTTTTCAAAATTGCCTCTTAATGCACTCAAACTTTTGCCATTTTGTAAACGAGCTCCGAATCCAGATTTTTCTTCACCAATCTCTTCCAAATAAATTAAAAGTGTGATCTGGAAATTTTGGTAATTTTTGGAGCTCATTTGCTATTTTTTCAGGATTTATCTGCTTGAATTTCTGCATAGTGGGCCCGGGATTTGGCCATTTTGCAAAAGAGCTCCAAATTATCTTCCAAATAATTTAAGAATGAGATTTGCAAATTTTCAGAAATTTTGGAACTCATTTGCTATTTTTTCGGGATTTATCCTTTTGAATTTCTACATAGTGGGCTCGGGATTTGGCCATTTTGCAAACGAACTCCGAATCTAGATTTTCTTTCTCCAATCTCTCTGAAATGATTTAAGAATGAGATATGAAAGTTTTCAGAATTTTTAGAGCTCATTTGGTATTTTTCTCGAATTTTCCAGTTTTGCCCTTTTGCCTCCGAAGCTCGGTTTTGCCCAAAACAAGTTCGATTTTATTTTTTGTGCCTTTGTCATATATTGAATTGGAGTTGGTCCGAAAACTCCCAATTTTTACAATCAAATTCCCTTCCGTTTTGATTTTTTCTCTTTTCAGTATCGGGAATCTCCTCGTTTTTCCATTTTTCCTCCAATCGGGTTTTTTCTCGGAATTACTTCAAACTGAGCCTTGGGCTATCATTGTTTACTCATTCCTCATCAATTAGGGGCTTTAGTTTTACCGAATTGGGTCATTTCTGCAAATTTACCCAATTTCACCAAAATCCACCAAAAATCCTAATTCTCGGTTTTCTTCCGGATTGACTTTTCCTTCAGTTTTTCTTTCAAGTAGCTTCTCCATTATCTGTAGTCAGTGCTTATCTTTCATTTGGAACCTTCAATTTTGACCAATTTGATCGTTTATGCACTTTTTCTCGAACTAGGGTTTTCTTTCTACTGAATCTCCGTAACCCAACTTCCGAACTCCATATATTTCAATGTAGACCTCGGATTATCAAAATGCTTTCACCATTTTTCAATTGAACTTCAAATCTTGATTTTGAAAGTGGGTTGACTTTTTTAGTAGTTGACTTTTTGGGGTTGATCTTTCCGGGGTTGACTTTTTCAAGTTTGACTTTTTATGCCCGCTTTCTTAAAACTAAGTCACTGAGCACCAACTGCAGGATAAGAAAAGTCTTTTTGCATTCTGAAACATCACTTTAGGAATAAAACCATACCTGATTTAGTGGTCCGGATAGAATTAGGTGTCAAAATACAATGTTATATTATGAATTTTGAATCAAATAAAAGGTATTTATTTATCTATAAGCATTTTAATTATATTCTTATTAATGCTTAAATGATAAAGTCCTTGGAATATAAAGTTTTGCAAGGGAATTACAAGGATTTGTAATTATGAGATCATCATTGCATCAAAGTTAGATTCTTTAAATGTTCCTAGTTAAAGCTTTATTAAGAAAAGGACATTGATAAAAAGTTGTTTGAGATTGACACATAGTTATATTCTTGCTTATGAAGTAAGCAATCGATATCATAAATTGAAGTTTGGATAAACTTGAACTAACATGTGGGTGCTTGTTAGTTTACTGAACATAACTCGATATGAGAATGTCATTTGGTAGTTCATTTAGTGTCTATGGCAACATTATCATGTGATGGTTGTATAAGTGATCTTTTGACTTGAGATTACTAATGATCTTATACGAGGAATGTTGTTATTTGATTTTACCTTACTTATGGTCATAACCATGGATGCTTCAGTCGAATTCTTTGGGTATAACATGTGGCATATGAAGATGCATAAGTAATTAATATAGGATTCATCATCTTAAATGATCGAGATAATATCTCAACTAGTCTTGAAAGTATTAACTTAATTTTTTTTTTGGCCAAAGTGGAATAAGGTTTAGAATAGTTCTAAAAACTTATTTGAGAGTTAATGATTAAATCTAAGACTTAATATGGTTAAACAAAATTGGGTAGACACTAAACCATGGTTAATGTTAGACCGAGATATTAAGTGATAAAAGGATATTAATTATATTGAGAAATCAAGCACGGATAGTTTAGTCAAACCACATTGACTTTTCTTTAACAATTGGGGGCCATGACTCATTGCTAGATGATAACTATGATCTATAAATATAAGACTGATTAATTAGAGAATTAATGATGAATTCAAATAGTTTGATTCATCTAATCCAATTTTATTTAGGATTTTAAAGCTTATATTTATTGCCAAAATGTTGGAGAACTTAATGGGTCAAGCACAATAGAACGTGCTTGCGAAAAATTAAATTGGGTTTAAATTAAGTTGGACGTAATTAAAATAAATAAGGGATTTAATTAAGGATCAAATTGAATTAAATTAATAGGTCCTTAAGGCTGCCATCCAAGGCAATCCTATTTGGAATAGAATTGCGGCAAGGTCGGCCATGAAGCTTGAGTTATGGCCAAGCCGCTTGCCCTAGTTCTATTTAGAATAGGACTATGGGCAGCTCACATCCCCTATTTATAGTGCATTATGTTGCCCCCTCAAGAGATAATGTTACATGAGAAAACACAACCATTCAATTCAGAATTGAATCTTCTTTCGTATTTTATTGAGTAAAAATTGAGAGAAAGAAAATTAGAGGACAATGGATATCCTACTCTTTCATCTTTTGTTGAGTACAAATTGAGAGAAAGAAAATTAGAGGACAATCGAATTCCTACTAGCATAGGATTTTGGTTAGAACATTACCCATCTTTACGAAGGCTTTTTCATTTTATTTGAGTGAATTATTTTGTTAGAGGTTGGATGCTTGGTTAATTTTTAGTTTGCCAAAACCAAGCTTGAAGTTCTTGGTGAATTCAACTTGCCATCACAAAAAAAGCACAGTAAGCACAAAATCTATCTAACCAATTAGTATTATTGTGATTGTATGTTCTTATCATTGTAATTCGTGACTTTTGAAATTGAAATTTTTTAAATTTTCATATATACATATTTTATGCATATTAAATTCCCAACATTTTTCCCACATCTCTACCTTGGAGGTAGAGGTGCTCATGCCCGAAAAAAATATTTTTCCTTACTCAAGTCCATTTTGGACCGGGTCCGAGCCGGCCCATAAGCCCATTTCACTATTCATAAATTATTAAAAAATCATTTTTATATTAATATATATATTTTATAACTAAATTTAAATAAAAATTTATTTTTTATTTGTTGAATAGTAATTCGGGCCGGACCGATCCAAATTAAAAATATTTTTACTCAAGCATGGCTTAGATCGGGCCAGGCTTGTCGAACCGGGCGAACTACCCAACCCTTGAGCATGTCTACTTGGAGGAAATGCACGGGGATTATAAATCAACTAAAATGGACTACTCCATATTAATCTTTTATAATGGAAAAAGAAAGAATGAGGATGAGACTTGAGAGCAAGGTAGTCAATACTGTATTGGTGGGCGTACCATTTTTGTTATGGTATTGATATATATCGGTATCGGTGTGTTTCGACGTACCGTTTCGGATTTATCGATATTTTTTAAAATATTTTTTCATATATCTATATATATAGCCTATTTTTCAAGTTTCTTGATAAAATATATATTATATACACATGCAAATATACATTCGTTACATGCATATATATGTTTTTATACAAATATAAATTTCAAATATTTAATATCTAAAATATTTAAACATCAAATAGGTAAAATAAATATTAAAATGTTAAAAATATAGTAAATTATTATTAATTATATTTAATAGCCTAATTTAATAAATATATTTTTAAATGTAATTATGAAAAAAATACAAATGATCATGACACAAAAATATTAAAGTGGGTTTAAAAAATTAAATAAGTGAATTTTTTTTTTAAAAATTTAAAAAAATTAAAATTTTGTACCAACCGATACGTACCTGTACTTATTGAAATTGATCGGTATAAATCGATATGACCGATACAGATCGATACAAAAATCGAATGGTACAAAATTGATATCGTTTCAATTTATCTAAAAACAGTTTATATCGTTTCAATTTATCTAAAAACAGTTTATATCGATTGATACTGCCGATACTATGATACGATATCAATAACCCTGCTTGAGAGCCTTTGAAGAGTACAAAATAGTACATGTCAGGCGGGAGATGCTTTGACAAAACATGCTCTGTTTTGTCAGAAAGGAAGATGTACAGTATAGGTAGAAGAATGTCCAAAGATTATCCATGACATTGTCATTTCTGATTTTAATGCTTGCATAAAGTTATTTCAGTTTCAATATATATAATCAATTTTCATGAGTAACAAAAAATGTCGGTATTTTAATTTGGCTTTGTTCATTAATTAATGGTATTTTTATTTCTTTTATGAAACAGTATTTTTATTAATTTATATCTAAATTTTATTTAAAATATCAATGTTGAACAAACTGTAATTTGGCCAAAGAAAAAGAATAAAATAAATTTTATTATTTGCGACGCACAGTCTTTGTGTAATGATTTAGTGCCCGTCGCAAATAATTTGGGAAACCCTAAAAACACAGCCTTCTCCCTTCATTTCATTTTCTTCCTTCTTTTTCTCTTGCTGCCGCCGCTTACCCTTCGACCCCCTGGATTGAAATCCTAAAATCACCCTATCGCCGCCATCAGGCCGCGACTCTCCCCTTTCCTTTTCCCTCCTCCTTCCTCCCTTTCTTCCGCCGTTTGATGTCCTTCCACCGTCCACCTTTCTTCCCTCCTTTCCATTGCCTTTCTTTGTACCCTAGAGGAAACCTTGAAAAGCATCACAATAAGGGATGACCCGCCGCTTTCAGGCCTAGAGTCAGCCGCCTGTCTTCATTCGCTTCACCCTTCCCTCTCCCCTCTTTCTCCATTCAAAATCCCGAAATTCAAAGGTTAGGGTTTTTGTGTTATTTTTCTGTTATTTAGAAATTTTAAAATGGCAAATAACAATTTTCTTTTGTTTGCAGGAAATTAAATTGGATTCATATCTTATTGTGGTAACTTTTGACTTTATTATTTTTAAAATTTATGATTTATATAAATATCATATATTGGTTTGATTAATTTTTGGCGCATTGTGTTGTTTGATGGAAGATGAAATGAAGAGATTTTGTGTTTTAGGTTGAATATTATTTGTGCTTAACAAAAAAAATTTATAGCTCGAATTTTAAGTGAGTTTGAAAATTTGAAGGAATTACTGAGAAGAGGAAATGAAGAAATGAATCAAAGGAATTTCTGGCATCGTTGTGTGGTCTCGGACCTTTGGCTTTCGATGATTGGTTAAGCATTTTAGAATCAGAAAATGGAGCTGCAAATGAAGGTGGCGCAGGCGGTCCATGTGCTGAATCACGACACAGAATCTTGTAACCGCGTCGCAGCCAATCAGTGGTTGGTTCAGTTCCAGCAGACCGAGGCAGCCTGGGAGGTCGCCACCTCCATCCTTACCTCCGATCATCAACCTTTCCTCTCTGACTTCGAAGTAGAGTTTTTCGCCGCTCAGATTCTCAAACGGAAGGTATGCTCAGTTTTTGGAAAATGTTTATAACTTTAAAGGAGTTTATTAATAGCATCAGGCCTGCCTCTCTCTAGTCTATAAACACTCATCTTTGCTCAAAATGTTCAAGTGCTTTTACTAAGTATTGGAACTTTGGAATTAGATAAAAATATGCCTCTTGTATTTTCCAAATATTTTGGTGCAGATCCAGAACGAAGGGTATTATTTGCAGTTAGGAGTTAAAGATGCTTTGCTTAATGCTCTTCTTGTGGCTGCTAAAAGGTTCGGTTCGGGCCCTCCGCAGGTGCTGCTTTTTTATTTTTACGTCTGAAGACTTTCTTTATTTAAACCATAGGATTTTATTCTTTTTCTTTAGAAGGAAAAAGAAAAAAATCCATAGGATATAATGCTGCTGTTCCTGCCTTGCTAAACTTCTTTTTCTCTTGATAACAGCTTTTAACCCAAATCTGCCTTGCACTCTCTGCCCTTATACTTCGTTCTGTTGAGCATGGAAAACCTATTGAGCAACTTTTTTATAGTCTACAAAATCTGCAGACCCAGAATGATGGGATTGTTGCTGTACTTGAGATGCTCACTGTTCTACCAGAAGAAATTGTTGACACCCAAACTACTGATTGTAAAATAACTGCATCCCACAGAAGCCAGTATGGCCAAGAGGTCTACTATTTTCCATTTTGTGCTTGTCGCCTCCTCTACTTTATTTTGTTTTTTTTTTTTTGTGTTTTCTTTTACTCTCTTTGCTGCTGGTTTTTTCACTACACATTATCATCGTTATTTTTTGTGTGTGTGTAAAGCAGCTTCTTTCACATACTCCTATGGTTATTGAATTCCTACTCCAGCAATCTGAAAATAAGTTTCAAGGTGGCATGCAACTAAATGAAAGGAACAGAAAAATTCTCCGTTGCTTACTCAGTTGGGTAAGATAGTTACTCAAAATCATGTCATAGTTCTATCACAGTTGCGTTTTTAATTGCTACATCTGCCAGAGTTTGCATGTTGCTATTTACAAAAATCTACTCTTTTACACACACACATACACACACAAAAAGAAAGAAAGAAGAAGAAACTGTTACATGACTGGTTTTATGGCACCCATTACCCCATTAATCTCTTTTCAGGTTCGAGCTGGGTGCTTCTCAGAGATTCCCGAAGGTTCATTGCCAACACATCCACTGCTTATTTTTGTATTCAACTCACTGCAGGTAACCTTTCACTATCAATATAATGACTTTTGAACCAAGTAGTTATTGAACACACTGTACATTTGCTCTGGTGGTCATAGGTATCCTCTTCATTTGACTTGGCCATTGAAGTTCTTGTTGAACTAGTGAGTCGTCATGAGGTATGGTTCTGCCAAATTGCGGGATGTCTAAGCATGCAGTTTGATGTGACTGACTATTTATTTAACTAATTTTTTCCTGTGCAATAGTCTACTCTCTGGACTTTGTGCTATGCTTTACTTATTTGTAAACCTTTTTCCTTTCATTTGTTACATCTCTTTATCTAGTTAAGGTTATGCTTGCTTTCATAGGGGCTGCCTCAGGTTTTGCTATGCAGAGTACCTTTTCTTAAAGAGATGCTTCTTCTACCAGCTCTTACTGGGGGAGATGTGAAGGTGATTGCTGGCCTTGCATGTTTGATATCCGAAATTGGGCAGGCTGTAAGTATTTTGTATGGTCTCATGGGCCCTTTTAAGTCTACATCCAATAATATTATTCGTATTAGACCACTCTTTAGATTTATTATCAGACTTATATATTTAAGCTTATTATATATATATATATATATATATATATATATATATATATATATATATACAAACATATACCCATTGCGCAGTACTTCACTCAGGCAAGCGCTTTTTTTGCACCTTGCGCTTTGGGCGTCTTAAGGGTTCTTGCGCCTTGCATGCACCTTGTTCCCTTGAAAACACTGGTTTCATGTATATGTGGACAACTTTGTGTTGGGCATCTCATTGCTGATAGTGATGTTATCCAAGGTGGCATATCTTCAACTCACTTCCTTATTAACCTCTCCCACTTTTATGTACTCTAGGCACCATCTTTGATTGTAGAGGCAAGTGCTGAGGCACGTGCACTGACGGATGCTCTGTTGAGGTGATGTATTGATTTATAAACTTTCAATTCACCAATCATATTTGCATTCTGATATTGCTGCGGAAGCTGGTGAACATGTTTTTCCCATATCCTTTGCCTTGCTGTTATAACCCCAACTGTGGTCAAATGAACTGACAGCCATTTGCTTCGGCAGGTTTTTATATAATAATAGTTTGAAAATTGGGTATTAAAGTTTATTAAACATGTCATAGATCCTGCATAAGTATAATGGGAATTGTCATATGCAAAAGGGATCACAATCTGAAAAGGGCCCATGCTAGGATGAATTCTCCACTACAGTTTGCTGGTTCTTTGTCTTTTTTTTTGTACCTTGTGCTTTTGACTCATATTTGATCCTGGCATTCTTTTAATTCCACATTTCGTATAACCTGTAATTTCTGCTTTCAGGTGTGTGGCTTTTCCTTGTGAAGACTGGGATATTGCGGACTCAACTTTGCAATTTTGGTACTTCCCGAAACACTTCTGCTGAAAGAAAGCTTGTTTTGCAGTATACAATGTTCTTTCTTTTGTTGAATTTTGTTATTTGGAGGCTCAATCTTCTTTCATTTCTAGGTCTACTCTTGCAAGCTATATACTTGGTCTTGATGTTGATGGTACAAATAAAAAAAATGTCGAAGACATGTTTTTTTCTGTATTCTCAGCATTACTTGATGCTCTTTTACTACGTGCTCAGGTTATTTCCTAGTCCTTTACCTGCCCTCTGCTATCTTTATTTTTCCTCTCTATGAAAAAGGAAAGCTTCATAGGTGTAACCAGGATGTATAGCTATCATGTTTGCACCGTCATTCAATTTACTCATTTGGGGAAATAAGATTTTTTGTTCTGCCAAAGAAGAAAAAACTGAAAAAGCAAAAAGTAATAGCAGAAAGCGAGTAGCAAAATTGCAACCAATTGGAGCCAAACGTATGGATGTTTCAACTAGTTTGGTTAAATTATAATTTCAGTTTTGCAAGTTCATTGTATTAGTATCTTGCATCTTAATTAAGACAGCAGATTTTTTGGTTGAAGCAAGAGACAGAGGGAACTGAATTACATGAACATAAATGATAGGTTCTGTCATGTTGAGGTCTAAGCTTGGTTCTGAGATGTATACTGCATTCTTTTTTTTATTATTATTGGCTTGAGTTGCTGCATTCTGTTTAAATGCTTAATCTTCCCTTTGCAGTGGAGGGCCAATAGGACGCCTTTTGGGCTTGTGTTTGGATGAATGCTTTTGGAAACCTCAATAGAACTCTGCCACTCTTTTAGCCAAATGATGTAATTGGCCTTTTGCAATTTGAATGCTTCTTGAACATGAAAGCCTTTTTAGAACTACACTATCCAAACACATTTTCAGGGGATGTCATGGTCTATATGCTTTTCACTTTCTTGAATATCTCATGCTTTCTATTATTAATAACATGCTGATAGGTGAGAAAATGGGGTCCAAATGGATTAACTGCTATTTCTATTGCACACCCTTAGGGGAGTAATTGGGTTGATGCCCCCTAATTTGCTCATCTACGATGTACTTTTAACAAATCAACAACTGACATGAATGCTTACTTTAGTGGTTGTCTCAAGGCTGAACCATTGCTTCAATTTAATGCAACATTACATTGAATATCACTTTAGTATTTTTTATTCTGTGTGATACGTGCGTGTGCATGTGCATGTCTAGTTATACTATTAATATTTGAAAATAGAGACTAATACGTTGAAATCGATTTCATAGGTGGATGAATCTACACTTAATAACGAGAGTGGAACTTTTGACTTGCCTGATGGTCTTGTCCAATTTAGGATGAATCTTGTTGAACTTTTGGTGGATATATGTCAACTACTACAACCTGCTACATTTGTACAAAAGGTGCTGATTCTGTATTATAATCCAAGTTTATATGGTTCAACTGATTTAAAATTTGTTCTGGTCGATGATATCTCATGGATAAAGCTAAAGCTCATCTTTTGTTGGTTGAATTCTTTTTGATGCCTGTTCAAGTAAATTTGTTTTTTGGTCCAAGTTTAGTATACTATCGTAATCACTGCAGTTTAAGAATCATCATGGCTCTAGCTTCGTTTCCTTTTTGCTATGACATATTTGCAGAACTCTGCCTCAGTTAATGTTGCCTGCTTATCAATGTGCGAGGACTCTTAATCAGCGTATCTAATATAACTAATAGTTCTTGCAATGTTGTCCTTTGCCTTTTTGTGCAGTTACCTTTTTTGTCTGTAGTTGCTTCCATGACACAAAATGGTGTTCTTTCAATCTTATATCATTTTATTCATGTTTCAATTTGCAGCTTTTCTTCAGTGGTTGGTTTTCCACAAATGTGGCAATACCTTGGAAAGAGGTTGAAATCAAATTGTTTGCCCTCAATGTGGTAAGCACAACATACACCTTTGTACCAGTTTTTGTTTCCTCTTCTGAATTCTTGGTGCATTGATATTCATTATTTCCAACTTTCTCAGATGACTAAATGTCTTGCATTGTATAAATTATTTGCTGATTGATCCTGATAATTATTTGCCTTTTAATTTTTGTCATGAACACCTAAACTCCAATCGACTGTTTTTACTGCTTGAGCTAATGGTCAAGGAGGTTGTATATATTTAATTTATACATGTGCAAATGTAACATGTGTATGTATGTCCATATTTTGCTTTTAATTATGGGTAAGTCCTTTTTTCTTACACCTTTGTTGAAGGTATTTGTGCTTCATCTTTATTTATGTTTAAGTCACGCTTGTCACTAGTTGCTGTTCTAATGTTCAAAAATGCTCTAGTTTTCTCCAAGCAGCTGTTGATGTGGGATCAACCTAATGTTATATTCTTGTGTAACTCCTCATAAGAGGTTTTGTAATATGTATATTAGAGACGTGACTGGGGGAATCCATCTTGATTATTCACAAGTTTATCATATTTTCTTGGAACATTAATATTGTAGGACTCCTGCAATTGCAGGTTTCTGAAGTAGTCCTGCAAGGAGGCCAAACTTTTGATTTGTCGGTGGTTATGCAGTTGGTTACAGTGTTGTCTTCCTGGCCTTCTGAGGAGCTCAAGGGATTCATGTGCATTGTATGTCAGTTATTGGTTAATTTGCAATGAATATTATTTCTCAATGGGGTTTGTTGAAAAAATGTATTTCCTCAGGAGGATTTTTCTTTTTAACTAGGTTTACAGATCAGTTGCAGATGTTATTGGTTCCTATTCCAAGTGGATATCTACCCTGGAAACTAATGCTAGACTCTCATTGTAAGGATGCCCATTTTCTAATGTTTAGCAATGATGCGCTCTCTTTCTATTAGATATATTGTAGTAATCTTGTCTGTGTTTTTACATAATCATTTTGTCTGTTATGTTTAGGGAAACTTTTTATGAAGAGGAAAGAAAAAAGACAAATTGTTGTGCAACATCTATAATCAATCTATCTGTGATGCACCATTTCATTGTTTCACTAATTTGCTACTTCCAGATTATTTCTTGCTGCTGGGATTTCAGGGCCTCTGTCCTCAAATGCTTGTGCCTCTGCCCTCCGTAAATTTTGTGAAGATATTTCTGCTGTGATTTATGAGCCGTCAAATTTGGATATCTTTATGTGGATAGGGGAGGTAATTATTCTTCATGTTCTTTTATATGGTAAAAAGTCAAAAAAATACTTGATGCTTCATCTAATTGTGGTTTAAGTTTTTTGGATTTATTTGACATACATGTATATCCTCCAAGCCAAGTCATTTATGTTTGTTTACTGTCTGCATAAGCATAATTCCAGAACAATTCAAAACATAGAACTGATGATCCAACAGGTTATGAACTTTTGGTTGCCAACATTCTTCCTGATTACTATTGCTTTGTTTTTTGATTTTCTTGTTTTAGTGTTCTTTTTCCTCTTTCTACATCTTCAGCTGCTTTAATATTTCTTATTGAAATTAGATGGTTGCTAATTATATCGTTCATTGTCCTGTTTTCTGATTTCTTTATCATATCTTCTCACAGGCTTTGGAGAAGAAGTGTCTTCCTTTGGAAGATGAAGAAGAAGTTGTTACTGCAATCAGCCTGGTCCTTGGCTATGTTTCTAACAAGGAGATACAGAACAACTTGTTGTCTAGATTGCTATCGTCTAGCTATGAAGCTATCGGGAAACTTGTCAGTTGCTTTTTATAGTACTTGGTCTATTGTTATGGTTCTGTGGTTATTTTCCCATTCAGTCTTGTTGCTAGTAGCTGTTTTAACTGGGTTATACAAATTTCTTCCATGATTCATTGCAGCAAATAGTTGGCTTTAAAAAGTTTAAATGCTGTTTAATCAAGAAAATGGTTTTAAAGGAGCTAACCAAAAAATTGCTGATTTCTTTTAATGGATGTTGCATTCAACGCCTACTATTGTAGCAATTATCATGAAGTATTGCAATTTGAGACAGTATGAGTTCATTAACTTTGCATCATGATGGTGGAGTGAAGAGAGGTTGAAACTGTTGGGTTTTATGGCATGTTTTTTATTCTACCTGAAACGGGTGTAGAGTAAAACTGGTCTGATATGATAACTACAGATGGTGAGATACGTATAATATAGCACATATTTTTACTCAGTTGTAGCTTAGAAAGAAACCTGTAGCTGGATGGGCATTAAAGACAACTCAAATATGAGGATTTTAGATTCTTTCAGGTTTGTACTTGCTGCAGCCAGAGCCGGGTCATATTTCTGAATTGAGTTAAGACTCTAGTATATGGGCCATTCTTTTTCTCTTAGGTTATCCATGGCTGCTGTTCCAATAACAGGCAAACCGAAGCTCTATTTGAAATGATTTTGGATTTTTAGGAATCTCGATTATGCTTCTATGCTGTTTCAGATTTTTTAAGAATTATTAGTCTTTGCCAGTTGGTGCATGTGTATGCTAAATTTCTTCATTCTCTCTTGTTGAGCGCATCCATGCCAAGTTTTTTCTGAGCAAGTCTTATTTTGAGCTACGTCCCCTATCTAGAGTTCCTTATGTTTTATTGAGGAAAAGAAAGAATGTTTTTTTTTTTTTAATGCCTGACCTCTTACCATTAAAGAATGCCTATCTAGAGTTCCTTATGTTTTTTTGAGGAAGAAAGAATGTTTTTTTTTTTTAATGACTGACCTCTTACCATTAAAGAATGCTATGTTTGGTGGAAAGTCCATTCACTTCTTCCTATTGAAGCCTAAAGTAGATATCTAGTATCACATACTGTAGCTTAGCAACTTTCTGCAAGCCAGGGTTTGAATTCCCCCTGGTCCTGCTCTGTGGGGTTGTCAGCAAAACGTGCAATTAGGATGTCTTTTCGACTGACCTCTTTTCTGTCAATGCAACTTTACAGGAAAAGATGAATGTTTTTTAAAACTATATGTCAGAAATTCTCATATTGATTATCTTGACAGAATTTCCTTATCTATTTACCTTTTGTGGCTTGTACCAACTCATCTCATCCCTTGGGACCACTACAAAGGAAAGTTTGAGGAAAAACATTATTCGTATCTCTTTCTCTAACAAACGTTAAGCCTGTTATCACCCTAGTAGGATCTAAAAGCTCTAATAGCATTCTGCTTTTCTTGAATCTGATCTGAATCTTCCTTTTCTTGATTAACCCATGTGAAAAATACTTTATAATGGAGTTGGATCAACTATGCAGGACATGTTATTGTGCTTTCTGTCAAACCTTACAACTTCATGCCAAATAATGTCTCGCTATGTATTAATTTCTTAATATCTGGCCATATGGTCTCTTTAATTTTCTATTGTATTAGAACGTTTCATCAGAATGCCATTTGTCATGCTAGTCTTCTTTCACAAGACTACATTTGCATTAAGCATTTCAACTGTGCTGCTCTTGTTTGTTGAAATATATATGGGAACTAGAAAGCATAATGAGAGTATTATGAATGAAAATGAGACAAACTTGCAGTCTTTGGACAGATAAGAATTTCTAGCCTAATATTCTCCTTAGCATACTTGCTGCCATTTTGCACCAGTATGTGAGGTTTGAGTGTTCTTTCAGGACTAAAACTTTTGTCCACAAGATGAGAATTCCTTTTGACATGCTGCACTGTGATGTGGTAATAATTTAGTGCAAAGATTGAGTACAACCTGCAAATACTGAGTGATCTTGGGGAGAGTGATTCGAGAGTGATTCTCCATTGTATAATATGACTAGGTGGTCTCCTGATGTAGGTGTTTGTATGTGTTCAACTCCAAGCATTACTCCATAATCTTCTCGGATTCTGTCCTCTAGGATTGGTGTAGGGTGTGGTGTTGTTCTGTGGTGGTTGGTAGCAAGTTTACAAGGACATTTTAGGTGTAATATAAGCTGAATGATATGGAGAGGGGTTCTGTGGTGTTAGATGCAAATCTGATTGGAAAGAGAGATGTAGACATAATAGCTGAGAGAGCAGTCGGCAGATGGGAATGAATGCACATCAGTAGATTTCATTTGCTTAGTTCTTGATGTCACTGTTTATCCACCATTTGGCTCCTTTGAAATTTTTATTGTGGAAGCAGCTTGTTTATATTGCTATTGATGTGAACTTCTGCAGACTGTTATTTTACATTCTAAAATTTTGAATTACGTCTAACAGCTTAATTTTCTTTCAGATTGAAGATGATAATAACCATTCCCTAAGACAGAATCCGGCTGCTTATACGCAAATTTTGGGCTTTGCAACGAGAGGGCTGCACAGGTATTCTCTTCAGAGTAATGAATTAGATATCACACTTTTCTTGGTGCAATTTTATGCAATCATATTCTCTATCATTGGTGGAGCTTCAGATAGGATGTGGCTATTTGAATTTGAGGTGTAATCTTCGGTTGTCGAATTTTCAGGATGGGAATTGTCTTCAGTCATCTGGCAATGCCTCTGCTGTGTGAGGCTTCTACTGATAATCCCATCATTGCAGTAATTAGGGTTTTCTGGCCTATGCTGGAGAAGCTTTTTAGATCAGAACACATGGAGAACAGTAGTTTATCCGCTGCAGCTTGTCGTGCTCTTTCGCTAGCAATTCAATCCTCAAGTACTGGACAAAGTTTCCACCTTTTGTCTTTGCTTTTTGTAAAATGAACTAAGTTTGGGGTTTACTTGGGGGGGCATGGAGTCTTTTGATTGCATGATGCTACAATGCTGGAAGTTGCTTCATTGTGCAGGCCAGCACTTTGAAATGCTACTGCCCAAAATATTAGATTGCCTGTCAACAAACTTTTTGTCATTTCAAAGTCATGAATGCTACATCAGAACTGGTAAGTATTTAGGCTGTACTTTTGAAGCAATTGGTGCAATTAGGTGTTATGGTATTTTTGTCCAAAAATCATCTTTTGTTGATTATAAAAAACTCTATTTTGTGTTTGTTGATTTAATTGTACATGCTCAATAATTACCTGAATTGTAGCCCTTTTAATTATATCATTAATATCTCAGCTCATGATTGAAGAATTAGCAAAAGTACAGTTGCAGATGCTTAAGATGGTTTGTATACTACTTCAAGTTTACTTTATAGCGAATTTTTGTCTTCTCCTTCACATGATATGCTTGACTATTATCCTCCAGTTCTGAACCAAAATATGGAGTAATAATTTAGTTTTCTTATTTGTCAATGATGTCTTTGGCTGGTGTTTTTCAAGTGATACTATGACATGGATGCTATTTTTTCTTTTCTTTTCCCGAGTACAAGTAAATATGGCACATGGCATGCTGTAGTGACATCTGAAATGCTCACACGCACATACATATTTATTTTATATTATAGTAGATGGCCGTGTTCAATGAGCTTTATTTTTATAAGAAATTTACTCCTTGTCAGCTTCTGTTGTTATCGAAGAGTTTGGTCACAAAGAGGGGTATGGTCCTTTGTTCATTAGCACATTTGAACGATTTACTCAAGCATCTTCAGTAATGGCCCTTAATTCTTCGTATGTATGCGACCAAGAGCCTGATCTAGTGGAGGCCTACACAAATTTTGCATCAACATTTGTTCGTGGCTCTCATAAGGTGTAGTTTACATCTTATTTCACTATTTATCATGCTTTTCTTGGTATTGTTTTTTGTCTTTTGTTGGAAATACAATCCAGGAAATGTACTTTACACACATTTCATTAAGACTTACCTTCTACAAGGAAATAATTTGAATGTTTTTTCTTGCTGTTCAATAAAAATCTCAGGAAGTATTGGCTGCGTCTGGTGCTCTTCTAGAAATTTCTTTTCAAAAGGCAGCTATATGCTGCACTGCTATGCATCGTGGGGCAGCACTTGCAGCTATGTCGTACTTATCTTGTAAGCACTATATGTTAACTACTCCTTGATTCCTTGTACCTGTGAGATCAAAGATAAGAGCCGTTAATGGTAATACTCTCTGTTGGGTCTGACATCCAAACAATGGTTACAATTGAAATCACATTATTTAAGGAAACAATTCAACTGATGTTTACAGTTTCAATTTGTCTTTGAAATTACCTTATGTTTGCAATTCAAACCAACTAACTCGTTTTGCTTTTCTCTAAGAGTCAATATGGAGACACAGAAATATTCCTTGACTTTAATATTGGAGCTTCACTTGGGGTGGATGTTAGTAGGAAGTAATATTCCCTTTGTTGTATGAAGCATAATCACTGTGTTTTATCCCTGCAATAGCATTTGGCAACACACAACATGCTTCAGCAATTCCAGTTTATGTATGATATATCTATTTCTGCACTAAATTAGATTTCTTTAAGGTTTTCTGGCATCGGCACATGCAGATGAACCCACAACACAGGCACACATATGCATAGATAGAGTCTGTTCATAACATAATACACAATTAGATCACTGAATTGTAACCTGCGTTAGTGATTATAATTGCTTGTATTTATTCTTTAGGTGTGCTGGCATTTTCTTGACAATACTTGTTTTATCTTTTTTTTTTTTTTTTTTTCGTGTTTACATTCTGTTCCAGTTATAACTAGGTGAAGGATATTGATATGATTTACTTTGAGCCTTTTAGGTTTCTTGGAAGTTGGCCTGGCTTCTTTATTGGAATCAATGACCTTTTCTCCTGAAGGATCATTCGGTGCCACAGCAGTTCATGTTATTTCTCATAGTGGGGAGGGACTTGTATCAAATATAGTGTATGCTTTACTCGGTGTCTCAGCAATGTCACGGGTAAATGCAGTATTCTTGAATTTCAAATAGATTAGTGACTGCATTTCATTTTAAAACCCATTCCTTGTTTTGGAGTAAATCCTTGATGTCATATGATGTATTCATGCAATTACGTTTAGATTTTAATTAAAGGGCATCAACTGATATTTCATCGTGAACTTGGGAATTTAAAATGCCTAGGTCTTGCTTAACATCTGTTGAAGTATTGAGACGATAATGAGAGAATATTTGGTGCAGAGGATTGAAGTTTAAATCTTGCATTATCTTTACAATAATAGTTGAGGGAGGGTTCAAGAATACATCAACTTGTTAGGTGATGGTTTGACGGTTAGTTTTTATTTACTAACATAAGTTATCGAGTAAGGTACGATAAGGCAGACAAGGAGAAGTGAGTTTAGAGAGAGGGCTTGGAGAGAGCTCTCGATCACCATAGTGGCTATCCTTCATCCCTTGTGAAATGAAGGTTAGAGGAGGTATATGTAGACTAAGAGGGATTTTGTTAATGTTCCCAATAGGAAATTAATGTCAAAATTTTGTAAATATGTTGTAAATATGATAAAGTTTATGTTTAATGAGGCTAGGTGAGTAGGCAAGTATGATGACATGTGGTGGTTAGTCAAGTTTCCTAAGTAAAGTTTACAGAAGAGTCCTAACAATCCCCCCATACCAGAACTCTCTAAAAGAGCCCTGACTTTGTGACTAACCCAGAGATCCTGCTAAAAATTCCCAATGTCACTCTGATGATGTAACAAAAATTTCAACTCCAGGTGATCCTGTAGTGAAGTAGCTGCATAAATAGGAGTAAAGGGCTAAGCAGTAAAAACAAAAGTGTCTATGGTCAATTAGTCATGCATCTATGATCTATGAACATTTTGTTATACCAGTGGCATTGCCATAAGAAAATGTTCTGTTAGCTAAAAGATGTCTAATTCATTCAAGGACATTTTGGAGATACCGCAGGAAAGGATGAGTACCTCTTATGTAACTCAGTGTTCAATAAATTAGTTGGGGCAGCTCTATGGAAACAATATTTGTAATATACAGGAGGTATTGCAAATGATCTCTTGAATAGATTGCTTGCTAAAATGCATATTTTATGTAAACTTAATGCTGCGAGCTTCACATCTCGGTTGGTTTGGATACTTAAGGATTTAGGATTAACTTTTTGGATATTCGTTTAATCCAGTGTAAAGGCAATGAAGCCACTCAAATTCCATGATATATCAAAGCATCTCATGCATAATTGACTACACATATATGTCTGTACAGCTGAGAAATTATGCTGCTTTTTCTTCTTAATAGGTTCACAAGTGTGCGACAATATTGCAACAATTAGCTGCATTTTGCTGTTTGAGCGAGAGAACAACCTGGAAGGCCATTCTTTGTTGGGAATTCTTGCATTCATGGCTACAAGCAGCGGTCTCTCCCCCCTCTTTTTCCCTCCTTTTCTTTAAGATGCATATGAATATTCTTGCAATTGCTGTGTGGGCTCAAATTTTAGAACTTCACCAATGTGAATAAAGCAGTTATATGCAGATGACCTAGTCATATTCATTTTTGGCTAATCCTAACTGGGTGATTCTGTAACTTAGCCTTATAGACTTGGCAATTTCAAACCATCTTTTAATTTTGTATGATTTGATTTTCTTTTTGACTTATATCCTGTTAAGATGTTGAGTGTTTTATTTTGGCTCCTCCTATATGCATGCCATAGAAATGCCAAAATGAACGTAGGGGAAAAGGTCAGCTCACTGGACAAGGCTCCTGCCTGCAGTCCAAGGTTTGGGAAGGGTCAGATATATGCTGTGTTACCCTGACTTTGCTGGGAGATTGTTTTTGTGAGTTCAACCTGTGACTGCCAGGTGGCCATTGAACAACCTTACCATTGTGCCAATGCTGAATTGACTTTGCTAGGCTTTTCTTCTTAAATATGTATTCCAAATGGCAGCTTTCATGGCTAGTCTAGAGTCTAGACTATGGTAGTCACTCAAAAAGATACCTAGCGATCTGATGCAGTTGTTTGAAGTTTTGCTTTTAGGGCTGAAATATGTATTCGAGTATGTGCATGTTGTGAGGGAATAGCAAACACGTAGGCTATACGAATGATATTGTGCTACTGTGGGGCAGAAGTCATGTAATTTGAATTGCTGTCTTGGTTCCTTCCATCTCATATTTGTTGAATTTCTTCTGTTTTACCAGGTGCAAGCTCTTCCAGCTGACTATCTGAAGCAGGGAGAAGCTGAAACGTTAGTGCCGGTTTGGTTGAAGGCCCTTGCCGGTGCTGCCTCGGATTATCTAGAGGGCAAGAGCTCCAATGGAGGAAAGAGTGATTATGGGCATATGCAAGGGAAAGGAGGGAGAGTGCTGAAGCGAGTAATCCGAGAGTTTGCTGATGGTCACCGCAATATCCCTAATTTGACTTGACTGCAACCCATTTGACATATTTGCTTGAAGCTTTTTGTTACTTGCTTTTTACAAATGTAATTAGCTTGTTTTCTCAGTCAATTTCTGGGTGTTACCATTTGTTTTGTGGCATTGAGGGACGGCCATCACATCTAAGTAATGCTCCTGAGAATCTCTTGTACAGCTTATTGCCGCTGCCCCCAATTTTGATAAGCCTATAAAGAATCAGATTAGGATTTTGTGCGAGAGAGGAGAGCAGATGAAAAAGGGGAATGCACGTACTTTTTTTTTTTACTTTTTAATTGCCAGAGAATACATGTACTTAAGAAAGGGATGTCTGTAGTCAGTGATTTCTATTTTCTTTCTTGACTCAAATATTGTCAGATTAATAATAATACAAGTTTTTATTCATTCAGTACCATTTGCAGATAGCATTCGTAGTAGTTTTGATTAGGATGATAATGGTTTTGTTTGATTTGTGGTTAATTTGCAGTATTTTGAATTTTTAAAAATTGAACTGAATGATATTTTAACCAAACTAATCTGAATTGAATTTCATCGGTTTGGATCGGTTTAGTTTATCGATTTTCTAAAAATTTATTGTTTTATAATCTTTTCTTTTAGTTTTTTCACTAATTTATAAATAAAACATTTATTTTTATATTATAAAAATATAATTAAAATATAATATGGTTTAGATAATTGTGGTTTTTTTAACTTGTGAATCAAAATCGAATTAAATCGAATAAATTTAATTACTATTCAAATCGAATCGAATTCAATCGAATATTACGATTTAGTCAATAAAAATTGAATCAAATATTATGGTTTAAATCGATTTTTGTTTTTTTTTTCCGCGTAGCCTAGTTTTGATATATTAAATTTCTCCTTTTTTACCCTGATGGTCGAGCAAAAATGACATGCAATCTATATGTAGTGTAAACGTGGAAAAAAAAACCATAATATATGTAGGATTATTATTTTGTACATTGGCAATGGAGTTTTTTAATTTCATAAACAGAATTAAAAAATTATCACATATTTTTGGAGTTATATTTAAAAAAATAATAAATAAATAAATAAGACATGTGACATGTGATAATTTTTTAACCTCACTTATAAAGTTAAAAAACTCTATTATCAAAGTACGGGTTCATACATGTATATGAATTTGCATCACTATATGATGAGTGTTCTTTTCTTTTTTCCCCCAAAAGAAAGTATTAGAAACAGAAGTTACACAGGTAATTTTTTATGCTTAGTGAGTAATTTTTTTTGTAATTTTTTAAAATAAGAATTATATTATGTAAAAATAATACATTAAATGAAAACTAATTTCTACTGAATAGCAATTTTTTTAAAATTTTAACAAGTTTTTATAAGAACATAAAAAAATACTTAACAAAAATTTCTACCCATAACTAATTTTTTAAGGTATTATATTTTTTTGAAATGTTAATCAGTGTATGGCATTATGTTGGAACTAGCACATTGGTGCCAATATTCAGGTATATGAATTGTTATGATGTTCTTCATTTTTATGCTTATGGGCATCATGAATGTAGTTAAGTATTACACTCAATATAAAATCATAATAAAAAAACATTATCACTAGTTGTGAACATCTATGCAGTTTATAAGGATTTTTTTGTTCTTAAGTGTTAAGATACATAACTGTTGTATAAGAATATTTTATAATATACTTTAATTTTTTATATATTTTTATATTATGTTTTTTATAATTTTTATTATGTGTTGATTGTAAACTATAATGTAAATATAGTTTTTGATTATTACGTTTAAAGAACTTAAGGAGAATAATTAACGGCGATTGAAGATCAAAAATGCCGCTAAATGAACAAATTTAGTGGCGCTTTTATATACAAACGCCGCTAAATTTATTCACATAGCGACGTTTGTCTTCTAGAAACGTTGCTAAGTAGTTAAGTATTACAACTTGGCCATTTTGAATATTTCATATGAAGTGATAATGCTTCTTTTTTTCTTTTCTAAACTGTACACAGCTATGAACATCTATGCTTCTTAAGTGTTAAGATAAATAATTGTTGTATAAAAATACTTTATAATATACTTTAATTTTTGATATCTTTTCATATTATATTTTTTTTTATAATTTTTGTTATATGTTGATTGTAAACTATAATGTAAATATAGTTTTTACTATTATTATTAATTACAATATTTTAGTAAAAAAAATTGTATTTTTAAAATAAAAAAAAAAACTTTCTGAAAATTTAGTAGTGTTTGAAAAACACAAACGCCGTTAAATTAGTGATGTTTAAAGAACTTAAAGAGAACCATTAGCAACGTTTGAAGATACGAAACGTTGCTAAGTGAACAAATTTAGCGGCATTTATGTATACAAACGCCGTTAAATTTATTCACTTAGTGACGTTTGTCTACTAAAAACACCGCTATTTGAACAAATTTAACGGCGCTTTCTGGAAACAAACGCCGCTATGTGAATAAATTCGTTCAGCTTCTGCCTCTTTGTCATATGTATTCTTTGTAGGTTGTTCTTCTTCTCATTATTTTTTGTCATATGGCAGATGAAATCAAAGTATTTGAGAGATCCCTTTACTATATCATCCAGTGTAAATTAGTCTTTCTATTATAAAACTAAGTAATTTAGTCTTTTTTTTTTTTTTAATTGAAGCAAAAAAATAAAATCATTAAGTGGTGTAACGTGAATCGTTTTAAAAGCTAACATGACATTTAACCTCTGTTTAATTAATGACGTGGGCTGATGTGACATCAATAAAATATATTATTTTTGAATGTCAAAATGCTGATGTGATATCAATAAAATATATTATTTTAAGATGACGTTGACAAAACAAATAATCAACTTGTTGAAAATGCCACATGGCTAAAAGGATTTGATGTGGCATTTTCAATAACTTGGTTATTTATTTTGTCTATATCATATTAAAATAATATACTTTATTGGTATCACATCAGTATTTGACATCCATGTCATCAACAAAAAAAAGGTTAAATGCCACGTCAGCTTTTTAAACATTACACCTGTTAATGATTTTACTTTTTTTTCTTCAATTTTGAAAGAGTAAGACTAAATTATTCAGTTTTATATTAGAGAGATTAATTTACATTATAGGATATAGGATAAAGATCTTCTAAATACATTGACAAGCAGACGGTCATGATACTGATAAGAATATTGAGATTCGGAAAATAAAAAAGCTAATCAAGGCACTGGAATCTGTCGGGGAGAATGGGACCAGCATAATGCCCCCTTGTGATCAAATATCCCGTGTCACAAAGATGTTGGGTGAGGAATTTGGAACTGCATCAAACATCAAAAGCAGGGTCAACCGTCAATCTGTGTTGGCTGCCATTACTTCTGCTCAGCAAAGGCTGAAACTCTATAATAAGGTTCCCTCTAATGGACTGATGCTGTAAACTAGGACAATTGTTACTGAAGATGGCAAGGAAAAGAAGGTGACAATTGACTTTGAGCCTTTCAAACCTATAAATGCATCTTTGTGCCTCTGTGATAACAAGTTTCATACTGAAGCTTTGAATGAGCTTTTAGAGTCTGATGACAAGTTTGGCTTTATAGTCATGGATGAGAATGGCATACATTATTTCGCATGTTAAGTGGCAACACAAGAGAGGTACTCAATAAATTCACTGTCGATTTACCAAAGAAGCATGGAAGAGAACAGTCAGCTTTGCGATTTGCTCGTTTGAGAATGGACTCTGTCGCAACGTAAAAAATAACAAGTCTCATCGCAAGATTTTATTATTCGTTAAGTGTAACATTTAAAAAAGAGAGAAAAAGTCGACTTAATTCCTTTAGAAAAATGAAGGTTTTGAAAATAATCTTGAAAAAGACATGGAGTCGCCACCAATCTTTTTTAGCTAGGTGTGATCGGCCACCTATTAAAACCGGTTTTATAAAATATTTTAAAAATTAATTAAAATATTTTTAAAACAATTTCAAGTCTGCATTTTAAACCAGAGAAATCAAAGAAACGGGTTCGGGACTCGGTTACGTGCGGGGAAGGATTAGCACCCTCACAACACCCGTATAAACGGTACCTTATTAATCATGTGTTATCTCAAGTCTCGATAAAAAAATCGGTTTTAAATTTAGTATTTCAAGTTAATTCCCAATTTAAAAAAAATAATTCCATTTTTAATTGAAAATGATTCGGAATTTATAAATTCAAAATTTTCCTATATTCCCCAACAAACGTGGCAAAATATAGAAATTTTTATTAATTTGAAAAAGTTTCCGAATCATTCTCATTTTAAAGAATATATTCCATTATTGAAAATCATTACCTTTTTGAAAACATTTAAAAGAAATGAATATGTATATGCATGACATAAATAAAATGACATAGCAAAGTCTAAATAATATAATGCAATCTTAAATGATATGATATAATTGAAATGTCTTAGTATATTCTAAATGAAATGAAATATTCTAATTTATATGATATATCCTAAGTGAAATGAAATATCCTAAGTCACATTATATATTCTAAATGAAATGAAATATCTTAAACGACATAATATATCCTAAATGAAATGAAATATCCTAAGTCACATGATATATTCTAAACGAAATGAAATGATCTAAGTAACATAATATATTCTATATGAAATGAAATAACCTAGGTAACAGAATATATTCTACATGAAATGAAATGACCTAAGTAACATAATATATTCTATATGAAATGAAATAATTTAAATGACATGGCAAATATGAATGATATGGCATATAATTTAAATGACATGAAATATAGAATAATGCTATCATATAATATGCATGAAAATAAAAATAAAGATAAAAATAATAATGCATGAACATAGTATATGCTAAATAATATAAAAATAACTAAATAAAAAGCATAGGATATCATGAAATATTCAAAACCATATAATAAACCATATAACATCAAAAAAATATAAATGAAAATAATAACAATACCATAGGAATTATTATAGCAAAAATCACATATTATACAAAATGCATGACTATGGAAAATGCAATGCATGAAATGTATTTTTTTCTTTAATTAAGGAAATCCGTATATCTAAAAAGATATCCGGCTACCTTAGGAAAATATGTCAAATTAAATATTCTAAAACCAAAATACTTTGTGATTGTTTGAAAACAATTTTGAAAAGTTTAGATTAAAAATAAAAACTGGATTAAACCCTTTTTTAAATGGCTCTAATTTCCTAAGTTTAAAAATCCGGACTTGACTACCCTTAACCCGAGACTTAAAAAAATCATTTTTAGAGTTTAAAAAGGCTTAGAAACCACCCTAAGTCAGTAGCTAACCTTCCTAATCAGCCCCCTCTAAGTAACTTAACCAAAACAGAAAAATGATGTTTCTTTAAATTCAATTCTGACTCCACTGTCCAGTTTTAAGCCACAATTTTTTACCTTATTTCAAAAATTCAAAAAATTCTGAAAAAAAAAAATACTGGAGACTCAGGACATGTAAAACTACACGGGAAAAAATCTGCTTAATTTTTTGATTAAAGATGAACTCCCAAAAAAATCGGAAAAGTATGAGTACTAGGTGAAAAAACTATTTTGCCAAAATACATTTTTTGCCTTTGATAAAATCATTTAAAATTCAAAGTAAAAATATTTAATACTCACAAAATGACTCACAAACAGTAGCTAGGACTTTTTGAAAGTTAGATAAAAATTGGCTAAGTAAAAAAAAATCAAAAAGGTAGAATAATCAATTTGACAAACTTTAATTTTTCACAAGTATGCTCAAGAGAGCATGACTTTGAACCATTAATTGGCTCAAGTCATTAGTCAAGTGGCATGAACATGAAATGCATGAAAAATACAGCAAATATGATGCATGAAGTACATGAGTTTAAACCTAAATGTCATGAAAAAATGCATGGCATCCATATAGTAACCTAGACCTAAATAAACTTGCATGACATTTAATGCAACTTAGGTCTAAAATGCATGAACATGCATGGCAAATAAACCAAACCTAATAACTAAAATATGCATGGCATTTTCACAAACACAAAGCATGCTTAAACCAAAAACTCAACCAAATATCATGCAAATGCTAACCTATCAACTAACATGGCAAGAATACACATACAATGCTAGAATTCAAGGAGTGGCCGAATGGCCTATGGTCCCTAACAAGCATGGCATTTTCACAAACACTTGGTATACTAACATGCAAAACTAAATCAAATGTCATGCAAATGCAAAACCTACCAACTAACATGGCAAAAATGCAACACACAATGCAAAACACATGGAGTAGCCGAATGGCCTCAAGCTCCAACAAGCATGGCATTTTCACAAACACTTGATATACTAACATGCTCAACTAAGATATAACACTCAAAACATGCAAACACAAAGTAGAAATATTAAAACCAAACAAGCATTTTCACAAACACTTGATATACTAACATGCTCAACTAAAATATAAAACTTAAATCATGCAAACAACACACAAGCAATTTTACAAACACTTGATATACTAAATATAAAACATCAACAAATTTAAACATTATGAAAACAGAAAATAAAAAGTGCAAGAACATGATATTTAAATCATAAATGGCAACAAACAAAGCAACCAAATTAAAATATGACTCAAGTATGAAGTAGAATAACACTTAAAACATCAAGATTAAAGAAAATAACAATAATAACATGATAAAATAAATAAAACAGCAACCTTAATGGAGAATGTAGGCCATTCGGCCATGGTGAGAAATATGTAAAAAGAATTGTAAAAAATATTTAAGAAAGAAATGAAGAAAGAACTTAAGAAGAACAATAAAGAAAATATTTATTTAAAAAGGAAACTCACCAAATAGTAATCAAAATAGCAAAAACAAGAATGGAAAATCAAGAAAGTGCAAGAGTTGGTGCTCAAGAGCAACCTCAAGAAGCTATATTTCAAGCTTTATCTCTTCAAACTTTCCTTTCTTTTCTAAACTTTTTCTTTTTGCTTTCAACCGAAGAGAGAAAAACCAAGAGAAATCAGCAAAATGAAAGTGTCTACATGAAAATTCTGAACCCCCTCTATGTCAAGGCCGAATGCCCCTCTCTCTCCTCCAAAAATGTTGTCATTTTTTTCCAACCAATTTTCCATCAAATGGCTAATAATTCAAGGTGAAAAATCATGAAATTACCACCCTTAGATTAGCATGGCAGCTGTCCATAATTACAGCTATTCAAGAATAATGTTGACACTCTCCCTTGGCCTATGTGGCTTAATCATAATGGCTTGATTAAAAAGAATCTCTAACTAACTCTTAATTCTTGGCCATTTGATTGAAAAATCAGAAGCTTCCTCTTTCCTTTGGGACTTGGCAGGCCAGCACTTCTATTTTCCAGCCCAATTCTGATTTTTTGCAAGGCCAAAAGAAGCCCTTTTCGGTTGCTTGGGTGAAATGACCGTTTTGCCCCCCGGATGCAAATAAATATCAAACGAACTCCAAATTCAATTTTTATTTTTTTAATACTTTAAAAATAATAAAATATTGAATTCTGAAAGTTTTCAAAATTTTCCGAGTTCGTTTTCTATTTATTTGGATTTTTTCTTCCAAAAATGCCCTTTTATGCCCCTACATTTTACCATTTTTAAAACGAGCTCCAAATCAAGATTTTTATTTACCAATCTCTTCCAAATAATTTAAAAGTGTGATCTGGATGTTTTCATAATTTTTGGAGCTCATTTGGTATTTTTTCGGGATTTATCGGCTTGAATTATTGTATAGGAGGCCCGGGATTTGGCCATTTTCCAAACGAACTCCGAATCAAGATTTTATTTAACCAATCTCTTCCAAATAATTTAAAAATGATATTTGCAAATTTTCAAAATTTTTGGAGTCCATTTGCTATTTTTTCCGGGATTTATCTTCTTGAATTATTGCATAGGAGGCCCGGAATTTGGCCATTTTGCAAACGAACTCCGAATTAAGATTTTATTTCGCCAATATCTTCCAAATAATTTAAAAATGAGATTTGCAAAATTTTAGAATATTTGGAGTTCATTTGCTATTTTTTCGGGATTTTCCTTTTTGAACTACTACATAAGAGACCCGGGATTTGGCCATTTTGCAAACGAACTCTGAATCAAGATTTTCTTTCGAAAATCTCTTTCAAATGATTAAAGAATGATATTTTCAAATTTTCAGAATTTTTGGAGTCCATTTGCTATTTTTCCCAAATTTTCCAATTTTGCCCTTTTGCCTCCGAAACCCGGTTTTGCTCAAAACAAGTCTGATTTTCAAATTTTCTTCAAGCTGAGCCTTGGGATATCCCTTTTTAATCATTCCTCATCCATTGGGGCTTTGTTCTTACCAAGTCGGGCCATTTCTGTGATTCTTCCCGATTTCATCGAAATCCACCAAAAAACCCTAATTCTCTATTTTCTCCCGGATTGACTTTTCTTTCAATTTATCTTGCAAGTGGCTTTTCCATTACCCGTATTCAGTGCTTATCTTTCATTTGAACCTTCAATTTCGACTAATTCGATCGTTTAAGAACTTTTTCCCAAATTTCTCGGATTAGGATTTTCTTTCTATTGAATTTCCAAATCCCAACTTTCGAACTCCATATCTTTCGATGTAGACCTCAGATTATCAAAATTCTTTCACCATTTTTCAATTAAACTTCAAATCTTGATTTTGAAAGTGGGTTGACTTTTTTAGTAGTTGACTTTTTAAGGTTGACTTTTTTCGGGATTGACTTTTTTTGAGTTTGACTTTTTATGCTCGCCCTCTTAAACTAAGTCTCAGAGTACCACCTGCAGGATGAAAAAAGTCTTTTTACATTCTGAAACCTCAATTTAGGAAGAAAACATACCTGTTTTAGTGGTCCAGACAAAATTAGGTGTTTACAGCTGCCCCTCTTTGGCTATTGCTGAGAATCAGGAACCAGGCAAAGATAAACAAACACTAATTTTGTACGGTCAGTGAAATCACATGTGAAGGAAAGGGAAAGAGGTTTTCTTTTTTCATTTCTTCATTTTTTTCAAATTTTTTTTTTTTTGAAAAAGCTGTAAATTGAAGATTTGTCCTTAAATTGAATTCCCTGACTAATCAAGGCTCGACCCGTCTTAAGGAAACGGATTCGATTTTCAAAAGAAAAAAAAAATTGTGCCCAAAGATCTTAAAAATGGTGCCGAAGGTCTTAAAAAAAAAACTGGTGCCTAAAGGTCTTTAAATATGGTGCCCGGAGGTCTTTAAAACTGATGCCCGAAGGTCTTTAAATCTGGTGCCCGAAGGTCTTTAAAACTGGTGCCTGAAGGTATTTAAAACTGGTGCCCGAAGGTCTTTAAAACTGATGCCCGAAGGTCTTTAAAACTGGTGCCCAAAGGTCTTTAAAACTGGTGCCCGAAGGTCTTTAAAACTGGGATTTGAAAATATCTTGATGACTGTCTCAAGGCTCAACTCATCTGATAAACAAAATGAATTTGATTTAAAACAGAAGGAAATACCTCGATGGCAATCTCGGAGTCTGAATCTTTTGAGAAGCAAAACGAGTTCTCTTTGGGGAAGTCCAAGTTCCCCTGATTTATGCACTGTTAACTAAATGCAATGATGAGAATGTCATGCTTTTGCAAATGCTTGTATGTTTCCTAAAAACAAATGCAATCAAATGATTGTGCCATGATTTCTAATCCATGGTTTCTTTGAGGTTCACAGATTATCTGACTTCATGACAGAGTCTTCAATTGTTTATTGATGCCCCACTTAAGAAATTCTTCACTCAAGATATCTTGTCAAACAGTTTCAGCTTCTGTCTCTCGCTGAAGTTCACAGATTTTCTGACTTCGTGATGGAGTTTCCACCACGTTCACTGTTTTCTTTTCTTGGTGAACTTTCCAAACCTTTCCCAAGATTTAAATCTATTCCTTAGTAATACTTTGAAATCCCTTTATTTAAAGATTTTTATTACTAATCATCATTCAATTTAATAACGACCATAATGCATCTCAAAAGTATAAGGAAGAGAATATGAATCAAGCAAAAATTATCATGAAAATGATAATAAGAATTTATTGCAAGAAATGTTTTATAATAGTAAACATAAATATCAAGGATATAAGAAACAAATGTAAGGCTATAGGCTGTAGATGCCCCGGATGCGGAATATCTTGGACCCCTCCTTTTTCAAACATCTGAAATTTCTCTTGAATGAACAATTCACTTGGGTAACCTCTTAGCTTCTGTAGTTACATCAGACTGCGTTGTTCCCATTTTCTCTGATTGTCAGATACTTTCTCCCCCTTTACACGGAGCATTGATTCAAGCTTTGATCAGTATTTGAGCCGTCTTTTGCAGGTTTTCAACTCAAGTGTCCTCCATTCGGTATTAAGTCGCCCTTTGTGGGTTTTCGACTTAAACCTCTCCTTTTACATTCTTTTTATTATTATTATTATTATTATTATTATTATTATTATTATTATTATTATTATTATTTGTATTCTACCATACATCTGAGAATTCTAAATGCTTCCAAGGTAAAAATATCAATTCAAAAGATGGGATGAATCTGAGCATAACCTTTCAAATTAAATATCCATGCTTGATCAAAATGGACTTTTAAAGCATGTAATGTAGGCCAAGGTTAGGTTTAGAAAGGAAGGATAAATAGGCCCAAAATGTGTTTAAGGGTGATTGGATCAAGGATCACTTCCTGAGGAGAACTCATTCTTGAAACATTTGTCCCTTTTTGGACTTTCTTTTTTTTTTTTTTTTTTTGCTTTGTTGGCTTTCATTTGCCACATTTTCTGATGGTTTTCTTATTTTGCCATGATTTTTGATTATTTTTCCTCGTATTTACCCTCCAGTGTAGAGGGTGATCCTTGATCAAGGTTTAAAGAAAGAAATAATTCCTAAGGCTCAAAGGGGTGACTAAGGATAATTTCTTCTTAGTGGAAGGAATATGAAAGATGGCCATTCATCATATCAAGCATGACTATTCTCTTTCAAAAGCAATTCTCAGGGGAAATAGATATATAGAATTTCTATTTTTACACTTGGAATCATTCGAATTTCTTTGTGCACAGCATCACACACTTTTTTTTCAAGCATAATACTTATTTAGTTCATCAGCATTCACGGGATTTCTGAAATCTTCCCTGTCCATTCTAGTTAGAATCAATGCTCCCCCAGAAAAAGCTCTTTTTACCACATAGAGTCCTTCCCAATTCGGAGCCCATTTTCCTGTCGGGTCCTTCACTATAGGGAGAATTTTCCTCAATTCCAACTCCCCCTCTCGGAACTGTCTAGGACGAACCTTCTTGTTGTGGGCTCGAATCATCATTTTCTGATACAACTGCTCGTGACAAATTGCTTTCAATCTTTTCTTCTCAATGGGATTCAACTGTTCATAACGAGCTCTAACCCATTCTGCTTCCTCTAGGCCAACTTCCATCAAAACCCGAAGTGAAGGGATCTCAACTTCAATAGGTAGCACTGCTTCCATCCCGTATACCAAAGAAAACGGTGTTGCCCCTGTAGATGTGCGGACCGAAGTACGATATGCATGAAGAGCAAACGGCAAGATCTCGTGCCAATCCTTGTACACATTGGTCATCTTCTCGACAATCTTCTTAATGTTCTTGTTAGCTGCTTCTACTGCACCATTCATCTTCGGACGGTAAGGTGCCGAATTATGATGTGTGATCTTGAATTGAGTACACACTTCTCTCATCATCTTATTGTTCAAATTGAGAGCATTATCCGAAATAATTCTTGCTGGCAACCCGTAACGGCATATGATTTCTTTCTTGACGAATCTGCATACCACCGACTTTGTTACATTCGCATAGGACGCAGCTTTTACCCACTTTGTGAAATAATCTATGGCGACCAAGATGAAACGATGTCCATTTGAAGCTTTCGGGGTAATAGGCCCGATCATATCCATTACCCACATTGAAAAAGGCCATGGTGCAGTCATGACATGTAATGGCGATGGCGACACATGAATCTTATTTGCGTATATCTGGCATTTATGGCACTTCCGGGAATAACTGATGCAATCTTCTTCCATCATCAGCCAATAGTACCCTGCCCTCATAATCTGTTTAGCAAGCATGTGACCATTAGCATGAGTGCCACATATCCCTTCATGGACCTCTTATATGATTCTTCGAGCTTCGGCAGACCCGACACATCTCAATAGGACTTGATCTTTCCCTTTCTTGTAGAGAATCTCACTGTCTAGAACGAAACCCATTGCTAGCCTTCTCAAAGTCCTCTTGTCATTCTCTGTTGCCTGTTCTGGATACTGTTGACTTTTGATGTACTGCAAGATGTCGTTATACCAAGGGAGACCATCTGCTTCTTCTTCGATACTCAAACAGTGGGCAGGAGACTCATATATGCTCATCTTGATTGGCACAACTTTCGCCCCTTCATTCACTTTAAACATTGATGACAAAGTAGCTAGAGCATCTGCCATTCGGTTTTCTTCTCGAGGAAAGTAATTGAAATTCACTTCTTCGAACTCCTCCAATAAACTCAGTATCAGTTCTCGGTATCGGATTAGCTTTGTATCTCGGGTTTCCCATTCTCCTCGTAGCTGGTAAATCACTAAGGCTGAGTCTCCGAAAACTTCCAATACTTTGATCTTTTTGTCCATTGCAACACGAAGGCCCATAGTACATGCTTCATACTTGGCAGTATTGTTTGAACAATCAAAATCCAATCTAGCAGTGAAAGGATAACAATCTTCTTATGGGGATATAAGCACTGCACCGATTCCATGCCCTATGGCGTTAGATGCGCCATCAAAGTACATTTTTCATACTTTCTTCTTCAGTGGAACACCATCTGCTTGCGACACATACATCAAATCCTCATTTGGGAAGTCAAAGTTCAACGGCTCATAATCTTCCACTGCCCTACTTGCTAAGAATTCAGCTACTGCACTGCCCTTAATAGCTTTTTGACTTACATATACAATGTCGTATTCTAACAATAAAACTTGCCATCTTGCCGTCCTCCCTGACAAAGAAGGTGCTTCCAACATGTATTTGATTAGATCCAGTTTAGCAATCAACCACGTTGTGTGATACAACATATACTGTCTGAGTCTTCGAGCAGTCCAAGCTAAGGCACAGCACAACTTCTCTACTGATGAATATTTCAACTCATAATCTGTGAACTTCTTGCTGAGGTAGTAAACTGCCTGTTCTTTCTTTCCAGTTTCATCAAGCTGCCCCAAAACACAACCCATGGATCTCTCAAATACTGATAAATACAGTATCATTGGTTTATCCAGAATAGGTGGCATTAATACTGGTGGGTTTGATAGATAATGCTTAACCTTTCAAAAACAATCTGACACTCTTCATCCCATTCTCCTGGATCACGTTTTCGAAGTAACTTGAATATTGGATCACACTTGTCGGTTAACTATGAAATAAACCAAGCAATGTAATTCAATCTCCCCAGAAAGCCTCTTACTTCCTTTTGAGTGCGAGGTGGTGGCAAATTCTGAATAGCCTTCACTTTATCCGGATCAATCTCAATTCCTCTTTTGCTGACGACAAAACCCAACAACTTCCCCGAAGTGACTCAAAAAGTGCATTTTGCCGGATTTAGCTTGAGTCTAAACTTCCTTAATCGTTCAAAGAGCTTTTTAAGATTCGCAATATCCTCCTCTTCTCCTTGTGACTTTGCGATCATATCATCAACGTAGACCTCAATTCTCTTATGCATCATATCATGAAACAAGGTCACTATGACTCTTTGGTATGTTGCCCCAGCATTCTTCAACCCAAATGGCTTTACTTTGTAGCAGAAGGTTCCCCACATTGTAACAAAAGTGGTTTTCTCCATATCTTCCGATGCCATCTTGATCTGATTGTATCCTGAGAATCTGTCCATGAAAGAAAATAAAGAACTTTTCGCTGTATTATCTACCAGAGTATCAATATAGGGCAAAGGGAAATTATCTTTGGGGCTGGCCTTGTTCAAATCTCGGTAATCAATGCACATTCGCACCTTGCCATCCTTCTTTGGTACCGGAATAATATTTGCCACCCATTCTGGATATTTTGCCACCTCTAAGAATCCAGAATCAAATTGCTTCTTTACCTCCTCCTTTATCTTTAACAGCATATCAGGCCTCATTCTTCTCAACTTCTGCTGAATTGGCTTGCATTCTGGCTTTAAAGGGAGCTCATGAACCACAATATCCGGATATAACCCTGGCATGTCCTGGTAAGACCATGCAAATACATCCACATACTCCTGGAGCAAAGCTATCAATTCACCTTTTATTGATGATGACAATGAAGTCCTAATTTTGACTTCCTTTATCTCTTCACCATTTCCCATATTTATCGTTTCCAATAACTCCTTATAAGAAAGTACTTGTTTCTCCTCTTGTTCTATTTTCCTCAATAGATCTGGAGGTAGACAATAATCCTCAGTATCGTCATTAGCCTCAAAATCACCCGTGCAAATGGGTCTTTCAAAATCAATTTCAGAATTACTGACAGGAAGGTCCTCATATTCTGCATCCGTACACCTGTAAATAGGTGGAGAAGAAACAATATAGGAAAATATATAATGAAAACAAAATAAATAACAAAAATGAAAGAATATGGACACATCAATATGGATAAAATGCATTGTGCTTGTTATTTATTGAATGAAAATGTTTAAAAAGCCCATTACAGAAAAAACTCTTAATATCTCTGGGTAAAGATAATTAAGATTGTTTTTTAAAAGTATTACTTTGGAATAGACTTAAAAACTATGGGCAACTCAGTCGCACTCCAGTTGGTTAGTCTATATCCTGGTGGACAAGGTCACACCATCCAGCTAGCATTCTCTCTTTCAATTCTGTCTTCCTCAGTCGCGCAGATCTCCATATCATACATCTGCTCATCCCTATTCACCTGAAATCTCTCGAAGGCTTGCTCTATCATTACGAGCACATCAACAGAATTCTTTTCTCCGAATAGAGAACGGCTGAGTGGAAGCTGTGAAAGATAGGTGGGAATGTCATAGGCTCCCACTCAATATCCATACCCGTAAGACGGGCCATCCTCATTTGTCGGTTCCTTTCAACTTGTTTTCTTTTCTCATGGGCCTTCGAAAGATATCCTAGGCCAAACCGGTCTTTCTTTCCTTTTACTTTCATTACTCGAGCCATCCCCTGAAGATATTTCTCGAGTCCTTTTCCAGCCCTGCAGCCTTTTCCTATGGTGGTTCTTACCCCCAGCCTTGTGTTCTTGGACAGCCTCGGTTTCGGAATTTGTTGTCCTTCAGTGACAAAAACTGCATTTCAAATTCCAAAGACCGGAAAGAGCACTCCACGACATCTTCATTGGGCTCAACATAAGGAGATTCAGTTGATGCGGAGGCTATTATATCTTCTTCTCCTGATACTGTAATCAAACGGCCCTCCATCACAAATTTCAGTTTTTGGTGAAGAGACGAGGGTACAGCCCCAGCTGAATGTATCCAAGGCCTTCCCAACAAGCAATTATAAGATGAATTAATATCCATGACCTGGAAGTTCACTGTATAAATGCAAGGGCCTATCTCGAGAGGAATTTCAATGGTTCCCATAACCTCTATCCTTGTTCCATCAAAAGCCCTGACCACCGTGCAACTTGGTATCATATAGGATATATCCACTGGCAATTTGGATAGGGTTGCTAAAGGCATCACATTTAGTGAAGAACCATTATCCAAAAGGACTCTTGGTAATATGTGCCCTTTACAAGTGGTAGTTATATGGAGAGCTTTCGTTGATCCAATACCGTTGGATGGTATCTCCTCATAGCTAAAAAATATGTAGTCATCTGCTGCTATGTTTCCCACCAACCTATCCAGCTTTTCCACTGATATATTATTAGCTACGTATGTCTGATTTAATACTCTTAACAGAGCATTTCTGTGTGGCTCTGAATTCAAAAGCAAGGATAAGATTGAGATTCTAGCTGATTGACGTTGCAGTTGTTCAACCACACTATACTCACTATGCTTTATAAATTTCAAGAACTCATAGGCTTCTTTCTCACATACTGGTTCTTTTATTCCGTTAACCGGGGTTGATCCCCTCTCTGTTTCTTTTGGCAAATCCATCTCAATATGGATTGGCTCGACTACCTTCTTCCCTTTATCAGTTCCTCTGTCTTTCCCTGCTAACCCCTGTTCAACAGCCTCCGGAGCATAACACCTCCAGCTTCGGGTTAAATGCCCCACACCTGTGATATCCTACTGGCTTGAAGACCCAGGCATAACCATGCTGCAGTCATATTTCCATGGTGTAGCCTTGTTTTCCTTGTATGGAAAAGAAACAGGTAGATCAATGATTAATTTGGGCGTATTTTCTTCAATGACTGGCATAACGTTTTCCTCCAGTTCATCATAATAGATGATCAGGGGTCTTCCTATCCCATAGCCACCTGCATTTTCAATGACTTCTATTTCTCCCTCTATCTCTTCGTAGAATTGGGCTACCCCACTATCCATCATCTTTTGGACTTTAACCCGAAAGTTTCCGCAGTTCTGTATGCCATGGCCTCCACCCTTATGGAACGGGCACCAATTATGCACCCTTTTTGCAACCATTTTCACATTGTCTGTATCTTACACCAATCCTGTCTTGACCATTTCAACCCATACTGTCAGCATCGGAGTCTTAACCTCCCCAATATCCCTTTTTAATCTTCTGCCCTCTCCGGTCAATATTGCATTTACCTGATTCCCAGCATGATTGGGCAATGGGTTTCCAGCTACGTTCGGTCCATTTTTTGATCCAAACTTCACAACCCAGCATTGATCAGGCTTTGGACTTTCTTTTTGAAGGCCAGGCAATCTTCAATTGAATGTTCTTGGATTCCCGCATGGTATGCACAATTAGTGTTTGCATTGTACCATCTTGGATATAGATGTGTCAAAGGTTTTAGGTACACGGGTGCAACAAGTTGACCCTGCAAAAGTTTTGGATATAGCTCACCGTAGGTGATAGGATTTGGATCAAATTAGGGTTTTTGATCGTTCCTTGGTGAACGTTGATCGTTGCGCGCAGGCCCTTGTGTGTTTAGGACAGTATTTCAGGGAAAGGTTATTTGAGGGGATATGCCAGTTGGGAATGGCTGTTGTGGTATATTGGTGTAGGGGAACGGGTTTTGGGTGAGGTGGTTGACATTGGGGTGTAAGGATTATACCCCGGGTATTGTGTGTAAGGTGTCGGATGAGCATAAGGTGTGGTAGGAGTATAGGGCCTTGGTGGTGTGTATGGTGTAGGAGGTGTATAAGGGTATTGGTTGAAGCTTACTGCATGGGCTTCCTCCTTCTTCTTTGCAGGAAAAGCTCTCTTTGGGGTAGCAGACTCACCCCCTTCCATCTTTCCATTCTTAATAGATGATTCAATCATTTTCCCAGATATTACCATATCTGCAAAATCCTTGGTAGTGTTTCCCACCAATTTGTCATAATAGGGTGCTTTCAATGTGTTGATGAAAAGCACCGTGGTTTCTTTGCTAGTTAAAGGGGGTTGCACTTGTGTGGCCAGATCCCTCCACCTCTGTGAATTCTCCTTGAAGGTCTCATTAGACCTCTTTTCCATATTCTGTAATGACAGTCTATCTGGTACCATGTCGAAAACATACTTATAATATTCCATAAAAGCCCTGGCCAAATCCGTCCATGAACGAATCTTGGTACGACTCAGTTGATTATACCATCGGGTGGCTGACCCTGTTAAACTATCTTGGAAGCAATGAATAAGCAATTTCTCATTATCCTCATGCCCCGTCATTCTTCTGCAGTACATAGTCAGATGAGTTGATGGGTTGGTGGTCCCATTATACTTTTCAAAGTCTGGTACTTTGAACTTCGGTGGAATTACTAGATCATGTACCAAGCTCATCTCTTTGGCATCTAGACTGCCAAATAACTCTGCTCATTCCACTGTTCTTAGCCTTTCTTCCAACAACTGATATTTCTTCTGAGATTCAGCGGTTTCGACCCTCTTCAGTTCAGTCATTTTGGCCCTTTCCTTTTCTACCATTTCTTCAAAGTCCGGAACCTCAACCTCAATTGGATCAACTCCAATGTTACCCCTTTTTGGACCGAAATTTTATGCTTCAGCTGCTGGTTGGATATAGATGTAGGATGCTGCCCTAGTTGGGATTTTATTTTTCACAGGTTGGGATGTCTGGCCATTTCTCTGTACCACTTTTGGTCGATCCTCCTGATTCACTGCCCCCATTCCAGTAACTGAATTCTCTCCGGGCCACTTCTGCTTCATCATAGTGCTCATCATCTCCATGAGCTTTGTCATCTTTTCTTGGGTCTCCTCTTGAGACTTAGTTAACTATTCCTGCAATTCTTTCTGGATTCTTTCCATTCTCTCAATTCTGGCAAGCTGATCGTTTTCCATGGCTCTTGTTCGAGATCGAATTTTGTAAGGGTGTTGGAAGTCTGGTTCTTTCTGAGTGCGACCAATTGTACTTTTAGTTTTAAAAACCATGGATTAGAAATTATTGACACATTTCTTATTTTATTTTATAAAAAAAATGAATAAATGAATGAATGAATGTTAGCGAATGCTCAACTAAGTAAATGACTAAATGTATGAACCTATAATGAATAAATGAATGGACCAATAAATGACTAAATGTATGAACAATTTATAAAGAATAAATGAATGAATGAATGATTATGAACAAATAAAATATATAAAAGAAAGAAGTAGTGAATGATGAATGTATTTAAAGTATTGGCCCCGGGATAATTCCAACCAAACGATCTTTCATTGATTTCCTGGAACTAAATACATCAAAGAAAAGATCCCTGCTTAAGACAACATGATAATCTATCTCTCCTAAAAAACTATTACAAGATACTGGTCCTATAATAACTCCCTCGGATCCTGGACCTTCTTCATTGTCCTCTTTTAACTGCCTTGCTCTTCCATCTGATCCCTACTTGTTCGCGACCCTTGGACGTGTCAGCAGAAGCATCGTCGTGTAAGCTTTCCCTAGCTTGTTTCTCAAGTTGATTTGCTTGGGCTTCCTCGTGTTTTGCCTTTTTTGCCCAATAGTTCTCCTTTTTGAGGTTTTTGACTTCTTGTTCCCATTCCCCGGAAGTCTTGAGAGTCCCCTCGAATTTGAGCTCGAAACAATATCTCTTGTTCTCCAAGTGTAATTCTTGAAGATCACTTTGAACAGTATCTCGCTCTCTCTTGATCTTTTCCTTTTCTTTTTCTCGGGCTACCTCCCTATCTTTCATGTCCTCAAGCTCTTCTTGCAGTCTGGCAATCTCCTTGTTCATCCGGGCCTTTTCTTTTTCAAATTTTGCCCTTGCGATTTCTAACTCCGATGATGCTTCCTTGGGCGGCGAACTCATGTGCTGAACTTCTTCCCCATCCGATGTCAACAACCTATCATTAACCCTTGATTCCCTCCATGTCAGGTAGTCAGGTGTGACGATATCAGCATATCTAGCTATCTCCACCCGATGAGTTTCCTTCCATGCCACCACAATCTCATGGACTTTCCCGAATATCCATCTTCTCAGTAAGCAAATTCCAAATTACCAAGGTCATGGGTCATTGGAGTAAACTGACAAGATTTTGATTGCCTTAATACTAGCAGTGGTGCATAGCTCACTCCTCCCCATACTCCCAATAATAGAACAGAAGCTTTATCTCCGCATTTATACAAGGTCGGCATAGGAGTTATCCATGGAGCTCTCCAAACTATCATCTCAGCCCTTATATTCCAGAATATGTTGATTCATTACTCCTCAGTCCTATTCTCAAGCCAATCCTTCTTAAGAAATTCACTAATTGGTGCAAAAGATTTCCAATATGAACGAAGAGGGAAATTCTCCTATTTACAGAAATGACTCTGAACCCATATGTAAAGGAGCTGTACACAACCTAGAAAACGACCTTTGCCTTCCGTCTACAGAAATTCAGGGATCAGATTGTTTCTGCTATGATTGTCGGGGCTGGGTTTATCCTTTACTCAAACCTCTCGAAAACATCAAATATCGCCACATCCACATACCCTAATGTTTTCAGGAAGATAACTAAACCATAAATAGCCAAAGCAAAAATATTCCTAACTATCTCCTTGCTTGAATGGCTATGGATTAAAGCCCGTAAAATGTCCCATGATATGCAGTAGCTTACCCCTTTTCGGACAACATGGCTTTCTACCCAATTTCTTTCCACTCCCAAAATCTTCGACACCTTTTTCTTGAAACCCGGTGTCTTTGTATCCTTCAAATAAATACGATCAGGAATAACATTCTCAATATGTAGCAAGGTCGAATACTCCTCTATGGTTGGAGTCATATCCTCTCGGTTGAAAGTAAAACATCGATAAGCGAGATTCCAGAATTGTACTACAGCCCGGATCATCTCGCCACTGACCTTAACCTGAGCTAACAATGCTGTGTCCCTATATGTCTGAGTGAAGGCTTCTTTTTTCGATATGTTCCACTGATTCCATATGTCAATCAATTCCCGGAGATCAGTTTGCTTGATAATAAGATCAACCTCGGCTGGCAATGCTGACACATATCCCATCTTCAAACAATCTCCATTATCCTGCTGAACTTTCTCGGACTGCTTCCTAACCTCTAAATGTTTCTCGACCACTGAGACACTCTGACCCTCCATGAAAGCCCTTTTGGTTGAATAATATCTCGAGACCAATAACCTTCAAATGTGCAGAAATGGTGGCAAGAATGCAAAAAAGAAACAAAAAAAACAAAAAGAAAATGAATTAGTAACGGGAATAAATATGACTAATACAAAAAAAACATATAATTCAAAGCAATAATTATCCCTGAGGATGCCAACAAAATTTCAGCATTATAACACCCCGGGGATGAAATATCAATATTTATTACGGGCATTGTGATGTACGTTCATCATTGTCCGAAAAAAAAATAAACTTATTCGAAAAGTAAAATAGAAGGTAAAAGGATTGGAAATATTCCTCCATGTGTTCTTAACTTCGGGATATCTAATTGAAAATCCGGCATGGCTTCGCCTAGGTTTACTATATGATGGTGAATGAATTCTAAAAGCCCCGAATTGTTCCTCAATGTCGTCGGTGAAGGCTAGTAAGGCACCCCGATAAAAGCGGGTTCAATTCGTTAGAGTCTATTTCCCTAGCCCATGCGGATTGTTAATCACGAAGGCTTAGGTAATTTAGTACTCCGGAAGTGTTTCACTAGCCTGTGCGGATTGTTAATCACGAAGGCTTAGTTACTTTGCTCCCACCTAAAAGGACGGAACCCGGGTATAGGATTCAAGATATGCAAATGCACATGTAGTGTGTGAGGAGAAATAACAAACCTTTCACCACCTATTCTATATCCCTTATTCTAAATGCCCGAACAAGATTAAACAACATAAATCATCAATTAGTCAATAAATGAATATATGAACCAAAATAATCAGAGAACAATTATAATATGTATGCACATGAATATGGACATATTTAAAAATATTTTATTATTGTTTTTGAAATTATCCTTTTTTTTAAAATGAGGGAATTAAAATTAAATAACAATTAAACCAACAAAACCGAGACTGTGATAACACACGACTAATTCTAGGTCTGACTCTCTAATTGTCCCTAGCGGAGTCGCCAAGCTATCGCAACCTAAAAAATAACAAGTCTAATCGCAAGACTTTATTATTCGTTAAGCGTGACATTTAAAAAAAAAAGGAGAAAAAGTCGACCTAATTCCTCTAAAAAAATGAAAGTTTTGAAAATGACCTTGAAAAAGACATGGAGTCGCCACCAATCTTTTTTAGCTAGGTGTGATCGGCCACCTATTAAAACCGGTTTTATAAAATATTTTAAAAATTAATTAAAATGTTTTTAAAGCAATTTCAAGTCTACGTTTTAAACCAGAGAAATCAAATAAACGGGTTCGGGACTCGGTTACGTGCGGGGAAGGATTAGCACCCCCACAATGCCCGTATAAACTGTACCTTATTAATCATGTGTTATCTCAAGTCTCGGTAAAAAAGTCGGTTTTAAATTTAGTATTTCAAGTTAATTCCCAATTTAAAGAAAAATAATTCCATTTTTTATTGAAAATGATCCGGAATTTAAAAATTCAAAATTTTCCTATATTTCCCAACAAACGTGGAAAAATATAGAAATTTTTATTAATTTGAAAAACTTTTCGAATCATTCTCATTTTAAAGAAGATATTCCGTTATTGAAAATCATTACCTTTTTGAAAACATTTAAAAGAAATGAATATGTATATGCATGACATAAATAAAATGACATAGCAAAGTCTAAATAATATAATGCAATCTTAAATGATATGATATAATTGAAATGTCTTAGTATATTCTAAATGAAATGAAATATTCTAAGTTATATGATATATCCTAAGTGAAATGAAATATCCTAAGTCACATGATATATTCTAAATGAAATGAAATATCTTAAACGACATAATATATCCTAAATGAAATGAAATATCCTAAGTCACATGATATATTCTAAACGAAATGAAATGACCTAAGTAACATAATATATTATATATGAAATGAAATAACCTAGGTAACATAATATATTCTACATGAAATGAAATGACCTAAGTAACATAATATATTCTATATGAAATGAAATAATTTAAATGACATGGCAAATATGAATGATATGGCATATAATTTAAATGACATGAAATATAGAATAATGCTATCATATAAAATGCATGAAAATAAAAATAAAGATAAAAATAATAATGCATGAACATAGTATATGCTAAATAATATAAAAATAACTAAATAAAAAGCATATGATATCATGAAATATTCAAAACCATATAACATAAAAAAAAAATATAAATCAAAATAATAACAATACCATAGGAATTATTATAGCAAAAATCACATATTATACAAAATGCATGAATATGGAAAATGAAATGTATTTTTTCCTTTAATTAAGGAAATCCGTATATCTAAAAAGATATCCGGCTACCTTAGGAAAATATGTCAAATTAAATATTCTAAAACCAAAATACTTTGTGATTGTTTGAAAATAATTTTGAAAAGCTTAGATTAAAAATAAAAACTGGGTTAAACCCTTTTTCTAAATGGCTCTAATTTCTTAAGTTTAAATATCCAGACTTGACTATCCTTAACCCTAGACTTAAAAAAATCATTTTTAGAGTTTAAAAAGGCTTAGAAACTACCCTAATTCAGTAGCTAACCTTCCTAATCAGCGCCCTCTAAGTAACTTAACCAAAACAGAAAAATGATTTTTCTTTAAATTCAATTCTGACTCCACTGTCCATTTTTAAGCCACGATTTTTTACCCTATTTTTAAAAATTCAAAAACTTCTGAAAAAAATACTGGAGACTCAAGATATGTAAAACTACACGGAAAACAATTGTCTTAATTTTCTGATTAAATATGTACTCCCAGAAAAATTGGAAAAGTACGAGTACTGGGTGAAAAAACTGTTTTGCCAAAATACATTTTTTGCCTTTGATAAAATCATTTAAAAATCAAAGTAAAAATATTTAAGACTCACAAAATGACTCACAACAGTAGCTAGGACTTTTTGAAAGTTAGATAAAAATTGGCTAAGTATAAAAAAAAAAAAAAAAAAAACAAAGGTAGAATAATCAATTTGACAAACTTTAATTTTCCACAAGTGTGCTCAAGAGAGCATGACTTTGAACCATTAATTGGCTCAAGTCATTAGTCAAGTGGCATGAACATGAAATGCATGAAAAATACAGCAAATATGATGCATGAAGTGCATGAGTTTAAACCTAAATGTCATGAAAAAATGCATGGCATCCATATAGTGACCTAGACCTAAATAAACTTGCATGGCATTTAATGCAACCTAGGTCTAAAATGCATGAACATGCATGGCAAATAAACCAAACCTAATAACTAAAATATGCATGGCATTTTCACAAACACAAAGCATGCTTAAACCAAATACTCAACCAAATATCATGCAAATGCTAACCTATCAACTAACATGGCAAGAATACACATACAATGCTAGAATTCAAGGAGTGGCCGAATGGCCTATGGTCCCTAACAAGCATGGCATTTTCACAAACACTTGGTATACTAACATGCAAAACTAAATCAAATGCCATGCAAATGCAAAACCTACCAACTAACATGGCAAAAATGCAACACACAATGCAAAACACATGGAGTAGCCGAATGGCCTCAAGCTCCAACAAGCATGGCATTTTCACAGACACTTGATATACTAACATGCTCAACTAAGATATAACACTTAAAACATGCAAACACAAAGTAGAAATACTAAAACCAAACAAGCATTTTCACAAACACTTGATATACTAACATGCTCAACTAAAATATAAAACTTAAATCATGCAAACAGCACACAAGCATTTTTACAAACACTTGATATACTAAATATAAAACATCAACAAGTTTAAACATTATGAAAACAGAAAATTAAAAATGCAAGAACATGATATTTAAATCATAAATGGCAACAAACAAAGCAACCAAATTAAAATATGACTCAAGTATGAAGTAGAATAACACTTAAAACATCAAGATTAAAGAAAATAACAATAATAACATGATAAAATAAATAAAACAGCAACCTTAATAAAGAATGTAGGCCATTCGGCCATGGTGAGAAATATGTAAAAAGAATTGTAAAAAATATTTAAGAAAGAAATGAAGAAAGAACTTAAGAAGAACAATAAAGAAAACATTTATTTAAAAAGGAAACTCACCAAATAGTAATTAAAATAGCAAAAACAAGAATGGAAAATCAAGAAAGTGCAAGAGTTGGTGCTCAAGAGCAACCTCAAGAAGCTATATTTCAAGTTTTATCTCTTCAAACTTTCCTTTCTTTTCTAAACTTTTTCTTTTTGCTTTCAACCGAAGAGAGAAAAACCAAGAGAAATCAGCAAAATGAAAGTGTCTACATGAAAATTCTGAACCCCCTCTATGTCAAGGCCGAATGCCCCTCTCTCTCCTCCAAAAATGTTGTCATTTTTTTCCAACCAATTTTCCATCAAATGGCTAATAATTCAAGGTGAAAAATCATGAAATTACCACCCTTAGATTAGCATGGCAGCTGTCCATAATTACAGCTATTCAAGAATAATGTTGACACTCTCCCTTGGCCTATGTGGCTTAATCACAATGGCTTGATTAAAAAGAATCTCTAACTAACTCTTAATTCTTGGCCATTTGATTGAAAAATTAGAAGCTTCCTCTTTCCTTTGGGCCTTGGCAGGCCAGCACTTCTCTTTTCCAGCCCAAGTCTGATTTTTTGAAAGGCCAAAAGAAGCCTTTTTCTGTTGCTTGGGAGAAATGACTGTTTTGCCCCCCGGATGCAAATAAATATCAAACGAACTCCAAATTCATTTTTTATTTCTTTAATACTTTCAAAATAATAAAATATTTAATTCTGGAAGTTTTTAAAATTTTTCGAGTCCGTTTGCTATTTATTTGGATTTTTTCTTCCAAAAATGCCCTTTTATGCCCTTACATTTTACCATTTTTAAAACGAGCTCCAAATAAAGATTTTTCTTCACCAATCTCTTCCAAATAATTTAAAAGTGTGATCTGGAAGTTTCATGATTTTTGGAGCTCATTTGTTATTTTTTCGGGATTTATCGGCTTGAATTACTTCATAGGGGAGGCCCGAGATTTGGCCATTTTGCAAACGAACTCTTAATCAAGATTTTCTTTCACCAATCTCTTAAAAATAATTTAAAAATGATATTTTCAAATTTTCAAAATTTTTGGAGTCCATTTGCTATTTTTTCGGGATTTATCTTCTTGAATTATTGCATTGGAGGCCCGGGATTTGGCCATTTTGCAAACGAACTCCGAATCAAGATTTTATTTCTCCAATCTCTTCCAAATAATTTAAAAATTAGATTTGCAAAATTTCATAAGATTTGGAGTTCATTTGCTATTTTTCCGGGATTTTCCTTTTTGAATTACTGCATAAGAGACCCGAGATTTGGCCATTTTGCAAACGAACTCCGAATCAAGATTTTATTTCTCCAATCTCTTTTAAATGATTAAAGAATGAGATTTTCCAATTTTCATAATTTTCGGAGTCCATTTGCTGTTTTTCCCAAATTTTCCAATTTTGCCCTTTTACCTCTGAAACCCGATTTTGCTCAAAACAAGTCCGATTTTCAAATTTTATTCGAGATGAGCCTTGGGCTATCCCTTTTTAATTATTCCTCATCCATTGGGGGCTTTGGTCTTACCAAGTCGGGCCATTTCGGTGATTCTTCCCGATTTCACCGAAATACACCAAAAAACCCTAATTCTCGATTTTCTCCCAGATTGACTTTTCTTTCGGTTTTTCTTGCAAGTGGCTTCTCCATTACCCGTAGTCAGTGCTTATATTTCATTTGGAACCTTCAATTTCGACTAATTCGATCGTGTAAGCACTTTTCTCCAAATTTCTCAGATTAGGGTTTCCTTTCTACTGAATCTCCAAATCCCAACTTTCGAACTCCATATCTTTCGATGTAGACCTCGGATTATCAAAATTCTTTCGCCATTTTTCAATTGAACTTCAAATCTTGATTTTGAAAGTGGGTTGACTTTTTCAGTAGTTTACTTTTTGGGGTTGACTTTTTTCGAGGTTGACTTTTTTCGAGTTTGACTTTTTATGCTCGCCCTCTTAAACTAAGTCTCGGAGTACCACCTGCAGGATGAAAAAAGTCATTTTACATTTTGAAACCTCAATTTAGGAAGAAAACATAAATGTTTTAGTGGTCCGGACAAAATTAGGTGTTTACAGACTCAATGGAGAAAAGGCACAACTATGTCAGAAAACTGCAGAACTTGTCATGCAGTTCTTTATTAATTCTGCTACTAGTCAGTCCAATGTTGCTGTACTGATACTGGCAGGTTCAGCTGACTTTAAAACTGAGCTGAGCTAGTCTGACATGTTTGATCCTCGTTTACAAGCCAAGATTTTGAATGTTGTTGATGTGTCTTATGGGGTTGAAAACGGTTTTAATCAAGCTATTGAGCTGTCCGCTGAAATCCTGTCAAATGTAAAGTTCATACAAGAAAAGCGATTAATTGGAAAATACTTCGAGAAGATAAGCCAGGATACTGGAAAGTATGTGTTCGGCATAGATGATATGTTGAGGAAAAAATGCCCTTACTCGAATGGTTTGCCAATGAGTACAAGCATTTTGGTTGCTGTCTTGAGTTCGTCACGAACAAATCCCAAGAGGGATCACAGTTTTGTATAGGGTTTTTTGGTATTGGAGGTATCCTCCGCTATCATCTTGACATAAGATCATTTGATGAGGTATCTATTGACGGAGAAGTTTATAAGGATTCTGATTAGGAAGCACTGCACAAAGCTGGCATGTAAAGGATGGTTTGAGAGCCTGTATCGCCCAGATGTAATGCGTCTTCCTTGCTACTTTCACCTTTTGATCCCAAAAATAATTTGAGACACTCTTGGCAGGGATTTAAATTAACGCATTTTAGGTCGCACCGCGTTTATCGCGGTTGTGGACATAATGAATACTACCGTAGTCAATTGCGATAAATATCGACTGTAAATATCGACGACGGAAGGAGCCGAAACCACAATATAACGGTCATAACATCGCGTTGCGACCGTTATTTAAATCCCCGACTCTTGGTTTGAGTTTTTGCCTATTTTGGTTGTCTGTCAAATGGATTGAAATTGTTTCTAATCCGGAGCTCAACATCATGTGCTTTTAAAAGGGTGGAAAATTCCATCTAGAGGAATGTTATTAAGCAAGCGAGTTTGAATAATTTCCTTTTTTTTTTTATATTTTCACCTTATCTTTTATCTATTATTCCTAATATTGTAGTTTCTTCTTTAGTTAAAACATTTGAATCACATTTTTCTGATGAACTACTTTCTTCTATTTCATATAAATCTTTTTCACTACATGTATTATTCTCTATTTTATTGTCACTGTCTATCATTATTCTAAGTAATTGTTTTCTCAACTTTTCATGAATATCTAATTCATTTATTTTCTTTTTTGTAGTACATTTATTCTTGTAATGTCTTACATTCCCACATTTATAACCAACTGGTGTCTTTTTTGAATTCTTTATTGATTTTTATATGTCTTTTTATTTGGAGTATTATATTGATATTTTCTTTATTATAATTTTTTTCTTTTTTAGGTTCTCTTTTCTTCAAGTTTCTTTGTCTGTCTTGCATAAAGAGTACTGAGATTAAATTGTTCACAAAATTGTTGTAATTCATTTTACTACTTAATATTCTCTTTTTAATTGTCTTTTAAGTTTAAATAATTACATAGTTCAATTTTCATTCTGATTATAAATAATATTATATTACCGCAAGCCATATTATAATATGAGATTATTTCAATATCTTTAATTGTTCTTTTTTAATTTATTTCTAACTTTTTCTCCAAATAAATGGGGTAATCCACCAATAATTTTTTCTTTTCAAAATGTATTACTACAATAAACTATTTGTATTACTCTAGTTAAAAACATATTTTTTATACCATTGAAAATCTATAATCGTTCTACATTTAAGATTTAATAATAATTCATTATTTCTTTCTTCCATTTGACTTTCATTTCTTACAAAATGTCTATATTATTAGTTGTATCTTCCATATATGTAATTATAGGTTGTCCATTTAATATTGTTTGTATTTATTTTCTTGCATTTCTTACTTCTTCTCTTCCTGCACGAGATAAATAATGTTCCCACCAACCTTTTAATTGTCATGTAAATCTTGTTATTATTACCTCACATATTTTTTTATCTGTATATCCTGATTGTTTTTTCAATGCACATACATAGTGATATGACTTAACAAAGTGTGTATTTGATAATTTGATAATCCATCTAGATTCCATTATCTTATTTTATTTCTATCATATTCTGCTTAAACTTCTTGGGGATTATATTCAAATCTAAGATCTTCTCGCGATAGTCTATGATAGTAATTGGGTACATTATATACAAGTGCTCGTTTTGTGGCTAGTCTTGTTATTTTATTTACTTCTAAGTTATCTTCTGAAAATATTTTTTTAATTTTTTTATTTCATCACTTTCTTCTTCTATATTACTAATAGTATTTACTTGTTTTGATTTTCCTTTTCCTGATACATCCAAAGATGCTAATCTTGATACTAATTTATCTACCATATTATTTTTTCTAATTTAAAATCCGGTGCTTTTATTGGTAAAGAAATCATAGGTCTATCTTTATTTTATTTTAGTTTAATTTTTCTAACCTTTCTTCGATTCTATTTAATTTATTACCTATCTAAAGATGTAAATTTGTATAATTATTTTGTTCTACTATAACATTTACACCTACACTTATTGGAGATTCTTGTCCTTTTGTACTAGCCCTTTTAAAAATTGAAGCTTTTACTTCTATTTCTATATTAATTTTTGCTGATGGTGGATGTATTTGTTCTATCTTTTTTCTTTAAGCAAGCTCATAAATTTTATTTCCTATTTTTAATCTTGAAGATGATCCCACTTTTTTTTTCTAATACATTTATATTTCTTGTCTTACTAGGGGATAAACCATTCAAAGAATTTTAAATTGATTTTCTTTTTGTTTATCTCTTAATACTATTTCTTTTTTATTATTTTTCTTTCTTTTGGAGTATAATTTTCTAGAAACATTGTTTTATTTATTTCTTTCAGAAGAAAATTCTTCTTTTAACATTTTATTATCTATTTTAAAAGATATTTCTATAACATTGATACTAAAATCTATGAAAGTTGAAGAACTTAGTCTTTCTGATTTTTCTTGTTCTTGTATTGGTATTTTTCTAGTTTCTATCTCATAACTTCGATGACTAATTTGTTCTGGTTATTATCTTACAAAATAACATGTTATGTTTGATATGTTATCTGGTATGTCAGAGGTTGATACCCTAGATAGAGCTATATAAAATAATTTTGAAAGAGCTCTCTTACTACTTCTTAATTCTAAAATACTTAACCTTTTTATTCTATCTTGACTAAATTAGATTTTTATATCCCCTTTTTCATATTCTACAATTCTTTCAATTTCTTGAGATCAAAGAGGTCTCGATACAGGTTCTGTATGTAAAATCCATTTTTTTTTTTTTAATTTTGCCTAAATATTGGAGAATTTATGGGAATTTTCCAACACAAAGATTTTTATTTTAATCCTAAATAAAAAGGATTTACTTTTTTGGGGAAAAAAACAAAAATGAGAGATTTGAAAAAAATGAAATAAGATTGATTGTTTGCATCATTTAAAAAAAAAAAAATTTGCTTGCATCATTTTATAATTTTTGCCTCTTTTTCATTTTATTTTGTATATTATTGACAATAAATGTGAAATGGTAAACATGATTTTGAAAAAGGATTTTTTTAAAAATAAAAATAAGATAATATCTCCAAGTAAAAATAATTGTTGAGAGATGTTAGAGGATTTTCCAACAATTATTTTTACAAAGGAATATTATCTTTAATTTGAAGAATTATTATGAAAATTTTAAGGAATTATTTCTTAAATTTTTCCTAATTGTTAGGAAGTTTAGGGGAATTTCCCATGCCATTGATTCTCATATTGTTCCTAAACGAAATGACTTGTTTCTTTAAAAGGAAACAAAAAAAAGATACACAATTTTGATAATGAATGAGATTAAGGGAATTACTTTTAAATATTTAAATTGAATAATTTTTATCAAGATTAAAAAGATAAAACACGCTTAATTGGTATTATTTTCGAACGGACGTTGTGGGAGATGCTAATACCTTCCGCATCATAACTGTACTCCCGAACCCAACTTGTTTTTGCAGACCCAAAATTATTCTTTTAATATGTCTTAATTAATTATAGAATTTTATTAAAAGAATAAGTTTTCTTAAGTGATCAATCACACATATATAAAAAAAATTAATGACGATTTCTTTTCACGTGTAGCGAATAGAAGAAAGAAATAGAATAAAAAAAAAAAAAATTCGATATCAATTAGTCAAACTAATAGAGTTGGAGTAACTAGCACCCATGGTTCTTAAAACTTTGAGCCAAATATCATTTTCATTTTTATACTTTCAAAAGTCACTTTTAGTTATCATGCTTATAAAACCATAACGTTTTGATCCTTCCGTTAGCCTCAACGACAATTCAAACATTAAGTGTTAGCTTGTGCCACGTGTTTCAGACGTGGTGCTAACTAACATGCATAGAATCGATGACATAAAATTTTATTTTAAAAATTTTAAAATTATTTGAGAGAACACATTTTAAAATTTTGTGAATGTTCAAAATGTTATAAAAAGAATAGAATTGCAATAGGCAAAAGAAAAAAAAATTGATAAATTAAAAAATAAAAAAATCCAAAATTTTAATATTTTAATATTTAATATTTTGATTTTTTTCTTTTCTTTATTGTAAATAAGATTTTTTGTTTTTATTTTATTTTTTAAATATTAATATAAATGATTTATTTATTTATTAAAATAAAATAAAATAAATTCAAATAAATAAATAAATAGTATACACATCAACTTACAGGTGTCTATCACGTGTCAAGCATTTGGTGCCATCTAATATTAATCGTTATTTATTGACAAAAGACCATTTCTTTATGATGTTGGAAGTATAAAGATTAATAAATGACTTGAAAATATATAGACTAAAATAATATTTGGTTCAAAATTGTTTAAAAACCACAAGCAATATTTATTCTATTCGTTATGATGTTAGAAGTATGAAAATTAATAAGTGACGTTTGAAAACATATAGACTAAAATAATATTTGGTTCAAAATTGTTTAAAAACCACAAGTGATTTTTTTTTTTTAAAAAGGTATTATGATTTAAGTATATGAGAAATTATCACATCCACTAATAATGAAACTATTAAATTCCAAAAAAAGGTTAGCAGGGTGACATGCCCTATGCATATTAGAATTGGTCACACTCACTATGTGGTAAAAAAAAAAAAGTTATATAAGGTAGTTTTTTAAAAAGAATGGGTAGTTTTTTAAGCAATATGTATTTTTTGTTTTAATTTTTTTTAAAAAAAATTAAAAGACATTAATATCTAATTTTATCACTTAATATTATAAATTTATTGGGTTATTTTTGTAAATTCACCAATTGAGTTGATATCACCTGACTCGTGACACCAAACTCAATCAACCTTTTTATAATTAGTATAAATGTTCGGATTGAAGTTAGGAAAGGAAAGGAAAAAAAAAGTTTTTAAAGGAAATGAAATGATACTTCATTCGCTTGTTTTGATAGCTAAAATGAGTAAGGAAAAAGAATGAAAATGATTGATCACAACCTTCGTTAGGTTAAGAAGTGAAAAGGAAAAAGAATTATATATTATATTATATTGCTCTAATTATACCAATTTTCAAAATAAAATATTTTATTTATCATGTGGATAATTTTTCAATTAATTATTTTAAATAATTTTGAAAGTTAAAGAAAGAAAAATATTTTCAATTAAAGAGTATTTTTTATAATTAATCCATAAAAAATGTATGCTTGAAATTATTTCTATACAAATATATATATTTTATTTATTGATCCATTAATGAGAAAATTCAAGAACTTAAATATTTATTATAAAGATAAATTTAACTATAAACTTATATAAATATTAGCATTTTTCTATAATTGTACATGTTTAGTCATGTTCTTCTTTTATTTTTATTTTTAGAACTTTTGAAGTAATAACAAAATGGAAAAAGAAAAATTAAGGTCTAAAGCATAAAATAAAAAATGTAAGAGTCGTAGTTATTGACAAAAAAAAAAAAAAAAATAGTTGATGAATGAATTGCAGAAGATTTAAAGGTTGTGTTAGTGGTTAAACATGAATATTATAAGAAACTCTTTGAAAAATGAAAAATAATAATAATGGCATAAAAATCATTTTATATTAAATTTATTTTTTACTTATTTCCTTTCCTCTCTGTTTATCCTAATTTGGGATAATTGAAAAATGAGGCTTTGAAAGAAGAGAGGGATTAGAGGTGCTCATGGATCGGATTTAGGTATGGTATCAACACTAAATATACTTGTTCAAACCCGATCCGCCCCCGAAATATAGACTTCAAATTCTACCCAAAACCGTCCGTATTTGTAAATAGATAGTCTAAGCCCGTTTAGCCTCGTCCATATTATTTTTTTTTCTAAAAAAATTTAAACAAATATTTTTTATTATTTAAATTTTATTAATTTTATCTTTTTTTCTTTCTTTCTTTTATTAAGTTCTAAAATATGGATAACTTAGTATATTTTTAAATGTTTACACTATAATATTATATATATATTTTATATGATATAAATTACATAATATCAAATATAAAAATAATATATTATATAAATGAAAAACGGGCCTGGATCGGACCTTAATTATTAGAGTCAAGGCTCGGCCCATTTTCTAAATGGATCTCATTATTTTGCCCAAGCCCATATTTCGGGCCTAAAATTTTGTCCAAACCCTCCAAAATATAGATAAACCTTCGAATTTGGATGCTCAACTCCCTTCCCTTTCCTTCCTTTCCTTTATTTTAATTTAAATGATAGCCAAATACTGGAAAATATTTTCTTATTTATATTGCTTTCCATTCTCTTATCCCGTCTTAATCCAAACATAGCATTAGTAAAAATATAAAAAATTTAATTAAAAAAAAATTAGGACATGTGATAATTTCTTATTCTGCTTGTGAAATTAATTTCTTTTTTACCACAAATGTACCAAAAATGACCTTTTAAGCATATTTAGTCCCAAAAAAAGAAAGTTCTTATAGAAGATATAGTTTTGTTGTAAAAACTAAAAAGAATTAGAAAATAGTTTTTTTTAAAGCATAACTCTTTTGGGTAGTGGATTTTTTGTATTTTCATCGCATCAAAATATAATTTGGGGGGTTTTCCCCCAAAGCACCCAATTGCATTGCACTTCCGGTAGGGCATTGGAGGAGAAAGGATTCAATAAAACCACTAGACTTTTGAGAGGTGAAATTTTTGTTTCACCCTTTATTTAAACAATTTTTTAAAATTATTAATTTTTTATTTAAAGATTTTAAAATTATTTATTAATTTAATATATATCTATATAATAATTAATTAATTAAAATATTAAAATAAATATATAAAATAATATATGTTAAAATTTTAAATATTATTAATATATATATAAAAATAATTTATCAATGCATTCTTATAGTAATGTCATTAATGGTCTTTTTCATTTAAATACGTTTTAATTTTACCATTACAAAAATCAATATCACCGCTACAATAACTAATCTCACTGTCATAGTTGTTTTCAATGTCAGCGGAACAATCTTACTACTAGAGGTGGCAAAATGAATCCGAACTCGAAAATCCGTCCAAAAAAACCCGAATCTGAATCCGCCCAAACCCGGTTTGATCAAAAAGTCATAAATCCGAACTCGAAAAAGCTCGAACTCGAAATGGCCCGAGCCCGAAAATACCCGCCGAGACCAACCCGAACCCGAATTTAATACTAAAAATAAAAATTATCAAATTATAATTAAATAAATTTGTTTATAAAACAAGAACTTTATTTATCAATTTTATTCTAATATCTTTTTTAATAATTTAATTAAAAATTAAAAATTAATTTATAATATATATATATATGATAAAATAATAATTTTATAACAAATAAAATTATATTTTGTACTTATAATTTTAACGTCTCATTTCTTGATAATAATAAATAAATAAAATTAAAAATATCATATTATAATAAAAGGTTACTTTTAAAAATAATAATAAAATATTTAATTTATTTTTAAAATTAAATATTTAAATTATGTAAAAATAATTACATCTAATATAAAATAAAAATAATATAAAACATACCTGAAATCAAATCTGAACACGAATGAACTCAAACCCGAATGAATACAAACTCGAATAAATCCGAATCCATCCTATTGCCACTCTCCTCACTACCCATGGTAATAACCAAAGAGAGGGCTTTTAGGTAAATGTGAAATAGGTTTTAGGGTTTTGAGAAATTGACAAATTGTTTTGTACCACTGCCTGTGCCTGCCTGCCAGCGCCGAGGTGTGGTTTGGTATTTTTATTTTATGGTGTTTTTGGTTTAGCCCCTAAAATCTCTTTCATCCGCCATTATATCTTATCTGAATCTGAAAGTAATACTAACAAGATTACTTTTAAAAGTAAAATCTGTGAAAACATTTAGATAAAGTGGTAGAAAGGAAAGCGGATTGTGGAATCGTGGAAGGGCGATTAGCGAAGGTGCGGGTGCTGGCTTCATTTGATTTGATTGGATTGGATTCAACCCCAACCCCAGGCCAGACAGGTAAACAAATCGAATGCAGATTGTGGAGTTTGACTTTGTTCATAAAGGGCAACATTGATTAGATTTGATTAGATTAGATTTCCCTGATTTAGCTCAATCAATCAATCAATCAATCTGGAAGATGGAAAGAGGGTTTCGAGGCCAAGCCCAAAGTCGTGGCAATTCTGCTTCTTCCTTGCTTCATAAATGGCATAACCGTCTCTGTTTCTTTTTCTTGTGCATTACATTACAGGAAATTAAAAAGGATTTTAGACAATTACTTCTCCGCCCCAAGCGAAACGCCTTTGCAGGGAGAAAATGGATCCTGCTCCTGCTCGCTACCCTCTTCAGCAAGGATGGGATAATAACAGCGTAATTGCGGTTTCCTCCTTTATAATCACCTATATGGGATCATTCTCTCATCCCTTATACAAATATGAAACAAAGCCCTGCGCCACTCTGGATATGGACTCTCCATTTGCCTAATTCATATTTCTTTCTCGCACTGACATAGCTTATCTCTTGAATCCACAGGATCTTGAGGGGTTTTCTGCTGTTACTGACCCCAATTTCCGGTGAGTGCTCCCCACTGCTTATCATCGTCTCCACTGTTATTTACTTCCCATGGTTATAACACTTGATAGATCGAAATTCTGTCCCATTCTTTTTTGTGCTTCACAGAATTATGTGATAACAAGACGGAATTTTGTGTTCTTCTTTTGCTTTAATGCTGCCATGCCAATTTTGTGATTTCATTCGCTATTGAAAATACTTATTTACACCAACATTTGGCTTCATTATATCACATTTTATCTTTTCTCTTCCACTCTCTTTCTTACAGTGGCAGGGTCGCTGGTTCTTATGATGCGAGGAGATTTCTAGATGAAAGATACTCAAGGGATAATGTCTATCCAAGAAGTGCCTACCACCGAGAATTTCTGGAGAGGGATAATCACCCCTCTCCTCCTGCAGCTGCTGGTATCTGGTCTCAATCAAGGGGGAGAATTTATGAGGAAGAATATCCCCATGATAGGGATTCTAGGCGTCATCAGAAGCCTTATGTTGATTCATATAGGGACATGGATACATTTCGTGATCATGAGATCACTTCATTTCAAGATTTTGATAAGTTTCGGGATGGCTATTGTGGTGTTGACAACTTTCGTGATCATGAATTTGACAGGCCCTCTAGGTATGGGGGACGAGAACGAGAGGACTACTCATATGATGATTATGATTATAGGCCCCGCATTTCCCATCAGAGCAGGGACGGCAGCCGTGAGAGGAATTATGAATATGGTCGCCATAGTTATGATTCTGATTATGAAAGAGGCAGTCGCAGAGATGGCAATTGGAGGAAGCGTGAATCACGTGATCGAGATCGCTTGAGTAGAGAGAGAGATCAGAGTCCACATAAAAGGCATGAGAGATCTCGGTCACGATCCCGTGGACGTGATGATCATCCTAGATCAAGGTCACGATCCCGTGGACATGATGATCATCCTAGATCAAGGTCACCTCGAGTTCGAAACCATGGGCGAAGCCATCGAGAGGACAGCTATGATGATGGTCGAAATGAGAAAACTGAGAAGCAAAGGGACCGTGAAGAGAAATATCAGCGGGAGCATTATTCTGTGGTGTGTTTATTTTCCATGTTCCTTGTACCTCTGCTATTGCATTTGTTTTAAGCTGTGAATTTGGTTAAGATTGTGCTTTCTTGCAGGCACCATCTGCAACTGTTGTTGTAAAGGGTCTCTCACAGAAAACAACAGAAGAAGATCTATACCAGATTCTTGTAATATTTTGTTCTTTGCTTTTGTGTTGAATATTATTTTTCTGCCACTAGATATATTTAAGTAACGTTTCTCCATTTTTATGTGACCATCAGGCTGAATGGGGGCCACTTCGCCATGTTCGTGTGATCAAGGAGCGAACCTCTGGCATTTCTCGTGGATTTGCTTTTATTGATTTTCCTTCTGTGGTACCTATCACATCTAACTAGTCAATGCTTTGTTTTTGGTTTTTTTGAATGTCATATGAGGGAAATTGCTTCTGGAACAGGGGGCAGCACGCACAATGATGGACAGGATTGGTGACGATGGTCTTGTTGTGGATGGTAGGAAGCTTTTCTTTGAGTACAGGTAAATTTTCTTCCTACAATCATGATTGCAGTTTTTATGTGACAGTCTTTATTAATCTTCTTATGTTGCTCCTTGATGCTAGGTTTTAGGGAAAATTTTTATCATCTTTTTTTTTCCTACTCCTTTGTTGGTTTGATAGTAGAAAATGGGTTTATAAGGGTTTTAATGAAATATAATTTGATTGACTTTGATTCGAGAGCAAAAGAGTGGCTGAAAATTAAGGACTGTTGATGGATAATGCAAGATATCTTCAAAACCGCGACCAGGGAACACAAGAACCTCATACATTTGTCAAAGCGTGCCTCTTTTATTTAATTGCAGAAATGCTTCTGCTTAACTATAAATCTTAAAATGACAACTGAAATACAGAACTGATTTAAACATAAAACCATGCTCTCACCTTTGGATTCCTATGTTATGAGGTAGCATGCAATGGAGATCTTAAATTACTAATATTTTCCCCTTGATCAACCTTAAATGTGTGAAGTATATTATATACACCTTTTTTTAAACCTGGATCACTTGTGTTATTCCAGGCTTATTGATTGATTTTAATATTATCTAAAGCTTCTGATGGTTGAAATCAGTACTAAATCTTAAAGTTAATGAAAATTTCATTTGTTGCCCTCTATTTCTATTATTATTATTTTTTGTGTGTGAATTTCTGATGATAAAGGGAAAAAAGGAAGTCCTCCATATATTGGTTTTCCTACAATGTGTTTGCATACCAAACTATTGCCACGTTGAAATCTGTTGTGTTACAGTAGTAAGCCAACTGGGGGCACTGGTGGACCTTTTGGTCATGATAATGCTGTGAAATTGGGTCACTCAAATCATAAGAGCACCACAATACCTTCTGATTGGATGTGCACAATTTGTGGATGTGTCAATTTTGCACGGCGAACTTCATGCTTTCAGGTCAGTTTTTCCTTCCTAGTCTATCTGACTTTGTTGTTACAAAATCAACTGTTTGAAGTTGTCTTTCAGTGATATATCTTTAGATCACCTTCCTACTATCACTAGCCAGAAGTAGGTAATTACAGTTGGCTAGCTTCATGTGCCATTTGATGAAGGCATATTAGAAAGTGATGCTAGGAGCTAGGCTAGGATGTACATGGATAGCAGATGTCAAAAGTTGCAATGCACTTTATATTGACTGTTGAAAACTTGATACGATTATGCACCCAAGTTTGACGGCTGAATCCTATTATTGTTGATCTATTTCTTTTACTGATGGTGCATTAGGTTTAGTGTAAATCTGCACTTTCCTAATGGGTTTGTCTAAAGATTTTGCCAACTGAGTTGGTGCAAAATTGATGTGTCCTTTTCTTGACTTTCTATGCAGTGTAATGAGCCACGTACTGATGATGCTCCAGCAGCTGACATATCTTTATCAAATTCAACATCGTTAGGAAAGAGAGGATCCGAGTCAGGTTGGTATTAGATCTTATTTTGAGCAGGCTTTTATCATGTTTGTGTAATGGCCACATCTTATTAAGTTGACATGTAATTAGGTCCTACTCATGTATTGGTTGTTCGTGGGTTGGATGAAAACGCTGATGAGGAAATGCTTCGTTATGAGTTTTCTAAACATGCCCCGATTAAGGTATACATTTTTATCATGATAATCTTTTGAAGAGAAATTCTTTTCTGGCATCTGCAAAATCTTATGGACTTAATCTGCAGGATCTTCGCCTTGTTAGAGACAAGTTCACCCATGTTTCGAGGGGATTTGCTTTTGTACATTTCCATTCGGTACGACTTGCTTCTTTATGGCGATTTAGCCGCTCTCTTGATATTTAAAATAGAAGTACAAAACCTGTAAATAAGAATGGGTTCTAAATAAGTTGACTCTTAAATTAATATGATTATATGCCATTAATCAGATAATTATCTAGTCTTGCTATAAGTCACTTTGAGCAGATGTCAAAAAGGAAGTTTGAGGATGTCTATTCCCAAATATATTTTAGCGTCATGCACTTCTCTAGAGCAAATAAATAAAAAATTTGATGCTAAAATATTTAAAATTTATCATCTCTGTTGTGCACATGGGTACAAACATTAGTACATTTATTGGAAAAGCTTTTTTCTTTCTTTACAACTAATAATTAACATTTTGAGTTTTTGTACATTTATTGTTCATTATAAATATCATAAAAGCAGAACTATTCTACAAGCAAAAAAATAGTGCTATTTTTCCAAATATTATTTTACTAATCCTGCAATCTCACATATGAAGAATGCCACAAACTCTGTGTTTTCTTGTACATGAACAGAGCATCTTCTGTGTAGGCAACGAAGAAACATCCATAAATTGCTTCAACTGATTTTTTTTCTCCATTAACGCAACTTATAACTTAAGGTCTTAAATAAAGCACAACAGCATAATCTGACCCGTATTACTGACCTACATCCTGGGGCTGCTGATACTATATGATGCTCTTAGAACTCTGTGCTCCCTTACGGGCTGAAAGCTATGTTGTACTTTTACTTGCATCTTTCTGCTTTTGTTATTTTGTCTAGGATTTTTTGGTTGGCAAAATTATTTATAACATATGAGCTATACCTGTGTATGTTTGATGTCATGTAGGTTGGTGATGCCACGAAAGCTCTTGAAGCTACAAATGGAACAACCCTTGAGAAGAATGGGCAAATCTTAAGAGTAGCATATGCTAAGAGCATTCTTGGGCCAAGATCAGGGACGTTGGGATCTTCACAATCAAGCAGCCTTGCAGCTGCTGCAATTGAGGCAGCAGCTTTTTCTCAACAGGTATTGAAGATATCTGTAGTTTTAATGTTGATGTCTGCGAAGATGTTTGTACTGTTGAAAAATGATATTAGCTGCCATAAATGTTAAAGATATTTTTTCTGTTTTGGAAACTACAAGTTAGTGCAGTAGCATTTGATTACCTGGTGCTCCAAGAAATCTCTATTTGGTAGATGTGTTTAGAAACTGCATTTTCATGTTGTGTTATATTTTTTATTGAAAAACTAAAAAGATTAAAAAGTGAGTTATATTTACTACTGACAAATGAAGATTATTAACTGAAAAAAACAGAAGAGATTTAGTTGGAATAGTAGGCTGGACAATATATTTTAACTTATTGTTTCTAAAATGGGTTTTGGTTGTTGTGGTCTTATCATGTTTGTAGTTAAGTTAATATGACTTTTATATGGTTTTAGTTTATTGGAATTCAGTCAGAGTCTATATATCTTAAAAGTCCCATTCAAATCTGGATTAACGAGTCTGCCTATTCTAGCAGAGCTTGTCAATAATGTGTTATGGCAAATTTTTTGAAATGCATGGTGGTAAACTATTTTCTCCTGTTCTTTCTGTTGCTGTCATATTCTTGGGTTATCCTCTTCGTTTCACCATATTTCTTTTCTTTTGCAAACGGGCTATCCTCATTATTTTAACTTATTTCTTGCTCTTACGAAACTCCTGCAATCTGTCTGCTTGCTGCAAGCTACTGTTACACAATTGAATTCCCACTTCTCAATTTAAACCGACGTATCTTTTTTGTTTTCTTTTTCCCACAATAGCTCTGCAAACCATACTTTGTTCTAGCCTGACTAACTACACAGTGCTGACAGATTACTCAAATGACCTAGGCCAGGTAGTTATCCTGTATTATAGAATATCACTTGTCCTTTCTATGAGCATGCAGGATGGTAAAATCTGTAAGATGAGATGTCATGCATGAATAACATTTCGCATTCATAGTTGAGTGTGTCCTCATATACAGATCTATTTATGGCAGTCAGCTGCTGTGACATGGATTTATGAACTTTAGAGAATCAAATGTAGTACATGCTTTCATACTAGTTGTACAACTCTAAAATTTCAACTATTGAGCCAGGATGCTATGCACTATCTTGAATAAAAAAAAGAAGCAAAAATACCAAGAACAAAATCATTATCACCGCTGCTGACCTCCACATCACTTCCATATCACATCTACCACCCACTAAAATACTCTTAATACTAAAAAATGACAATTACCATGTTGTGTTAAGAGAAAATAAAAGAAGATAAAAGGAATGGGTCCACTATCAAAGTATCAACACAATGTAATTATAGATCAATTGATCTTAGATGTGAAGGAGAGATACATGAAGGAAGAAAACAAAACATTAGGAGGCGTTGATTATGATCTTTGCATTATAGTGAAGTAGCTTGGTGCGTCGAACTGACAGAAGGATGATTTTGGATCAGTTACAAACAAGAAAGTTGATGATAAGAACCCAGGAAAAAGATGGAAAGAAATAAAGAAGCTTTAAATGGTTATATGGAACTGAAGGAGAGAAAGAAGGCTCCATATCTGATAAAAGCCATAAAAGAAGCGAGAAGTATAAAGTAAACAAGGAGAAAAACGAAGAAGCTATAATTAGTTGTAAAAATGTAGAACATCATGTCATTATAAGGTGTCATTGCAAAGTCATTTGTGCGCCAATATCTTCACAACCCAGACTTTTTTATTTTGAAGAAAGAATTGATATTGTCAGGTTTACTCTTGGACCTTGGCTTGCTTGGTCGATCTCTAGACTGGATATGTTTTTCATTTGTGGCATATTTCTACCATATGATGTGGTCTAGAAGCTTAAAAGAAGCAATCATAATGGAGTTTCATGGATTAAGAACCCTTAGAATACCCTACTGTATTGAGAATATAATTGCTCATGTTGTATTTCATCATCTCTATCACTAATACGAACTGATCAAAGTTTGTATTACCTCTTTTTATTATTTTGTTGTCAGTTTTCCCCTTCTTTTTAGTGGTATAGAAGTAAAAGGAAAAGAAAGATAAGAATCATGAATATCTAGGCCCCCATAATGAAAATGTCTGATATTGTTTTAAATGCAAAGAAGGAAAATGTGGTAAGGCCATTGAAACATGACTGGTTGATGAGTTGTGTATATAGACTACGACTTCCATGCTTTTGATATGGTCAATTTATTCTGATGCAATTCATGGTATGTACAAGTTAGCAAGATTGCAAAGTTTGGCTTGTAAACTCATTGGGGTTTCTAGCTGAATACTTTTGGGACATAACTGAGAGCCATGGGTTTGTTCTATTGCAACCATAATTATTCTCTCTCATAGTTTGATTAATGTTGATGTTCATATTGCCATTATAAGAGATGGTCTTTTTTTATTATTATTTTGTTTTTTTCGATTGATATTTGAGTGTAGTACCCTGTAGCTGTAGCTTATAAAGGTGAATAGCTAGAAAATAACCTACTGTAAGCCCTTAGAGCCAGAAAGCAAACAGCCTGAGATTTTACTAATTAGTTCAGTCATCTGCATATATATATATATATATATTTTAAATTATAAATATATAATGTGCCTACTGAAGATTCCATGCAGGTCCTCTTTTTCTGTTTTATTTTTTTATTTTTAAGCTTTTGTATTTTTATGTAATTTCACGGTACAAAAGCTGTTGATTCCTGCATCCTAGTTGCCATCTTAGTTCTAAATGCTTCTTGGACTCAATAGTATTGTCATTTATCCTTTTAGTATGATGCTGTTGGATGGACACCAAAGGAATATAATCCGGATGACAAACAGTCTACTAGCTGGCAGGAGCAAGTTGTTGGTTCAGTTGCAGTTCAACAAGATGGTTCAGCTTTGCATTCTGGATTTGTGTGGGATGATGCCTCTGGTTATTACTTTGATGCTTCTTCTGGGTTTTACTACGATGGAAATACAGGTTTACTTATGCATTTTCTTGAAGTTTTCCATGACATTGGATTTTTTTTTTTTTGTGCACATTAGAAGTCAAAACATCAGGATACTGATTTTTGTAGATTTTAAAAAAAAATTATCTAGTAATTTTGGCAAATATTATTCTCAAAGAACTTAAAAAATTTCCTAATAGCAGAATAAAATTGTTATTTTATTAGGAATTGAATAATTTTAAAATGGAAGTACCTTGTTTGGCAAAATAAAAATTGGAAAAATACTTGGAATTTGAATGAGGGATTTTGGAGGGCTTAATTCTCTTTTCAAATTCCACCTCTTAAGGTGGAATTTGTGAAATTCGTTGGTTTTATTGTAAGAAGTCAACATTTACTATGTTTTCTTTTTTTACACAATTTTTTTTCTCTTCAATTTTAACTACAAAAGCTCATTATAAGACTTATTTTTTTTTTCACATTTTTAATAATATTTATACATTTTTACAAATCTAATGACACCCATATTGCTATTTTTTTTTTTTTCAATATTTGCTTTTTTTAATCCTAATATCATTATTTCTCTATTATAATTTTTTTTTTATCTCATCAAATTCCAATAATCAAATTTTCTTTCTAAAAAATACTTATCCAAACAACTTAATTACAAATGCTGTTATTTTAAATTGAAGCATTTCAAAATTCCTCATCCAAACACACCCTAAGAGTTGCAAAATTAGGCCTTCTAATTTGTTTTTGGTTACTTCAACATGCAGGTCTGTATTATGATGGTAACAGTGGAACTTGGTATTCATACGATCACCAATCTCAGCAGTACATCCCTTGCAGTGATCAGAATGACAACATAACACCTGGTAAACAATCTGAGCCTTCCAAGGGAGCTGATGGTTCCAGTAATACGAAAGTAATAATATCTGCAGCGGCTGCTACTGTCACATCAGTTGAGAAGGCAGCCTCATTACCGGATGTGGTTCAAGCTGCTGCAACAGCAGCACTAGCTGCAGAGAAGAAAGAGAAGGAGAAATCAAAAGAGATAAAACTTGCTTCAAAGATTAGTATACTGGCTAATAAGAAGAAGATGAATAATGTGTTGACAATGTGGAAACAGAGGAGTCATGAAGGGCAGGCAACCCGATTGGCTCTTGATGATAATCACCTGTCTGCTTCATCTGAAGATAGACCTCTGTCAGCTGAACAACATGCAAAGGGCAAGGATAAATTTGATATGATGGGCCTGAAGGAGAGTAATACATCAAGTTCAGGAGCCAATACAACTGCCCAAGCTGCATTGAACTGGGGTTTGGGGTCTCCAGTCAAGCCAAGGCCTGTAAGTAACAGCTCAGGGGGAACTGTAATGGGAGTAATAAGAAGCTCAGCAAGGGGCCTGGTGAAGTCTGATACTCCATTTTCCGGATCATCTGCTGGAGTTTCCACCTCTTCAGCTGTTGGAGGTGCTGAGGGTTCATTTTCATCAACAAATTCAGATCCTGCAATTATGACTCCGTTTAGGACGGATGCATCTGCATTGGGTTCTTATGCACCTTCAACTGTAACTGGGAGTGGTAAAAGAAGGTTTTCTGAAACACCAGTGCCTTCTACTACCAACAAGGAGCAGTCTCAAACCACTTATAGGGACCGTGCAGCTGAGAGGAGGAACTTGTATGGTTCATCATCTTCCCCTGGAGATGATCTGCCTGACGATGAGTTCCGGAATTCAAGTAAGCTTGTTTAACAGTATTTAATGTTCTTTGTTCATATTATGCCAATCATTATGTTTCATACCATCAGAATTATTTCCAAAATCAGCCCTCGGATTTCTTTTGAATATTGGTTTTTTAAAGACCTTGGTTGTGTAACTTTATGGGGTCCATTGATTTATCTTTAAAATTTTCTATTAATTTGTGAGAAATTCTGCATTTGTGTACTTTGAAGATCGAGATTTAGCATTCAAAAAATTCTCCTCAGATCCAATGCCTTTCCCACCTGGTGTTGGTGGTGGACGTGGGGCTGTATCAGATGATGTTCAGAGTTTTGAGGTCATCACGGCAAAGAAAGCAATTGATGAGAAGAATGTGGGCAACCGAATGCTTCGCAGTATGGGTTGGCATGAAGGACTGGTATCATTTCTCTCTTGTACCTTTTAGCGGTTGATTTTTGTTTTCAAGTGCTATTGAATTGCTTCATGTCTCCTCTTGAAGCTTCTTTCTGTCCTCTCTTTAAGACTATAATTCCATGCCCCCATTATGTGGTGTTTTTCAAACCTATATTGTCTTGACTCGTAATTTTTCCTAATTACCCATTTCCAAGACATATTAGATGGATATTGATGGCTTGCTGATCCTCCAAATATATTGAAAAACTTGAAAAACAATTGAACGTCCTGTGTCAAACACATACTCCTATTAGACACTTGCTCCCGAGTCCCGAGTCCAAGCAAGATGGATTCAAACCTCTGCATTCTATTGTTAGGTAAAAGATGTGCATACAGAGAATATAATGCATGGTTCATTTTCTTTTGCTAACATTTTGTTAGCAATTGCAGCTTCTTTATATATATATATATATATATATATATATATATATATATATATATATATATATATATATATGATGCATTTTCAATGTATAGATCTATACACTGATAGTAAACCACATGATGTCACCTGTTAAAATGTGTAGTTATTTGTAATTATTTTTAAGGATTTTTAAAATTTTAAAATTATTTATTAATGAGGTGTCATCGTATGGTTTACTGACAGTGCATCAAATACAAACACACACTCTCTCTCTCTCTCTATATATATATATATATATATATATGTAATGAACCATGCAACAGTTTTAGCGTTAGTACCAATTACTCCGTGACCATTTAATTAAAATACTCTTAAATATTTTTAGCTTCAATAGTCTTTCATAACTTGTAAATGTACTTGTTTTCTTCTCCCTTGAGAAAGTATCCTTTAACTTTTGTCGAAATTGTAGGTAAACTTGAGAGATGAAATTAACTGGTGCATGAGTTGCCATTTTGCATCTTTGAAGCAGAAACTTGTAACAATTTTAAATCTGGGGGATTGTTTTCTTTTTTTTTCTTCTTGTTTTTGTGCATTTGATGTGTCAAATAGGGACTGGGGAAGGATGGAAGTGGAATGACAGAACCAGTTGAAGCACAGGCCATGGATGGTAGAGCAGGGCTTGGAAGTCAGCTGAAGAAGTTGGACCCTAGCCTTGAGGTGCAAGCTGGCGATAGTTACAAAACTGTGATTCATAAGAAAGCCCTTGCTAGGTTCCGCGACATGTAGGTTTTGATCAGATGAGGCTAAAAAGATGTGGAAAGTGGAAACTGTTGTCTTTGTTTATAAATATATTTAGATGATTAATGAATCCTGAGGTGGTTTGAGAATTCAGATTTATAGCTTTCAATTGTCTGAATGAATGGCTGGTGTTGGTTTTTGGAGGCCTTGAGATCTTGTTAAGGTCATTTATATATATATATATATATTTGTGGCTAAATGCGTGAAGTAAAGTCTCAACTTTATGTACTGATGAATTGGTGTCAATGAGGCACTAAGTATCCTCGTGCCTTGCAACACAAACTGAGATTTGGATATGTGTAAATGTAAATCTAGTGTGATGTAAAGACAAAACAAAGATAAACAGTGATTTCCATTCAACAAAACTGAATGAATCAGTCTAAGTGGACAGCTTTTATGTTTTTATGTTAAAGCAGTTGGTTTGGCTATGAGCTAGTGTTTATTAGATCTGATAATATTGGACATGATACGAACACGATAAGAAAAAAATAACTAAAACATGATATGACACGAAAAAATAGCACGAACATAATAAGAATATACGAATGTTTCAAAATTTATACAATACGAATTATTAACGTATCAAAGTTTATATAAATATAAAATACTTTAAACACGATTATGACATGATAAAATATATGAATGCGATACGAATACACGAATTATCAGGTCTAGTGTTTATGTATTAATCCCTCAATTCATAGGACCAATCCTAACACCACCAACTTATGTGGTTTCATATTGATTATGTCAGTAAAATGTGAAATGCAATCTGTAGACACTTAATTTTGTCCGGACCACTAAAACAGGTATGTTTTCTTTCTAAATTGAGGTTTCAGAATGTAAAACAACATTTTTCATCCTGCAGGTGGTACTCAGAGACTTAGTTTAAGAGGGCGAGCATAAAAAGTCATACTAAAAAAAAAGTCAACCTCGAAAAAGTCAACCTCGAAAAAGTCAACTACTGAAAAAGTCAACCCAATTTCAAAATCAAGATTTGAAGTTCAATTGAAAAATGGCGAAAGAATTTTAATAATCCGAGGTCTACATCGAAAGATATGGAGTTCGGAAGTTGGGTTATGTAGATTCAGTAGAAAGGAAACCCTAACCCGGGAAATTTGGGAAAAGTGCTCAAACAATCGAATTGGTCGAAATTGAAGGTTCCAAATGAAAGATAGCACTGACTACGGGTAATGGAGAAGCCACTTGAAAGAAAAACTGAAAGAAAAAGTCAATCCGGGAGAAAACCGAGAATTAGGGTTTTTGGTGGATTTCGGTGAAATCAGGAAGAATTACAAAAATGGCCCGACTTGGTAAGACCAAAGCCCCCAATGGATGAGGAATGATTAAAAAGGGATAGCCCAAGGCTCCGCTTGAAGAAAATCTGAAAATCGGACTTGTTTTGAGCAAAACCGGGTTTCGGAGGCAAAAGGGCAAAATTGGAAATTTTAGGAAAAATAGAAAATGGACTCCGAAAATTCTAAAAATTTTCAAATCTCATTCTTAAATCATTTGGAAGAGATTGGTGAAAGAAAATCTTGATTCGGAGTTCGTTTACAAAATGGCCAAAACCCGAGTCTCTTATGTAGTAATTCAAGAAGGAAAATCCCGAAAAAATAGCAAATGAACTCCAAATCTTTTGAAAATTTTCAAATCTCATTTTAAAATTATTTTAAAGAGATTGGCGAAAGAAAATCTTGATTCGGAGTTCGTTTGCAAAATGGCCAAATCTCGGGCCTCCTATGCAATAATTCAAGAAGAAAAATCCCGAAAAAATAGCAAATGGACTCCAAAAATTATGAAAATTTTCAAATATCATTTTTAAATTATTTGAAATATATTGGAGAAATAAAATCTTGATTCGGAGTTCGTTTGCAAAATGGCTAAATCCCGAGCCTCCTATGCAGTAATTCAAGAAGATAAATCCCGAAAAATTACCAAATGAGTTCAAAAAATTATGAAAACTTCCAGATCATACTTTTAAATTATTTGGAAGAGATTGGTGAATAAAAATCTTGATTTGGAGCTCGTTTAAAAAATGGTAAAATGTGGGGGCATAAAAGGGCATTTTTGGAAGAAAAAATCCAAATAAATAGCAAACGGACTCGGAAAATTTTGAAAACCTCCAGAATTCAACATTTTATTATTTTGAAAGTATTAAAAAAATAAAATTTTAATTTGGAGTCCGTTTGCCATTTATTTGCATCCGGGGGGTAAAACGGTCATTTCACCCAAGCAACCGAAAAGGGCTTCTTTTGGCCTTTCAAAAAATCAGACTTGGGCTGGAAAAGAGAGTGCTGGCCTTCCAAGGCCCAAAGGAAGGAGGAAGATTCTGATTTTTCAATCAAATGGCCAAGAATTAAGAGTTAGAGATTTTTTTTGATCAAGCCATTGTGATTAAGCCACATAGGCCAATGCATGAAGAGGGAGAGTGTAAACATTATTCTTGAATAGCTGTAATTATGGACAGCTGATATGCTAATCTAAGGGTGATAATTTCATGATTTTTCACCTTGAATCACTAGCCCTTGGATGGATATTGGTTGGAACCAAAATGATAACATCTTAGGGGAGGAGAGAGGTAAAATTCTGCCAGCATTATAGGGAGGATCCAGAATTTTCATGTGGGGGATTCATTTTTTCAGATTTCTCTTGTTTTTGCTTAGTTTTTCTCTCCTTGGTTGAAAGCAAAAAGAAAAAGTTTAGAAAAGAAAGGAAAGTTTGAAGAGATAAAGCTTGAAATGTAGCTTCTTGAGGTTGCTCTTGAGCACCAACTCTTGCACTTTCTTGATTTTCCATTCTTGTTTTTGCTATTTTGATTATTATTTGGTGAGTTTTCTTTTTAAATAAATGTTTTTTTTTTAATATTCCTTTTAAGTTCTTTCTTCATCTTTTTCTTAAACAAAGTTTTCTTACATTTTTTTAACATTTTCCTCACCATGGCCGAATGGCCTATATTATTTTAATGTTGCTGTTTTGTTTATTTTATCATGTTATTCATGTTATTTTATTTAATCTTGATGTTTTAAGTGTTATTATACTTCATATACTTGAGTCATATTTTAATTTGGTTGCTTTGTTTGTTGCCATTTATGATTTAAATATCATGTTCTTGCATTTTTAATTTTCTGTTTTCATAATGTTTAAATTTGTTGATGTTTTATACTTAGTATATCAAGTGTTTGTGAAAATGCTTGTGAGTATCTCTACCTTGTGTTTGCATGATTTGAGTGTTATATTTTAGTTGAGCATGTTAGTATATAAAGTGTTTGTGAAAATGCTTGTTAGTTTTAGTATCTCTACTTTGTGTTTGCATGATTTGAGTGTTATATTTTAGTTGAGCATGTTGGCATATCAAGTGTTTGTGAAAATGCCATGCTTGTTGGAGCTTGAGGCCATTCGGCTACTCCATGTGTTTTACATTGTATGTACATTTTTGCCATGTTAGTTGGTAGGTTTTGCATTTGCATGACATTTGATTGAGTATTTAGTTTAAGTATACTAAGTGTTTGTGAAAATGCCATGCTTGTTAGGAATCATAGGCCATTCGGCCACTCCAAGTATTCTAGCATTACGTGTGCATTTTTGCTATGTTAGTTGGTAGGTTGGCATTTGCATGATATTTGGTTGAGTTTTGGCTTAAGCATGCCTTGTGTTTGTGTTATTGCCATGCTTATTTTACATGTTAGGTTAGGTTTATTTTGCCATGCATGTCCATGCATTTTAGACTTAGGTTGCATTAAATGCCATGCAAGTTCATTTAGGTCTAGGTCACTATACTGATGCCATGCATTTTTTCATGACATTTAGGTATAAACTCATGCATTTCATGCACCATATTTGCTGTATTTTTTCATGCATTTCATGTTCTTGCCACTTGACTAATGACTTAGGCCAATTAATGGTTCAAAGTCATGCTCTCTTGAGCACACTTGTGAAAAATTAAAGTTTGTCAAATTGATTATTCTACCTTTGTGATTTTTTTTTTTACTTTAGCTAATTTTTATCTAACTTTTAAAAAGGCCTAGCTACTGTTTGTGGGTCATTTTGTGAGTCTTAAATATTTTTACTTTGATTTTTAAATGATTTTATCAAAGGCAAAAATGTATTTTGGCAAAACAATTTTTTCATCCAGTACTTGTACTTTCTCGATTTTTCTGGGCATTCATCTTTAATCAGAAAATTAAGATGATTTTTCCCGTGTAGTTTTACATGTCCTGATTCTCCAGTATTTTTTTTTTATAGATTTTTTTGAATTTTTAAAAATAGGGTAAAAAATCGTGTCTTAAAACTGGACAGTGGAGTCAGAATTGAATTTAAAGAAAAATCATTTTCCTGTTTTGGTTAAAATACTTAGAGGGCGGCTAATTAGGAAGGTTAGCTACTGACTTAGGGTAGTTTCTAAGCCTTTTTAAACTCTAAAAATGATTTTTTAAATCTCGGGTTAAGGGTGGTCAAGTCCGGGGTTTTAAACTTAGGAAATTAGAGCCATTAAAAAAAAAATTTAGCCCAGTTTTTATTCTTAATCTAAGCTTTTCAAAATGGTTTTCAAACAATCACAAAGTATTTTGGTTTTAGAATATTTAATTTGACATATTTTTCAAAGGTAGCCGGATATCTTTTTAGATATACGGATTTCCTTAATTAAAGGAAAAAATACATTTTTATGCATTGCATTTTCTATATTCATGCATCTTATATAATATGTGATTTTTGCTATGATAATTTCTATGATATTGTTATGATTTTGAGTTATGTTATATTGTTTATTATATGATTTGGAATATTTCATGATATCCTATGCTTTTTATTTAGTTATTTTTTATCATATTATTTAGCATATACTATGTTCATGCATTATTATTTTCATTTTTATTTTCATGCATATTATATGATAGCATTATTTTATATTTTATGTCATTTAAATTATATGCCATATCATTCATATTTGCCATGTCATTCAAATTATTTCATCTCATATAGAATATATTATGTTACCTAGGTCATTTCATGTAGAATATGTTATGTTACCTAGGTCATTTCATTTAGGATATACATTATGGCATTTAGGATATTTTATTTCATTTAAAATATATCATATGATTTAGGATATTACATTTCATATAGAATATATTATGTTACCTAGGTCATTTTATTTCATTTAGAATATGTCATATAACTTAGGACATTTCATTTCATTTAGAATATGTGCTAAGGAATTTAAATTATATCATATCATTTAGGATGCATTATATTATTTAGATTTTGCCATGTCATTTTATTTATGTCATGCATATACATATTCATATCTTTTAAAATATTTTCAAAAGGATAATGATTTTTCAATAAAAAATAAAGATATTCCCGAGTTAAAATAATTCATGAGTTCTCTACCGGGTTTGCTGGAGGGAATATCATCAATTATCATTAATAAAGGAATATCTTTCTTACAAAACAGATAATGATTCGAAAAGTTTTCTAAAACTAATAAAAATTTCTATATTTTGCCACGTTTGTTGGGGAATATAGCAAAATTTTGAATTTATAAATTCCGGATCATTTTCAATTAAAAAATGAAATTATTTTTCTTTAAATTGGGAATTACCTTGAAATACTAAATTTAAAACCGACTTTTTACCGAGACTTGAGATAACACATGATTAATAAGGTACCATTTTATACGGGCGTTGTGGGGGTGCTAATCCTTCCCCGCACGTAACCGAGTCCCGAACCCGTTCCTTTGATTTCTCTGGTTTAAAACGCAGACTTGAAATTGGTTTTAAAAATGTTTTAATTAATTTTTAAAATATTTTATAAAACCGATTTTAATAGGTGGCCGATCACACCTAGCTAAAAAAGATTGGTGGCGACTCCATGTCTTTTTCAAGGTCTTTTTCAAAAACCTTCACTTTTCTAGAGGAATTAAGCCGATTTTTCCTCGTTTTTTTTAAATGTCACGCTTAACGAATAATAAAGTCTTGCGATAAGACTCGTTATTTTTTAGGTTGCGACAGCTTGGCGACTCCACTGGGGACTATTAGAGAGTCAGGCCTAGAATTAGTCGTTGTGTTATCAAAGTCTCGATTTTGTTGGTTTAATTGGTATTTAATTTTAATTCCCACATTTTTTAATAAGGAGAATTTTGAAAATAATAAAATGTTTTTAAATATGTTCATACTCATGTGCATGTATTTTATTATTGTTCTCTAGTTATTTAAGGTTGTATATTATAATTGCTTGTTGGTTAATACGTTACACTATTCTTGAATGTTTTTTTTATAAATAGTTGGGGCATTTAGAATAAGGGGTGTAGAATAGGTGGTGAAAGGTTTGTTGTTCCTCCACACACACCACACGTGCATTTGCATATCATGAGCCCTATACCTGGGTTTCGTCCTTTTAGCTGGGAGCAAAGTAACTAAGCCTTCGTGATTAACAATCCGCATGGGCTAGGGAAATAGACTCTAACGAATTGAACCCGCTTTTATCGGGGTGCCTTACTAGCCTTCACCGGCGACAGTGAGGAGCAATTCGGGGCCTTTAGAACCAATTCACTCTCATATAGTGAACCTAGGCGAAGCCATGCTGGATTTCCGTTAGATAGACCAAAGATAGGAACACATGGAGGGACATTTATAAACCTTTTGTTACCTATTTTACATTCTGAATAAGTGTTGTAGATCGGGCAACGATGTACGTACATCGCCCGTAATAAATGTGATATTCTGCTCCAAAGGCACTGTGATACCTGTATAAGTAGATATTTGTTGGGGCAAATGTTCATTAACTGTTTGAAAAAAATCCTTTTTCAAGTTTTTTTGCATTTTACACATTTCATGCATGTGTGAATAGAGCATGTATATTTTTGGGTGTATTATTGATCTCTTTTTTTTTGCAATAAATGGATGGTGATAATAATCTCATTTGATGATTTCATAAAACCGGTAGTGTCACATGAACATTTGCATATTGTACCATAGTAAGATCCACTACCCCGAAATTCTTTTGAAAATAATATGATTGGTTTTTCATAGAAAAAACATGTTCCAAAATATCATAAATTTGGAGGCAAATCTTGCATAATGAGATTTTTGAATAATCAAGATTTAGGTCCCACCAATTTCATGTAATCATTGATTTCTTTGTATATACCTTGGTGTTAATTCATTTATTCTTTATTTGTATCATTTTGACATCATGTCACAGTCCTAACATACATGGTTATTCATTGTAGAATACATTTGTGATATATATGGTCATTCTTTGTACCTACTTTTGTATTAATTCATTTATTCTTTGCATATATCATTTTGACATCATGTTACAGTCATAGCATGCATGGTTATTCATTGTAGAATACATTTATGACATCCATAGTCATTATTTGTATATGCTTGTGCATCAATTTATTCATTTTTGTTATGCATCATGTTGGCATTAGATTGCATCCATAGCATACATAGTCATCATAATTTCTCTGTATATGTTCATGCATTAATCATCAGTATATTCATGCACATAGGAATAGAGCATGTACATTCATAATTGTATTCTTAATCTCATGACATTTTCATTTGCATGAAAGGGGTTCGAGATATGAGGAATGAATCGGAGGAACGATTGGGTGCTTTGGAACGCAATCAAGAGGAATGTGGACATGAAATCCGGGAAGTGAAAGAACAACTTGCCAAATTGCTGAAAATTGTTGAGGATATGGGTAAGAGTAAAGAGGAACTTTCTCAGGGCTCTGTATTGTCTTCGGATCAACCAAAACCATTAGGTCCAGAACATACAACCCTTGCTGGATCCTGCACTTGTCAATGCCACAAAGGTTGCAACCAAGATGAAATTGTGGACAAAATCATGAAAATGATTAAGCCCGAGAGCCTAATACCAAGGATAGAAACCTCGGATCCTGTACCATACCTGCAAACTGTTCTAGGTCCAAGCCAATATCCCCATCCTACTATGGTCCAATCGTCCACTGGGATGACCACTATAGGATTCCTGAATCCCACTCCATCACCACCAACTCCCAGTTCATATTGCTTCCCTCATCAATCACCTTATCCAGCATCTGGGATAGGAACCTCGAGCTATGTACAACCTCCAAAGGCCCTGTGTCCAAATCCATACCCTTACCATGCTATTTCGCCATATCTCCATGTAGACACTTCGGTTCGAACCTTAGTGCCACCACTAAGTGCCCAAATTCCTAGGCCATGTGTGACTAAGAAACAACCCCAGGATATTTCAAGATGGGTATTTCAAAAAAATATATCTTTATTTGTTTTCTCGTTTTGAAAACTTCTGAACAAAAGAATATTAACCCCACAATGTGTGATGTACAAATCTTTTAAAGTCTGATGATCATTGTTAGAAAATTTTCTAAGTGTCAATCTGGGTTTTTTTCAACTAGGATCGGCAAGGCTTGGTATAACAAGATTCTAGCTTTTCCAAGAAAATTTCATGACAAAAATGTATATCCCTTCTAGGCTCACAAATGGAACAGGTTTTATAAATCATGAATTCATTGAGGACCAAGCAAATTCAACATTCTTTTAGTTTGCATATCAAGGCATTTTGACAAGCATCAAGATTAGCTGGGATGTTTAAACCGGAAAATTTAATCTTGGGAAAAAAAGTTTCAGTTTTTGAAGATAATCCTCTGAATGAGAATTGACAATTTGGGAGGTTCAGGAATTCTTAAATGTTCCTCGATGACCATTTTTTTAAGATGACCTTCTCTTTTTGTGGTATCGGCACTTTCATAGATGGCATCAAAAATTTTCATTTTACTCTAGACCGTCCATTTTTTTGGGTTTTCGCCCTAGAGTCCTATTGTTTCCTTTTTTTTTTTGTTCTACCATACACTTGAGAATTCCCAATTCTTCCTTAGTGAAATGATACTTTGATGTGATGGGATAAAATCTGAGGAAAAACCTTTCAAATTAAATATTCATGCTTGATCAAAATGGACTTTTAAAGCACGTAATGTAGGCCATGGCTCAGGGTTCAGAAAGAAAGGATAAATAGGCCCAAAATATGTGTTTGAGGGTAATCAGATCAAGGATCGTTTCTTGAGGAGGATTCTCTTTGAAGCATTTGTCCATTTTGGACTTTTCATTCCTTTTTTGGCTTTTGCGTCTTTTCTTCTTCGTTCTTGGCTTTCAATTTGCAATCACTTTTCTTTTTTTTTTTTTGTTGTTTTCATTTTGCCCCCTTCTTTTTTCTACAGAGTGAGCCCGTATTTATTCGGGGCTCCTTTTGCTTTGCATCTGTCTTCGAGCCAGAAATCATTCCTCCATGTTCTCTAAAAGATCTTTCCTCGCATTTGCCTTCCAGTGTAGAGGGTGATCCTTGACCAGGGTTCAAAGAAGAAAGAATTCTTTTGGCTCAAAAGGGGTGACTATGGATAATAATTTTTCTCTTGTGACAGGGATATGAAATATGGTCATTTCTCATATCAAGCACAAATATTCTCATTGAAAAGCAATTCTCAGGGGAAATAGATAATCAAAATTTCATTTTGCACTTGAAATCATCCGAATTCTCATATGCATGATATCATAATTTTTACTTTTTTCGCATTTTTTTTGTCGCATGCCCCACTGATTCATGCGTTAGTCCTATCCTTTTTCACCATATAACCATCATTTCCACATATAATGCCCCAATTTGATTAACCATGAAAATTTGTATCAACGAGGAACATAGCAAGTCTAGGCCTATTTTGAAAAGGCTGAGTTTCAAATCTGAGTTCTTTGAAGAGACAAGGAAAATATGACCCAAAAACGGGTTTTCTTTAGGACATGGGATAAATCTAGTTTAACCATTGTGCCCTAGGGTGTCAATCATGAAGTGATGTATGGGTAATTGAAGTTTTATGGTCATTGGAAAAGGTCATGAATGGTTTTAGCACAAATCTTGACACACATCAAATTACCAAAATCTAGATTCTTGAAAGAATGTCTTATTTGTTTGAATTTCAAGGAATTCGAAAAATTTTAAAAAGTTCATTCCTTTGTTCATAGCCTAGACTAGGATTTACATCCTTGCTTATTCTGCAATGACAATGCCTTTTTTTTTCTTTGTGAAGTTCAATCATTCATATTCCTTGAAGCATTAGGTCTTTCAAGTGTTCTTGATTCAAGGTTTAGGCATAGAGAAGCCCAAAAAAGAGGGGGGAGGGTGTTGGGTCATGTCTAACAATGATCAACAATATTCTCGAGACTGTCCATTATTAAAAATTCCTTAATGCTTGTTTTTGCAAATTCAAATTATTGTTAAAACACAACAAACACAAAGAATTTAAAATTCAAAATTCATTTAATTCATGTAGATGTTTACACGAGACAAGTACTTTCATCATCATAGTGTATAGAACTACATGTGTCAAAAACCTAATATGATCATGCACCATGTTTTTTATGACACTTGGCTTTCCTATCTTCAAAACTTATCGAACCAGCCTTGATAAGATCCCTGACCTTGTACTTCAAAGAGAGGCAGTTCTCTGTTGAGTGACCTTGATTGCCAGAATGATAACCACAACACTCATTAGCATCATACTAGCTCGGATAAGGGGGCTTCAGAGGCTCTATTGCATGGGTGTCACAAGGTGATTCTGGATGAGTTGAGGTAATAGCTCACTGTATGTCACAGGAATCGGGTCAACCTGATTTCTTTTTCGCTTTTTATGCCCCTTTCGATTATTCCCAAGGGTGTTCAATTGATAGACATATGTAAATTCTGGTGTAGTTGCAGTCATTGGTTGGTAGGGATAAAAACCTTGAGAGACATTGTTCAGGGTAGAGTAAAATGGCTGATACGAGGAGAATTGGGAAGGTGAAGCAAAGCCTTCCACGACTTGGGTATCTTCTTTTTTCTTTTCAAGATGCCCCATTTTTCTTGATATTGGATGTTCTTTCTCCTTCAATTTTCCCATCCTTGATAGCATTCTCAATCATCTCCCCTGAAATTACCATGTCCGAAAAATTCTTCGTGGTGTTGCCGACAAGTATATCATAGTATGGAGCCTGCAGTGTATTCACAAAAATGACAGTGGTTTTCTTCTGAGTTAAGGGTGGTTGTACTTGGGCTCCAGGCTCATCCACCGTTGCGCATATTCTTTGAAGCTCTTAGTAGCTCTTTTCTTCATATTTTGGAAGGTGAGACGGTCAGGCGCCATGTCGATCATATGCTTGTACTGGTTTAGAAAAACCCTAGCCAGGTCATTCCAAGAGCGAATCTGATCCTTGCTCAACTGACTATACCACCTAATTGCGGACCCGCTGAGGCTATCCTGAAAGTAGTAAATCAAAAGCTTATCATTATCTATATGACTTGTCATCTTCCGGCAGAACATAGTGATGTGGGCTGATGGATCGGTCGTCCCGTCATATTTCACAAAATCAGAGATCTTGAACTTAGGAGGAATGACTAAATCGAGGACCAAACATCGTTCTTTCGCGTCTAAACTCCCAAATACATCTGTACTTTCTACTGCCCGAAACCTTTCATCTAACAACTAATATTTCCCTTGGGAATCTGCCAACTCAACCTCATTTACTGTTTTCAACTTTGCTCGTTCAGCTGGGTCATCTGAGTTTAGGACATTGAAGGGGTTAACAGTGTTCTGGGCATCAATCATTACGATCTTATTCTGACCCTTTTGAGCCTCTAACCCTTTCCTGGCGACAAAGTTTTCGGTGTATCCTTTTCCCTTAATTACGGCGGACATTAGCTCCATCAATTTAGTCATTTGATCCTTAGATTCTGCTTGAGACTTTTCTAGTTGTTCTCGCAATTCTTTCTGTTCCCTTTCCATTTTTTCCATTCGGGCAACTTGTTCATCCTCCATAGCACTAGCCTGTATTAAAAGGGTACTCAGTACTTCTTATACCTCTGATTTGAAATGAAAATTCTTTCAAGACTCCTAAAGCCAAGCCAACTTCTGTTTTATTTCCCCCAAATGTATGTCATGATGAATGAGCCATGATTGTCATTTGATGCATGTGAATAAAAGAAATGATGTATGGACATATATAGTGGAAACATGCTGACCATGTATGTAATAAATGCAATCACAATGCCAACATGTTGCAAGCAAAGAATAAACAAATCAACACATGGATATTTGCAATGACTGATCATGTACATTTTACCGTATTTCCCAATGAATGATCATATACACTATGAATGCAACACGATGTCAATTATGATACATGCAAACAATGAATGATTGATACAGAGTATATACAAAGAAAATCATGCTAACCATGTGTGTCATGAGTGCATCTTGATGTTAATATAATAGATTAATGCATGAGCATATACAGAGAAATCATGATGACTATGTTTGTCATGAATACAACCCAAAGTCAACATGATGCATGTAAAGAAATAGCAAATTAATGCATGGATATATAGAAAAATCATGCTGTTTATGAATGCATGAATGCAACCTGATGCTAACATGATACATGTATGAATGTATGGTATGACAAATAATTGATCGAATGCAAAATGCAAAGGGGAAGATATCACGGAGGAAATAAGAATCGGAGGAACTTAATCATCAACATCTCATAAATTTGAAGAATAGTCAATTCATTCCCATATCAATGTTCACAATGGTATAAATCATGTTTTATAAAATCTGAGCAGTAGTTAAAACTGTCTTTACAAGCACTTTATTCTTCCTAGCATCCTAAAGCTATAAAAGCCGGCTACTGAATAAGTGAAATCCTATTACATCATATAAGACCGAAGTCTTTCCACCTCAATGCTGTAAATCTCCCAATCCTAATGACGCTTTCCCAATCCTCTATCAATTAGTGTCGTTGGATCCAACCACTTGGCATCTATAAGAGTTTGCACTTTCTTTTTGAATGCTATACATTTTCAATGTTATGGCCAACAATTCTAGAGTGATAATCAAATCTTGCATTTGGATTATACCACCTTGGATATGGTGGTAACAGGGGTTTCAATGGGACGCATGCAACCATGTGATTTTGGATCAGTATAGGGAGAAGCTCTCGGTAGCTGATTGGAAAGGGATCAAAATACATTTGGGTCTTATCCTGGGGTTGTTTCTTAGTCACACATGGCCTAGGAGTTGGGGCACTTGGTGGTGGCACTAAGGTCCGAACCAGAGTGTTTACATGGAGATGTGGCGGAACAGCATGGTAAGGGTATGGATTTGGACACGAGGCCTTTGGAGGTTGTACATAGCTCAAGGTTCCTATCCCAGATACTGGATAAGGTGATAAGGAAAATAGTATGAACTGGCAGTTGGTGGTGATGGAGTGGGATTCAGGAATCTCGTAGTGGTTATCCCAATGGATGATTGGACCATAGTAGGGTGGGGATACTGGTTTGGACCTAGAACAGTTTGCAAGTATGGTACAGGATCCGAGGTTTCTATCTTTGGTATCAGGCTCTCAGGTTTAATCATTTTCACGATTTTGTCCATAATTTCATCAGGATTGCAACCTTTGTGGCATTGACAAGCGCAGGATCCAGCAAGGATTGTATGTTCTGGACCTAATGGTTTTGGTTGATCCAAAGGCGATGCAGAGCCCTGAGAAAGTTCCTCTTTACTCTTACCCATATCCTCAACCATTTTCAGGAATTTGGCAAGTTGTTCCTTCACCTCCCGGATTTCATGTCCACATTTCTCTTGATTGCGTTCCAGAACACCCAATCGTTCCTCCGATTCTTTCCTTATATCTCGAACCCCTTTCATGCAAATGAAAATGTCATGAGATTAAGAATACAATTATGAATGTACATGCTCTATTCCTATGTGCATGAATATACTGATGATTAATGCATGAAAATATACAGGGAAATTATGATGACTATGTATGCTATGGATGCAATCTAATGCTAATATGATGCATTTAAAAAAATTAATAAATTGATGCACAGGTATATATGTATGTATTCTACAATGAATAACCATGCATGCTATGATGTCAAAATGATACATGCTAAGACTAAATGAATTAATACAAAGGTAGGTACAAAGAATGACCATGTATATCACAAATGTATTCTACAATGAATAACCATGCATGTTAGGACTGTGACATGATGTCAAAATGATACAAATAAATTAACCAATGATTACACGAAATTGGTGGGACCTAAATCTTGATTATTCAAAAATCTCATTATGCAAGATTTGCCTCCAAATTTATGATTTTTTTGAAACATGTTTTTTCTATGAAAAACCAATCATATTATTTTCAAAAGAATTTCGGAATAATGGATCCTACTATGGTACAATATGCAAATGTTCATGCAACACTACCGGTTTTATGAAATCATCAAATGAAATTACCAACTGTTTATTGCAAAGAATGAGATGAATAATACAACCAAAAATGTACATGCTTATTCACACATGTATGAAATGTGCAAAAATGCAAAAATTCTTGAAAAATGATTTTTATTTTTTATTTCAAACAGTTAATGGATATTTGCCCCGACAAATATCTACTTATATAGGTATCACAGTGCCTTTGGGACGAATTAGCATATTTATTACGGGCGATGTACGTACATCGTTGCCCGATCTACAAAACTTCTTCAGAGTGTAAAATAGGTAACAAAAGGTTTAGAAATGTCCCTCCATGTGTTCCTATTTTCGGTATATCTAACGAAAATCCGGCATGGCTTTGCCTAGGTTTATTATGTGAGGGTGAATCGGTTCTAAAGCCCCGAAATGTTCCTTTACTGTCGCCGGTGAAGGCTAGTAAGGCACCTCGATAAAAGCGGGTTCAATTCGTTAGAGTATATTTTTCTTTGCCCATACGGAGGATTATCACGAAGGCATTAGGTACTTTATACCCCGAAAGTGTTTCACTAGCCCATACGGAGGATCAATCACGAAGGCTTAGTTACTTGACTCCCACTTAAAAGGACGAAACCCGGGTAGAGGATTCATGTTATGCAAATGCAAATACAGTGTGTGCGGAGGAACAAAACAAACCTGTCACCACCTATTCTACACCTCTTATTCTAAATGCCCTGGCAATTTATAAAAAATATTCAAGAATAGTGTAACGCATTAACCAATAAGCAATTATAATATACAACCTTAAATAACTAGAGAACAATAATAAAATGCATGCACATGAGTATGAATATATTTAAAAACATTTTATTATTTTCAAAATTCTCCTTATATAAAAAAATGTGGGAATTAAAATTAAATACCAATTAAACCAACAAAACCGAGACTTTGATAACACACGACTAATTCTAGGCCTGACTCTCTAATAGTCCCCAGCGGAGTCGCCAAGCTGTCGCAACCTAAAAAATAACGAGTCTCATCGCAAGACTTTATTATTCGTTAAGCGTGACATTAAAAAAACCGAGAAAAAGTCGACTTAATTCCTCTAGAAAAATGAAGGTTTTGAAAATGACCTTGAAAAAGACATGGAGTCGTCACCAATATTTTTTAGCTAGGTGTGATCGGCCACCTATTAAAAACGGTTTTATTAAATATTTTAAAAATTAATTAAAACATTTTTAAAAACCAATTTCAAGTCTGCGTTTTAAACCAGAGAAATCAAAGAAACGGGTTCAGGACTCGATTACGTATGGGGAAGGATTAGCACCCTCAAAACGCCCGTATAAAATGGTACCTTATTAATCGCGTGTTATCTCAAATCTCGGTGTAAAGTTGGTTTTAAATTTAATATTTCAAGTTAATTCCCAATTTAAAGAAAAATAATTCCATTTTTAATTGAAAATGATCCGGAATTTATAAATTCAAAATTTTCCTATATTCCCCAACAAACGTGGCAAAATATAGAAATTTTTATTAACTTGGAAAACTTTCTGAATCATTCTCGTTTTTTGAAAGAAAGATATTCCTTTATTAATGATAATTGATGATATTCCCTCTAGCAAACCCGGTAGAGAACTCATGAATTATTTTAACTCGGGAATATCTTTATTTTTTATTGAAAAATCATTATCCTTTTGAAAACATTTTAAAAGATATGAATATGTATATGCATGACATAACTAAAATGATATAGCAAAATCTAAATAATATAATGCATCCTAAATGATATAATATAATTTAAATGCCTTAGCATATTCTAAATGAAATGAAATGTCCTAAGTTATATGACATATTCTAAATGAAATGAAATGACCTAGGTAGCATAATATGTTCTATATGAGATGCAATATCCTAAGTCATATGATATATTCTAAATGAAATGAAACATCCTAGGTAACATAATATTTTAAATGAAATAAAATATCCTAAATGACATAATATATCCTAAATGAAATGAAATAACCTAAGTAACATAATATATTCTACATGAAATGAAATGACCTAGGTAACATAATATATTCTATATGAGATGACATAATTTAAATGACATGGAAAATATGGATGATATGGCATATAATCTAAATGACATGGAATATAAAATAATACTATCATATAATATGCATGAAAATAAAAATGAAAATAATAATGCATGAACATAGCATATATGCTAAATAATATACCAACAAAAAAAAAATTAAATAAAAAGCATAGGATATCATGAAATTTCCAAGTCATATAATAAACAATATAACATAACTCAAAATCATAACAATATCATAGAAATTATCATAGAAAAAATCACATATTATATAAAATGCATGAATATGGAAAATGCAATGCATGAAAATATATTTTTTCCTTTAATTAAGGAAATCCGTATATCTAAAAAGATATCCGGCTACCTTAGTAAAATATGTCAAATCAAATATTCTAAAACCAAAATACTTTGTGATTGTTTGAAAACAATTTTGAAAAGCTTGAATTAAAAATAAAAACTGGGCTAATTTTTTTTTTAAAATGGCTCTAATTTCCTAAGTTTAAAATCTTGGACTTGACTACCCTTAACCCGAGACTTAAGAAATCATTTTTAGAGTTTAAAAAGGCTTAGAAACTATCCTAAGTCAGTAGCTAACCTTTCTAATCAGCCCCCTCTAGGTAACTTAACCAAAACAGAAAAATGATTTTTCTTTAAATTCAATTCTGACTCCACTGTCCAGTTTTAAGTCACGATTTTTTATCCTATTTTTAAAAATTCAAAAAATTCTGAAAAAAATACTGGTGACTCAGGATATGTAAAACTACATGGAAAAGTTAGGCTTAATTTTATGATTAATATGAACTCCCAGAAAAATCGGAAAAGTACGAGTACTGAGTGAAAAAACTGTTTTGTCAAAATACATTTTTGCCTTTGATAAAATCATTTAAAAATTAAAGTAAAAATATTTAAGACTCACAAAATGACTCACAAACAGTAGCTAGGACTTTTTAAAAGTTAGATAAAAATTGGCTATGTAAAAAAAATCACAAAGGTAGAATAATCAATTTGACAAAACTTAATTTTCCACAAGTGTGCTCAAGAGAGCATGACTTTGAACCATTAATTGGCTCAAGTCATTATTCAAGTGGCATGAACATGAAATGCATGAAAAAATTACAGCAAACATAGTGCATGAAATGCATGAGTTTAAACCTAAATGTCATGAAAAAAATGCATGGCATTCATATAGTGACCTAGACCTAAATGAACTTGCATGACATTTAATGCAACCTAGACCTAAAATGCATGAACATGCATGGCAAAATGAACCAAACCTAATAACTAAAATATGCATGGCATTTTCACAAACACAAAGCATGCTTAAACCAAGAACTCAAACAAATATCATGCAAATGCTAACCTATCAACTAACATGGCAAGAATGCACATATAATGCAAAAATTCAAGGAGTGGCCGAATGGCCTATGTGACTAGCAAACATGGCATTTTCACAAACACTTGGTATACTAGCATGCAAAACTAAATCAAATGTCATGCAAATGCAAAAACCTACCAACTAACATGGCAAAAATGCAACACACAATGCAAAACACATGGAGTAGCCGAATGGCCTCAAGCTCCAACAAGCATGGCATTTTCACAAACACTTGATATACTAACATGCTCAACTAAAATATAAAACTCAAATCATGCAAAAACCACACAAGCATTTTCACAAACACTTGATATATTAAATCTACAACATGCTCAACAAAAATATAAAACTCAAATCATGCAAACTCCACACAAGCATTTTCACAAACACTTGATATACTAAACCTAAAACACCAACAAATTTAAACATTATGAAAATAGAAAATTAAAAATGCAAGAACATGATATTTAAATCATAAATGGCAACAAACAAAGCAACCAAATTAAAATATAACTCAAGTATATGAAGTAGAACAACATTTAAAACCTCAAGATCAAAGAAAATAACATAAACAACATGATAAAATAAACAAAGCAGCAACTTAAATAAGAATGTAGGCCATTTGGCCATGGTGAGAATATTGTAAAAAAAATTTGTAAAAAATATATTTAAGAAAGAGATGAAGAAAGAACTTAAGAAGAACAATAAAAAACATTTATTTAAAAAGGAAACTCACCAAATAGAAAAAATAAGAATGAAAAATCAAGAAAGTGCAAGAGTTGGTGCTCAAGAGCAACCTCAAGAAGCTATATTTCAAGCTTTATCTCTTCAAACTTTCCTTTCTTTTCTAAACTTTTTCTTTTTGCTTTCAACCAAAGAGAGAAAAACCAAGTAAAAACCAAGAGAACTCAGCCAAAATAAAGTGTGAAAATTAAAATTCTGAACCCCCCCATGCTGGCCGAATGGCCCTTAAATCATGCAAGGATGTTGTCATTTTTTTGTAACCAATTTTTCATCAAATGGATAATAATTCAAGGTGAAAAAATCATGAAATTATCACCCTTAGATTAGCATATCATCTGTCCCAAATTACAGCTGTTCAAGAATAATGTTGACACTCTCTCTTGGCCTATGTGGCTTAATCACCATGGCTTGATCAAAGAGAATCTCTAACTAACTCTTAATTCTTGGCCATTTGATTGAAAAATCAGAGGCTTCCTCCTTCCATTGGGCCTTGGCAGACCAGCACTTCTTTTTTCCAGCCCAACTCTGATTTTTTGAAAGGCCCAAAGAAGCCCTTTTCGGTTGCTTGGGTGAAATGACCGTTTTGCCCCCGGATGCAAATAAATATCAAACGGACTCCAAATTCAATTTTTATTTTTTTAATACTTCCAAAATCACAAAACCTTGAGTTCTGGAAGTTTTCAAAATTATCCGAGTCCGTTTGCTATTTATTTGGATTTTTTCTTCCAAAAATGCCCTTTTATGGCCCCACATTTTACCATTTTTTAAACGAGCTCCAAATAAAGGGTTTTCTTCACAAATATCTTCCAAATAATTTAAAAATGTGATCTGGAAGTTTTCATAATTTTTGGAACTCATTTGGTGTTTTTTCGGGATTTATCTTCTTGAATTATTGCATAGGGGCTCCGAATTTAGCCATTTTGCAAACGAACTCCGAATCAAGATTTTATTTCGCCAATATCTTCCAAATAATTTAAAAATGATATTTGCAAAATTTTAGAATTTTTGAAGTCCATTTTCTATTTTTTCGGGATTTATCTTCTTGAATTATTGCATAGGAGGCCCGAGATTTGGCCATTTTGCAAACGAACTCCGAATCAAGTTTTTCTTTCGTCAATATCTTCCAAATAATTTAAAAATGAGATTTGCAAATTTTCAGAAGATTTGGAGCTCGTTTGCTATTTTTTCGGGATTTTCTTTCTTAAATTACTACATAAGAAGCCCGGGATTTGGCCATTTTGCAAACGAACTCCGAATCAAGATTTTATTTTTCCAATCTCTTTAAAATGATTTAAGAATGAGATTTTTAAATTTTCAAAATTTTTGGAGTCCATTTGCTATTTTTCCCAAATTTTCCAATTTTGCCATTTTGCTTCCGAAACCCGGTTTTGCTCAAAACAAGTTCGATTTTCAGATTTTCTTCAAGTTGAACCTTGGGCTATCCCTTTTTAATCATTCCTCATCCATTGGGGGCTTTGGTCTTACCAAGTCGGGCCATTTCTGTGACTCTTCCTGATTTCACCGGAATCCACTAAAAACCCTAATTCTCGGTTTTCTCCTGGATTGACTTTTCTTTCAGTTTTTCTTGCAAGTGGCTTCTCCATTACCCGTATTCAGTGCTTACCTTTCATTTGGAACCTTCAATTTTGACCAATTTGATCGTTTAAGCACTTTTCCCCAAATTTCTCGGATTAGGGTTTCCTTTCTACTGAATCTCCAAATCTCATCTTCCGAACTCCATATCTTTCAATATAGACCTCGGATTATCAAATTCTTTCGCCATTTTTCAATTGAATTTAAAATCTTGATTTTGAAAGTGGGTTGACTTTTTCAGTAGTTGACTTTCTAGGGTTGACTTTTTTTTAATTTGACTTTTTATGCTCACCCTCTTAAACTAAGTCTCAGAGTAACACCTGTAGGATGAAAAAAGTCTTTTTACATTTGGAAACCTCAATTTAGGAAGAAAACATACATGTTTTAGTGGTCCGGACAAAATTAGGTGTCTACAATAGCATTATTTTATATTTTATGTCATTTAAATTATATGCCATACCATTCATATTTGCCATGTCATTCAAATTTTTTCATCTCATATAGAATATATTATGTTACCTAGGTCATTTCATGTAGAATATGTTATGTTACCTAGGTCATTTCATTTAGGATATACATTATGTCATTTAGGATATTTTATTTCATTTAAAATATATCATATGATTTAGGATATTACATTTCATATAAAATATATTATGTTACCTAGGTCATTTCATTTCATTTAGAATATGTCATATAACTTAATTAGGACATTTCATTTCATTTAGAATATGTGCTAAGGCATTTAAATTATATCATATCATTTAGGATGCATTATATTATTTAGATTTTGCCATGTCATTTTATTTATGTCATGCATATACATATTCATTTCTTTTAAAATGTTTTCAAAAGGATAATGATTTTTCAATAAAAAATAAAGATATTCCCAAGTTAAAATAATTCATGAGTTCTCTACCGGGTTTGCTGGAGGGAATATCATCAATTATCATTAATAAAGGAATATCTTTCTTTCAAAAAAGAGAATGATTCGGAAAGTTTTCCAAAACTAATAAAAATTTCTATATTTTGCCACGTTTGTTGGGGAATATAGAAAAATTTTGAATTTATAAATTCCGGATCATTTTCAATTAAAAAATGAAATTATTTTTCTTTAAATTGGGAATTAACTTGAAATACTAAATTTAAAACCGACTTTTTACCGAGACTTGAGATAACACATGATTAATAAGGTATCGTTTTATACGGGCATTGTGGGGGTGCTAATCTTTCTCCGCACGTAACCGAGTCCCGAACCCGTTTCGTTGATTTCTCTGGTTTAAAACGCAGACTTGAAATTGGTTTTAAAAATGTTTTAATTAATTTTTAAAATATTTTATAAAACCGGTTTTAATAGGTGGCCGATCACACCTAGCTAAAAAAGATTGATGGCGACTCCATGCCTTTTTCAAGGTCATTTTCAAAAACCTTCATTTTTCTAGAGGAATTAAGTCGACTTTTCCTTTTTTTTTTTAAATGTCATGCTTAACGAATAATAAAGTCTTGCGATAAGACTCGTTATTTTTTAGGTTGCGACACAATCAACAACTAACCTTTTATAAATAAGCCTCTACTGTACTGCTAATTTCCACCTATCAACATTTTACTGCTCCTAGATGATATTAGCTCATCATCTCTTTTCAAACCAAATGCTTTCGACAAATTGCAAAACTCACCTCCAAAAACAGGCATCGCCTTTCCCCACTCCCACAGATCATCAAAGTCCTGCATCTTCAATTGATGTTGGCATATCCTTCAATATAGCATGGGATTTGTTAGCTATCCATTTCATGACAGATATTTCATTGCCCTGTGAGAGTTGAGATCCTGAAAAGGCTACGTGTCCCATAGATTTCCCCTGATATGGTGGAGTTGCCCACAAACGAAAAGCAGAATCAAACCAAACGGTGGCCTCCCATTTTGATGGGTGTATAGCGAATCTTTTGGCCAACAACTAAAGGAATATATGTCATGCTCCAATAGAACAAAAACCTTCTCATTTGGGTTATCCTCTTGTTGTAGATATTTTGGATGTAAGGATATTTTAATCTTTTCATCTCGATCAAAAGAGACAAATAAGTCGTGCAGCATCACTTCAGACATGTAATGACGAGGTCAGGGATTATCACTATTGGCTATCCCACCTCAGACAATTGATCATGAACGCATGTCATCCATTCATGACAAGAAACGTACCGTGTAAGGCCAACCAACCTAATTGGCCCACGTTATTCGTGTCTCTTCCTCCCTCTCTCTCTCATATAAGGTACCTTCCTTTCTAGGTAAGGCAAAGCCTCTAATTTTCACTCTCATTTCCCTTTGTCGTAAAGATCTCGCAATCACTGCAATGTTTGAAATTTCAAAAAGAGTAAAGATGGATAGGGAGGTTGAAAAATCATGGAAGGAAAAGAGTCACCACCAATCTTTTTGGGTTAGGTGTGATTGGTCACCTATAAAAAATTATCTTTTTAAGAAATCCTAAAATTAATTAATATTTGTTTAAAAGATAATCTTTGAAGTCTACGTTAAAACCAGGTAACAGAGAGGTTCGGAAGTTGGTTATATGTGGAAAAGGTATTAGCACATCCATAACAGCCGTAAGTTAGTACCAAGTAATCATGTATTTTTCTTAATTTTGACAAAATGGTTCTGATCGTAGTATTTAAAGATAATTCCTATAATCAAATCATGTAACGAATCTTGAAAATTTTTGTTTGAGAGTGAGAAAGGGGTTTTAAAGAAATTTTCCTATATCCTTCGGTAGCTGGGACAATATATGATTTTTTTTTTGTTTTTGATTTCCATCTTTCTTTTTCTAAAAGGATATTTCTTTACGAAATATAATTATTAGAATTTTTCATAGACGTCTAGCGAAAACCTAATAAGTACCTCCACTCCGGGACATTGCCTCATTTTATAAAAAAACAAAACGACTCCATGAGCAATGACATGAATGTATTATGGATGTCGGTATAATGGTCATGTAATCACAAATAGTAAGGAAGATAAATGATACAAAGTTAGAATAAATCTTATTTTATTTTTTTGACAACAATTGTCATTTTTAAATGAGGTATTGCAAAGATCTTTAGCGTTGGAGAATTTCCTAAATCCTCTCTCAATCCAAGGAGAATTTAGGAAATTATTCCTTACTCTCAAGGATCCATGCAATACAAGTGAACAATTTTATCTAGTTGGCCACCTAAACAAATCAAAACATCATCATGAACAATTTTAATGGAAGAACATAAGCAACTTTGATAGAAAACAATGATAGATAGATTTTGAAAATTAATTACATAACATGTCTAGGGCTTTGAAATCACCCTTAACCAAATAAAAGTTTAGCCTAGCATAGGCATTGTAAAAATAAACATAAAATTAAAGAGAATCTAAGAAGAAAATAAAAGAAAGAAAGAAGAAGAATATTAATTATCCAGCCTCTTGTTCTCTCAAAAACTCTAAAACAAAGAAGATATCAGAACTTTGATGCTTGGAGAAGTGTAAATTTCGTTTGCCCCTTTGATCTTTATTTATAGGCAATAGCTAAGGCATCAAACAAGTAAATTTCAGCTCTCTCCCTTCAATAAATGCTGACTTGTGGCTAAAGTTAAGGAAAGGTGGCTGACTTTTATGTTTTAAGGAAAGATATAAGCATTGGCAGCCAAGTTTGAATAAAGTAGGAAAGTCTTAGTCAAAGCACTCTTTAATGAGGAGAGATTACAAACTTGTAGCCAAAGTAAGTGTAAGGAAGAAAAGTCTTGGCTGATTTAATTCTCCTACTTTGACTAGGATTAGCTTTAAGGAAAGATACTTGCAATTAATACAATTAATGCAAGTTTGACAAAGTTGACAGCCACTAATCCTTCTTTGACAAGGATAAACATAAATGTCAGCTAGGGTATTAAGAAAAAAATGTGATTTGCGGCTAGGGTTTTTTCTGCCACTAGGGTTGTTTAGAAAGATATTCCAATACTGATTTGGATGACTATTTCTTATTCGATTTAAGCCCATGACCAACCGTTGGAAGGTAATCAAGTGATCTTCAAAAGTCAAGAAGGAAGTTTCTTCGAATAAAGAATCTAACATCACGTTTTCTTAGCAACAAGCTCCAGAGGTCAAATCTGTCTTCTTGCTTTGCACCAAGAATTTGATCTTTTTGACTCCCAAGTCATTTTCCTTCTTGTGATTGTGATTTTGTAAGCTTTTTAACATCCTAATTGACATGTTTTGACTTCATCTCTTCCAAAATACCTACAAAGCATAAAAACCTAGTAAAATGTCAAGGAACATAAGAATCAAAACACAAAGTATAAGGAAATTCAATAGGAAAATGCATGAAATTAAGCACTTATCACAAAGTCTTTGTTTCATCAGCTTCAGCCATTGTACCTGAAAATAACAAAGAAAAAGAAAGTTTAAATTAAGACTAAGGTTGCTTGGTATTAATATTAACAAAAAAATAATAAACAATTCCCCGGCAACGGCGCCAAAAACTTGTTGTCGGATTTACACCACACAAGTGCATGTATCGTAACAAGTAATATAGTGAAAAATAAAGTGTCGAACCCACGAGGAATTGCTATTAAATTTGCTAAGTACTAAAATTAAAACAACCTAATCTTATCTAAACAAATAATTAAAGATAGTAATTAAAAACTAAAATTAAAAGAAACTAATACTGAAAACAAGTAAATTAAAAAGGGATGAACTCAATTAATTATGAAAATCCTAGGATTACAACTTCCCTCAACACTTCACTTGAATCTCTCTCTAACTCTTCACTTGATTAATGATCCTGAGTTGTTAACCTAGAGTTCTATCTTATTTATAAGCATCTGTCGATGGTCTTATAAAAATATCCTTCCTAACCAATTAACTATATGTCTATGATAATTGAATTAAAGAAGAACTCATTAAGCATAGGCTCTAACAATGGTTACACATGACAAGTAAGTATATTTCTATCCTACCTGCAGATCAATTCATCCTAATAAATGAATATGAACCATGTGTCATTCAATCTATGTCTAACACTAAACTCCCTATGTCTAGTTGTATTTAGGTTAACAAATCAATCTAATTGGTGGCCAATCAATTAGAAGCATTAAGAACAAGAATGAATAAACAACTCAACAAACCTTTAAATCAAGCTAGAGAGAGAAAGTAAATTCAAACTATGTGTTCAGATCCATTGAAATCCTAGTAAAAGAGATTTAGTTCATGATAATTAATGAAAACAAAAACCATCATCAACTACACAAGAAAAATAAAGAAGAGAAAAGAGAAAACTAAGAGTTGTCAGTTCTTGAGTCTTCAATCTTCAAGCTTCCAATCTTCTTGAGAGACGTTGATGGTGACTATCTTCTTTAGGGAAAATTAGGTTTTTGGATGTCTAATCCTCTTTATTCTGACCTAAAAGAGTCCTATTTAAAGTGTCCAAGGCCTCCTAGAGTCCCAAACTTCGTTCCCAAGCAACCAGGTAAAAATCAAGCTTTTTTGCGTTTTTTCACGATTTTGCGGGTACTGTTCACGAGTCGGCGCCATAACCCCAACTTTTTGTCCGCTACCTGCAGGTTCTGTCATCTTTTTGAACTTCGGAAGCTGTTTTGACTAGGAAAATATTGTTCGATTTTGACGCACCTTATACCGTTGGAAAGGTATGGAAGTTAGCTTCAAAAGTCAAGAAAGAGAGTTTTCTCATTTGAAGTGTTTAAGACCGATTTTTTTGTGAAAGAAGCTTTGAATCTGCCTGTTCATTGGAATGCACCGATTTTTGTCGTTTTGCACCTCGAAACTCCAAATCACCTTGGACCTATAAAAACACATAAATAACAACTAAATAAATTATTTTAAACATAAAATGGATAAGTAAAATAAATATAAAAACATCTAAAACTAATCAAATCTTAATAAAATTCTCAAGAACTTAGCCGATTCAAAAGCATAAAAGGTGACAAAATAACTATATTTCCTAGAGTTATCAATAGAAACAATTTAGCAAGTATATAATGAAAAGGTGTGAAATGGACAACTAGACAAATGATTGAAAATGCATTATGTTCATCATTTATTCGTATGATTAGAGGTAAACAAAGCCCATACAAGAAAGATCCCTAACGCTTTTGGACAAAAGCAATAGTGTCATAACGTGCCAAATACGAATTCAGCATGCTAGACGCAAATTGTGGAGTCGTCACTAATCTTTTTTATGTAGGTGTGATTAGCCATCCATAAGAATCTATCCAATTTATAGTAATCTTAAGCTCGACGAAGACACATAAAAAGTATAGGTCCTAGTCTATTTTACCAGAACTAAGTTCGGGAGTACGGTTACGTGTGGGGAAAGATTAGTATCCCCACAACGACCATCCAAGAGGACGATACCTAATTAATCAAATATTATCCTAAATTTGGTTTGTATTAATGGTCTTTAATTTTGATATCTTAAATATTGGAAAAATTCTTTAAAGTATTCTCCATCGTTGGTGGAATCCCAAAAAGAAATCTCCTCACCTCAAGAGTATTCAAGAGACACCATTTGTTTCCCTAAAAAGGCTCCATCATTAGATTTATTAAGCATGTTGTGGAAAAAGATACTTGTAAGTCCTAAATTTCAATTTTAAATTATCTTATTATCATAATATACTTTTATTATTAAAAATAAATTTCAACCAATAATATTGAAAGTCATCCTCTAAATTCTTCATCATTGGCGGAACTTAGAAAAATCTTTTTTCACCTAAAAATTTCTTAGAAGATCGACCGTTTGCAATCCCCTAAAATTCGATCATAGGAAAGGTCTTAATTTAATTTTTATTGTTACTTAAATATTTAAATATTGAAAAACTTCTAGAATCCTTTCGACATTTGAGAGTAATTCTAAAAATCTATCTCACCTCAAGAATCTTCAATGAAAACCATTCGTTCTTATGAAGATTTGTCGTCGAATTATTAAATTTAAATATTATCATCAAAAACTTTGAATATTGGAAAATTTATAGGTTACTTTCTACCATTCGGGTTAGATATCTAAAAATTTCCCTCAATTTTTTTTTTAGAAATTGACAATTTGCAACTTTCTAGAAGTTCATCATTGGAAAGTCTCGATTTAGTTTTTCAATTTATTATCATAAATTATGAAAACATATTATATGAACAAATAAAACAAAGTCCAACAAATTAAGTTTTAATTATATAATCAACAAACATAAAAATAAATATATAAACAAACAATCAATAAAATAAAAATTCACATTAAATTTAAATTAACAAAGAAAATAAAATAAATAAACAATCAATGAAAATAATAAAATTCACACTAAATAAAAAGATTAAGCTAAATATTAATTAAATAATAGATACTTAATTAAAATAATTAACCAAGAGAATAAAAATATTTTTTAGAAATAAACGAAATTAAAAAATAAAAAAGTATATAAAAGAATTGAAAGAAAAACAAAGAATATATATAAAAAAAAAAAAAGCCGCATTTGGGTCGGGTTTCAATGTTGACCCGTGCGGGTCTTGCTGAGGATCCGACCCAACCTCTTTATAAATCCCTTTTCTTCTGTTTCATTTTTTATTTTTTCTCTCAAAACCCAAACCATCAAGCAGATATGAACCTAGTTCTCGGCGTCGAAAAATTCATATCTTCCTTTTTTTTTTTTTTTGAAAACTTGAGTCCTTTCTTTGTGATTTTTCAAAACCTCATTTTCTCTTAAACAACTAGATTTATCATTCAAAAGAAAACTCTTCAAAAAGTTTTTTTTTTTTTCTTTTGTTTTCCAGAAAGAGAAATTCGAAAAAAAAATAAAAAATCTACCTTTATTTTTTTTGAAAACCGAAAAACTTTTTGCTCTTTTTTGCTATGATGATTGTTGTTTTTTGATCGTGATGATGCTTATTTTTACCTTAGAAAAACAGAAAATTCAAAGGTTTTTGTGATTGTTATCTTTTTTCTTGATTTTCTTTCACCGATTCAACCCAAAGCTTTCCTTTTTTCCGGATTTGTTCTTTAACTCCAAGTCTTTTCAAAATAATTTCAACATGTTTTTAACAACAAAATCCTTTGATATTTTTTCTGATTTTCCTTGCTTTTTCGGTTTTTGAAGAATTTTTATTTTTTGATTTTTCCGAAAAATAATAAATAATAATAATAAATATAACAATAAAAAGAATAACAATAAAAGTAATAATCGTAAATAAAAAAATAAATGTCCAATAGTCAAAGAGTTAAGGTTTGATGTTAAAAAACATTTTAACCCCCCCTTAATTATTTTTCCTGAACAAAACGAAATTATTGTAGTAAAATCACATAGAGTATTACATCTAAGCCCCAAATTTTATCAATTTTTACAATATAATCCAATTAAATATAACCCCAAATGATTGAACTAACATCAAAAGACGGTTAAATCATTGCAGAAGAAAGCTGAGATTATGAAGTAACAGGTAGGATTAGTTCTCATATCCACAGCAGAGTTTAAGAGTAATCCAAATTTTGGGAATATTTTCAAAAGATGCCTCACTGGTATACAACTAGATTGAGGCAAACAAAGCCAAAACTCTCTTCAACCTTTCTTAAGCATAACACCAGATGCCACCAACTACAACTTCACATTTGTTCTATAAATTATTTCTTTCATTAGACTGTGTTTGGGCATAGGATTATGAACCAAAGACAATTTACACATCAATATTAACTTATCTTATAAACAATCCAGTACACTAAATGCAACCTTATAGTTAATTAGGCCATATATGGCATTCTCTCTTAATACCACTCACATTGACCATAAAGACTTCTTCTCCTACTAGATATCTAATCAAGGATCCTCTAGAACATGAGGGAATATAAAAGAAAAAAAAAAAAATCATAGGCATAGTTGCAATGGCATTTAAAGTCCATTTTAAGTTAACTTTCACTATGTGAAAAATACCTTAATTATTTCAACATAGCAAGCATATTTAAATTCATGAACAGTCTACAAGCCGAATCCCTTTTTCCATCAACAAAATTGGGGTTGAATGAAAAAAGTATGTACTTATATTCTGAATACTATCCAACGTACCAAGTAAAACCTAACGGTTCATTTGAATGGGCGGTGAGATTGACTCTGGTGAGATTGAAAATAATTGTGGTGATAAAATTAGTTACTGTAGTGGTAAGATTGTCTACTGTAACAACGAGATTCAAATTAGTTATAGGATATATGTTTGGATAATAAAACAACAATAGCGGTGAGATAAAAATGAAAAATGATAATTAAGAACATTAACCTAATGTATTGATAAATTATTTTTATGTATATATTAATGATATTTAACACATATTATTTCATATATTTATTTAAATATTTTAATTAATTAACTAATTATTATATAATTATATAAATTTATTTATTTATTATATTAAATAAAATATAAATATTATTTTTAAGTAAACTAACAAATAAAAATGAGAGTTAAAAAATAAATAAAGTAAAAAATAAATGAATAAAAAATAGTAAAAATGAGATAAAATTCCCATTACATGATCTTGTTGAATATTAAACCCTTGCCCCTCTAATTCCCAACTAAAATGGTAATGCAATTAAAAATAGGGTAAATCTCAAAAACATGCCCTCAATAGTTAAATATTTGTTAAATAGTCTAATTGATAAAAATTATTTGAAAAAGAGAAATGAAAAATTAGAAATTATTATAAAGGATATTATAAAGACAAAATTGTCCTTAATGAAAAAACTTACTTTTCCTTTCTCCTCACATTAAGAAAATATTATTTTTTTTAAAATTTTAACTGAAAATAAATTTAAAAAATTAAATATTTATTTTTTAATATTTAAAAAATTTTAAGAAAATTATTTTTAGAAATATTGTTTTTATTTTTTAAAATTTTTTAATTATAAAAAGTAAATAAAAAATTTAAATATTTACTTTTTAAAATAAAAAAAAATATTTTTAGAAAAATTTTATTTTTTAATTAAAAAGTAAATTAAAAAAATAAGAGAAAAAAAGAGGAGAATGTTTTTTTTTTATCAAGGATAATTTTGTCTTTACCTTAACAATTTTTTATTTTTCATTTCTCTTTTTCAAATAATTCTTACTTATTATACCGTTTAATAATTATTGTATTATTGATGATATGTTTTTTAACTTTACCCTTTAAAATATCGTAAGATACTATTCAAATACAGGTTGCGATGCGTTTAACTACTATTGACTTCTTAAATTCTACGCATCGAAAATACAGTGAAGTCCAAATAAAATCTAAGTCAACCCCTCAAAAGGTTTCAAGTGACTTGATCATTACTAGAGGAGATTTGAAGGAGAAATTTTATTTCAATCAATATTTTCAAAAGTCCAAAAATAAATTTTTTTGTTTGGGTAAGACTTGCTCTTGGGCTAGGCCCATCCGTTGCTCGAAATTTTTTTTGATCTCTTACCTAGGCCCGACCCAAGTTACTGTTCATTTATTAAAAAAAATTTATTTTTATTTTTATATTAATATTTATATATTTTATAATTAAATTTAAATAAAAAATAATATTTTAATGTATAAACAGTGATCTTGGCTTGGCCAACCAGGATCATGAAAAATCCTGAATTAGGCTGGGCCTATTGGGTCGGACAGGCTACCAGATCCTTGAACAAATCTAGATAAAAGTAAGAGAGAATTTCAAATTTTAGAAAGAATTTCAAGAGGAGATTTGAGAACTTCAAAATCCCTTTTGAAAGTAAGAGATGGTTTTCCCAAATTCCTCCAAATCTCCTTTTAGTGTATTCCAACATGACCCATTATAAAATATAAAACTAAAAAAAAATTTATCATTTTATTTAACTATGATATATATTTTTTATTTTTATATTATTAATACTATTTATATATTTTTACGAATATAATGATATCCATATTGCATATTTTTTTTATACATCTATGTATTTTTTATTTTTAATATCATTATTTTTCTTTTAAAATTATTTTTTTTATTTCATGAAATTTTAATTGCTAAATTTTATTCTAAAAAAAAAGTATCCAAACAAAACAATTACAAATGTTAATATTTTGAAATGCCTTCATTTTGAATTTTTTTTATCCAAACGCACTATTAAAATTAATTAGGGACAATAATATAACTGTTTAAAATAAGTAAAGTTTGTTTTACAATTCTAAAAATATTTTTTTGAAAAATAAAAAGACACTCAATTTCTTCGTAAAAGATTACAAATAATAACTCTTTGAAAAGATAAATAAGTCTATTTTTCGATTTCAACCGATTTGGGTCCATACCACTTCCAATTGGGTGAATTTCACTCGAATGTGCAAGTTTGTTCAAATTAGAATGATAAAATCCGATCCGTTTCACGAATTTTGCATCGATTTATTTTGAATTATTATTATTATTTTTTGAAATAGGAGCTGATAATTTTGATAAATGATTGTTTCGCCCCGTTTCGTTTTTTAAAATTACTATTCTACTCCTTAAAATATTTTATATATCTTTTATATATTTTTAATATATTAGATATATATATTAAAATCATATATATACTAATATTATATATATATATATATACTTTATATATATCTATATTATATGTATATTATTTATATACTAAAATTATGTTCATGAATAAATTATAATATATTTTTTTATAATATTAAATTAAAAATAATTAATAAAAAGTGAAATGAAACAACGTAAAACAGTATGTAGCGATTATGGATGTTTTTAACATCTATGCAAAAATAAATTAGAGGTAGATAAAGTAATCTTCACCTCCACCTTACTCCATTACCATTTCTAGTCCAAATCGAGTCAAACGCATAACTAACGGTCGAATAAAACTTTGAGAGTTTTCTAAAAAGATTTTAAACTCAAATTTTAACCAGAGGCCAGATCTCCACCCAGGGGTCTAAGTTCTTCAAAAAATGTCCTAAAATCTAAATTCTTTGAAAATAGAAAAGAACAAAATATTTAACTATAACAGTGCATTGTAAGAAGCATTCTAGAATAGTCTAGTGACATATTCTACTAAAAATTCATTTTAATTCCAAAAAAAAAAATGCAAACGATATGTCATTGTAAAGCTTATGAAATCTAGTTTCATAAAAAAAAAAAAAAAACTCTGATGAATTTAGAAGTGTTGAGTTTTAATTTATCTAGAATTGATCAAGATCTTATTGCTTATCTTACATCGAATTCTAATCTTATTTTATTTGACTTTCATATTATAAAAATGGGTTTCTAGGTTTTAAACAATTATATAATGTTTTGGGAGTTTTAGAGGGAAGACCTTGTAATTCTGTTTTTTTTTTTTTTACTTTAGGTGAAACTAAGATAGATTTAAGTGATTGTTCTTGTGAGGCGATTGAGAAAGGATGTACAAAGATCTTTGGGGTAATTTGAATAGCTATTGAGAGAGATTTTAATGTACTTTAATTTCTTAATAATAGAAAATTTATTTATTCTGTGGATGTAAGCAAGTGGCTGAAACATATAAATTTTTGTGTATTTTTGTTTGCTTGATTTCTATGTGATTTTTCTTTCATTGTTTATTGGGTAATTTTCCAACAAAAAGACTTTCATACGAAGATATTTTAGATAAAAAAAAAAAACCCTTGAAATCCAGTATACTCTATTTCGAGAAATAGACTCAAAGGAGAAACATTTCAAATTCTGATGAAAACAACTTTATTTCTTCAAAGTGCTTAAATATTTAAGATAATTATAAAAAAGAAAAAAATTTCAATTATCACCCAACCCTTCTTAAAACGATTAAATTTAAGTATCTACAAGAACTCTAATATTGTATTCTGAAAGCAGCATGACCAAATCAAAAAATTATACAAATGGTATGAAAAGTCCTAAAGAAAATGGCTTTATTAGTTTATTTCCATACCATTTTCAATGAGTTTCTATGCTTTTGTTATTTTTGTCAATTACAATTTTATTCTAATATTTGAATAACTACATGATCTAGGGAATGTGCTTCTGAACAAACGAACACCTCTAACATCCTATTTTTTTTTTTATTTACAAAAATATAAAAAAAATCAAAATTTTTATAGACTTATCCATGGGCCGGACTGCAGCCCAGAATTTTTTTTCTTCTTATCCAAACCCTAATCGGTTCGAAAACCTATTTTACTGTTTATTAAATATTAAAATATTATTTTTATATTAATATTTACATATTTTGTAGTTAAATTAAAGTAAAAAATTATTTTTTATTTATTTAATGAATATTAATTCTAGTAGGGTTGACTCGAATTACTAAAATCTTTGTACAAACACGATACAATTCAGGTCGAGTAGATAGCCCGACCCTTGGACAGGTCTAAATTTTTAGTAAGATTTTTTTTTTACTTTAACAATTTTTTTTTTTATATATAAAAGAGGTTTCAGTGTGGAGATAGAGAAATGGATTACAGATGTTGAGATTCAAACTTGATTCAAACTTGTTGGATGTCATCTTTTAACATTAATTACATGAACCAACTAGATTAAGCTACGGTTTCACAAGATGATTTTTTGTTTAAGAAAATCAACACTTATTTAGTTTTACTAATATTTTTTTTTGTTGCTAAAAGTGAAACTAATATTTCAATGTAAGGAAAAAGATGAACAATGAAAAGAAAAGGGTTAATATGAAAAACATGCAGTCCACAGAGAATTATTGTGAAATGGTATAATAAATAAAAGTTATTTGAAAAAGAGAAATGAATAATTAGAAATTATTATAAAGGATATTGTAAAGACAAAATTACCCTTCATGAAAAAACTTATTTTTCCTTTTTCTTTCATTAAGAAAATATTATTTTTTAAAAATTTTAATTCAAAATAAATTTAAAAAAATAAAATATTTAAATATATATATTTTTTAAAATTTAAAAAAAATTAAAAAAAATAAAGAAAAATTAATTTTAGGCATATTATTTTTATTTTTTTAAAATTTTTAATTAAAAAAAGTAAATAAAAAATTTAAAAATTTATTTTTTAAAATTAAAAAATTTTTATTTTAGAATATTTATTTTTTAATTAAAATGTAAATTAAAAAATAAAAGAAAAAGAGAGGAGAAAGTTTTTTTATCAAGGATAATTTTGTCTTTATAATATCTTTTTAACAAAGTCTAATTATTCATTTCTCTTTTTCAAATAACTTTTATTCATTATACTATTTCACAATAATTTCTTATAGACTGCATGTTTTTCATATTTCCCCAAAAGAAATTGAGGGCCAGACAGAATAGATTCTAGTCTATGACTCTCTGCTACAATTTTTATGTGAAGAATTTTGTGTGGGTATTATTAGACAAGTGAGCAGGAAAGAAAGATACGAGATATATAAGACATTTAATGTAAATCAAAATCAAATCCAACATAATTGAGCACTATCGTTATGTTCATTTTTTTTGTATTTCTTTTCTTTTTCTTTTTGGATTAAAGCCTTTCCTTTATATGTTCAATGTTCATCCATCGTTGACAACTTCTTCCTTTTGTTTTTTTGCAATAATGACATTCCTCACATCAAAATTGTAATGTCGAACTTTTTATTATCAAATCCCAAACCATATCTATTTAAAAACATATAGCTTTTGGAAAAGCACTCATATATTTTTCTATCTATTGTCTATACTGTACTATAAATATTTTATTTTTGAGTTTTTGGTATTAAAAAAAAAAAGTTAAATAGATTATCAAACAGCGCTAAGAACAGTAATATATGGAAAACCAAATAATGGATTTATTGTTTTTTCGGAAAAAGATATGAGCTTTACTTGATAGAAAAGACGGAAAAAAATGGATTTAAGTACCCACATAGTTTCTGTATTATAGTGAAAAGAGTAATTTCGTCCTTGTACTGTAAAAATGAGTAATTTAGTCACTGTACAATTGAAATATGTGCAAATAAGTAAAATTGATAATGATGTTAACGAAAAACCGTTAAAATGCTGACGTGGACTCGTAAAATTTAACAGAATTAATGACTTGGAATAAAATATGACTTGAAATATATCTAAATCTGTTAGATTTTACAAGTACACGTCAGCATTTTAACGGTTTTTCATTAACATCGTTATCAATTTTACTTATTTGCACCTATTTCAATTATACAGGGACTAAATTACTCACTTTTACAATATAGGGACTAAATTACTCTTTTCACTATAGTATATGGATTATGTAGGTACTTAAACCAAAAAGATGAGTATGAAAAACATATCAATTTAACGATTAAATTATGAAGTAAGAAAGAAGTTATAAATATTAATTATTGAATTAATAAGTTTTTTTATCCTTAATCCTTGTCATCTTCCTACCAATTCTAAAGTCAAAAGAAACAATAAATTAAATGTTAAGAGTTCAAAAGTTTGTAAATCAATAAAAAAAAAATAAGTGAAAAAAAATTGATTTCCTGAATTCATTGAATGAACAATATGTTAGTGATGGAGATGTTATATTATTAGAGAATGATCAATTTGATTCATGAAATAATATAAAAAAACAAAAAATTTACTCATGAATAAAATAAATAAACAAAACTTTGAGTTTGGAAAGAAATACATTTTTTCATGTCCGAACTATTACATTTATGTTAATTTGATGCCAAGACAATAAAATTCGTAATTAAGCATTACTTTCGTCAAATAAATTACATCCTTGCTGGATAATGTTAGACTGTTAGTCTAAATGTATTATGTGACAAAATCTTGTCAAAAAAATGTGCCGCATGTCATGTTATTTTTTAAAATAACTATACTTTATTAAAAAAATTTAGAAACATTATTAGAATTATAAAAAAAATTAGAATTAAATTTTTATTTTTGAAAAAAAAAATTGCTTAAACTTTTTTAATTTTGAAATTAAAATAAAAAATTTTGGAAAATAAAAACTGAAAATAAAAATTTACTTTTATTTTTTAAAAATTTAAAAAGATAAAAAAAAATTAAAAAAAAAGAGAAAAGACAATAGAGGGGAGAAAGGGAGGAAAGTAAAGAGAGGGAAGGAGGGTTGGCCCCTTCCCCTCGCTTTCGCTTTCTTTTTTTTTTTCTCTCGCTTCTTATTATTTTTTTAAATTTTCTAAAATAAAAAAAATGGATATTACATTTTTTCTATTTAGTGTTATGATTTTATTGATTATTTTTAAGTCATGTCAGTTTACTGTTAATAAAATTAATATGTAGGATAATTTGTTTAATAAAAATAAAGTTTGAATACTTAATTACATATTTTTATTATTTAGATATCAAAATAACATAATAAATGATATAATTAGATAGACAAACTCCCTCTTTTTATTATTTGTTTTCACCCATCTTCCTTGGCTCAGTTGTTTTTAACGTTCTCCTGTATTGTACTATCTCGAGTTACTTTTCATTTGCCCCTTTAATTTCTTTCTCTTGTTTTCCCAATCTTCTTTTTTGGATTTTAAGATATTATCTTTTGCAAGCAAACAAAAATTTTTTTTGACTCAATTTTCTTTTAAAAAAAAATTAATTTACTGAAAAAAACCATAAAATGAACGAGCAACGGATTGAATGAGACTCTTAGTTGTATTTTTTCATGTGTTAAGCAAAATAGATTTTTTCTGCCTTCATTTAGTATCTCTCTTTGTGTCCCTTCAATAATTTTTTGTTATGTGTTTAAATAAAAAATAATTGTGTTTAACTGTTTATAAATTAAAGATAACTTTGAGCACGTGTCGAAAAATCAGTGAAGGGGCACAAAAAGAGACATCAAATAGGGCAGAAGAAATCTGTTCGTGTTAAGCATCCAATCTATAATATTAATTGTCAATAGGTGGAGAGGTTTAATATAAATATAATACTATAAGGAATTCAAGACTTAACAGATATGCGATAACACCACTTTAACAGACCCATATTACGTGTAGATGGTAACAGACAAATTTACCACGTAATAAACTCGAAAGGGGTAAAACAAGAGTAACATACAACAACAAAATAATAGAACATGGACTTTGATATCATGTTGGGTATCTAACTTAAAATCAATTGACAATAAATTGAAAAGCTCAATTTGAATATAAAATCACATGAAACTCAAGACTTAACCTATATGAGATAAAATCACTTTAATATCGTGAATTTAAAACAAATGGGAGCTCAAGTTGTATTTATCATGAATTTGAGAAGTATATTTTAAAACAAAATTATCATAGAAAAAGGATACCTCTGGCATAAGTAGCATATATTTAAAATATATATAATCTTGACAACAAGATTGCTAAGGTAAGTGACAAGTGTTTTTTTTTCAGAATAATGAAGGAATTATTTTATTTGATAAAAATACTTTTGAGATTTTATATTCAAAGGGTTAAATATTAAAATTAAAAAAAAAATCTAACATCTAATATATATATATAATTTTGGCTCAAGACTCTTTGGTTGTGTGACACGTGTCCTTTTTAAAACAAAAAATGAATTGTTTTATTTGTCAAAGATAGTTTTAAACTTTGGTAAAATTTTAAAAAAAATAAAGAGATGAGGTAGGTTAAAAAGAAAAAAAGAAAAAAGAAAAAAAGAAAAAGAAAAAAAAGATGAAAGGGATATATGACGAGTATCTTATTTTATTGTAGATCTGATAATTTGTGTATTCGTATCATAATCGTGTTTAAGGTATTTTATATTAATATATATTTTGACGTATTAATAATTTGTATTATATGGATTTTGACACATTCGTGTATTCGTATCGTATCCGTGTTTATTTTTCATGTCGTATTTTAGTTTTTTTTTGTGTCGTGTAATCGTGTTGTCCTCAATATTGCCAAGTCTATCTTATTGTAATATATATCTAAGCCTTATAAGATTGATTACATGGCCTCTTTGTATGACATGTGTCCTCTTTAAAACATGGTTTAAATTTCTTAAATTGTTCAAAATATTTATTATAAATAAAAAAACAAAATAACAAAATAAAACAACATTTTTGACAATAAAAAAAATGTTTCAATTCAACAAAAAAAATTAGGGATTTTCCAAATTTCTCACACACTGACCCGCAATTTGCATGTTCGACCCTAGGTGATTTTTTTATTTACTTTTCAAATTTTTATTATTTTACTATTTTAGGATTTTTGACCGTTTGTAATATTTAAAAAATAATAAATTGATAAACTACAAACCACAATTTTATTTTGTTATTGTTCATTTATTATTTTATATTTAAAAAATTAAATAGGCAAAATAAAAATATAAAAAATGGGTTAGTAACTCAGTAATTTAGCAAAAAAGAAAAAAATCAATATTTTTTCAACATAAATAAAAATTTATGAAATTTAAATTTATTAATAAGAATTTAATCATAATAAAAATAATTTATTTTAAGATTATATTTTAAATGATGATTTTATTTCACAATTAAATTGTCATTGTCAATAGAATTTGATAACATGAATATTAATATATTTTTATATCATAAATAAAATATATGTTATACAATAAAATGTAAATATTTTTAGTAATAAATAACACTTACAAATACATTTATGTTATGTAATTTATAAATAAAATAATTTTCACATATTTAATTTTTATAATTAATAAAATATGATATATTGATATTAATATATATTAATATTTAAATAAATATTTAAATAAATAATAATTATTTAATATAATTCAACTTAAATTTATTTATAATAATTAGTTTAATTAAAAAAATTATAAATATTAAAAAAATCGTCCAACGGTGAAAAATTTCTACTACATTATAAAGTGAAAATTTTAAGTAAGATTTTACCATTTATAGTAAAGTTAAGAAAAAAGCATGCTAACCACTTAGCTTTTTTCAATTTCCACATGCATTGATTTCACTTAATTTCCTATAAAAAAGAACTTTTTTCTAGCCATTACCCAACTTATTTATTTATTAGCCAACTTACATAATTAATTAAATTAATTCAGCCTATTTAGTAGAACATAGATCTGCTTATGGACCAGGCAGTCTACCTGACCCGGCAAAAATTTTCATGATTCGGGTCTGCTCGGCTTGGATCACTGTTTATATATTAAAATATTATTATTTTATTTAAATTTAATTATAAAAATATAAAAATATTTTTTATATTTTTAATATGATAAACAGTAACTTTGGGCTCATGAACAGAGTCTAGGTAAAGAAAAAAAAAATCTGGGTAACAACTCGATCCGATCCATGAACAGATAATATCACATCATTAATTAACTGAATTCATAAAAAAAGGGACAAAATATAATAGACTAATAGCAAAAAAAGTTAGACCAATGTAATCGTAGATTCAACCCCCATTTACAACACCCGACTACATCAACATATTTATTGCAAAACTACTAATACCAATATCTTAGTCATGATGATTGTAACACCGAATTGCTGTTTCCTATCGTGAATTTCAGCGTACTTTAAAACTTCAGCGACTCCAGGAGGCCTTGAACACTTTAAATAGGACTCTTTTAAGTCATAATAAAGAGGATTAGACATATAGAAACCTAATTCTCTCTCAAAAAGATAGCCACCATCAAATTCTCTCAAGAAGATTGGAAGATTGAAGACTCAAGAATTGACAACTCTTAGTTTTTTTTTTTTTTTTTCTTTATTTTTCTTGTGTTGTTAATGATGGTGAAACTATTTGAATATTTGTTTTCATTAATTATCATGAACTAAATCTCTTTTATTAGGATTTCAATGGAACTCAACACATAGTTTGAATCTACTTTCTCTCTCTAGCTTGATTTAATGATTTATGAAGTTGTTTGTTCATTCTTGTTCTTAGTGCTTCTAATTTCTTAGCTACCAATTAGATTGATTTGTTAACCTAAATACAACTAGACATAGGGAGTTTAGTGTTAGACATGGATTGAATGACACATGTTTCATATTCATTTATTAGGATGAATATATCTGCAGGTAAGGTAGAAATATATTTACTTGTCATGTGTAACCATTGTTAGAGCCTAAACTTAATGAGTTCTTCTTTAATTCAGTTATCATAGACATATAGTTAATTGGTTAGGAGAAATATTTTTATAAGACTATCGACAGATGCTTATAGATAGATTAGAACTCTAGGTTAACAACTCAGGATCATTAATCAAGTGAAGAGGTAGAGAGAGATTCAAGCGAAGTGTTGAGGGAAGTTGTAGGCTTCTATAATTAATTGAATTCATCCTTTTTAATTTACTTGCTTTTAATATTAGTTTCTTTTATTTTAGTTTTTGATTACCATCTTTATTTAGTTGTTTAGATAAGATTAAGTTGTATTAATTTTAATACTTAACAAATTTAATAGCAATTCCTCGTGGGTTCGACACTCTATTTTTCATTATATTACTTGTCAAAGATACTTGTACTTGCGTGATTAAAATCGACAACACTATCCCCACGCCCCAATCTTCTCTTTCTCCCCTTCCCCCCATGCTGTTCGCCGTCCGGCCTTCCCCCTCGTCGTCCACCGTTCGCCCGAGTTTTTCTCCTTTCTTTTCTTCTCTTTTCCTTTATTCTTTTCTAGGTAAATGTTAGGATTTTTTATATATATTTTTTTGTTTTTATTTTCATAAAATTAAACAAATAAATAATTTTTGTTTTTTTATTTTCAATGTGTTGTTTGTTTTATTTATAAATTTGTTTATTGATGTTTAAATTTTATTTAATTTTTTTGCAGGATATTTTTGAGCTTCTGATTGTGTTTTAGAGTAATTTATTGAGGTAGTTTTTTTGTATAATTTACTAATATTACATGTTTATGTTGAGTTAATTGTGTTAACGTATTTCTATGTTATTGAGATAATATTATTTGTGTTTATTTTTAACTTACTGTGTTGGTATTGGTTGTGTTGATAATATTTGTGTTGGTTGTGATTGTATTGTGGGAGACATAATTGTGTTGATAGTATTTGTGTTGATTGGCATATATGATTGTGTTATTGACATAAGATTTTTTGTTGTTATTATTGCCTTAATGGATTAGGCTTGGATAATGGATAGAGATAAATCTTGGATGTATTATCGATTGGACGAAGATGGATATATCAGTAATGAGTTCTTGAATGGAGTTGAAGAATTTAGAGCTTATGCGTATTCTCATAGTCAATACATGAGAGAGAATAAAATAAGATGTCCTTGTTCTATGTGTCAAAATAATCGATTTGCAGAAGCCGATCCAGTGTGTAAGCACTTGTATTTCAGAGGTTTTATTAATGATTATTTGATTTAGGATGCACATGGGGAAGCTCATCAAGGTCAATCATCGAGGTGTAATGATGATGTTAAGCCTAAAGCTAATATGGTGAGAGAGAATCCATATTCTAGAATGGTTATGGATGCTTTAAATTCAAATGTTAACTTGCCTGGTAATTATAGTGATGAGCCGATGGTTTAGGGCCAACAACCGAATTCAAGTTCAACAAACTTTTACTCTTTGTTGAATAAAGCAGATGAACTATTGTGGGCAGGTTGTCAAAGCACACAATCTTATCTGCGATGTCACAACTGTTAAATGTCAAGTTAGAATTTAACATGAATGAAGCTTCTTTTGATCGTCTAATAGTTATGATAAAATGTACGTTGTAAAAAGATGATAATTTACCAGATAATTTTTACAGAATGAAGAAGAGTACAAAATTTGGATTGGATTATGTGAAGATACATACATGCACGGATAATTGTATGTTGTTTTATAACGAGTCAACCGAGTTAACATACTGTTCAATATGTGGTCATCCTCGATATAAACCAAGCAAATCAAGTTTCGGGAGGGGACAAAAATTTCTTACAAGATTCTCCTTTATTTGCCTCTTATATAGAGATTGCAAAAGCTTTATATGTCAACAATAAATGCTGACTATATGGCATGAGATGGCATGCGCATAAAATAAGAAGAAGAAGAAGAAGAAGACGAAAGTGATGATGATGAAGACTAAAAGTCAAAATAAAAAATATGCACTTAACTTACTATTATATTTGGACGCTTTTTTATATAATTTGTACATGTTTTTATATGTTTGTTAGTTTCAAGTAATTTTTAATTACCGGTAATGTGAACTCATTTATTTATTTACCAATTAATTTTATGCAATTTTTGTTACAGATAATATGCAACTCGTAGGAAAACCTCAAAAGAAACAAAGAGGTGGCATATGGGCCATCGCGTTCAGAGCAGCCAATATGAGACACGAAACATCAGAGGTTCCGTCTAACCCTCGGATGCCAACTCAACTAGTTCCATCGAAACCTCTCCCCTCCGTGGCACTCTACAACATTGACCAGTACCTGGTCAATGACCCACCAACCATTGATGTCCCCGCAGAAACTAAATCGGATATCAAGGTTCCTGACTCGCAGCTCTCCTAGCAACCCACTGCTGATACTACCGCCTCTGAGAGCGTCACGAAACGAGGTCAAGGTTGAACAAAAGGGTTTCCAACACTAGCTAATCCTGACGATAGGTTTCGTTTGTCATATCTTCAGGACACGTAAGTTCATAGCAGTTTTTCTTAATTAATTCCATTATTTAAAATAGTTCATTGCATTTTTTTTTTTGGATTCAAATGCTTTACTTTTTATAGTACTTTCAAGGAGAGTTCTATCAAATAAAAAATTGTCGCATTGATCCGACAACATTTTAATGGACCGTGGTCAACTAGGAAAATGATTCCTTTTAGTGTCAAGGACTCAATATGGCATTTGTTTGTGGTATCATTTGCTAATTATTATTTTAATTACCCTAAAATTGAACATGTTTACTTTTATATACTAATTATTATTGATTATGTCATTGTAGGGAAATGCATGTGGTCTCTCGAAGAAACACCTTTCGTTAGAAGGATATGAGAGGCTACATGTAAGGAGCGAATGAAGGACATGCTGGGAACAGAGGGAAGAATTGCTATGGTTGCTTTTTCGACATGCTATGGTTGCTATGCTGGGAGTACTGATGCTTGGAAAAGAAAGTCTGAACAGGCCAAAGCTAATAGGAACATGAAAAAAGATGAAAGAATTACAAAGCACACGGGAGGATTATTCCTTTTTCTACTTCATGCGCATCGGATGGTAAGAACTTGTTGTATTTTCGACGTTATTTATATATTCAAAATCTTTATATTAACTTATATTCTATTAATCGTTTTATAAATGTAATGTATTGTGTGGAATTTTCATTGAATGTAGTCACAAGAGATACAACGTTAAGTTACCTTCCTGAAAGTATTTAACAAAACCAATAAGTGTGATTATGTGGACAATAAGTCCAAAGCTGTTAGTGTAAGTTTTTAACTATATAAGTGCATGTATATAAATAATTTTCTTCTGTATTATTAATTATCTATAACTGATGTCGATTATAATATATGCTATTGACTATATTTTAATATTTCAAATTGTAGGAAAACTATGTTGTTAATTTGCAGCAAAAGTATGATAATGATGCATCTATATACCCGAAGTTCGACCATCAGGCCTGGTCTCTATCTATTGGGGAAATTGAGCTTGCTCAAACTCATATTTATGGATTTGGGACAAGATCACGTACTCGTGATGTTTTCCCCTCTGCCAGCTTCAATTCACATGCGAGCAACTACTTTGCATGTGACCCATCAACTTCAACACAATATCCAGCAGTTGAGTCGAGGCAGTTCAAGAATTGCAGCAAAATGTCAACAACTTACAAACCGATGTCAAGGATGTCTTGTTTACATTGAAGTCGATATTCGAACCTATGATCCAAACACGTGATGAAGTTGGAACTTTTGGTGCAGAGGTAATGGTGGCGACTATGGAGGTGGACTCGATGACGATGCAAGACTTTGATTTGATTATGGATTGAATGCTTTAAAACACTTTTTAATAATTTATTAGTTGAATATTATTAAACTTTTTTATTATTTATGATTTTTATGCTTTTTATTATTTATGAATTCTTATTTAATTTTGATGCTTTTTATTTATTATTAGTTATATATTATCAAATGTTTATATTTGAATTGTTTTATTTGAAAAACCAATAATGAGAAAATAATTAAAATTAATTATATAAATTATTAATTATAAAAATTAAATTAATTATTCTGAAATTACTAATTTTCAACTGATATTTCATCGAAAAAATACTATTTTTGACGAAAAATCCGTTGGAAATAGTTTCTTCCGACGGATTTGCCTTGAAAAATAAATTCCATCAACTTTTTTTTTTCCATGGAAAAATCTATCACAAAAACTTTGTCGAAAATGTTTAGTATGAGTGATGGAAATTTTTTCCGACGGAATAGTATTAGCGACTTAACTATTTTCGACGAAAATTTCTGTTGAAAATAATTTTTTCCAATGGAATTTTGATTTTTTTTTTTTACAAAAATTTTTGTTGAAAAATATTTTTTTCTCTTGTAATGACTAAATCAATATGAGAGAATGTACTCTTAAAATCGTCTGAATAAGAAATTAAGTTCAAATAAAGTTCGGGAATACCCTTAACTTTCTTATTAAACGAAAGTTGAAAAATTAACGATAGATTGACTTTTATTTGTTTTTGGATCGATGAATGGCAATCTATAATTAAAAAAGGTGTAAATTTCTTTAAATATACACTAATTTAAGTAAATGAATAACATTAGCCACGTACACATATTTTATACACATAAATTACATATATAAATTAAATTGATATGTATGAAAGTTTAATATACCATCTTTTAAAATAAAATAATTATTTATTTATTTATTATGTGAGAAAGAAAAACTATCAGTAGATTTCTATTCCATATACCTTCTACATACAAAGAATTATTTACTTTTGTACATGCGAGTTTTCATTTCACATAAAATTATATTTATGAATAAATTATAATATATTTTATATATTATTAAATTAAAATAATTAATAAAAGTAGAATGAAACGGGATGGAATAATAATGAAGGTAAACGAACATTGTGGAGACAAAAATGATAATAATATTTTAATATTTATGAAAGAATCGAACGAAAAATGAATAAAATAATTCTTGCCTCCGCCCTGCGCTACATTGTCATTGCTATTACTACAAAGAATTATTTATTTCTGTACATGTAAAATTTCGTTTCACTTAAATTACATAATTATAGGCTAATATTCTCCACTCTCATCAATCAAGTTAACCATAGTTTATTTTCAGCATTTGAAATCAAAATCTTCAAATAAAAAAAAAAAATTAAAACTTAGGTGTTGGAAAAGTCTCTCGAACCCACTTTTTTACATTTGATTTGGATAATGGAGTGTAATATTCGATTAGGAGTGAAAATTAAAGCAATATTATCCGTAATATCTAAATAATTTTTTATTTATTTATAATAATTAAGCAGTACTATTGGTTGCATTGACAAACAGCCTGCAGGTAGAAAGCAAAAATCAACGGGTGGGTCTCTATAGTCTATAAATGTACAAGCGTAGTTTACTCCAAGCATGACTTGGACTAATGAGTTGTAAATAATTTTGACTTTCAAAGTCGGGACAAAGCGAGAATCTGGTCATGAGGCTGGCCATGGCATTGAGGAATTTCCTTGTTGACTTGGGTAGACTTCTTCTCGGTAACCTGGAAACTTTTGGCCAAAGCCCTTAGTTGGAATTTCTGTATTTTTCCGGTGGATGTTTTGGGCAGCTGAGATAGAAACTTCACCTTCTTTGGAACCATGAAATGGGGAAGATTTTGCCGACAGTAGGAAATTATATCGGCTTCCTTCACATCGTCTGTTTGCCCAGCTGCGTTCTCTCTCACCGAGATAAAAGTGCAAGGGCTCTCTCCCCAGCGAGGGTGCGGCATTGCAACTACTGCTGCCTCTAGAACTCTCGGATGCCTGTAAAGAACCGATTCCAACTCGACGCTGCTGATGTTCTCACCGCCAGATATGATTACATCCTTTGATCTGTCTTTAATTTCCAGGTACCCATCTGGATGTATCACACCCACGTCTCCAGTTATGAACCACCCGTTCTTGAAGGCCTTGGATGTAGCCTCTTGGTCTTTCAGATACCCTTTCATGATGCTACTTCCGCGCAACACAATCTCCCCGATCGTCTTACCGTCACGCGGCACACTTGTCATGGTTTCCATATTCTTCACATCTACATCCGCCAGCGTCAGTATGCTGATCCCCTGCCGCTCCTTGAGTTTTGCCTTACGCTCCCGCGGCAGATGGTTCCACTTGGCCTGCCACTCGCACACCAGGGCTGGGCCGGTGGCCTCCGTCAGACCGTAGGCGTGTGTTACATGGAATCCGAGGAGTTCCATCTTCTCGAGCAGTGAGGCAGGAGGGGGTGCACCGCCTGTGAGTATTTGGACGGGAGAGGCGATCTCGCGGCGGCGCTCGTGTGGTTTTGCCTCTAGGAGGATGTTGAACACGATGGGTGCGCAACACATGTGGGTCACTTTGTGAGAGGCTATGTTTCGGTACATGTCGTACCCAGTGGTGTTACGGAGACAGATGTTGGTCCCACCCCGTGCTGCGATTCCCCAGGTGAAGGTCCAACCGTTGCAGTGGAACATGGGGAGGGACCAGAGATACACAGGCTCATTCCCCATTTCCCACCCCAAAATCAGGCTTAAAGTGCTCAGATATGCGCCTCTGTGGCTGTAAACAACCCCTTTGGGTTCCGATGTGGTTCCCGATGTGTAGTTGAGGGAAATAGGATCCCACTCATCCTGGATTTTAGTGGGGACGAATCTTGGATTGCCCATGCGCACTAACTGCTCATATTCCAACTCCCCCAGTCGAACACCTGTGGGCGAGTCTATGTCATCTATGACAATTACAAGCGGAATTAAGGACTGATCTTGTTCTTGTGAGTCGGCCATCAACATCCGGAGAGCCTCGCGAGCCAGCTGCACAAACTGATAGTCCACAAAGAAGGCCTTGGCCTCGGAGTGGCGAAGAATGGTGGCAACGTTCTTAGCATCAAGCCTGGTATTGATGGTGTTGAGCACGGCACCAGCCATGGGAACAGCAAAATGCATCTCGTACATGGCTGGAACATTAGGAGCCAACACGGATACCTAAACGAATGGAGGTTTTTAATGTTAATGAAAAGAAATACTAATATATATGAAGTATAAATAAAACATGATGATTGAATGAATGAAACTTACAACATGGTTGTTGAGTATGTTAAGAGAGCGGAGAGAGGAAGCAAGGCGACAGCAACGCTCGTAGGTTTGACGCCAAGTGAAACGAGTTTTCTCGTAGATGACCGAAGTACGATTAGCGTAAACAGCGCTAGCCCTTTTGAGGAAAGTCAAGGGCGTAAGTGGCACATAATTTGCATCGCATTTTGGAAGCCGGTCCATTGAAATTTGGAAGATGGTTTGTTTAAATTTGCAAAGCAAAGCAAAGCAGACAGAGAGAGATGAGGAGGAGGGAAGGATTGAATTGCTGAGGAATTAGGATCGATAGAGAAATGTATATATAGAAGGTGAAGAGCGGGTGAGAGCCACGTTGTTAATGGAGTGGAACCTAATAATATTGTACCGAAAAAATAATTAAACACGATATAATACAAAAACGACATTAATAAAAGAAAATATCAAAATTTATATAATATAAATTATTAATACGTCAAAATTTATATAAAATATAAAATATTTTAAACAAAAGTATTACGTAAAAATATATATAAAAATGACATGAATATACGAATTTTAAATATCAAAATATTGGAAAAAATAAAAGTGATTTAGAGGGGAAATTGATGGGGAAATTGCTGAGACATTGCTACACAATATACAAATGACTTTACTTGATAGTAGTTTGGAATAAGGATTGTTTTGTTGACCCGAACTACCCTTTGCATGTTCACACATTGCCCTGCACTGTGACACTGACTGCACTCTCCGTTTACTATTTTCTTTTTTTCTTTTCCTTTCTTTTGGTTTACTTGTTGTTTTCCATGTGGGGCTGCTTGAATTCACCACCAATGCCAATCTATACATTTTGTTTCTTTATTGTTTTGATTGAAGGATTTTCTTTAATTAACTGCCACCATCCATATATATCTATATTATACTGCCTTCGTCTCAAAATAATTGTTTTTATTGATTTTTTTAGTCCATTTAAATTTTTATTGACATTTATTATTTTCAATTTTATATTGAATTAAAATATTAAAAAAAAATGTTTTCAAAATTTTGAAACTCAAAATTTATAAATATTTCTTAATTTTATAATGTTATTAAATATAATAATAAAAACTGAGTTAATTTATCCAAAAAAATCAATAAAAACAGTTATTTTGAGACGGATGAAGTAATTAATTAGGCTTGTTTTTTTTTTCCTAGTTTTATTAATTCTAAAACAATTTGTCCAAAATATTTCGACATCAATTTTCGTATATATAAAAAAATATTTGCTTTGACAGTATCAACAACTAATTAGTGTACAAATTTATGATCCATATGACCTATATACATGTATCTTATCTAATATTTAATGGTTACACGTACATGTATATGATAATTGAATTATCAAATGCATGTATCTTATCTAACAATTAATGGTTACATGTACATGTATCTTACATTAATAAACAAAGTTTCAGTTGAAGTCATTGGCACTTATCGTTTAATTTTAGATACTAGACATTATTTGGATTTGTTTCAAACTCTTTATGTACCTAAATTTACTTGTAACTTAGTTTCAGTATCGAAACTAGATAGAACTGATATCACTTTTTAAGTCGATGATGGATCCTATAGTTTATTTAAAAATAATAAATTTATTGGTTCAGCAGTTTTACGTGGTGATCTTTACAAGCTTAAGCTTGATCATGTTTTTGTTGAATCCTTAATGACATTGCATCATAATGTTGGAACTAAACGTAGTTTAGTTGATGAGAACTCTGCTTACTTGTGGCATCAACGTTTAGGTCATATATCCAATAAAAGAATGCAAAGATTAGTAAAGAATAAAATCCTTCCAAATTTGTATTTTACTGATCTTGGAGTGTGTATTGATTGTATTAAAGGAAAACAATCAAGACACACTAAGAAAGGAGCGACAAAAAGTACTCAACTTCTTGAAATTATACACACTAATATTTGTGGGCCTTTTGATACTTCATATTTTAGTGGAAAAAAGTATTTCATCACCTTTATCGATAATTTTTCACATTATAGTTATGTAAATCTATTGCATGAAAAGTCTCAATCTGTGGATGTATTAGAGATATTTCAAATAAAGAGGTCAGGGGAGAGAAACTAGTTTCTTCTATGCTATAGTGTTTTCTTCACAAAGCATTATGGACATAGGTACATCCTCGTTTTGAAGTATGTGAAGTTATGAAAATTCTAAAGATTATGGGAATAACGTTTATGAATTATGAAATATTGCTTACATGTGGTATCAGAGTTTCGATTTAAGAATTCATGATTTCCATTAAGAATTACTATTTCTCTCAGTTATGAATCTCTATGCTTATGTTTGAATGTTCCGCAATAATTGGTTTATTGAGTTATCATTTTCTTACTGTATTAATTAAAGAAGAAAATCTATATGTCTATATGTCTATATATATATATTACTTTAAATTATAAATCCATTTAATTATGCTTTTAAAAAATAAACTAAATTAAATTTATATTAAGGGATTTGTTAGTCACTAAAGTGACCAGATCCAAAATAAATTTCAAAGAAATTTATTATTACGAAAATTTTATGATAGTTTTGTTAGTCACCAAAGTGACCAAAACTTAAAAAATAAATGGATTTTAAATCACATGAATTTTTCTTTTATTTCCCATAAATTTTGATGCTTATATGATATGATGCTATTCAATAATTGTTAATTTGTGGGAAATAGAAGTTCATTATTATAAGATGTTTAGTAATCACTCAAAGGTTGATTGGCCGTTCTTATAATAATTGATCATAAGTGTTTTATAATTGATATGTTACATTAGTTTGTTTTGTATATCCAAAGACAACAAAATAAACTTATATACATATGTTAAGTATATTTTATTAAATATTATTACAGTTTATGTCTGTATATCTTTGTATGTCCCAAAGGAAAACTTATATATACAATTAATGTTTGTCTTCATATTTATTTAAATATAAAATGACTTATGACTCAAAACATTAATGTATATATACATATTTTTATGTATTCGCAATATCTGCACCTTTTTCACTTCAATCGCATGCTTCATCTGTTCCTATATTTAATGGATTAAATTTCTCTGATTGGAATGAACAAGTCCAGTTTCACTTAGGTGTTCTGGATCTTGATTTAGCACTGCAAAAAGATGAAACCGTTGCTATTACTGATGCAAGCAGTGATGAAGAGAAAGCTTTCCATTCTGCTTGGGAAAGATTGAACCGATTAAGCCTAATGTTCATGTCAATTACAGCTGCAAACAACATTAAGTCAACTCTTCCCAAAACTAACAGTGCTAAGGCATTTAAGAAATCTGTGGAAGAGCATTCTCCAGCTGCTAATAAGTCTCTTGTTGGTACATTAATGAGTAATTTGACCACCATGAAGTTTGATCGTTCTCGTGCCATGCATGAACACATTCTTGAAATGACAACATTAGCAGCACAATTAAAGAATTTAGGGATGAATGTTGACAAATACTTTTTGGTACAATTCATTCTTAATTCCTTGCCTCCTGAACTATATGGGCCATTTCAAATGAATTACAACACTATGGAGGACAAGTGGAATGTAAATGAATTGATCAGTATGCTTGTTCAAGAGGAGGCGAGGCTTAAAATCAAAAAGTTCATTCTGTTCATGTTATGAATCATCAAGAAGTTGCAAAAAAATCTAAAAGAAGAGCAGGTAAGGGCAAGAAGAAGTTGAATGAATCTTCGAAAGACGCCAAGATCCACAAGAATGGAAAGTGTCCTTTTTTGCAATAAAGTTGGACACTTTAAGAAAGAGTGCCTGAAGTGTAAAGCTTGGTTTGAAAAGAAAGGTAAGCATTGTACTTTCTTAAGTTTCAAATCCAACTTACTTGAAGTTCCTTATAATACATGGTGGATTTATTGTGGTACTATTGCTCATATTTTCAAAACGATGCAGGGATTCCTTACGATCCAAACCATAAAGTCAAGTGAAAATTTTGTGTACATGGGAGATAGAAACAAAGTTCCAATCGAAGGCATTGACACTTAGAGTTTATTTTTAGATACTTTACATTATTTGGATTTGTTTCAAACTCTTTATGTACCTAAATTTACTCATAACTTAGTTACAGTATCGAAACTAGATAGAAGTGGTATCACTTTTAAAGTCAGTGATGGATCCTATAGTTTATTTAAAAATAATAAATTTATTGGTTTAGCATTTTTATGTGGTGATCTTTATAAGCTTAAGCTTGATCATGTTTTTGTTGAACCCTTAATGACATTCACTACAACAAATATGGGTTTTAGTGGTTTTTTAATAGCAGCGTTTACATAAAAAACGCCGTTAGGTTCCGTGTTTTTATAAACCTAGCAGCGTTTCTTAGGTGAATGCCGCAAATAATTACTTTAACGGCGTTTTTTATAAGAAACGTTGCTAAATTAAATCATTTACCGATGTTTAAAGACACAAAAGCCGCAAAATACGATCTTAAATTACATGGGTATTTCTTTTTACCGACAAAAACTCCGTGCCATTTGTATCACAAGAAACGGCAATGTTTTATAAATATATTTAGCGGCATTTTACTATCAAACGCCGCAAATGTAAGGTTAATAGTGACGTTTGTGAGAAGATAAACGCCGCTAATTATTTAAATTTATGCGGTTTATTTTTTTCCCAGATTTTTTTTCGAATTTTTTTTATTACGTAAACAATGTCGTTTGTGTATTTATTATACCGGCATTTCAAAAAGACCAACGCCGCTAATGATGATACATAGCGGCGTTTGTCTCTCTCAATCGCCGTGGAAGGTTATTAATTTACGTCTGATACAAAAATGCATCATTTTGTTAAGCTAATTAGCGGCGTTTGTTTCGATAAACGCCGCTATATATAATTAAAATAAGGTTCCCTTTCCCCATCTCAAAACCTGCGTATGCTGCTCCCTCTCTCCCTCTCTCTATCGTTGTCTCTCTCTTTGTCGCTCTCTCTCTCTCTCTTTGTCTCTCTCTCTCTCTCCCCTTCTCATCAAGAACATCACCTTGACAAGTATGGATTTATTTTCTTTTAATTTGAATTGTTGTGTTTTTTTGTTGAATATTAATTTTAATCTTGTTGCATTTTTTTGTTGAATTTGTATTTAATTTAGTTTTCTTTTTAAGTTTAGTGAAATTAAATTTAGGGTTTTGGGTCTAATTTCAGTTAAGGGTTTGCGTATAGGGATCAAAATATATTTTTGTATGATTCCATCTGCTCAACCTGCACATTCAAATAACTATGAAAATTCAAAGGTGCACATAGATAAATAATTAAATATAATACAGAACACTTGATTTTGGAGCACATTCATCACATAGGATATGTACCCAGATATGAATGTTTGATTTTAACTTAAATGATTTATTAGTAGATCACTTGAATCATCTATATTTTACATGGCTTTAGACAAGTCTTAATTAGGTCATGTATGAATTCATATACTTGTAACACTTACATCAGTCAATCCGTTACTTCATGTTTGTAATCGTGAATTACTTCTTGTCAATTGTTTTCTTTTCGTAGGTTTCCTGGCTGAGATTACTGTCAAGTGTTCTAAATAGATGCATAAGTTTTTATAGGCAAATTAGCTTTCTATATTTTTAATATACATTTCTTAACTGTGAACCTAAAATTTGTATTGTTAATTGAATTCAATAATTGTCTCATTCTCTAGTATTTTCAATAAGCTGCTTAACAGTTCCCATGAAGAGCCATTTTTCTAATATTCTGTTTTAATTTCTGAAATTTTGTCAGGGACATAAGACAAATTTTAACCGCATCAGAGAGATTGAAGGAACTATTAAGTATCAGCTTACTAGGTAATGAAATATAGCTCTCCTTTTGTTAAGGGTTCGGAGACAAATTAATTAGTTTATTTAGTATAATAATCATGTCATTTAAAAATGAAACGTCATTAGAATACGTAATTAAAAGTAAATAATCTTCTCTCATTTAGGTTTATTTTAGGTTTAGCTAAAATAAACCTAACTCATCATCTTGTGCTTTCTCATTTATATAAAGCATTAACAATATTTGATTTTTGGTCCTAACTTTACTCGTCTACTATCAATTAAAATTAGATTAATTGTAGTGGAAGACAGACTGTTATTTCTATGTCCAACTGATTTTTTTATGCAGAGTTCACGAAAGTCGTGTTACGTACGGCGATCGGTTTCGTGGTTCTGGGATTCGTCGGGTTCTTCGTTAAGCTCATATTTATTTGTATTAACAACATCATCGTTGGCCCCGCTTAGGTAATTATCCAATTCAATCTTTTTCAATATTTTGATTTCTTGACTCGATTTTTGGTGATGCTTGACTTCTCTGATTTTGCATGTACATAATGCATGCAAGTTTTAAGTAAAAAATGAGTTCTATTGGCTTGGCTCGGTTTTTGGTGATGCTTGACTTAAAATGAGTTACTTTTCCTTGAATGTGCTTGTGGCTTGACTAAAAAATGATGATGTCTCTGTAAGGTTAACGGCTAGGAAATGTGAATTATTCTTAATAAGGGGATAAAGTTGGATTGAACTTGAAGTTTAAAGTGCATGATTGTTTATTCTTGGTTAAAAGAGTTTAAACCACATTAGCTTAGGTTTTGAATTTTTCAAAGTACATCAAAGGCCTAGTAATGTTTATTGATCATTTACTAAAATTTTGTATAACTTATAATATTTTATTTTATAATTTAGACTTACGTACGAAATGGATAAGAGTTGGATGCAAAAGTCGAGAGTAAGTCAAGAGTTCGCTTTTTAGAATGCAAGCGAAGATAATATTATATTATGTCCTTGTTCGAGGTGTGCTAATATTTATTGGCATATGCATGAAGTAGTTTTCGAATATTTAATTTGTGAAGGATTTCTCCCGGGTTATAGACAATGGTGGTTTCATGGAGAGTTTGCAACTTCTAGGTCATCTTCTAGAGTTCCTCCAAGTAATTCTAACAATCAACATCAGTCTATTAGACAAGATGACATGGAAGGCATGTTGCGGGATGCATTTTACATGCGTAACCATAGTTTCCAAACATCTTCACCAGAAGTTCCTAGAGGAAATGATGGGTTCAATGTTGGCATGAATGACTTTGCTGAAACGGGAAGTGATGTAGGTGATCAAGAACTCAATGGAGAAGCGGAAAAATTCTATAAGTTGCTTGATGATATGAATGAAGAACTTTATGAGGGATCTAAGCATTCAAGATTGTCTTTTTGCGTCTATCTGTTTCACTTAAAATGCATATGCGGGTGGACAGGAAATTTTTTGACCTTGTTATTAGAATTTATGAAAGAAATGTTTCCTTTTGCTAAAATCCCTCAGTCTTGTAAGGATTCGAAGAAGATGATAAAGGATCTAGGCCTTGGATATGAGAAAATTCATAGTTGTTCGAATGACTGTATGCTGTATTGGGGTGATAGAACAAATCAACAATTTTTTCATGTCTGCAGTAAATCTCGATGGTTGGACGGAAATACAGAAGAAAATGTGAATAATGACAATGGTGACGCACATTTAAAAAAGAAGTCGGCAAAGATTTTGCGATATTTTTTGTTAATACCAAGACTGCAACGAATTTTCATGTCTTCAAAAACATCTGATTCTATGAGGTGGCATCATGATGAAAGGACTGGTGATGGCTTATTAAGACATCCTACGGATTCTTTGGCTTGGAAATCATTCCACAATAAGTTCCCATCTTTTGCTAATGATCCCCGAAATGTGAGGCTTGGACTTGGTTCTAATGGTTTTAATCCATTCAAAATAATTAGTACTTCTTACAGTATTTGGTCGATTGTATTGAATCCTTATAATTAGCCTACATGGATTTGCATGAAACAATACTCTTTTATCCTGTCCATGATAATTCCTGGAGAGAAAGGTCCAAGAAATAATATTGACATTTATATGCAACCTCTTATTCAAGAGTTGAAACAGTTATGGGAAAGGGTTGAAACATATGATGCATCAAAAAAGGAAAACTTTAATTTGCGTGCAACTTTGCTATGGACTATAAACGATTTTCCTGCTTATGAAAATCTATCTGGTTGGAGTACCAAAGGTAGTTATGCTTGTCCTTGTTGTGCTGCTCAGACATGTTTGAAATGGTTATATAACGGAAAAAAATTCAGTTATATGGGACATCGTCGGTGGTTAGATAAGGATCATAGATTTAGATTCCAAAAACATGTCTTTGATGGCACTGAAGAGTTAAGAGAAGCACCTGAGACAATGAATGGGTCGGATATCTTCTTGATGTTGAAAGATTTCAATTTCACTTATGGAAAGATGAATTAAACAAGTAGCACACAGTCAAGGAAAATATCGAGGGAGATGTTAGAAGGTGATGTTGATATTCAGAGTGATGAGAAGGAAGATGATCCAAATGAGGCAGATTTGTGGAAAAAAAAAGTATTTTTTTTTAATTACCTTATTGGGAGCATAATTTATTGCGTCATAACCTTGATGTGATGTATTAGAGAATAATGTTTGTGAAAATATCATCGAGACAATTCTTAACGTGGATAGAAAATCAAAAGACAACTTAAAGAGTCGGCTAGACCTAGTTGACATGGGAATTCGTCGTGATCTTCATCCAGAATTACTTCCTAATGGAAAATCACAGTTGCCTCCTGCTTGCTTTGGGATGTCTAAAAACGAGGACATCTTCTGTAAGGTGTTGAAAGATGTAAAGGTCCCAGATGCGTATGCCTCAAATATATCAAGATGTGTGAATGTGAAGGATCGAAAACTTTCATCCTTAAAGTCACATGATTATCACATCTTGATGCAAGACTTACTTCCAGTTGCTTTACATTGTTCTATGTCAAAGCAAGTGACTTCTTCCATAGTTGAACTTAGTAATATAATAAAAGCTATTTGTGGCAAAGTTCTTAAGGTTGAAGAGCTTGAAAAACTTCAAGATCGAGCGGCTCTAACTTTATGCCACTTAGAGAAGATTTTTCCTCCATAATTCTTCACTATAATGGTGCATTTGGTTATCCACCTTCCTTATGAAGAAAAAGTTGGTGGACCAATTTTTTTTCGATGGATGTACCTATTAGAGAGGTATACTATACTAATTGGCTTATTATACTTTTTATCTTAAACATAGCGTTTAATTACACATTATGTTATGTATTCTGTTTTAGGTTTTTAGGAAAGTTGAAATCTTATTGTTAGAACAAACGCTATCCGGAAGGTTCAATTGTTGAAGGATATTTAGCAGATGTGTATGACATTTTGTGCAAGATATTTGGAAGATGTTGAAACAAGATTTAACAAACCGGGAAGAAATGATGGGCTCACACATAACAACTTAGCCGAGACATACTTATTTGATAGTTTTGCACAACCAATCGGCAAAGTTGAAGTAGTTGAGCTAGATGATATTTCTTGGGCACAAGCGCATCAATATATGCTTTTCCATAGTGATTCACTAGAATCTTTACGCACGTAAGTTTCAGTAAAATTTTTTAATTTAGCACACAGTCAAGGGCTTCCATTCTTCATTTCTCACCTAAAATCAGTATTTTTTTTATTGTGAGTATAGAAGCTACTTGAGAAGCTATTTACATGCTCAAAGATCAAAACTTCGCGAGATGGATAAGTTATTTACAGAAAAATTTCATGAATGGTTAGGAGAAGTTGTAAGTAACACAACTTTTTGTGATTTTATTACAATCAATCTATTATTTAATATATAAATAAAGTTAAGTGTTTGCCTTTGCGTTTCTTGTAATAGGTTTGGAATGGAAGGGATGTTAGTGAAGAAGTTAAATGTCATTCACAAGGACCGAATAGAATAGTGGAAAGATACAGTGCTTACATCATTAATGGATTTAGTTTTCATACTAAATCCCGTGAAAGATTTAGGAGAACACAAAACTCGGCAATTGTTGTTTCTTCTTCGACAACAAGCTATGCTAGTGCTAGAGATAGTAATCCTGTGGAGGGGGTGTTGATTATTATGGAATTCTTAATGATATTATTGAGTTGGATTATTATGGCAAGTGGAAGGTCGTGTTATTCCGATGTGATTGGGCTGATGTAAACACTAGTAGAGGTGTTAAAAAAATCAGTTCAGATTTACAATGATGAATTTCTCTCGATTAATTCACACCGGACAAAAACTGATTGACGAGCCTTATGTTTTTTCATCTCAAGTCAAACAAGTCTTTTATTCCGAAGATCCGAATGATGCGGGTTGGTATGTTGTACTCCGCAACATACCTAGAGACTTGTTTGATATGGGTGATCAATGTAGAGATGATATTGAACAAAGAACAGAATGCTTGCCATTTACGGATCAAAACTTGGATGAAAATATCCCTAGTACCAGTACAGATGTTCAGTGGGTTCGCGAAGATGTTGACGAAGACATTTATGAAGCTTGATGAAAACACTGAATTTAGTAAGATTATTTTGAAATAAATACTATGTATATAATATGCTTTTATACTGTAAATATTATTATTAACGTTCTTTACATTATAGTATTTCAGTTAACTCATACCAAAAAGGATGGATCATATTTGAACATCGAGACTCGAGATATTGTGGTATATTTTGTTGAAACTTGTTTTTATTTACAACTATATTACACAAAATATTATTAATTTTATTGTTTTATAAGAGAAAGCCCAGGATAAACTTGCTGAGTATCAAGCCGGAGCATCGGATGGCATATCAGTGAATATGCAAGAGGTCGAGAATCAAGTATTCACTGAAGTAGCTAAGAAAGAACGACATGGACGGGTTCGAGGTGTCGGACTGGGTCCGACACCATCTAGCTACTACGACATTGGTTCTCTGTGGTTTACCGTTTCTTTTTCATAAAACTCCAGTGCATATGAGGTTCAGATGTTGAGAGAAGAAATGAAAAATATGAATAAACGTTTTGAGGAGAAGGAAGAAGAGAGACAAGCTCAGCAAGAAGAACAGGATAGATGATATCAGGAGCTGTAGACACAGTTTCAGTCGTTGATGAATTTAGTGCAGCAAAGGAATTCAGGAGGCTCAACGAGTTCAGAAAATCCTCCATCTCAGGTAATATATCTTCCTTGTTAATTTTGTTACTTTTATAAATTAATATCTTATATATTAATTACGTTTTTTTAACTTTTTTTAATAGGGCTGATGAGAACAACAACTTGCTGCGGAGAAAACGTTCTTCTTACGGCTGTCCTCCAACTTTTAGTATTTGTAACTTGTAATTTTTAGGACTGTCAGTGGATTTGATCTGTTAAGTAATACATTCCTTGTACATTTGATATTTGATATTAAATATATTTTTATATTATGCATTTTTTAAATAATTTGTGGCGTTTGTGTATTATTGAACAGTTCTGTAAATAGTAATGCAGGTATTACTGATAAATATAACTTTTTAAACAAAATAAAAGGTAAAAAAAAAACCTGCATATTTAGCTGCATTTCAAGAAACAAACGCCATTAATTCTGGAAAAACAAATAGCGGCATTTTAAGAACATAAACGCTGCTAAATGTGAATAATTAGCGGCGTTTAATGATCACAAACGCCGCTAAACAAATCTGTTTAGCGGCGTTTTATAGTACGAAATGCTGGTTAGTGCCTCTGGAAAATGACTTTTGGACGTCCTACTTTGGAGTTTTAAAACGCCGCAGTAGATACCTACAAACGTCGCTAGCTTAGCGGCATTTTAGGGAGAAACATCGCAAAATATCCCGTCCCTGCATTTACCAGCGTTTGTCGGGGCTTTTTTTTAACGCCTCCACTGGTTTATCGGCGTTTATAAATGCCACTATTCTTTAAAAAAAAAAAACATCGGTAAAGGACCATTTTGCTGTAGTGATTGCATCATAATGTTGGTAGTTTAGTTGATGAGAACTCTGCTTACTTGTGGCATCAACATTTTGGTCATATATCTAAAGAAAGAATGCAAAGATTAGTAAAGAATTAAATCCTTCCAAATTTGGATTTTACTGATCTTGAAGTGTGTATTGATTGTATTAAAGGAAACAATCAAGACACACTAAGAAAGGAGCCACAAGAAGTACTCAACTTCTTGAAATTATACACACCGATATTCGTAGGCCTTTTGATACTTCATCTTTTAGTGGAGAAAAGTATTTCATCACATTTATTGATGATTTTTCACGTTATAGTTATGTTTATCTATTGCATGAAAAGTCTCAATCCATGTATGTATTAGAGATATTTCAAGTAAAGAGGTCAGGGGAGAGAAACTAGTTTCTTCTATGCTATAATGTTTTCTTCACAAAGCATTATGGACGAAGGTACGTCCTTGTTTTGAAGTATGTGAAGTCATGACAATTTTAAAAATTATGGGAATAACGTTTATGAATTATGAAATTTTGCTCACATGTGGTATCAGAGTTTCGCTTAATCATGATTTCCATTAAGAATTACTGTTTCTCTCAGTTATAAATCTCTATGTTTATGTTTGAATGTTCCGCAATAATTGGTTTATTGAAGTATCATTTTTTTTTACTGCATTAGTTAAAGAATAAAATCTATATGTCTATATATATTACTTTAAATTATAATCCATTTAATTATGATTTTAAAAAATAAATTAAATTTATATTAAGGGATTTGTTAGTCACTAAAGTGACGAGATCCAAAATAAATTTCAAAGAAAGTTATTATTATGAAAATTTTATGATAGTTTTGTTAGTCACCAAAGTGACCAAAACTTAAAAAATAAATGGATTTTAAATCACATGAATTTTTCTTTTATTTTCCATAAATTTTTCTGCTTATATGATATGATGCTATTCAATAATTGTTAATTTGTGGGAAATAGAAGTTCATTATTATAAGATGTTTTAGTAATCACCCAAAGGTTGATTAGTTGTTCAATAATTGATCATAAGTGTTTTATAATTGATATGTTATATTAGTTTGTTTTGTATATCCAAAGACAACAAAACAAACTTATATACATATGTTAAGTATATTTTATTAAACATCATTACAGTTTATGTATGTATATCTTTGTATGTTGATAACTCGTATAATTATATAGGTTTTAGTTATGTTTTATTATTGTTTTGTGTCAAATACGAGTTATTATTGTTTAGTCTAATTGTGTTTATGATCTTTTATATTTTTATGTATTTTGGTGTTTTTCACAAGTTTCTTTGAGTGATTTCAGATTACTAGAATTAAGGGCAAATCCAGTTCAGTTCCAGTTCCGACACCTTTTGCCATATCAGCTATATCTCAAGTTTCACTGAAGCAATAAGGCTGAAATTTATAGCCATGAAAAGCTAAGAGGCATATCTATCTTTTTCATGTTTTACACTTCTTGAAACGGAGTCGTTTTCAATAGCGAAATCGACCATCAAGTTGGCTGATGTGCAATGACGTCTGTGCTGACCTGTTTTCGTATTATGCCCATATCTTCTTATCCACATCAGCAAATGAGCTGATTTCAACGGCTATGGATCAGTAACTGATAGGGTAACATTTTTCTAGAAGACCATGTGATCAGATAAGGCCTCCAAAATTGACAAAATCGACCATCAAGTTGGCTGATCAAAATCTTCATATATGACGAAAATTGTTAGAAAATGCACCCACCTATTATACCTACCTTTGAAATTTGTAAAGCTTGTCTCTTGTCATTTAGCCCTCCAAAATGTGTATAAATAGAGGGCCTTGGATGATTGTAAGGGATCATAATGTACATAGGTAGGATATTAGCCATTTTAATAAAATTCTCTAAGTTTTCTTCTTCTTTCTTTTCTCTAGTTTTCTTTCTTTTCTCTAGTTTTCTTTTTCTTTAGAGAGAGCAAGAGGTTGGATAATTAATATTCTTCCTCTTCTTCTTTCTTTCTTTTATTTTCTTCTTAGATTTTCTTTAATTTTATGTTTATGTTTATAATGCCTATGCTAGGCTAAACTTCTATTTGGTTAAGGGTGATTTCAAAGCCCTAGACATGTTTTGTGATTGATTTTCAGATTCTATCTATCATTAATTTTCTATCAAAGTTGCTTATGTTCTTCTACAAGAATTGTTCATGATGTTGTCTTGATTTATTTAGGTGTACAACTAGATAGATCTTGATAATTATCTATTGCTAGTCTAGGAGTCTTGATCCGTGTAATTGTCTTGATTTCCTATTCATAAGTGGCAATTTGTGATTAATGATTATGGTCAAGTTTTCAATAATTGCAAAGTGGAACATAACCTAAGTTGAACAATCCGAGCTTATGTGTTTGTTGCTTGGATCAACCTATCTTTCTCATCATAAAGCTGCCATTAAATTGAATTTAGAGAGCTTATTCTAGGTTGTTTAATGGTTAGAGATTAAATAGAGAGCTTGTTCTATTTAACGACAAACTAAGGAAAGATTGGGATAACAGAGCTTGTTGTTATCTACGGTTGTTAACTTTGATAGTTGGTTGATATTGATAGATCTGAAATTGATTCTTAATGATGTCTAGTGGTGGAGAATGAAACCTTAACCATATTTTTCATATTTGATTCTTCTTACTTACTTATTTTCTTACTTTTCTAGTTTGCTTATTTTTAAAAGTATATTTATTTTTATTGGCTGGTTATACCGCCTAATTTGTATATTAACTTTGTTTTATTTTTATTGGCTGGTTATACCGCCTAATTTAGTATATATATTTTTATTGGCTGGTTATACCGCCTAATTTAGTATATATATTTTTATTGGCTGGTTATACCGCCTTGCATCTTATTCTTATTATTTACTTTAGTTTAAATCTGGCTTCAAAAACCCCTTTTCTTTTATTGTTTTCTTTGAACGTAAGTTATAAACTAATAACTCATAGATTAAAACCCAATCCCTGAGGACTCGACCCTTGCTAATCATTATACTTACAATTGATCTTTTTAGTGCAAGGTTAAATAAGATACACTCTTTTGGGTGCATCAAATTTTTGGCGCCGTTGCCGGGGATTGTTTTCTTTAGTTTATTTGTTACTTGGTTTATTCTTATTTTCAGTTCTAATTAGTTCTATTTTCTTGTACATACAAGTTTTTCTTATCAAATTTTGAAAAAAAAAAAAAAAACGATGGAATTGAGCAATCTAACACTTGAAGAGTTGGTGGCATACATGAACATGGAAAATCAACAAGCCAATCTCACCTACCCAGTTCAACAATTGGCCATGGGAGGATGTCAAGGCCATCAAGTGTTCCAAGACCAACAGTATGATCATTACTCAAACACTTACCATGAGGGATGGTGGGATCATACTAATTATGGCTACTCAGAAAATTACCAAGAAGTAGATCCTTATGCCAATTACACTCATCCAACTAGCTTCAATCAATCATGGTCTCAAGAACCAGATCTTCTTCAACCACCACATATGACTCAAAACTCAGGTACTTCTTTAGAAGATCTTGTCGATTCTCTTGTTACTAATACTTTGCAATTTCAACAGGAAACAAGGGCAAGCATCAAGAGTTTGGAAAAGCAAATGAGCCAATTGGCTAGTAGTATGGTGGTATGGGTAGCACAAAGATCTGAAGAACTCTCTGCCCAAACAATGATTAACCCAAAGGAGAATACTACTATTGTGACCTTGAGGAATGATGAACAAGATGAGGATGAGACAGAATTAGAGATGGATTCTATTCTTGAGGATAATGAAGCCACAAATACAAATAAGAGTATTTCGGCACCTGAGGTAACGTTTAAAGTTCCACTTTTTACTAATGTTTCTTCTCCACCTTTTCCTAGTAGATTTGCAAAGTTCAAGGAGGATGAACATGAACAAGACACGCTGGAAACCTTAAACAGTTTGTTTGTGGATGTCATTCAACAAGTACCAAAAGATGCACCATTCCTAGATGAGATATGCACCACCAAGGATGATGGAATAATACTTGTAATGGAGAATGCATCCACTGTTGTGCAAAGAAAGCTTCCTCTTAAACGCATAAATTTGGGAAATTTCATGTATGAGCCTGACAAGCCTAAAAAGCCAAGAAAGGGTGTTGGTTAGATTCAAAACACTAACTCAAGTGTTAATTGGGAAGGCAGCCCAATTAAAGATGAAATTGCCAACCTTCCATATTCAGATTTGCTTTCTCTTTCTCTTTCTTTTCCTTTTTCTTTTATTATTTTTATTGTTTTTATTTTTATTTCTTATGTTTCTTTGTTAATTGTGTTTACTGCTTTTAAGTTCATTTAGGCTGCATAAGTTTCTTTTGTTTAATAGTTCTTTTCTCTTACATATAATTCTTAATAGCATTACATTAATGACAATGTAAGAATTATGTGTGGGGGGAAGAATTTAGGATTTTATTTAGAGTGTTTTGTTTTTGAGTTTTTTTATGTTGTTTTTCTTTCTGATCCTTGTTTTGAAAATAACTAGATGTAAATATAATTTTTTTTTAAACCCCGGTTAAATGGCGGATAACGGTACTCCGTGATTATTTAAATCGGTTCCATCAGCTACCCACAAAACTGATATTGTATATAAATTTCTCTTCCAATTTCTCTTTCAATTTTTTTTCATTCTTTTTTTCAGGATGGATGATATTCTCACAAGATTGCAGAAACGATTTCCTCCTTTTCCTCGAAATATTTTACTGAAGCTTTACCAAGTTCGACTTGAAAGATTAAGAATGCTTATGCACAAAGGGATTCCTGACGACATACGTTGGATAATTGAAGCCAAGGTACGTGAAGATGAATATCTTCCTGTTTTGCATTTACCAGGTACAGGTAGAAGCACTTTTGCAAAGAAGCGACGAGCAAAGCGCATGAGTTCAAATTGCCACAAATGTGCACGATGGACGTGTAACGGTAAATGTCGTTCTATTGGGATTCCGTCCTCTAATCGAGATGATAAAATTGAATTCATTAAGGATGGACTGAGTAAGGAGAATTTGGGTAATATCCAACTTTCTCTTGAGACGCATCCTAGTGGAGACGTACAAAGAGAAATTCTTGATTTATGGCCGCAATTCCAAAGGGAATGGCAACATCTTGGGAATCTGATGTTAAAAGACCCTGTTTGCCAGCTTGTAAGAAAACTGGATGGGAAGCATATCCTCGACTCATAGAAGGCGTTTAAGCCGTTTCTGGACGTAAAACCAGAGGAAGATGTGAGCCACAATCACAACTACAATAAATGACTTCTCAGCTTTTGGTTTGATTTGCAATAACTTTATTTCGGTTTAATTTACGTGTTATTCGATTTGTGTAATTATTCTCATTTTTTTTATTTGTCTTTTACGATTGATTTTTCTTCTCTTTTTTGATTTTCTTCCTGAAATCACGCAAAAATCTTTTGTTAGGTTAATATTTTCTTCTGACAGGTCAGATACACTTTCGGCGACATTATTACTCTTGTCTGATTCACTACTCAGTCCTCTATATATTACACCATGTACTCATTCTCTTTCAGGCACTCGAAAAAAAAAATGGAAAGTACTTCGTCCAGCGCATAAAAAAAATTTGTGTCTTTGGAGGTGCTTATCCAGGAAAAAATAACATATTCGCTGATCAAGCCATAAAAGTTGGAGTAATACTTGCCCAACAAAAGATCCACTTGATTTATGGAGGCGGCAGTACGGGTTTAATGGGAGCAGTCGCTACAGCAGCACACGCCGGAGGAAGTCCAGTTCTAGGAGTCGTGCCAAAACTCTTCACAGATTTTTGTGGACCCACCTTGGGTAAGGAAATACAAGTCTGGAGTATCCCTGAACGGATGACAATCATGTACCATTCTGCCGATGCATTCATTGCTTTACCAGGTGGTCTGGGTACATTGGAAGAAATAGCTTGCGTGGCTTCTTGGTCATCTTTGGTCACAAATAAGAAACCCATTGGTTTGCTTAATATTAATGGTTATTTTAGTAATTTGCTTTCATATTTAGATAATGCTGTGGATAATGGATTCATGTTTTCAGAGGCAAGGAGAACCATAATTTCTGCTACAACCATTGAAGATTTACTCAAAAAGCTCCAAGCTTATGAGTATTTATCTGCTACGGTTGTTTCGCAAACGCTCGGAAAAAGAAAAAGAGATATGGACGAGCAAGGAGTGGATTGCACTTTGTCTTTGTGACATTATCTAACATTTTGTTTGTTGTGTCTCAGTTATAATAAGTGGTTAGCAACCTCTACAGGTAATATCTCCTAAATTTTACCTTCTTAAAAAAAAAAAAAAAGTTTGTTGTGTTTTAAGCAATTTAGAAGTATTCATTCTGAACAAGGTCTGAGTAAGGGAGACTTGAGACATACCTTGTCAGTTTGATTTCTTCTTTTCAAAAAAAAAAAAAAGAGTTTGTTGTGTTTTAAGCAATTTAGAAGTATTCATTCTGAACAAGGTCTGAGTAAGGGAGACTTGAGACATACCTTGTCAGTTTGATTTTAATCTTTTTATGTTTACTTGTTAATTTTTGTTTAGTATTTTAGGATTATTTAGGTTGCATGGTTTTGTTTTGTTTTGAGTCTTAGTTGTTCCTATTCTTATGTTATTAGTTCTTTTCTCTTACACATGATTCTTTCATTTGGGTTAATAGACTTACATTGAGGACAATGTAAGAATTAAGTGTGGGGGGAATGATTTAGGATTTCTTTTATTTTTGTCTACTATTTTTTTTATGAGTCTTTATTATTATTATTATTTTAGTGTGTTTTAGTTCCTTTTTAATACAATGATGAGATATGAATTGCATAGGTCTAAACTGGTTATTAGTGAGAAGATTTTCATAAGAATTAAGCTTGATACTAATTTTTATGAGCCAATGTTAATATGATATGTTGATTGAGAAAGAAGCATGTTTAGACTTAATCTGACTTGTATAATCATCCTTGTGAGTTTTTGAGCCTATAATGATTGATGCATTATACAAATCAATCTAATTTCTTTCTTGAGTGCTCTTATGATTACATGATTCTCTAGAACTTGCTTTAAACCGTTTGAGACTATATTGATACATGTGACAACATGAATATGATAGAGGCATTAGGATTATAACCAGAGCCAAACAGCCATCCATTATTAATGTTCTAAGAGAACATCCCCACTAGTGAGCCAATTTGAGCCTACATTAAATATGCTGTTTTATTGGTAACCACAACTTACACCTAGCCTAAATATACTTATATCCTTACCCTTGTTCTAAAGATGGATTATATATTTTGAGACATATTGCAAAAAAACAAGGGATATTTTTAGTTAAAAATTTGGGTTAGAAACAAGAAATAAGTGTGGGGGGAAAAGAAAAGAAAAGTTAAGAGAAAAAGAAATGGAATACTGGCAAATACATTCCTAAGTAAAAAATATGAATCATCTCTTGAATTTGTGGAAAAAGAAAAAGATGTTACAAAGTTGTTTAGAATGAAGAAAAGGCCCAACATGAATATTCGGCCTAGGTGACTATGTACTTGTAAAGAGTTTTGAGAAGTTTCTTTGTATGATCTTATTATGTCTCTAAACTTTATGAACTCTTTGGAGCCTTTGTGATATCTTTATCCTTTTGTTATTCAACCACATTACAAACCCCTTGGCCCCATTACAACCTTGATTAAAGACCTCTTGATTCATGAAGTTGTATGATCTAAATAGTGGAGAATAGGTGGACAAGCAAGAATATGGTAGAACGGTTTTCATGAGATTGATTGAGTGTAAACACTTCACCACTACTTTAAAGAGTGAAAATCATGAGGGTATATCATGTGAGAAATTGAGATTAAATTTGAACATGCACTATTTTGATTGAGATATGTTATGTTAATATTGGCTTAACTCAAACAATTTACATTCAAGCATGATTTTTTGTGAAAATTTTTTTAAGCTATTGATTAGTTTATAAGACTTGTTCAAATATTGTCTCTAATTTGTATTGAAAGGATTAGGAGTAAATATTTTTAGTATATGTAGTTTATTTATATGAAGTTTATTTATATTTTAATTTTTCAATGTTTGTGGGTATCGTTCTAGTAAACCCTCACGAGACTAAACTCGTCCACTAGGGACACCTAGGGGTTTAAAGGCTTGTGTCACATGCTAAGTGCCACCGTGATTTCCTACGAAAGTGGATTAGATTATATTTTCTTATTTTATTTTTATTGAGTCGTTGCTAGAGACTAGCAACAATCTAAGTGTGGGGGTGTGATAACTCGTATAATTATATAGGTTTTAGTTATGTTTTATTATTGTTTTGTGTCAAATACGAGTTATTATTGTTTAGTCTAATTGTGTTTATGATCTTTTATATTTTTATGTATTTTGGTGTTTTTCACAAGTTTCTTTGAGTGATTTCAGATTACTAGAATTAAGGGCAAATCCAGTTCAGTTCCAGTTCCGACACCTTTTTCCATATCAGCTATATCTCGAGTTTCACTGAAGCAATAAGGCTGAAATTTATAGCCATGAAAATCTAAGAGGCATATCTATCTTTTTCATGTTTTACACTTCTTGAAACGGAGTCGTTTTCAATAGCGAAATCGACCATCAAGTTGGCTGATGTGCAATGACGTCTGTGCTGACCTGTTTTCGTATTATGCCCATATCTTCTTATCCACATCAGCAAATGAGCTGATTCCAACGGCTATGGATCAGTAACTGATAGGGTAACATTTTTCTAGAAGACCATGTGATCAGATAAGGCCTCCAAAATTGACAAAATCGACCATCAAGTTGGCTGATCAAAATCGTCATATATGACGAAAATTGTTAGAAAATGCACCCACCTATTATACCTACCTTTGAAATTTGTAAAGCTTGTCTCTTGTCATTTAGCCCTCCAAAATGTGTATAAATAGAGGGCCTTGGATGATTGTAAGGGATCATAATGTACATAGGTAGGATATTAGCCATTTTAATAAAATTCTCTAAGTTTTCTTCTTCTTTCTTTTCTCTAGTTTTCTTTCTTTTCTCTAGTTTTCTTTTTCTTTAGAGAGAGCAAGAGGTTGGATAATTAATATTCTTCCTCTTCTTCTTTCTTTCTTTTATTTTCTTCTTAGATTTTCTTTAATTTTATGTTTATGTTTATAATGCCTATGCTAGGCTAAACTTCTATTTGGTTAAGGGTGATTTCAAAGCCCTAGACATGTTTTGTGATTGATTTTCAGATTCTATCTATCATTAATTTTCTATCAAAGTTGCTTATGTTCTTCTACAAGAATTGTTCATGATGTTGTCTTGATTTATTTAGGTGTACAACTAGATAGATCTTGATAATTATCTATTGCTAGTCTAGGAGTCTTGATCCGTGTAATTGTCTTGATTTCCTATTCATAAGTGGCAATTTGTGATTAATGATTATGGTCAAGTTTTCAATAATTGCAAAGTGGAACATAACCTAAGTTGAACAATCCGAGCTTATGTGTTTGTTGCTTGGATCAACCTATCTTTCTCATCATAAAGCTGCCATTAAATTGAATTTAGAGAGCTTATTCTAGGTTGTTTAATGGTTAGAGATTAAATAGAGAGCTTGTTCTATTTAACGACAAACTAAGGAAAGATTGGGATAACAGAGCTTGTTGTTATCTACGGTTGTTAACTTTGATAGTTGGTTGATATTGATAGATCTGAAATTGATTCTTAATGATGTCTAGTGGTGGAGAATGAAACCTTAACCATATTTTTCATATTTGATTCTTCTTACTTACTTATTTTCTTACTTTTCTAGTTTGCTTATTTTTAAAAGTATATTTATTTTTATTGGCTGGTTATACCGCCTAATTTGTATATTAACTTTGTTTTATTTTTATTGGCTGGTTATACCGCCTAATTTAGTATATATATTTTTATTGGCTGGTTATACCGCCTAATTTAGTATATATATTTTTATTGGCTGGTTATACCGCCTTGCATCTTATTCTTATTATTTACTTTAGTTTAAATCTGGCTTCAAAAACCCCTTTTCTTTTATTGTTTTCTTTGAACGTAAGTTATAAACTAATAACTCATAGATTAAAACCCAATCCCTGAGGACTCGACCCTTGCTAATCATTATACTTACAATTGATCTTTTTAGTGCAAGGTTAAATAAGATACACTCTTTTGGGTGCATCATATGTCCCAAAGAAAAACTTAGTTATACAATTAATATTTGTCTTCATATTTATTTAAATATGAAATGACTTATGACTCAAAGCATTAATTTATACATATTTAAATATTTGTACTTTTTATCTTGTTTAGATTAGTGTTTTTTCAAAAAAAAAACTTTTTGTATAGAAACCAGAAAACCCAAAACTCAAAGCAATTCATCGATGTTTGCTGCCTACCTTCACCACCGCACTGTAACTTTCAGCTCTTAAGAAAAATTTTAAGTTATATTTTGTGAAAAAATTTCAGATAATTAATGTATGTGTAGTTGAGTATTTGTTTATATATTTAATTTAAGGGGTCTAAAGTTGATTTTTCTTTTATCCTGCAGGCTGCTGTTACTAGTTGAACTTTGATGAAAGTAGCAATCTGAAAAGGGGATGCTAGTTTAGTGAGAAAGGGATAGAGGTTATTGGTTTACCAACATTTGGTTGGTTGGAGTGGTAAAGTGACTCCAACTCTCAAGATGAGAACCAATATTCGAATCTTGAGAGTCACAGATGTTGGGAGGGCTTTACCATTACACTCCCGATCCAACTGGGATTAGTCTTCCATCAACCAAAAAATGGAGATGGGGGAACACCTTGGGTTTAGACAAAAAAAAAAGAGAGGCTGTTGGTTTAGCGAGAGAAAAGTAAAACATAAAGTACTGATTTTTTAATCTTTTATAAGGAGACTTTTTTTTAACAAAAATAATTTTTTAATATAAATTAGTTAATTGACAATCAGGTGTACTCATTATTTGCATGCTAGTCTTTCTGTTAGTATTATTGTTTGAACAATAATTGAAAAAATAATTTTAAACACATTTAATAATTTTTAAGACAAAATATTTATATCTAAAATTTTTTAAATTGAAATGAAAAAAAAATTATATTTTAGAATTAAAATTAATATTATCTCAAATACTCTCTGATATAGGCCTATAAACAAACAGAGCGTTCGACGAACTGTTCGTGAACAGTTCGGTTTTTGTTCGTTTATGTTCGTTTACTAAGATAAATAAACGATTATGAACATAATTTTAATGTTCGTTTATTAAACGAACCGAGTTAAAAAAAAGCGTGTTTGGTTCTTTTATGTTCACGAACAAGCTCATTTATGATTCGTTTAAAGCTTGTTCATTAGTTTGTTTAAAGCTCGTTTATGTTCGTTTATTATTCGATAATAATATTATTATTATTTGTATTTTATTTACTTATAATATAATTAATATTATTTAATAACTTCAATTTTAATAATAAATTTAATTTAAGTTATATTTTATTCTTTCATTATTTTATATTTAATAATAATTTAAAATTGACTTATTTTTTATTTGTTTGTTTGTTAAAATTGTTTAGATTTGTTTGTTTATTGTTCATGAACATATTTGTAACTGTTCGTGAACATATTCGATTATATGTTCATGAACATGTTCATTTAATATTCATGAACAAATTCATTTAAGTTAAATGAACTTGTTCGTGAACATTAAATGAACGAACACGAACACCTTCAATCTTATAAACGAATAGAGTTTGAATACAATTTTAAAATCTTTAATGAATACGAATCGAACACAAAAAAAAAAAACTTAAAAAAAAAAAACGAACACAAACAAAAATCTGCTCATTCAAATTTGATTCATTTACAATCTTACTCTAATATTATGACCATGTCTAATATTATGACCATGTCACATCAAAAAACTTGCGAAAAACTCTCGAACTTCCCTTAAAACTTTCCTGTGAAGTTTGTGCTAACATTTTTTTTTTTAGATAAGCCTAACATTTCCCCACAGTTTGAAGTTAAATCTTAATTTCCAGGAAAGTTCAAAAACTTGTCCTAAAAGTCTGTCATCGTTGGCACGTGGAACGCTACACCATTTTTACTGCATATGAATATGTTAAAATGATATATTTTTAATAGGATTAATACATATTCAATCTAAATTATAATAAATTATCGAATTAATAGCATCAATAGTCCCCAAACTATAGGACATATTTTATATTGGTCCCTAAATTTCAAAACGTATCAAATTGGTCTTTTATTACAAGTATCATAACAAATTAATCCCTTTCGTTAGCTTTTCCGTTACTTTCACTGTAGCAATCAGCTAATGACACGTGTCATTAACTGATTGCACCACATTTCTCTTCATTTTTTTCTTTTTTCTTTATTTCTTTTTTATTTTCTTTGATTTTTTTTTTATAAATGTATACAAAGAAAAAATAATTCATATTATAAATTAAAATAATTTTTTAAAAAATATAATTAATTTAAAAAGTATGAAATATTTATTTACTTTAATTTTATAAAAAATATTTTTAATTTTTTTGTTTCTTCCTTCTTCTTCTTCTTTTTTTTGTTTTTTTTTGTTTTGTTTTGGTGGCTTTTCTCTTCTTTATAAATAAATATTAAAATCTAAATAATAATTTACATTATAATTTAAATTAATATTGTAATAATCAAATAATTGAAAAAAATATAGAACTATTTATTTACATTAATTTTATAAAATTATTTCTTTTTATTTTTTTGTTTCTTCCCTTTCTTCTTTTTTTCATTCTTTATAAACGAATACAATATATATATATATAAGTATATTATATTATATTTTATTTTAAATTAAATTAACTTTCTAAAAATTAAATAATTTATAATTTTTTATTTATAAGTTTTTATTTTTTCCTTTCTTATCTTTTCCTTTTTTCTCTTGTTTGTAAATAAATATAAAAAAAATAAATAATAATTCATATTATCATTTAATTTAATTTTTAAAATATAAAATATTTTATTTACATTAATTTTATAAGAAAAGAGGAAAAAAAAGGAAAGAAAAAAGAAAGAAAGAAAGAAAAGGAAAATAAAAAAGTAAAAAATATATTTTTAATAAATGAATGTAAATAAATATTTTATATTTTATAAATTATTAATTTTTACGAAATTAATTTATTTATAAAAAGAAAAGAAGAAAGAAAGAAGAAAAAGTAAAAGAAAAAATATTTTTTATAAAATTAATGTAAATAAATATTTATATTTTATAAATTATTTAATTATTAAGAAATTAATTTAAACTATTATTTATCTTTTGTATTTATTAATGTTTTCATTTTCTCATTTTCTTTATTATTCTTTATAAATAAATACAAAAGATAAATAATAATGTAAATTAATTTTTTAATAATTAAATAATTTATAAAATATAAATATTTATTTACATTAATTTTATAAAAAATATTTATTTACATTTATTTGTTAAAAAATATCAAAGAAAAAATAATAAAGAAATAAAGAAAAAAAATGGTGCAATCAACTGGTGACACGTATCACTAGCTGATTGTTACAGTAAACGTAACGGAAAATCTAACGGAAGGGACCAATTTATTATGATACTTGTAAGCGAGGACCAATTTGATACGTTTTAAAGTTTAGGGACCAATATAAAATATTCCCTATAGTTTGAGGACCATTGGTATTATTAACCTTAAATTATCTAATATGATTCTTAAATTTTAAAAAATTCAATGTAACTTATGTACTATAATTCTGTTAATTAATATGGTATTTATCTTTAACACTGTTAATCATTAAAGATAACGAATCAATAAAATAATGACACACGACTAATTTTTGGTCACATTATCAATTTAAACATTTTTTGAAGCAAACGTGGCATGACATAGTGATTGTCATGTATATTAACAATAAAAGATAATATATTTTTTTGATTTTTTTCTCTCTCGATTTCCCTCTTAAAAGCCGAATTCGGCTAGTCATTAGTTGGGTATTGTTAGGGAAGGTCGAACTCAATGTTGATAGGCCAGCATGTTATCAGGACGGAGCACACACGGTCGGTTGGCTTGTCTTTATTGTATGGAAGAAGTTAAGTCATTCAGATTGCATTATGATAGGAAACCATGTTTTTTTTTGTCATCGGCAGTTCTTGCCTTTAAATCATCCTTTTAGAAGACAAAGAGATAAATTTTGTCGAAGAGTTGAGCATGATTCTCCAATTGAGCGATTATCTGGTGAGGCAATTCTCGAAAGGATAGATAGCATTCCGAATATTACATTTGGGAGTAAATTATGTGAACAGAAGTTGATTAGATTCAGAGAATGTCACAGTTGGACGAAAAAGAGTATTTTTTGGGAGTTATCTTATTGGCATACCAATCTCATTCGGCATAATTTGGATGTGATGCATATTGAGAAAAACGTGTTTGATAACGTGTTCAACACAATGATGGATGTGAAGGGAAAAACAAAAGATAATATAAAGGCTAGAATGGATTTACCGTTGCTTTGCAGATGGTCGAAATTAGAATTGGTGGAAAGCAATGAAAAACGTACAAGCCTAAAGCCATTACACATTAAACAGGGAAGATAAAAAAAGAGTTTCTACTTGGGTAGAAGAATTATGACTTCCCGATGGATTTGTCTCGAATATTGGCCGTTGTGCAAATGTGGTTGATGGGAGATTTTATGGCATGAAAAGTCATGACTGTCATATTTTTATGCAACGGTTACTTCCAGTTGCGTTTTGAGATTTGGTACCTAACACAATCTGGTATACAATTGATGGAGACTCAATTAAGAGTTGTAAACCCAAGTGCAGGTTATGTTCAAGTAATAAATTCTCGGGTGTCCGAGGTCGAACCACAGGGAAGCGTATTAGTAAGTATAAGTTTATAAATATATAAGAAAAAGAAATTAAACAAGATATTAGGGAATCAACAACAAAACAAGATAAACAAGATATTAGAGAACAAAATAAACAAAACAACATAAAAGAAATTAAACAAGATATAAACAAAACAATAAGAAAAGATGTTGAGGTTAGAGAATCCACTATTGGTGTTATGCTAAGATTAATCTTGTTTTATTACACAATTGAAATTCACACATAAGGGAGATTCCAATCGTAAGGTTTAGCAATTCAGTCCAAATTGTCCAACGTCCATAGCATATGATATTATGTTCATTTGGTGTCCTCAAAACTCATAAAAAGAGTGCAAGCATTCCTTATGCCAAGGTATATGTCTACAACAAATCAAGGTTATGAAACCAAGCATTTACTGTGCCATTTTCATTGTCAATAATGAATCAAGATCCCTACTTTGCAAGTATGATTTTAAACCAAAAGAAAATATTATCTATACTAGTGTTTATAAATGATGATTCATTTTAGCTCATGTTTAAGAGACTAACCTTAGCATTTACCAAGAGCTTCACCTCATCACCTCAACAATATGATTAGCAACACATACTAGATATGAATAAAATGAAAAGAAATGTAAGAAGCATAAGTAAATAAAGAAAAAGAAAACTAGAGAAAGGAAAGAAAAAGAAAACTTAGAGAATTTTATTACAATGGCTAATATCCTACCAATCTACAATAATGCTCATCCAAGGCCCTCTATTTATACACATTTTGGAGAGCTAAATGACAAGAGACAAGCTTTATAAATTTCAAAGGTAGGTATAATAGGTGGGTGCATTTTTCTAACAATTTTCGTCATATTGTATGACAATTCTGATCAGCCAGCTTGATGGTCGATTTTGTCAATGTTGGAGGCTCGATCTGATCAAATGGTCTTCTAGAAAAATATACCCCTATCAGTTACGGATCCATAGCCGTTGGAATCAGATCATTTTCTCATGTGGATTGGAAGATATGGTCAAAATACCAAAACAGGTCAGCACAGACGTCATTGCACATCAGCCAACTTGATGGTCGATTTCGCTAGGGAAAACGACTCCGTTTCAAGAAGTGTAAAACATGAAAAAGATAGATATGCCTCTTAACTTTGCACTGTAAATAATTCAGCCTTATTGCTTCAGTGAAACTCCAGATATAGCGGATATGGCAAAAGGTGTCGGAACTGGAACTGAACTGGATTTGCCCTTAATTGTTGATTTAACCTAATAATCTGAAATCACTCAAAGAAACTCGTAAAAAACACCAAATTACATAAAAATATAAAATATCATAAACACAATTAGACTAAGCAATAATAACTCGTATTTGACACAAAATAATAATAAAACATAACTAAGAACTATATAATTATACGAGTTATCACACCCCCACACTTAGATTGTTGCTAGTCCCTAGCAACGACTCAATAAAAATAAAATAAGATAATCTAATCTAATCCATTTTCGTTGGAAATCACGGTGGCACTTAGCATGTGACACAAGCCTTTAAACCCCTAGGTGTCCCTAGTGGACGAGTTTAGTCTCGTGAGGGTTTGCTAGAACGATACCCACAAACATTGAAAAACTAAAATATAAGTAAACTACATACACTAAAAATATTTACTCCTAATCCTTTCAATATAAATTAGAGACAATCTTTGAACAAGTCTTATAAACTAATCAATAGCTCAAAGAATTTCACAAAAATTCATGCTTGAATGTAAAGAAATGAGTTAAGCCAATATTAACATAACATATTTCAATCAAAATAGTGCATATTCAACTTAATCTCAACTTCTCACTATACTCTTATGATTTTCACTCTTTAAAGTAGTGGTAAAGTGTTTACAGTCAATCAATCTCATGAAAACAGTTCTACCATATGCTTGCTTGTCCACCTATTCTCCACTATTTAGATCATACAACTTCATAAATCAAGAGGTCTTTTTTCAAGGTTGTAATGGGGCCAAAGGGTTATAATGTGGTTAAAGAACAAAAGGATAAAGATATCACAAAGGTTCCAAAAAGTTCATAGAGTTTAGAGACATAATAAGATCATACAAATAAAACTTCTCAAAACTCTTATAAAGCACATAATAACATAGGCTAAATATTCATGTTGAGCCTTTGCTTCATTCTAACCAACTTTGTAACATCTTTTTCTTTACTTTAACTAGAAGTTCAAGAGAAGATTTTTTTTTTTTTTTAATATGGGAATGTATTTGACAATGATTCCTTTCTTTTTCTCTTGACTTTTGCCTCTCTCCTCCCCCACACTTATCTTTCGTTCTAACCGAAATTTTCAAAAAGTATCCCTTGTTTTTGCAATATGTCTCAAAATATATAATCCATCTTTAGAACAAGGGTAAGGATATAAGTATATTTAGGCTAGGTGTAAGTTCTGGTTACCAATAAAATAGCATATTTAATGTAGGCTCAAATTGGCTCACTAGTGGGGATGTTCTCTTAGAACATTAATAATGGATGGCTGTTTGGCTCTGGTTATAATCCTAATGCCTCTATCATATTCATGTTGTCACATGTATCAATATAGTCTCAAACGGTTTAAAGCAAGTTCTAGAGAATCATGTAATCATAAGAGCACTCAAGAAAGAAATTAGATTGATTTGTATAATGCATCAATCATTGTAGGCTCAAAAACTCACAAGGATGATTATACAAGTCAGATTAAGTCTAAACATGCTTCTTTCTCAATCAACATATCATATTAACATTGGCTCATAAAAAGGTTGACATCAAGCTCAATTCTCATGAAAATCTTCTCACTAATAAATCTGTTTTAGACTTATGCAATTCATATCTCATCATTGTATTAAAAAGGAACTAGAACACATTAAAAAAATAATAATAATAATAAAGACTCATAAAAAAAATAGTAGACAAAAATAAAAGAAATCCTAAATCGTTCCCCCCACACTTAATTCTTACATTGTCCTCAATGTAAGTCTATTAACCCAAATGAAAGAATCATGTGTAAGAGAAAAGAACTAATAACATAAGAATAGGAATAACTAAGACTCAAAACAAAACAAACTCATGCAACCTAATTAATCCTAAAATACTAAACAAAAATTAACAAGTAAACATAAAAAGATTAAAATCAAACTGACAAGGTATGTCTCAAGTCTCCCTTACTCAGACCTTGTTCAGAATGAATACTTCTAAATGGCTTAAAACACATCATTTTTTTTTTTTTTTTAAATTAGCAAAATATGTCCCTTACCCCCTACTAAAGGTAGAATTTAGGAGATATTACCTGCAGAGGTTGCTAACCACTTATTATAACTGAGACACAACAAACAAAATGTTAGATAATGTCACAAAGACAGAGTGCAATCCACTCCTTGCTCGTCCATGTCTCTTTTTCTTTTTCCGAGCGTTTGCCAAACAACCGTAGCAGATAAATACTCATAAGCTTGGAGCTTTTTGAGTAAATCTTCAATGGTTGTAGCAGAAATTATGGTTCTCCTTGCCTCTGAAAACATGAATCCATTATCCACAGCATTATCTAAATATGAAAGCAAATTACTAAAATAACCATTAATATTAAGCAAACCAATGGGTTTCTTATTTGTGACCAAAGATGACCAAGAAGCCACGCAAGCTATTTCTTCCAATGTACCCAGACCTCCTGGTAAAGCAATGAATGCATCGGCAGAATGGTACATGATTGTCATCCGTTCAGGGATACTCCAGACTTGTATTTCCTTACCCACGGTAGGTCCACAAAAATCTGTGAATAGTTTTGGCACGATTCCTAGAACTGGACTTCCTCCGGCGTGTGCTGCTGTAGCGACTGCTCCCATTAAACCCGTACTACCGCCTCCATAAATCAACTGGATCTTTTGTTGGGCAAGTATTACTCCAACTCTTATGGCTTCATCAGCGAATATGTTATTTTTCCCTGGATAAGCACCTCCAAAGACACAAATTTTTTAATGCGCTGGGACGAAGTACTTTCCATTTTTTTTTTTCAAGTGCCTGAAAGAGAATGAGTACATGGTGTAATATATAGAGGACTGAGTAATGAATCAGACAAGAGTAATAATGTCGCCGAAAGTGTATTTGACCTGTCAGAAGAAAATGTTAACCTAACAAAAGATTTTTGCGTGATTTCAGGAAGAAAATCAAAAAGAGAAGAAAAATCAACCGTAAAAGACCAATGCAAAAAAAAAAAAAAACGAGAATAATTACACAAATCTAACAACACGTAAATTAAATCGAAATGAAGTTATTGCAAATCAAACCAAAAGCTTAGAAGTCATTTATTGTAGTTGTGATTGTGGCTCACATCTTCCTCTGGTTTTACGTCCAGAAACGGCTTAAACGCCTTCTATGAGTCGAGGATATGCTTCCCATCCAGTTTTCTTACAAGCTGGCAAACAGGGTCTTTTAACATCAGATTCCCAAGATGTTGCCATTCCCTTTGGAATTGAGGCCATAAATCAAGAATTTCTCTTTGTACGTCTCCACTAGGATGCGTCTCAAGAGAAAGTTGGATATTACCCAAATTCTCCTTACTCAGTCCATCCTTAATGAATTCAATTTTATCATCTCGATTAGAAGACGGAATCCCAATAGAACGACATTTACTGTTACACGTCCATCGTGCACATTTGTGGCAATTTGAACTCATGCGCTTTGCTCGTCACTTCTTTGCAAAAGTGCTTCTACCTGTACCTGGTAAATGCAAAACAGGAAGATATTCATCTTCACGTACCTTGGCTTCAATTATCCAACGTATGTCTTCAGGAATCCCTTTGTGCATAAGCATTCTTAATCTTTCAAATCGAACTTGGTAAAGCTTCAGTAAAATATTTCGAGGAAAAGGAGGAAATCATTTCTGCAATCTTGTGAGAATATCATCCATCTTGAAAAAAAATGAAAAAGAAATTGAAAGAGAAATTTATATACAATATCAGTTTTGTGGGTAGCTGATGGAACCGACTTAAATAATCACGGAGTACCGTTATCCGCCATTTAACCGGGGTTAAAAAAAATGTATTTTTTTTTTTTGAAGATTAGTAAAAATTATATTTACATCTAGTTATTTTCAAAACAAGGATCAGAAAGAAAAACAACCTCTTCTTGAGTAACATGATTTTCCAAAAAGAGTTTGAGTCTTTGTCCATTTACCTTGAATACGTTACCATTTTGAGGATTCTCAATGTCAACTGCTCCATAATGATACACATGCTTAACCACAAATGGGCCAGTCCATCTTGATCTCAACTTACCAGAAAATATGTGAAGTCTAGAATTATAAAGTAGAACTTTTTGCCCAACATCAAATGTTTTTCTTGAAATTAACTTGTCATGAAAGGCTTTAGTTCTTTCTTTATGAATTTTAGAATTCTCATATGCATCTTTGAATAAAATTGGCCAGTAAAATCCACACTGTAAAATTTTTGCAGCAGTTTTCTTTGATGAAAAATGACCACCACATGCCTCGGAATGACAAAACTTAATTACTCTACTTACCTCATTGTCGGGAATGCATCTTCGAAAAATCTGATCAGGACAATATTTGAACAAGTAAGGGTCATCCCAGTAGAACTTCTTTACCTCATCCAGAAACTTCCTTTTATCTTGGGGGCTCCACTGAGAAGGAATTTTTCCCAAAAAGGAATATTTTAGCTCGGATGGCAATGGTTTTAAATCCAGCTTGGGCGGTTCAATAGTTGATGGTACAGTGACATTTGTGAGTGATGGGAGTTCCTCAAACTTTTGTTTCCAACGATGCTTATCCTGAAAAGAATTTAACAAAGAATCAGTGTGTGAAATTTCTGAAGCATTATCAAACTCACATTCAATTAAATAAGCTTCTAAAGGATCATGGAATGTGGTAGTGGTGAGATGTTCATGAACAAGTTCTTCAATGAAATCCACTTCATGTACTTCTGAATCATCACCAGGTTGCTTGCAAATGTTGAACACATTTAATTCTAAAGTCATATTTCCAAAAGAAATGTTCAAAATACCATTCCTGCAATTTATCAGAGCATTAGAAGTTGCAAGAAATGGACGGCCTAATATAACAGGAATTTGAACATTTGGATTTGAAACAGGATATGTGTCCAAAATAATAAAATCAACAGGGAAGTAAAAATTATCAATTTGAACCAAAACATCTTCAACTATCCCTCGAGGAATTTTTACAGAACGATCAGCTAGTTGAAGTGTAACAGGTGTTTCCTTGAGTTCACCTAAACCTAACTGTTGATAAACAGAAAAAGGCAAAAGATTAACACTAGCACCAAGATCAAGCAATGCACGTTCTATTCTAGTGTTTCCAATGATGCATGAGATTGTTGGACATCCAGGATCTTTGAATTTTGGTGGAGTAAGGTGCTGAATGATTGAGCTCACACTTTCCGTCAGAAATGCTTTCTTTTGTACATTATGTTTCCTTTTAAATGTGCACATGTCCTTCAAAAATTTAGAATAAGATGGAACTTGTTTGATTGCATCCAATAAAGGAATGTTAATCTTAACTTGTTTGAAAAGTTCATAAATTTCTGCATTTTGATTCAAATTCTTTATTGTTTGCAACCTTTGAGGAAAAGGAGCAGGATGCATACCTTTTTCTTTGTCCAAATTTTCAAGAAGTTCAGACTTACCATCATCCTTACCGTTACTTTTCGGAGGGGAAGGAGGATCTTGGTCTTTTGATGGAATGTTTTTGTCAATTGCCTTTCCACTTCGAAGAGTTGTGATAGAACTGGCATTTTCCTGTTGAGTTTCATTGGAGCAAGAAACAAGACATTGAGTAGAAGGGTTAGGCTGAGGTTGAGTAGGAAACTTACCTTTTTCTTGAGTGCGTAATGAAGCTGTCAATGTGGACAAGGTGTTTTTGATCTCATTGATGTCCTGTGAAGTTTGGTTATTCACATTTGCTTGTGTTTGCATGAATGCTTGCAATGTCTCTTCCAAGGTTTGTACACGTGAAGGTTGATAGGAAAAAGTGTTGCCCGGCTTTTGAGATTGTGGTACCTGAACATGATTATTATTCCGCCAACTGAAGTTGGGATGATTTCTCCATTCAGGGTTATACGTTTCAGAGTAAGGAGAAGGAAAAGGCTTTTTAAATGTGTTTATGGAATTTACTTGATCATGCAACGCTTCTTTAAGAATGGGAATGTTTGGACATTCAGAAGTGGGGTGTCCCATGATTTCACAAATTCCACAACTTTCTTCATTTTTAACCGTTTTGACTTCTTTTACTTCTCTAAGTTCCATGGCTTCAATCTTTCTAGCCAAATTAGCTACTTTAGCTTTTATCTCATCTTCTTGACTAAAATGATATTTACCTCTGTTAGAAACAAGATTAGATCTATTGGAATTTTCAGAGGAATTATCTGTGTCCTAGGCTTGAGAGTTATCTGCCAAATGGTCTAGGTAGTCAAAGGCTTCTTCAGGTTCTTTTTCTAGAAACTCACCGTTACACATTGTTTCAACAAATTGTTTAGTTTCGGGAGTTAAACTTTCATAAAAGAAACTAATAAGACGCCATCTTTCAAAACCATGATGTGGACAAGAACTTAACAAATCTTTAAAACGCTCCCAGCACTGAAAAAATGCTTCATTTTGATTTTGATTGAAATTTTGAATCTGTCTTTTCAAAGCAGTAGTTTTATGTGCTGGGAAAAATTTCTTTAGAAACTCAGTTTGTAATTCTTGCCATGTGCCAATTGACCTTGGTTTTAAATTATGAAGCCAAATTTTTGCTTTATCTTTTAAAGAAAAAGGAAATAATTTTAGCTTGACAATTTCATTTGTACATTGTTGATCATTAAAGGTGACACATACATCTTCGAAGTCTTTTAGAAACGAGTAAGCACTTTCCGATTCTAACCCATGGAAATTTGGAATCAAAGCTATATACCTGGTTTAAAACGAAAGTTGTTTGCATTGAGAGGAAAAATAAAACAAGAGGGTGATGAGCTTCGAGTTGGTTGCAAGTAGTCACGCATGGTGCGTACTTGTCTGTTCTCATCTTCAGCATGAACACTTTCATTGTCAGCCATGGTAGGAGTTGTATTAGAAAGATTACCTGAAAAAGTTTCACAATAAAATCTAACTAAACGACGAGATCTAAAATCACGTCGCCAAACAAGCATAAAACAAAGTTAATATACAGATTAGGCGGTATAACCAGCCAATAAAAATAAAACAAAGTTAATATACAAATTAGGCGGTATAACCAGCCAATAAAAATAAATATACTTATAAACTTAGATACTTAGTATTGCTTCCCCGGCAACGGCGCCAAAAACTTGATGGAGACTCAATTAAGAGTTGTAAACCCAAGTGCAGGTTATGTTCAAGTAATAAATTCTCGGGTGTCCGAGGTCGAACCACAGGGAAGCGTATTAGTAAGTATAAGTTTATAAATATATAAGAAAAAGAAATTAAACAAGATATTAGGGAATCAACAACAAAACAAGATAAACAAGATATTAGAGAACAAAATAAACAAAAAACATAAAAGAAATTAAACAAGATATAAACAAAACAATAAGAAAAGATGTTGAGGTTAGAGAATCCACTCTTGGTGTTATGCTAAGATTAATCTTGTTTTATTACACAATTGAAATTCACACATAAGGGAGATTCCAATCGGAAGGTTTAGCAATTCAGTCCAAATTGTCCAACGTCCATAGCATATGATATTATGTTCATTTGGTGTCCTCAAAACTCATAAAAAGAGTGCAACCATTCCTTATGCCAAGGTATATGTCTACAACAAATCAAGGTTATGAAACCAAGCATTTACTGTGCCATTTTCATTGTCAATAATGAATCAAGATCCCTACTTTGCAAGTATGATTTTAAACCAAAAGAAAATATTATCTATACTAGTGTTTATAAATGATGATTCATTTTAGCTCATGTTTAAGAGACTAAACTTAGCATTTACCAAGAGCTTCACCTCATCACCTCAACAAAATGATTAGCAACACATACTAGATATGAATAAAATGAAAAGAAATGTAAGAAGCATAAGTAAATAAAGAAAAAGAAAACTAGAGAAAGGAAAGAAAAAGAAAACTTAGAGAATTTTATTACAATGGCTAATATCCTACCAATCTACAATAATGCTCATCCAAGGCCCTCTATTTATACACATTTTGGAGAGCTAAATGACAAGAGACAAGCTTTATAAATTTCAAAGGTAGGTATAATAGGTGGGTGCATTTTTCTAACAATTTTCGTCATATTGTATGACAATTCTGATCAGCCAGCTTGATGGTCGATTTTGTCAATGTTGGAGGCTCGATCTGATCAAATGGTCTTCTAGAAAAATATACCCCTATCAGTTACGGATCCATAGCCGTTGGAATCAGATCATTTTCTCATGTGGATCGGAAGATATGGTCAAAATACCAAAACAGGTCAGCACAGACATCATTGCACATCAGCCAACTTGATGGTCGATTTCGCTAGGGAAAACGACTCCGTTTCAAGAAGTGTAAAACATGAAAAAGATAGATATGCCTCTTAAATTTGCACTGTAAAAATTTCAGCCTTATTGCTTTAGTGAAACTCCAGATATTGCGGATATGGCAAAAGGTGTCGGAACTGGAACTGAACTGGATTTGCCCTTAATTGTTGATTTAACCTAGTAATCTGAAATCACTCAAAGAAACTCGTAAAAAACACCAAATTACATAAAAATATAAAATATCATAAACACAATTAGACTAAGCAATAATAACTCGTATTTGACACAAAATAATAATAAAACATAACTAAGAACTATATAATTATACGAGTTATCAACAATTACTGAGCTATATCATTTTTCAGAGACTTATACTCTACAGAAATTCATGTGGACCCGATGAAGTTCTTGGAAACCAATATTGTTGAGATCATTTGCCAGTTGGAAAAAATATTTCATATAGCCTTTTTTGATTCAATGGAAACATTTACCTATTCACCTACTTTATGAGGCAAAAGTTGGTGGATCTGTCCATTATCGTTGGATGTATCAATTTGAAAGGTAATTAGTAAAGAATGTACGTAATCTTTTTGATTATTTACTTTATTGAATTGAACATTTGTTAATTTAGTATTCGTTTCTGATTCTTAGATTTCTTCATCATCTAAAGACAAAAGTAAAAAATCTCGCATGTGTTGAAGGGTCAATAGTTGAGGCATATATAATGGAAGAAATTTCATCGTTCTGCGCCTTATATTTTGAACCAAATGTTGAAACAATATTTACTCGGGTGCCCCGAAGTGATGATGGAGGAGATGTCGATCCCATGGGACGACTCTCAATTTTCACACATAAAGGGAGATCTTTCGGTCCAAAAAAAAAAAGAAGGCTCTTTATTTAGAGCACGATGAGTACGATGCAGCTGAATTATATGTATTAATGAATTGCGAAGAAGTCATACCTTATATTGAGTAAGAGATTTACTGTTCTCTCGAATATTAATTGTGACATTACGTTATATAATTAAATTAGGGGAACTCATTATATATCCAATCATTTTTAGGGTGTTTGATGAGATAGTAAAAATCGATGCACCGAACATTACTGATGGTTAGTTAGAGAAAGTCCGTAAAAGTAGGCTTAGAAAATGGTTTAAGGACTACATAAGTATTCTTCAATTTCTATGTTCCGCTAATGTTTGATACAATTTGATATTGAATATAATATTGTTTTCCGTTCACCGTTCATAGGTTCAGCAAGATTCAAGTCAACATAACTATCGTATATTTGAGTTATCTTATGGTCCAGAACGTATGGTTTGGTCTTATTCTGGATATTTCGTTAATGGTTTCAAGTTCCATACTTTAGATTATGGAAAAAATCGAAAAACCATGAATAGCGGTGTATGCGTCAAAGGCGATTGTTATAACGATTCTTCGCATGACTTTTATGGAATATAGTTAGACATTGCGGAGTTAGAATATTTTGGTGTGGGAAATCGGGTCATACTTTTTTAATGTCGATGGTTGGATACGGATAAAAGAATTCGGGTAGATCCTCATAATGGGCTTGTTGAAATAAAGTACAGGTCAGTACTTGCTAGTAATGAACCTTTTGTTTTAGCTCATCAATGTCAAAAAGTGTATTGTAGTTCTTATCCATTGAATAGAAAAGAACGTCAAGACTGGTGGGCTGTGTTCAAAACAAAGGCTAGGAGTAGATTTGACATTGGATCTCGTGTAAGAGAAATAATTGATCTAAACGAAGGGGTTTATCAATAAATGGATGTGCCTACTCCCACCATTGTAACATATTATGAAGATCTTGACAATCTTGGACTTTTGGTTCATGGTGATTTCGAAGAAGTAAACATTAATGTTCAGAGAACAAATGAAGAAGAAAATGACGAGGAAGAAGAAGAAGATGATGATGATGATGATGATGATGATGATGAAAATGAAGATGAAGAAGTAGATTACGATGACAGCTATGACAATGATGCTGATGAGAACCACGAGAATGATGATGATTAGAAGTTAATATTATTTAATCATTTTGTAATTGCATGATCTGTCAAATAATATATTATATATATGTATGCAATATATATATATATTTACTAATAAATTTAATATTTTTATTTTACAGATAAAATGCGTGGAGGAGGGCGTAAAACTAATGTAAAGAAAAAATGAAGTTCTATGTGGGATGCTTTTTGACCACCTGGAGGATTGTCCTCGAGGCATGCTACCCCAGAGTTGCCACCTGTGTCTACTCCCTCCTTACGGCCTCCACCGACACAGTTGCCGCCTTATTCAACTCCATCGCCACATATTCCATCTACAGTACCTCCATCGCCCTTGCATCCCTCTGCACTGCCTCCGTCAATAGTGGATCCGTCCAAATTGCCTCCCTCTACAGTGACACCTTCCACAGTTGCTCCATCCACATCGACTCCCACTCCGCTACCACGGTCGACACTTACTACGGCAACTCAGGCAGATCCCACGTTACACTCGTCTACCTCACCGATGGATGAAATTTCACGGTATTTACTTAATGAGCCAGCACTGACGTATTTCACGGATGATGACTTGGGGCAGTAGACAAAGGTACCTGCATCACATCTTATGCCGTCTACCAGTACTGCCATTGAGCAGAGAAAATGAGGTAGAGGTCGGACGAAAGGATTATCGACACCGAGTAATCTGGATGACAGGTTTCGACTATCAATTCTTCAAAACACGTAAGTTAATAATATTTCAATAATTTCATTATTTGAGTAAAATAAATTATTATCCACTAACACGTATCCTTGATTTTAGGACTTTCATGGAGAGTTGTGTAAAATCGACTATTGCCTTGATCATCAGACAACACTATAACAGACCGTGGCCTACTTGGTCGAAGATAACCTGTTAACATGAAACTGTCTATGTGAACTATATTTGAGGTATGATTTGGTTAAAAGTCAAATTATAATTTAATTATGTTTAATAGTATATATTAATTCATAATGTCTCATTGTAGGGAAAATGCCAGAGGCCTCCCGAGCAAACACCACTGGTTAGGAAATTATGCGAGGCCACATGCAAGGATCGATTTAAAGACATGATGAATTTTGAGAGGGACAATGCCATGGCCTTCTTTCAAACGAATCGAAAAGAAGACTGCAAGGGTTACAGGTATGATTGGATAGTAATCGATATTTGGAATCAACTTATTAATAGCTTCTAGAGTACTGACGCTTTGAAAAATAGGTCCCAAAAGGCCAAGGGTAATAGGAACACGGAGAAAGATGGCAGCATTATGAAGCACACTGGTGGATTAGTTCCTTTTCTAGTTACCGATCAAAGAATGGTAAGATTTATTTTTGTTTTGCAATTTATTATTTAAAAGTTTTATTGTATAAATTATGTGATTTTTTTTTTATTAACATAATTTTCAAAATAAAATTTTAATCTGTAGTCACAAAAGTTGCAACGCAACGTGACTTTCCTGGAGCTGTTTAACAAAATCTATAAACGTGCAAAGGGTCACGGTGATTACGTAGACAACAAGTCTAAAGCTGTAACTATAAGTATTTAACTTTATCAATATTTTATATATTAAATTAATTGATTATATCAGATAATTGTGTTTATATACGTGTTCATTACAATGTCACATATTAATTGTTTATATATTTAAATATTTGTGACTGTAGAAAAATTATACTATCTCCTTGCAGCAAAAATATGGGGACGATACGTCTTCATATCCCGATTTCGACCCTCAGTCCTGGTCTAATGCTATTGGGGGCATTAAGACTACGCGGGCGCATGTTTATGGGTTTGGAACGAGACCAAAGAGAGGGCAAATTTTCGATCCGCCTAGCAGTCACCAAAGTTCAGATGCAGCGAGTTATGCTCTATGTGGTCCTAGTACTACACAGCAGCTAACAGCAGCGCCATCTGAGGAGAACTATAATGCATTAAGGTCATATTTCTCACAAATCCAGACATCAATCGTGAGACTTGAGAATATCGTGACAGCTGCAATACGATAATTGCACCTTTACTGCAGTCACATATAGAAGCTGCATTAGGTGGGAACGAAACAAGTGCTGCCAGACTCAGTGTTGCCTTAGGCATGGGTGTTGGATCGAAAGCTACCAGATTCGATGCTGGACTGAGTGCTGTCAGAATCGATGCTGTTGGAGGCATGGCTGCTGGACTAGGATTGAGTGCTGTCGGTGCTAGACTGAGTGCTGCAAGAGTCGGTGCTGTCAGAGGCATGGGTGCTATTGGAGGTATGGGTGCTATCGGAGGATTGAGTGCTGCCGGAGGTGATGCTAGAGGCAATGCCGAGGTAGACAGTGAAGCCGATGATAGCAGTACCTCGTGATGACAACATTTTTTTTATATTCGAGAGATACATTTGAATATTATTTTATTTATAGTTTTACAGATTTCATTTTATTTTTGATGGTATAATTATATAAATTTTTTTATTATATTTTATTTCTTTTTAATAATTAATTTTTAAATTTTTTTTTGTATTTCAAAAAAATAATTACCAACGGAATTATCCGTTGGTAAAGGATATTTACTGACGGAATATTCCGTTAGTAATAATTTATTGCCGATCAAATCCATCTGTCGGTAACTATACTACTGACGGAATCTATCCGTTGGTATATCTATTACCGACGAAATATTCTCTCATAATATTTTTTCGGTAAAGAAATTTACGACGAAAATATTTCATCGGTGATAAACAATACCGACAGAATAAAACTCTATCGGTAAAACTTTAGTACCAACGGATTTTTTTTTACTGATAGAATTAGTATCACCGATGGGATTTTTCGACAAAAAAAATTTGTCAGTAATACATTCTACCGATGGAATATTCCGTCGGTAAAAATCCGTCCTCTTGTAGTGCAAGAGATTCTCAAAAAAATTTGCAAGAAAAAGGGTCAAGAACTCAAAAATCTCCCAGGCGTTAAACCTGCTAACATGAGCCGAGAGAATTTTGCTAAGGTGGGCCTAATTTTCTTGTAGGTTATGTTATAATAATATCTTATTATGTAAATTAATCAAATTATATAATCTTTTATCGTTATACATGTTATTTTTAGAGCAAATATGTTTTTTATTTATTTTAAATGTATAATCTCTTACGTCTTATCATTTTTTTTTCTAAAAGTATATAAAATAGATCATTGATATGTGTATTTTATTACAATGATCTGTACACTGCGTTATAACAATATATTTACAAATATATAAATGGATTGGGTAATAATTTTAGGTATTCAATAATACTCATTTAAGTGAAATGGATACTCGAATTTGAAAAATTACCGGATTATGCCCGAATTTAAAACAATCAAGTTAGATAGATATTTATTTTTAAATTAAAAATTACAATGTCTATATTTATTTTTAAATATTATTTATTATTTCTTTTCTATATTCAATAAAATTCTAATTAAATCTGACTCAATTAAATAATTTGTTTAAATTTGATTTGATTTTAAAATTAATAAATTGAACCCGAATGACATGAACTCGAATAAACCGAGTGTCAAACCCGAATGAAAAGAACACAAAATGATCCAAACCCGAAACAATCCGAATCCGAAATGATCCGAATCTGAAATGATCCGAACCTGAAGTGATCCGAACCAAAAACAATACAAATCCGAAAATAACTCAAAAATTTTAAAATTCAAATTGATCCGACCCGATTGACTCAATCCAAAACCAACCCAAACCACCCAATTGACATATTAAAACAACTCGACGTGATCAAGTCTCGGAAGTTGATGGAGAGAAAGCAGTTGTGCTTGTGCAGGTAATTGTCCAAGCATGCAACCGTGAATACTGGAAAAAACTATAGGACAATGGGAATTAAGTTAAAAAAATATAATCGTTTGGGAAGTAAGTTTTTAATATACTAAAATATGGTTAAAAACTCAATTTAGTTTTAAAATTTAAATTTTCAAAGCAAAAAATGGTCCCTCGTTCATGCCTTCCTTACCCCTTTTGTTAATGGCATTACATTTTAAATCCCATCAAATGTTTTTTTTTTTGTGTGTTTTTTACCACGAGATCTCAACAATTATAAATTTAAAATCTAACTAATGTACAAAGTAAAAGTGTTTGTAGTTTGGGTCGAGTTAAATTAAATTTGAATAGTAAAAAATTACTTTTTCAAGTTTGATTCGGATTCGGTTTGATCCGGTTCAAAAGTTTATTTGATTGCTTAAAATATATTAAAATATATATTTTTATATTTTATAATTAAATTTAAATAAAAATATTTTTATTAATTAAATAGTAATCTAGACCGGATTGGCTTAGATTTCAAAATCCTATTCTAAACATAACTCAATTCAAACCCTATAGATAATTTGATCTGTGTATAAATCTAGTACAAAATACAAACTAATACCGTATATATTGTTAAAAGTTGAAAATCTTATTGAAAGTAAAAGAATATTGTGAAGATTCTTTGTTCTTATAGTCGTAGGAGTTACTTGAGATAAATTATTTTTCTATCGGAGTTTTGTTTTGTTTTGGTTTTTTTTTTTTTTTTTTTTTATGGGATTTACAAGTTATTGTTTATACTATAATTTAATTTCAAATTTTTGCTTTTTCCAAAACTATGGTGGCCGACCAAGATTTTGTAAACCACTTGTAAATGCAAATGGAAAAAGTGCAGCTTCTGGTTTGTCTTTGACAAAGAATTCAAGCTTTGAAAGAAAATGTGTACCAAAAAGTTTCTTTGGAAGTTTACAGTGCCAAGGTGGCTTCTTCGGTTTCAATATTATTTCTTTTATTAAAAAAATAGTTGGAAGATGAGAAAACTCTTTTTTATTTTTGTTATTGATTTAATAAAAAAATACTAATAATTTATTGGTGGATATTCTTTTCCACTCCAGTCCATATCCATACAAAATTTTCCACTTGATTTTAAGACCTATGTGGTCTTAGCCATCGGACCCATTATAATACAAAACAAAGCAAAGCATTCTCGTCTCAAAATGTTCAACAACACTCGATTTCATATAGATCTGTTTATGAATCGGGTTGAATAATTTTTTTTTATTTAGGTTTGATTTTGGGTCAATCCGGTTTACTGTTTAAATAATAATAAAAAAATAATTTTATAATTAAATTTAAATAAAAAAATATTTTTTATTAATTAAATAATGATTCGGGCCAAATCAAGTCGACCCGAATAAAAAAAATTCTACCCAAACTCAATCCAATACAAGCTAGATCTATCAGGCCGGATGTATTACCCAACTCTTGAGCAGATCTAATTTCACGTCTCAATTTCACTATGTTAAGTTTAATTTCTTGAGAAACTTTCAAAATATAGCTTTAAAATTGATCCATCTTCTATTATGGATTCATTATTTAAATCCTAGAAATATGTTAAACTAGTTAGATTAGATAAAGATTTGTTGTTTCTAAAGGTTTCCGGATAGCGAACCCAAAATGCTAAAAAGGGTTAATATTTTATAATACTGTAGTAAATTGTTTAATATGGTACGTTTATTTTTAAAATGCATATTTTGGTATCTATATTATTATTATTTCGTCTATTAATGTGATACTTGAAGTTAATACCGTTAAATAAAGTGGATGACGAGATTATCACCCAATCGTATGATGATACTGTAAGCATATATTTCATAAACTTAATTCCCATAAGCTTTAGAATTTTCATGATTTCATATACTTTAAAAGGACATACCTTTATCCATAATGCTTTGTGAAGAAAATGTTATAGCATAAAAGAAATTAGTTTCTCTCCGCAAACCTCTTTATTTGAAATACTACTTTGATGAAAAAATGTATATGTTTCTTAGTAGGTGGAGAGGATTAAATTCCCTATTTATAGAGTATGAATAGGTGCCTTCCATCAATACACCTAATAATATCTCTTTAATTATTCAATGAACAATTATTAAACTATCAATTAATTCTCATATTATATTACATGTATATAATAAATTCATATTATGTAAGATACATGTACATGTACATGTAATTAACCATTAATTATTAGATAAAATACATGTATTTGATAATTCATGTGTCATATACATGTACATGTAACCATTAATTACTAGATAAGATTCATGTATATAGGTCATATGGGTCATAAATTCTTACAAATACATTACATATTTTGCCAAATTATTTTGTTACAACATTTTTTCCATGTGTCATTTTTAAAAAAATAAAAAAAATTCCATTCATTTTTTCTTTATATTTTCTTTCTCTCTCCTATCCTCCATCTCCCCAATTCTTCTCTTTCACGTCAAATCCGATCAGTCATTGGTCTGGCCTATCAACTTCGAGTTCGACCTTCCCTAACAATACCCAACTAATGACTAGCCGAATTCGGCTTTTAAGAGGGAAATCGGGAGAGAAAAAAAAATTCAAAAAAATATATTATTTTTTATTGTTAATATACATGACAATCACTATGTCATGCCACATTTGCTTCAAAAATGTTTAAATTGATAATGTGACCAAAAATTAGTCGTGTATCATTATTTCATTGATTAATATTCACATTATCTTTAAATAATTAACAGTGTTAAAGATAAATACCATATTAATTAACAGAATTATAATACATAAGTTACATTGAATTTTTTAAAATTTAAGAAAATCATATTAGATAATTTATTATAATTTAGATTGAATATGTATTAATCCTATTAAAAATATATCATTTTGACATATTCATATGCAGTAAAAATGGTGTAGCTTTCCACGTGCCAACGATGACAGACTTTTAGGACAAGTATTTGAATTTCCTAGAAATTAAGATTTAACTTTTAACAGTGGGGAAATGTTAGGCTTATCTAAATAAAAAATGTTAGCACAAGCTTCACAGGAAAGTTTTAACTTTTAAGGGAAGTTCGTGAGTTTTTCGCAAGTTTTTTGATGTGACCTGGTCATATTAGAGACTATTTGAGATAATTATAATTTTAAAAAATATTTTTTTTATTTCAATTTTAAAAGTTTTAGATATAAATATTTAATCTTAAAAATTATTAAATGTGTTTAAAATTATTTTTTCAATTATTGTTCAAACAATAATACTAACAGAAATACTAGCTTGCAAATAATGAGCACACCTGATTGTCGTTTCACTAATTTATAAAATATTAAAAAATTATTATAAAAAAAAAAGTCTCCTTATAAAAGATTAAAAGATCAACACTTTATATTTTACTTTTCTCTCACTAAACCAGTAGCCTCTTTTTTTGGGTCTAAACCTAGGGTATTTCCCCATCTCCATTTTATGGTTGATGGAAGACTAATCCCTGTTGGGTCGGGAGTGTAATGGTAAAGCCCTCCCAATATTTGTGACTCTCAAGATTCGAATATTAGTTCTCATCTTGGGAGTTGGAGCTACTTTACCACTCCAACCAACCAAATGTTGGTAAACCAACAACCTTTCTCCCTTTCTCACTAAACTAACATTCCCCTTTTCAGATTGCTACTTTCATCAAAGTTCAACTAGTAACAGTAGCCTGCAAGATAAAAGAAAAATAAACTTTATACCCCTGAAATTAAATATATAAAAGAACACTCAACTACACATACATTAATTATCCTAAATTTTTTTCACAAAATATAACTTAAAATTTTTCTTAAGAGCTGAAAATTACAATGCGGTGGTGAAGGTAGGCGACGATCATCGATGGATTGCTTTGAGTTTTGGGTTTTCTGGTTTCTATACAAAAGGTTTTTTGAAAAAAAACTAATCTGAACAAGATAAAAAGTACAAATATTTAAATATGTATACATTAATGCTTTGAGTCATACGTCATTTCATATTTAAATAAATATGAAGACAAATATTAATAATATAACTAAGTTTTCCTTTGGGACATACAAAGATATACAGACATAAACTGTAATGATGTTTAATAAAATATACTTAACATATGTATATAAGTTTGTTTTGCTGTCTTTGGATATACGAAACAAACTAATATAACATATCAATTATAAAACACTTATGATCAATTATTATAAGAACAAATAATCAATTTTTGGGTGATTACTAAAACATCTTATAAAAATGAACTTCTATTTCCCACAAATTAACAGTTATTGAATAGCATCATATCATATAAGCAGAAAAATTTATGGAAAATAAAAGAAAAATGCATGTGATTTAAAATCCATTTATTTTTTAAGTTTTGGTCACTTTGGTGACTAACAAAACTATTATAAAATTTTCATAATAATAACTTTCTTTGAAATTTATTTTGGATCTAGTCACTTTAGTGACTAACAAATCCCTTAATATAAATTTCATTTAATTTTTTTAAATCATAATTAAATGGATTATAATTTAAAGTAATATATATAGACATATAGATTTTATTCTTTAATTAATACAGTAAAAAAATGACACTTCAATGAACCAATTATTGCGGAACATTCAAACATAAGCATAGAGATTCATAATTGAGAGAAACAGTAATTCTTAATGGAAATCATGAATTCTTAAACCGAAACTCTGATACCACATGTAAGCAACATTTCATAATTCATAAACGTTATTCCTATAATTTTTAAAATTTTCATGACTTCACATACTTCAAAACGAGGACGTACCTTCGTCCGTAATGCTTTGTGAAGAAAACATTATAGCATAAAAGAAACTAGTTTCTCTCCCCTGACCTCTTTACTTGTAATATCTCTAATACATACACGGATTGAGACTTTTCATGCAATAGGTAAACATAACTATAACGTGAAAAATCATCAATAAAGGTGATAAAATACTTTTCTCCACTAAAAGATGAAGTATCAAAAGGCCCACGAATATTGGTGTGTATAATTTCAAGAAGTTGAGTACTTTTTGTGGCTCCTTTTTTAGTGTGTCTTCACATATAGGATGACCTGGTGTCACAAGTCAAAGGATTACTTACACTATTGACACATAAGAGTATTTTCCATAGACACTTGAGTGAAATACCAAATGGAACTCTCATAGCGGGTCATGTTCAGTGAACTTGTTCAACTAACAAGCAACCATATGTTATCCCCAAGTATCTCTATACTTTCAACTTATGAGACCGGTTGCATGCATCAAGTGCATGAACGCTTAACATATGCCAGTCTTTGAGCATTGTCAATGCTCTGTCTTGACAATACAATGAACATGAATAGTTTTAGAAACACGGCATTGATGCATAAGGATCCTCATAATTGTAACTCCTTACAATTCCTTTGCAATGCCATTGTGTTTCATGGGCTTTATCTTCACAAGTGATTTAAAACAATTATAACAAAACTTATGGATAAAGAAATACCTCAATTATAATTAATAAACTATAATGTGCAATACATGAATATATAAATAATGTCTTACAAGCTCAACTAGATTGGCTTGCAGGGCTTACGCTAGCAGAGATAACCTGTTTAAAAGAGCATTAAGATCATTAACAGTGAGAGTAGTAGTTCCCTTAGAAGTAGTAGTGACAATGGATGAAGAAGATGTATAAAATCTTCCTTGAGATTTAGAGAAACGATAATGGATAATTATCAATGATATTGCTAGTATCACGACAGTATCGACATTCAATTATTGGACAATTGAGAAGTAGATAGCTCATTTTACGATAATACTTACAAAACTTGTTTTCTGAACTTTTGGTGTAAAGATTCTGACTTTTGGTATGAGGAGTCTGGCTTCTAGTATAATGGCCTTTGGGAGGGTGATTTTGTTTTCTGGTAAGATGGCTTGGAATGAGTAGCAAAAGCAATATCAATTTGTGGAGTTTTGTCTAGTCCAAGATGCATCTTCTCAAAGAGAATCTCATGAATAGCAGTAGTTGGTCATAGAAGTGGATTTCGATCTAGCAGCAAAACCCTGACAAATTCATATTCTGGATAATGAGCCACAAAACCTCAATAAGGTGAAGATGATCCTCACTGATCTTAGCTTAAGTCAGCTGATTCCATATAGGTTAGACTTTGGTCAAAAATATATTTACTGATTGGTCAAGTTGCTGTTTAAGATTGTGAAGAGTTATCCATCATTGATAATAGTGAGCAAGTCCAAAAGTTTTATATTGTTGGCCAAAAAATCCCAAATCTCCTATGCTATCTTAAAATCAGCAAATCGAATATGAATATCTTCAATAAAGGTGTTGAACCAGGTTATAATCTAATGGCTTTTACTATCTCAATCTTAAAGACAATCTGCAAATTTGGCCTTAGTCTCACCTACATCTCGTGTAGGTTGAACAATGTCCCCAATAATAATATGCCAGAGTTTGCACCCAATCAAAAAACTTTTCATACCTTAAACCCATAGATTATAATTGGTTCCATTTGAAATAGTAGTAATTAACCTAGAAATGTCAGATTTCTCCATTTTCCAAGCAATATTAGCATATTTAAAGGCCGAAATCGAAACTAGGAGGTCAAAATTAGCATAAATGATCTTATAGAAATGATGACGTGGAAAGACACGAGACGTAACATGTGACAAAATCAGTTGATGTGGCCGATAATGTGCCAAGACATGTTGCAAATCAGCTGATGTGGTTGGACACATTGCGTAACACATGACTAATCAATTGACATGGCAGGACATAAACGGTTCAATCAACCCCAATTATGATAGGCACAATTTGGTAGAGAAGTTTGACCAATGTATGGCGGCGTGTAGGAGCCCCGTTTGAGATGAGGTAGTCGGTGTTGGAAAGTTTTGAGGATCGAGAATCTTTTGGAGGTGGTAGTGTCTTTATTTGTGGCTAAAAAAAGTGTGCGAATTTGTCAGAACCTAAAACTATTGATCGGAGAGTACAAAGGTTTCAAGTGGCGAAATTTTACCGTAGTGTTCGTGCAAGGATGGGGAAGGAATGTGTAGGGCGATACGGATATGGGGCTTGTGAATCTAGGATTTTTGGTAAAATTAAAACTGATAGACACAGGTCCCTAAGTAGGGTTTCAGACAGAACAAGTTCCAAGGAAGCTCCTAGCTTCAAACGAAAGCCATATGGTGGGTACAAAGAAAAGGCACCTAAGAAGTCAAAATGTGGCTTTCAAGGCAAAGGAAAGGCTCCCATGGCTCATCCAAAGAAGAACAAGGCTAAGGTCAAGTGCTTTAAATGTGGCAAAAATGGTCATTTTGCTCGTGAATGAACTCAGCCAAATAAGGTTTTACCTTTATAACATTTTTGAATGCTATGTGTAATATGAAAAGTACGACATTTGTGTCTAGCACTATTTTATTAACTGAATCATATCCTTTGTGGATTGTAGACTCAGGGGCCATAGACCGCATAACACGAGATAGAAATTTGCTTGTGGATTTTCGTCAAATTCCACACGAGACAAAGTTAATTTATGTGGGGAACTACTTTAGAGTTGAAGTGAAGGGAATCGGTACATGCAAGATGTGTATGCATGGTGGATGATCCTTATCCAACACGACGTGCTGTTTTCTCCTGACATTCGAAAAAATTTGGTTTCTATCATTGTTCTTCTTAACATAGGATTTAGTTTGAACTTTGATAGCACTAGTGTTAATTTGTTTTTGGAAACAATTACTATGGTACTGGATATTTAACTGATGGTTTTATTATTTTGGATATTGACTACACTTCATATAGTAATTTTAATGATGCTAGTGTTTCCCTAGTTACTTCTTTAAGTAATGCTAATATTGATATGAATATTTGGCATGCTAGACTAGGCCATATCGGACAACAGATGATGGATAAATTAGCTAAAGAGGGATTACTAGGCGCTAATAAAAAAGTTAATCTATTAATATGTGAAAACTGTGTAGTGGAAAAATTGGCAAGATAACTATTTGGTAAAGAGACTAGAGCCGAATTTTAGTTGCAATTAGTACATTTCGATATTTGTGGCCCAACGAATATAAATGCACAAAGTGGAGGCATATGTTTCATCATATTCATTGATGATTGACACATTTTGGGTTTGTCTTTTTGATTTCTCACGAATATGAAGCTTAAAGTGCTTCAAAACATATGTGATTTTGGTGGAAAATTAATTAGGTACAAATATTAAGGCATTAAGAACGGAGCGAGGACATGAATATTTATCCGATCAGTTTGGACATTTATGTGATGAAAAAAAGAATAGATAGGCAGCTAACCATTTTGAGGACTCTACAACAAAATAGTGTTGCAAAGAGAAGAAATAGAACTCTTCAAAAATGGTAAGGTCTATGATGGCCCAAACAAATTTGCCTATCACCTTTTGGAGTATGTGTTTTTAACAACTGCCTATGTATTGAATAGAGTACCCTCCAAGTTAGTTACATCCACTCCTTTGAATTTTGGATCGGTAAAAAACCCAATCTTAGTAATCTGAGGCCTTGGCGTTGTGCAGTCTGCGTTCATAAGCCCGTTCATCAACATGGCAAGTTAGGTCTGAGGGGTCAAAAGAGTATATTTATAAGATACTATGAGTATTCAAAGGTATAATCATTGGCGAACAAGCAACTGTGAGTGTAATTGAATTTGAATCCTGGGATGCCACTTTTCTAGAAAATGATTTTTAAAGTAGATGTGAGATTAATCAGGATATATCTCTTTATGGCAAGGAAGATTTGGACGATTTAATTTTTGCAAATCGATGATGCATATTCCTGATAATGCATTAACAGTATCTTATCCAAGTGAGAGCATGACAAAAGATGATGAATTTGTTTTACAAGAATCACAAGTCAAGTGTAGTAATCATGGAAATATTCCTCGGCATCATTTTGACATAGAGGGAGAATATTTCATGATTACCCCAGCAGATAGAGAAGAGCCAAGAAACGTTCAAGAAGTTCTTTCTTCTCAAACTAAAAAAAAAAATGGTTGAAGATAATGGAATAAGATAAGGAGTTTATGAGATCAATAATTTTTGGGAATTAGTTGAGCTACCTAAAGAATGCAAAGCAATTGGGAACAAATGGGTTCTCTAGATTAAGCGTAAGTTTGATGGTACTATTGTACAATACAAGACACGCCCTGTAGCTAAGGCGTATACTCAGCGAAGGGAATTGATTATGAAGAGACTTTATCTCTCGTTGTAAGGTTTACCTCCATACTCTTAATTATGGTCATTATAGCAAGTTTAGATTTGGAGTTGCATCAAATGGATTTAAAATCTACCTTTTTAAATAGAGAAATGGAAGAGGAAATCTACATGGAACAACCAGTAAGTTTCATTTACAAATTTATGATAAGAAATATATCATAATGGTGAAAAATTGGCTGTATTCAAATTTTGAGATGAAGGACATGGGTGAAACAACTTACATTCTTGGAGTGAAAATTACTCGGATCGTTCTAAGAAATTACTTGCTCTTTCACAAGATTCATAGATTAAGAAAGTTTTTGAACGATTACAAATGCAAGACTGCAAGCCAATGGATACTCTTATTAGGAAAGGCGAAGGTTTGAGTCAAAGAATGTGCCCTAAGACTCTACAAGAAAATGAACAAATGGCAAGAGTTTCTTATTCTAGTGCTATGGGAAGCCTTTTGTATGCTATAATGTGCACAAGGTTGTATATCTGTTACGCAGTTGGACTCATAAGTAGATTTCAATCGAATCTAGGTCAAACTCATTGGAAAGCAGTTGAAAAGTTATTGAGGTATCTAAAAGACACTATGGACTATTCTTTAAGCTACCAAGGAAGTGATCTATATTTAATCAAGTATACAGATGTCGATTGGGGAAGATGTTTAGATGAAAGGAAATGTACCTTTAGATATGTTTTTTTACTTAATTGAGAGATCTCTTGGAGTAGTAAGAAACATACTTGTATAGCATTGTCCACTATGGAAGCTGAATTTGTGGCATTTTTAGTGGCGATGCAAGAAAGTGTTTGGCTTAAGAGATTTTTGAATCATTTAGGATTTAATGAAGATGCATCGAACTCAGTGTTGGTGAATTATGATAGTCAAGCTGTAATCACATTCACAAAAGATCCTAAATATCATTCAAGGACCAAACACACAGGTACCAAGTATAATTTTGTGAGAGATATGGTTGCATATAAGGAAGTCAACTTGCAATACATATCTATGCATAAGATGATTACTGATCCGTTTACGAAATTGATTTCTAGAGATGTTTTAATGGACATGTTAGATCTCTAGGATTTGATGTACTTGCAAAGTTATTCAAGATGAATAATTTGTGAATTTTCCCACTTAAGTTTGACACTGATAGACAATGATATCTATTATTAATGCATAATAAAGTTTAGTAATTTTTTCCTAAGAGCATACACACGTGTATATATATGTTAAGTACATATATGCTATTGAAGGTATGTCAGATAGATAATTGGCCTTCTCATATAGGCAATCAACTCTAAGGCTTAGTGCCAGGTAGAGATGAGATTAGTTTTAAGGTTTAAAACTATAAAGTTTTACGATAGCTCAATTCTAAAACATAACTGCCTTGATAATGAATCGAGACGAGGTCATATACTGATAAATTTATGACCGAAAGTGAATGTTCCCACAATTCACTTTATCTGTTTATGTATGTCAGGTAGAAGTCCTATTATTGAATTTATTGAAAAAGTAGAGTTGTGGACTCAAGTTACATACTGAGTATACCTGAACTATCACCTATACGTATTGATATTGTGATGAAGACATACGCTCCAAGGGAAAAAGAGAGTAATATTGTAGCATTTATTTCATACCACATGTGTATTATTCGACCAATATGGGTAATAGTAAAATTGATCTCTTTTTCTAAGTTGTGTGAGATCCATGAGATCAACTTAGGATCTCAACTTAGTATCTTATGACCTTTCAAGTTTCAATTTAAGGTTAACTATTTTGGAATGTTGCCAATGATCATGAATAATTTCACCTAATGGGACATATTTGGACAACTATTGAATTGAAATGGAGAGATCGAGGAAAAGGAAAGACCATTCAGTGTCACATTTGGTTGTATTCATTGGTCGACCAATTGTGTTTTATATGGTAAATACAATTGTGAATACAATATTTTATTATATCATTGATATAAGAGAAATAATGGGGAACTTGAAATGTGACTAAATGGATTTTGGGTACTGCATACTTACTCTACTTAAACATTTGAGCTGCTATATATACCTAATAGTTGTATAGCAGCCAACTCTTAAAATTATGAAATATGCTAGTCGCACTATCTATTTTCTAACTTTGTAGAGAGAACAAATATCGATCTTTTGAAAAAAATTTCAAATAATATTGTATCTATTATGTGCGAGTGAGAGATGTTGAAATTTAATGCAGGTTGTGCCCATAATAGGTAATACTCGACCCAAGACAACATGCAATTACCATAGACAGTTTGAATATTGACTCCATCTTTCGATAACTGCTACTGAGTTGGCAGTTAAAAAGTTAACTCAAAAACTTTAAAGGCGGGAGTTAATGAATTTCATAAATTCATTCGGCTAAAGTTAAAAAGAAAGAGAAAAATAAGTTTCTCTTAAAAAAAAAAAAAAACTTAAGAACAACTTTCTACAACTCTTGGGAATAATTTAGACTGAATTGTGAATAATTTTCGTTTTATGATCTTATTCCAAACTAAAATCAAAACGATTTCCGCATAGAATGATTTTTAAATTTTAATTCCGTAATTTTATAAATTATATACGATAATCTAAAAAAAAGGCATTTGCAAGAGTTGCATAGGGGCTCGTAAAAAAATGAAAATATTGGGACGTATATGATTTGATGGCTGTGTCTGTATTTTTATATATCTTTGTTAATTAAGTCTTAATAACAAAACTAATCCAATCTTAACTGAAAATAGGATAAGCCCTAAGGTGCGGATGGGTTGTTGAGGTTTGTTTCCACTATATTACATTCCTTATTTGTAACAAGGTTACATATGTGCATATTATTATATATTATTATTTGTGGGCATCCGGATGTCAACGAGTAAACCAACACAAGACATAATAATTCTTAAAAAAAAAAAAAAAAAAAAAAGATTCGGTGAACTCCAATTTATTGCGTTTCCTTTGGCAACAAGTCGCCATAAAGTGGCGTGCAACTCATGGTTTGATTTGGTTATGTTTTGTTTGAATGTCAAAACAAGACCTAGGGCCTTCTCGATTTTGACGGTGGAAAAAATTTATAGCAATTTACATCAAAAAACAATTCTTGTTCTTTTCATATTTTTCTCATACATATTTTTTAATTTTTGGTTATTCAACGTTATATTTGGTATATTTAATTCATGTACACATCCTATTCCTAATTTCCTAAGCATCAAATTAAAAAAAAAATTAACTCTTTTTATTGACATTGTCAAAACTTAAATGATTAAATATATATTTATAATAAGTTAGCATAACACTTTGTTCATTCAACGGATTTGATGCAAAAATTGTTAGAACAGCATCAGCTGTGAGGTAATATTCATTATGAGAGCTTGAAGGCTCGCCTCACAAATTTTTTTTTTGTTTTTTTTTTTTAATAGAAAAAACACCTTGATAAAGGAAGGATAACTCTTACTTATAAAATACAATTCAATATTTGATTATTAGATGCGGGATGGTTTCTCCCTTAATACAAGAATGACCCTGTTTGGAGGAATCTATACCGCTCTTTAACGAGTACATAGCCCATGCCTTTGATTAAGGGCTAGTGTTGAGGGAAAAAATGATCCCATATCTAATAACCAAAATTGAATTGTGACTTTATTAGTAAGGGCCAACATTTTTCTATTGAGTTGCCTTTTTTCAAAGGTGTCCAAACCCTTAACAAAGGAATTAGTGTTAAGAGAGAAACGATCTCACATTTAATAATCAGTGATTAAACTATGATTTTGTAAGGGTCAATAGTTCCTTTTTCGATACTTATTTTTCAAAAGATAAAACTGTGAAGGTGAGTTCTCGAATCCTCAAAACGTACAATATATTATAATGGATGGAGTCTTAACAATCTTTGCATCAACAGTATTGATTCATTGCATTAAAACACTTCAAAACTATTCATTATAGAAGCTAGAAATTTTGTCTCATGCTACACGTCGGATTTGATTTTTTTTTTCTTGTTTGAAAATGAGCCATAGACAATATAATATATCTTTATCAATTCGTTTAAGATTCAAAGCATATTCTTTATTATTTCAATTCTACTTCTTCGTTTTCTTTTTGCAGTAAATTTAAATTTTGGTAACTCGAAAAATATTAAACCTCTCCTCTTGGCAAGAAAATAGAAAACTACCCTTAAAATATCCACAGCTATACAAAAGAAGTTACATGAAAAAAAATCCGAGGGTTGCTTCGGATCATATGAGAGCTGATAAGAAAAAAAAAAAAAGAAGGGATAATTACAAATAAGAATAATGAAATTTTTATTATTATTATTTGTTACCATTATATGTATTTACTAAAAGGGAAATAAACTTTTTTAAAATTGTTAAGATAAAAGGCAAATTAGTTATTTACTCTTGACTTTAAGTTTAATTTATACTTTTTCAATCTTAGCCGAAAAGAAAATGAAAAGGAAAGAGAAAGAGAAAGAGAGACCGAGGCCAATAAATCCTGACAATTCGGGTATTCGTATCGTATTTGTATATTTTATCGCTTTGTAATTGTATTTAAGATATTTTATATTTATATAAATTTTGGTACGTTAATAATTCGTAATATATAGATTTCAAAATATTCGTGTATTCGTATCGTGTTCGTATTATTTTTTTATATAATTTTATATTTTTAATTATTTTTTTCGTATCGTGTTTGTTGTAAAGGATAATCCAAAACAACAAGATAAACACCAGTCAAACAAATCAACACAAGTCCCAGCAAATCAAACCACGAACAGCATCTCACAATATCAGGAAACCAAATAACAGATAACAAGATTACAAGATCAGATTACAAAGATCAGTTATCTACTACATTTTCAAATTTTAAACAAACAATCTTATCAGTTGTTCAAATGTGATCTTATCAGTTGTGCCAATGCATATATATATATATATATATATATATATATATATATATATGAGAATTCTGAATGAATAAAATTATCTTTTAACTGTCAAATTACTTACCTTTACATGGTATCAAGAGCTGCAGCTTACAAGCCAACGATCCTATAAATTCTTTTTTCCCTCTTTCATTTGTCCCTTTTCCAATGGCTGCCAACAACAACTCCACCCACAATACAAGCTCAACCACAGCTAAAACAGATCCCATTTCCATTAATGCTGCTGCACAACTTCCTCTGAAATTAAACACCTCAAACTTCCCTTCCTGGCAAATTCAACTTTATTCCCTACTTGATGGCCATGATCTTCTAGGATACTTAGATGGAACCATTCCCTGCCCAGAACCTACAATCACTACTGCTGGTACTGAATCACAAAATCCAGCTCATTCTCACTGGCGTCGACAGGACAAATTTATCCTGCATGCTATAGTTGCCTCTGTGTCAGAATCCATAATCCCACTGATTGCCACCGTTACAACCTCCAAAGAAGCATGGCAGAAACTGTCTACCATATATGCCAGTAAAATTCGATCACGAGTTATGTCTTTAAAGAAAAGACTCACCATGACAACACAAGAAGGACGTTCCATTGTTGATTACATGCATTCTATGAAATGCATTGCAGATGAGCTGGCACTGGCTCAGGCACCTGTCTCAGATGATGATTTTATTCTCTTTATACTCAATGGACTAGGGAATGACTTCAAAGAAATATCAACAGCAATTCGAGCTCGTGAAAACCCCATTTCCTTTGAAGAGTTATATGATAAACTCACTGACTTTGAAAACACCTACAAACCAGAAGATTCTTACAATATTTCACCACCAACTGTCCACTTTACTCGCAAAACCAGAGGCACTCAATATTATCGAGGCAGAGGAACTCAGACAAGTCACCCTCACACCAGTCACTACAACAACAACAATCGCACCACTTCTTCTTTCCAAAGAAAAAAGGTACATTCCAAATTCCAATCAGTCTTCACAAAGATTAGTCTGTCAACTCTGTGAAGTTGAATTTGCCAGGAAGGGAAGTTTGAGGTGTTTAATTTCAGAGGAAGTTGTGCAGCAGCATTAATGGAAATGGGATCTGTTTTAGCTGTGGTTGAGCTTGTATTGTGGGTGGAGTTGTTGTTGGCAGCCATTGGAAAAGGGACAAATGAAAGAGGGAAAAAAAATTTTATAGGATCGTTGGCTTGTAAGCTGCAGCTCTTGATACCATGTAAAGGTAAGTAATTTGACAGTTAAAAGATTTGAGACAGATAGTAAATTTCTTTTCATAGTTGGAACATGAAGAACATTTGCTAAATGAAGAGGTTTAGGAGATATGTTAATGACAGAAGAACCAATATGAGTAATTGTCAAATTACTTACCTTTACATGGTATCAGAGCTTTGGTTGGAGTTTGTGGTTGTTGTAAGGTTTGAGCCATGGGTAGCAAAGACAGCCAAACACTCTTAGTTTGTTGAAGTTTGGTAATTTGTGAAATAATGCTTCATATGGTGACTTCATATTGAGTATTGTTGTTGAGACTGGTACAACAGCTATATAATCTATCTTGGTGGCAACCCAATCTCCTGGAAATCAACCAAACAAAGGTCAGTAGCAAGATCCTCAACTGAAGCAGAATACCGAGCTATTGCAAATGCAACATCTGAGCTCATTTGGATACAAAATCTATTAAGTGAACTCAACTGAAGCAGAATACCGAGCTATTGCAAATGCAACATCTGAGCTCATTTGGATACAAAATATATTAAGTGAACTACATCTTTCAACAACAGTCCTCCCACTCTTTACTCAGACAACATTGGAGCAACCTATCTTACTGCAAATCCAGTTTTCCACTCTAGAATGAAACATCTTGCTATTGACTATCACTTTGTAAGGCAACATGTTCAATTAGGCCAATTTAAAGTTCTCTACATCTCCACCACTGATCAACTTGCTGATGGCCTCACCAAACCACTTGCCAGACAAAGGTTTCTATTCCTAAGATCCAAGAATGGTGTAGCTGATGGCTCCACCATCTTGAGGGGGCATGTAAAGGATAATCCAAAACAACAAGATAAACACCAGTCAAACAAATCAACACAAGTCCCAGCAAATCAAACCACCAACAGCATCTCACAATATCAGGAAACCAAATAACAGATAACAAGATTACAAGATAAAATTACAAAGATCAGTTATCTACTACATTTTCAAATTTTAAACAAACAATCTTATCAGTTGTGCCAATGCATGTATATATATATGAGAATTCTGAATGAATAAAATTATCTTTTAACTGTCAAATTACTTACCTTTACATGGTATCAGAGCTTTGTTGTTTCCAGTAAGCAGGAGATCATCTACATACACTAAAAAATAGAGTAAAACATTGTCTTTTGCATAAACAAAAAGAGATGCATCAGAAACTGATTTGCAAAAGCCATAGGAAATTAGGAAATTGGTAAGTTCTTGATACCAAGCTCTCGGTGCCTATTTTAATCCATAGATAGCTTTGTTAAGCTTACAGACATGATCTGGTTTGTCTGAATCGATGTAGCCAGAAGGTTGACTCATGAAGACTTCATCTGTAAGGGTCCCTTGAAGAAATGCATTATTTACATCCATTTGTAAAATGGGCCAAGTATGAGCAAGAGCAATACATAGGACAATTCGAATGGTTGTAGGTTTGATTACTGGACTGAATGTTTCTTTGAAGTCAAGACCTGGTCTTTGATGAAAATCTTTAGCAACCAGTCGAGCCTTATACTTGTCAATGGAACCATCTGATTTTCTTTTGATTCGAAAAACCCATTTGCAGCCAACAACATTTTGTTTTGGAGAAGAAGGAACTAGATCCCAAGTTTGGTTTTTGACAAGTGCATTAAATTCTTCTGTCATAGCCTGTCTCCAGTTTGTGTCAGTGAGGGCTTGTTTGACAGTGGTTGGCTCAAGTGTAAGGGAAGTGGTGTGTTTGGTAGCTGTATTTATTGTTTTGGGTTTATGGATATTATTTTTGGATCTGGTAATCATGGGATGAGACCGAGTGCAAGGTTGTGTAGGTGGTGAGTGTTGTGTTGGTATATTAACAAGGGAGAGTGAGTTACATGGTATCAAGAGCTGCAGCTTACAAGCCAACGATCCTATAAAAAAAATTTCCCTCTTTGCCAACAACAACTCCACCCACAATACAAGCTCAACCACAGCTAAAACAGATCCCATTTCCATTAATGCTGCTGCACAACTTCCTCTGAAATTAAACACCTCAAACTTCCCTTCCTGGCAAATTCAACTTTATTCCCTACTTGATGGCCATGATCTTCTAGGATACTTAGATGGAACTATTCCCTGCCCAGAACCTACAATCACTACTGCTGGTACTGAATCACAAAATCCAGCTCATTCTCACTGGCATCGACAGGACAAATTTATCCTGCATGCTATAGTTGCCTCTATGTCAGAATCCATAATCCCACTGATTGCCACTGTTACAACCTCCAAAGAAGCATGGCAGAAACTGTCCACTTTACTCGCAAAACCAGAGGCACTCAATATTATCGAGGCAGAGGAACTCAGACAAGTCACCCTCACACCAGTCACTACAACAACAACAATCGCACCACTTCTTCTTTCCAAAGAAAAAGGTACATTCCAAATTCCAATCAGTCTTCACAAAGATTAGTCTGTCAACTCTGTGACAAACCAGGCCACACTGCAAAATTCTGTCGAAGCTCCTCTTCTCATAAAGAACCAGTTGCTAATCATGTGACAGCCACTCAGCAACAGACAAATCCAAACTAGATCATAGACACAGGCGCCTCACATCATGTCACCAACAATCTAAATGATTTGTCATTATACTCAACCTATGGAGGGCCAGATGAAATACTAATTGGAGATGGTACAGGTTTGACAATTACTCACATTGGTTCTTCTGTCGTTAACACATCTCCTAAACCTCTTCATTTAGCAAATGTTCTTCATGTTCCAACTATGAAAAGAAATTTACTATCTGTCTCAAAGCTTTGTGAAACTAATAAAGTTTCTGTTGAATTCTTTTCAAACTGTTTTCTGGTAAAGGATCTAGCTACAGGGGCAATACTAGCGAAAGGTCTGAGCAAAGAGGACATCTATGAACTACCAAGCTCCTTGCTATCCACTGCAAACTCTGTCAAAGCCATGATGAGTATGAAAGTCTCCAAAGAGTTATGGCACAATCGACTTGGTCACCCTGCTGAAAAAATTCTATGTCACATGCTTAAGTCATTTGATCTTTCCTTTCAATCTGAAAATAAACAATTCATTTGTGATGCTTGTTTTTCCAATAAAAGTCAGAAACTACCATTTGCTCAATCCACTCTCACAAGTTCCAAACCCTTAGAATTAATCTACACAGATGTTTGGGGGCCAGCATTTACAACATCCATGGATGGTTTCAAATATTATGTCATTTTTATTGATCACTACACCAAATTCATTTGGCTATTTCCCATCAAGCAAAAATCTGACATTTACTCACTGTTTCCATCTTTCAAAACACTCGTTAAAAATTTTTTTGATACACCAATCATCTCTATATACTCAGACAATGGGGGAGAATACAAAAAATTATCTCACCTCTTTGCTTTGCATGGCATTTTACATCTCACAACTCCTCCTCATACTCCACAACACAATGGCACTGCTGAACGCAGACACAGACATGTTGTTGAGACTGGTCTAGCATTACTGCATCATGCATCAATACCACTCAAATTCTGGTCTCATGCATTTCAAGCTGCAGTATACCTCATAAATAGAATCTCAACACCAATACTCAATATGAAGTCACCATATGAAGCATTATTTCACAAATTACCAAACTTCAACAAACTAAGAGTGTTTGGCTGTCTTTGCTACCCATGGCTCAAACCTTACAACAACCACAAACTCCAACCAAAGTCTAGACCTTGCATTTTCATTGGCTATTCCACTACTCAAAGTGCATACAAATGCTCTGATACTATGTAAAGGTAAGTAATTTGACAGTTAAAAGATAATTTTATTCATTCAGAATTCTCATATATATATACATGCATTGGCACAACTGATAAGATTACATTTGAACAACTGATAAGATTGTTTGTTTAAAATTTGAAAATGTAGTAGATAACTGATCTTTGTAATCTGATCTTGTAATCTTGTTATCTGTTATTTGGTTTCCTGATATTGTGAGATGCTGTTGGTGGTTTGATTTGCTGGGACTTGTGTTGATTTGTTTGACTGGTGTTTATCTTGTTGTTTTGGATTATCCTTTACATGCCCCCTCAAGATGGTGGAGCCATCAGCTACACAATTCTTGGATCTTAGGAATAGAAACCTTTGTCTGGCAAGTGGTTTGGTGAGGCCATCAGCAAGTTGATCAGTGGTGGAGATGTAGAGAACTTTAAATTGGCCTAATTGAACATGTTGCCTTACAAAGTGATAGTCAATAGCAAGATGTTTCATTCTAGAGTGGAAAACTGGATTTGCAGTAAGATAGGTTGCACCAATAGAAGTCCTATCCAGTACAAAAGGACTCTTCCTCTCTCAGCACAAATATATATGGGACATACTTCAAAAGTTTGATATGGAAACATCTTTCAACAACCAGTCCTCCCATTCTTTACTCAGACAACATTGGAGCAACCTATCTTACTGCAAATCCAGTTTTCCACTCTAGAATGAAACATCTTGCTATTGACTATCACTTTGTAAGGCAATATGTTTAATAAGGACAATTTAAAGTTCTCTACATCTCCACCACTGATCAACTTGCTGATGGCCTCACCAAACCACTTGCCAGACAAAGGTTTCTATTCCTAAGATCCAAGAATGGTATAGCTGATGGCTCCACCATCTTGAGGGGGCATGTAAAGGATAATCCAAAACAACAAGATAAACACCAGTCAAACAAATCAACACAAGTCCCAGCAAATCAAACCACCAACAGCATCTCACAATATCAGGAAACCAAATAACAGATAACAAGATTACAAGATCAGATTACAAAGATCAGTTATCTACTACATTTTCAAATTTTAAATAAACAATCTTATCAGTTGTTCAAATGTAATTTTATCAGTTGTGCCAATGCATGTATATATATATATGAGAATTCTGAATGAATAAAATTATCTTTTAACTGTCAAATTACTGACCTTTACATTTGTATCGTTCAATTGTATTGTGTCAATGACCATGTAGCCGAAATGGCCAAGTCGATCTAGTATCATCATAGCCAGAATCAATCACGGCCAAATCGAACCCAGCACCCTCATAACTTGAAGCTTTAAAATTTTGTCAAGATGTCAGATCTAGCTCATTTTAAGATATAAAATGGCTTTTACTTGATCGAAAATGATAGTTCGAAACCATTTACGGTTTCATTAGGTTGAATTGTTGTCAGAATGTTGGCAACTCTTCGTTTATCTCTCATATTAATGTTGGTTGAAGTTGAAAATTTAACATAAAGTCAAAGGTCAAAGTGATTTTTTTATTTTGTTTTAATTATTAAAATTATTTTATTTTTTAATAAATTCATTTTGCTATGACAGTAAATAATAACAACTCTGAATCCACTGGCTTGATTTGTAATTCCCCAAAAAATTGACAATAATGAAAAGCACTGATTTCATTTTGATGGATCTGAGTCTTAACAACGCAATATTTGTCGGATCTAAATTGTTGATAATAATAATAATAATAATAATAATAATAATAATAATAAGATGTGGCTGCAGTTTGAGTTGGGTTGTTGAAATGAAGAGCTTTGTTTCCACTTCGTTTTTTATTTTTATTATTAGTATGTGATCTTGTTTTGCATGGGACATTTTGTAAATCATGTAATTATAAAATATTAAAACTAAGTAAAACATAATAGATTATATCAATATTTCAAATGTAATTGTACTATTTTCATATTTTATATATATTTTAAATTTTATCCTTTTTTTTTTATCCGTGTTGTATTTTATTCCCTTTATTATTCTCTTCTTACTTTTTATGTTGAACATTTTTTAGATTTTAAATATATAGTGATGCAAATTTTAAATTATTTATTTTTTATATTTCAACTTATTTAAAAAAATTTACTTTTATTTTGTGTAACGATTAGGATTTAAAAAAAAAAAAACTCTTGTTTTCAAAAATCAACATTAGGAATATAGGAGTCACTATCACTTATTTTTTATTAGTGTGATTGATCATTTATAAAAATTTATCTTCATAAAAAACTTTTAAATTAATTAATATTTATTAAAAATATAATTTTTGGGCTCTGCGTAAAAACGAAAACCAGAGCAGATCCGAGAATATGATTACGCGTGAGAAAGGTATTAGCCTTCATAGCACCTGTCCAAAATATAGTACCAATTATCATGTATTATCTTTTAACTTGACAAAGAAATGGTTTTAATTTCAGTATTTAAAAATAATTCTCTTAATCAAATTTTAAAGTTTACAAATCATTTTGTTTGGAAATGAAATGAGAATTCTCACCATGATAAAAATTTTCTATATTCTCCTACAATTTGGTCGAATATCGATTTTTTTTTTTGAATTTTTTTTCATTGCTTTGAAAAGGATATTCTTTTGTGAGAAATAATTATTGAAATTTCCTCCAGCAACTTGGCAATGACTTAATAATTATTTTTACTCGGAGATATTCTTTTATTTTATTTTTCTAAAGAAAAATGATTCCATTTTTTACAAAAATTTGATTTCTTACAAATTTAATATTAAAACGAATCAAACGAATATGAAAATAAAAAGAACAGAAATAAAAAGATAAATAAATGGCAATTGGAATGAAACACTAACACTAAATGAGATATCATAAATAAAATTTTATTTTTAGAAATATCAATTATTTTATTTTTGATGGAATATTATGAAAAAATTTTGCGTCAAAGAATGTTATTGATTCCCCAACAACTTGACAAAACTTAAAAAAATTATTTTTTCACCTGAATATGTCCACAATATTCCATGAAAACACGAATAATGATTCCTCGTGAAAAGATCACAAGAGCACTCTTCGACAAACTGACAGAGGTCTTGGGATTACTTCCACCTAGTTACATCATTTTTTATTTTATTAGTTTTTAGAAAATCATGCTTTTTATTATACACAATTAACCACATCAAATTCAGGTTTTTTTATTTTAATATAGCTTTTTTTTTTTCAAATTACTTATTTTTTTATGTATCAAAATACGTTGATTTTTATATAGATTGGAAAATCGTCATGATCGATGACGATTTCTTTTAAGGTTTTTAGTTTTTTTTTTTATAAAATTGTATGGTGGTGATTTCCATACATATGTAACCTTAAAAATATATATATACAAGGGAATTCGCTACGGCAGATGGCAAATTCCCTTGTATATTTGTATATAAAAAAATGTTACAGTGTGGAAGTCGCCATTACAGATGGCGACTTTCACACTACATTTTTTTTTAAAAAACATTTAAATTATAATCATTGGGCAACAGTTATAATTTAAAAAATATATATTTTAAAACAAAATTTTCCTTCAAAATCTCAACCCTAACCTAACCGTTGCCTTCAAAATCTCAACCCCAACCCCATTTCTATAAATTTCCTCTCCATTCTTTCTTCCAACTTAATTCATAAACTCAAATTTCTTCCTTTTATTTCATACCAAAAAAATCTCAATCTCCTCTTATTTCATACCAAAAAAAAATCATTTCTTTGAAGTTCTTCATTTTTCCATACAAAATCTCTTAGTGTTGATTTAAAAATGGCTTCATCATCATTGTTAAGGTTGCAAGAGAATCACACATCCTCAGTTGTATTTCAAGAGGTGAGTAAATTTTTGTAATCTGTATTGCATTATTAAATTTTTATAATTTTATAATTATTTAATTTAATTAATTATCAACAGGATACTTGTCATGTCTTACGTTCGAGAAAAATTTCTTTTGACGATCCTCATCCATATATTATTGACCACTTAAAGAGAACCGGATTTTATTATGCAGCTCAAGTTCCACGATTTCTATTTCAGCCCGAGTTAATTTGTGCGTTGATTGAACGATGGAGACCCGAGACGCACACTTTTCATTTTTCGTATGGTGAATGCACAATCACTCTAGAAGATGTTGCGCTTCCACTTGGACTTCCAGTGGATGGCATGGCAATTACAAGCGCCAACTTTCTAGAGTGGAATGAAGAATTTTCAAAATTTATTGGACGCTGTACCTCTAGAAGAGTATGTCCAGGGCTTAATGTTGAAAATAACTTGGTTGCAGTCTTTTCAAAATCTCTCCAAACACGCAAGTGAAGAAGAGGTAAAATATGTTGCTAGAGCATATATTTTACGTTTAATTGGAGGAATGCTAATGCCCGAAAAATCGAGCAGTCGGGTACATTTAATGTATCTTCCATTACTTCGTGATTTAGAGCATGCAACAAATTATAGTTGGGGTTCTGCGTGTTTGGAGTTTTTGTATAGAGAACTTTGCCGGACTACAGTTCCAAAGAGTCATGACATAGGTGGATGTTTAGTGCTCTTACAATCATTGGCTTGGTATCGACTGCCATTTCTTGCTCCGCTCGTGAATTTTTCGCCTGTATACCCCTTTGTAAGCAGGCAATAATCTATGTAAAAATCAGAGCATTTTGGTACATAAAAACCAAATATAGGTAATTTGGGAATTAAAAAAAACTATATTAATATAAAAAAAACCTCAAATTCAAGGCTCAAATAAATAAAAGACAATTAAATTAAAATTAAATAACATAAAGCAGAAGTTCAAATAAGGAGTAAGAAATCAAATAACAGTAAATTAAACAAATAAATATGCGAATAAAGATAAATAAAAAAATAAAACATGCGAGAAATAAAGAGAAAATAAAATAAATTACAAATAAATAAATTACGAATTAAAGTAAAGTGCAAATAATAAATTGCGAATTTAAGTAAATTGTGAATTTAAGTAAATTATGAATTAAAGTAAATAAATTAATAAAGATTACATAAGTAAATGAAAATAAATAAATTAAATGACGAATAAGTAAATAAATTGCTTGAAAAATAAATTAGCAAAAAATAAAAATGGGTGCAAAGTAAGGCATCCTAATACCCTATGTCATAACGTGCCAAATGCGAATTCAGCATGCTAGATACAAACATGGAGTCGTCACTAATCATCTAACTAGGTGTGATTAGTCACCTTTATGAATCTATTATTCTTACAGTTATCCTAAGCTTGATTAAGACACTCTAAAAAGAATAGCTTTCGATCTACATTTCAAAACTAGGTCCGGGAGTTCGGTTACAAGCGGGGAAGGATTAGCACCCCACAACGCCTATAAAAAAGTAGTACCACACTAATCACATATTATCCTAAACTGGTCTTATTTAAAGGTCTTAATTAATCTACCTAAGTCAATATTCATTTTCCAATCATGCAACTTAATCTAAAAAAAATAATAAAATAAAATCACATTTATTCCTAAAGCATGCAAAAACCTAAAAAACAATAAAAATCCTAAATCATGCAATGTCTAAAAAATAAAATAAAAATCATAGATCATGCCATATTAAAAATAAAAATTCTAAATCATGCCATAATAAAAATAGTAATAATATTATAAAATTATGCATTATCTAACTAATAAAAATAATATTCCTAAAATCATGCCAACTGAAAAAAAAAAAAAAAGCAATAATCAATAAATCCTAAAATCATGCTTATCTAAAAATAAAAAATAATAAAAAATCTAAACTAAAATCATTCAAAAATAATAATCATATCAAATAAACCTAAAATCATAAAAAATAATAATTGTAATAAATAATTAATCTTAAAAATATAACTGCAAAAATAAAACTAAAAATATAATTAGTCCAAAAAATAATAATGAAATAAATATAAAATAATAATGCAATAACACGATGCCTTAACAATTGTGATTCTTTATCGTCCTGGCCATTGTTGCTTATTGTTATCTTCTCAAGTGCATGGCCATGGCTATGTCCATGTCCATGTCCAAGATTCTCCATTTGGCTATTCTCCTTTTCCAACATTTCATCATTACCAGCCACTAGAGCTTTAGCTGCAGAACGTTTCTTGTACATACTCATGTCAAACGAATCCACCATAAGTGTCACTAAAGCCGATAGCATTTCCACGAAAGTCGTAAAAGGGAACTTCTTCCATGGATTTTTAGGCAAACAATCAGACATCAAGTCGTCGAAAGAGTCCGGTAACACGTGCATGTACCCTGTTGCTAGAATAACACCTGAAGCAAATGCCTTCACCACCAAGAATAAATCCTTGTCGGGTCTAAGTGCTGGCACGAGACGAGAAAACAACGGTGAGCAGACACTGATAAAACTAGCGGCTAGAATTGAAAAATTGCAATGTCTTTTAGCTTCATCGATTCCGCTTTGTCATGGCATCCATGAAATATTGATTCTGCTTCGTATTGCGCAAATGCCAGTGGGGTGGATAAAAGGATCATGAAAATAACAATGAGAAATGAGAGTGCATGGAAAGACGCCATGGCTGCCTAGAAAATCACATAAATAAATAAAAAGTAATAGAGTTAGAAAGAGAGAAAAAACCCCTAAAGATTGCCTCTTTTTGATTTTTCGAAACTAGTTGCCTTTTGAGACTATTCTTCTCTGTTATATTGTGTTTCCTCCCTGATCCCCCTTTTTCCGGAAAATTCTAACATAAGTTTTTTACGGTAAGCTTCCCATCAGCTTAGATGAATCGTATCCGTCAGATGATAAATGTAAGATCTGAACCGTTGAAATAAAAAAAAAAATTGGAAACCGGTTTACCCCTTCTCTTCGAAAAAAACCCTTCCCCCTAATACATCCTTCCCCCCAGCTTTTCTGTTTCGAAAAACCCTTCCCCCCTCTGATACAAAAATTTCTCTAGAACCCTAAAATTTCTTCCCCTTTTGTGTTTCGAAAATTTGCTTCTCCCTTTGTAATCTGTTTCGAAAATTTGGTTCCCCCTTTCTAATCAGTTCATTTTCCCTTTCTATGGTGTTTCGAAAATATTTTTAGAATCCTAAATTTTCTTCTCCCTTTTCTGTTTCGATATTTGCTTCTCCCATTTCTTTTTCGAAATTTGGCTTCTCCCATTCTAATCAGTTTCGAAAATTTGCTTCTCCCTTTGTAATAAGTTTCTAAGAACCCTCAATTTTCTTCTCCCTTTCAGTTTCGAAAATTTCTTCTCCCTTTCAGTTTAGAACCCTAAAATTTCTAAGAACCCTAAAATTTATAATCTGTTTCGACTCCCTCTAAAGAATCGAAACCCCAGATTAAAAAACCCTAACCCTTGTGTTTTTGCACAACCGAAACCCCAAATATCAAACCCACACCCGACTCTCTTCCTCTGAAAATCATCGAACCCAGACATATTTTTGTTTGGTCATCTGGTATTTTGTTTCTTTGTTGGTATTTCAGCAATTTTTTTTTTTCTGGATGATTCTAATTATTTTTGGTTTGGGGTTTTTTTTTGTTTTTTTGGCAGAAATATCAGCATAAATTCTGGGTGGCTGCAAGAAGATAATTGGTAAGCATAAGTTCTTGAATCAGCTTGGAAACATGTTTGCTTTGTTTGGTTGTTGGACAGGAAAAAAAAGAAGGATAACTGGATGCGTTTTGGTTTCTCTGCGTGTTAATTGAGCCAGTGTTGGTTTCGCCATAATGTGCATCTGTTTCGTCCTAATTAGATGCATGGAAGTGGAAAACATCTCATGATCCTTAGAAATTATGCCTATTATGATTCTGCTATTGAGCATTTGATATGCCTATATTGTTTAAGCTTTTTTCGCTCTCATGGCTCCAAACCACAACCCTGACAATTAGTTTGATTGGCATGGCATCTATTACTGCATAATCTTTCATCTGATTTTTGTAATCTGTCGATTTCAAATGTACTTCTTTTACAATCTGGATTTAATTTTGGTAATTTGGGTATTTGGTAATTTGGTTTTTGTTTTGTTGAGAGACTGAGATATTTTGGAATTGGGTTTTGTTCCTTGAATGCATAAACTTGTGGTAAACTTGTCACTTTTTAGGGTGTTGTGCTCTCCCTGTTGGTTCGTAATATTGTCAAAATTCAATATTGATTGTCATCTGGATTTAATTTTGTGATTTTAGCATGCTTAGTTTTTGGAAATTCTTCACTTTGGCTCTGGTTTAGTAAGATTGTTCTTATAAAATAGTGTTAGTACATGATTTTCTGAATGGAACAGTGTTTGACTCCTTGTGATTTTGTCTTGAACCGTTTTAAAAGTTATGATTTCACTTGTGGTTTTGTCTGGTATATATGTAACTTATGGTGTTGCTGCTGCATTCTTGTAATAACAGTGAGATAACATTTACTATAATTTTTTGTTGACAATTTTATCAAATTTTATATATAAAATAGTATCTTGACTATGGGGTGTGGAATTTTATATATATCCAAAGGTTTAAAATTTAAATCATCCCACCCATAGTATAAAAAAAAATAGAGAAAATGAATATACTGTAATTAACCTTATGTGCATAAGTAGAGTAGAAATTAAACAATTACAATAGAAAATGTTATTATTAATTGTTCTTACCTTTTAGGCCAAAAAAATGGTACTTTCCTTGAAAAATCAATGCAAAATTTGTAGTATATAGTTTTTACGTACCTTAGGTTTTAACAAATTTATTTTATGTATATATATACTTTTTAAGATAATTGAATATGAACTTTTAATCCATAATATTGTCATACACATTCTTTCGAAATTTTTAATTTTTTTTTTCCTAATGCAATAATAAGGAAAGATAGTAATAGTTTTACCTCCTTTCTTATTTTGGTTTTAAATAGTCATGTCATTTTTAAATTTTGTCTTTTTAAGATAATTGAATATGAACTTTTAATGAATATGAACTTTTAATACGGATAAGATTATGCCTCTAGGCAGAGAAAATTTTATTAACTTTTTATGCAGAATTAGTTATCCTGATGTACTTGTTTTGTATTATAAATTATAATTTATTGTATGTCTAAAGTTGAGAAATTTGCAAACGTTTGTTTGATTTTATTAAAGATTCAAAGACATGGACAAAGTTGATGAAAATGTGCAGCTTCAGCAGACTGAATCCAGCATGAAGGTTGTAAAACCGAGGGGTGCATTTTTGAATTACTAGTAAGTAACTATACTTGTTGTTTTTAAGTTGAATTCATTAGACATGGTATGTTGTTATATTTGGATTTAAAGAGTGCGAGTTACATATTTTATGTTAATCATTTTATACAGCATAAATGAATGCAAAGGAGATGGAGAAGACAAAGGGAAAATGACATTGAAGGTGAGTAATATTTTATGTATCGTTTGTGTGGACACTAAGTTATAAAGTGTTACTAAAATCATGGTTTTTTGATGTGTATGTGAATTAATTGGAATTGTTTTTTTCATAGGTTCGTAAGCTGGCAGCAAAATGGAAAGTGCTGCCTACACAGAAGAAGCTGCCGTTTATAGAGCAGACTGTTGCACAACAAGAGCAGTACAAAAATGAAGTGCAACAGTTAAAAAGACAGAAATTAGATGATGAAAAAAAAAGGTAATAATTAAATAAGAAAATGTTATATTGAAGAAATAATAGTTACAAATGAAGTATGATGTTATATTGCTATGTATTTTTAATGAATGTACTTTATGTGTAGGGCTTGGTTGCGACACGCTGTAGCCCATTTAATTTGTGCAAGCTCTTTAAGCAATTGAAGGAAAAACATATTGAAGGTGCAGTGGAAAGCATAGGGTTCGGTCCCTTGCTACTGTTGAAAGATGGAAAGCTTCCAAGAGAGCTGTGTGAAAATTTGGTTCAGAACTTTAATGTTGCAACTAGCTCCATGGAAGTGGATGGCGAAAGTATCCCTTTCACAGTGGAGGATGTGGAAGGTATTCTAGGTTTAGCAAACGAGGGAGTAGAGGTATCAACTGTAATGGAAAGAGAAGACGCTGAAGTCTTGTGTAATAAGTTTAATATTCCAACTCATCGAAAGATGAGTTTTGTTAGGCTAGAGCAAGAAATTTTGGAGTTCGAGGCCGACTGTGAAGAGCTAAAGGCCAGGCTCCTCTTATATATCGTTGGACGGTTTTCTTGTCCAACGACTGAAGGGGGGCCATCGAAAGAGTATTATTCTTGTTTGAAGGAGGATGGCCTGAATGGAAAATTGAACTGGGCAAAACATGTTCATGAGAAGCTTCTTCTTGGTATTAGAAGTTTTCATGCTAGGAAGATGAAATCATCAAAAGTGTACTTAACCGGTTGCCTGCTATTATTGGTGGTAAGTATAATATTTTAAATCTTCGTGTACGAAAGCAATCTTGATTTGAATTAAGTTGGAATGGAATTAAATTAGAAGTATAAGTTATTAATTTTTGATATTGACTAAATTGTAATAATTTGAGTAGATAAGGTTCTATGACCATATTTTCGGAGTTCGGAGTACGAAAGAGGCAACGTCAACTTTTGTTCCTCGCATTAGTGCATGGGGAACGGATGAGGTAGTCTCTTCAATTTCCCATTTAAGAGACTTCCGTGTTGGCTTGAAATCGAAGGTGACATTAGTTATCTAAATTGTATTAATTTATTGTTAGTGACTAAAACTTATATATGAATTATGTAGTTTGATTAACTTATGATTTCATGGAAATAAGGGTATTCATATCACCGAAAAACATCACACTGAGCGGCCGATACAAGAGGAGCAGAAGCTGTATCATACTGACTTACAGGTAAGCCGGTTAATTAGATCTTCATGTCTAATTCATAGAGATTGCAAGAAATCTATAAATTATGTATATACTTCACGGATTGCATTAAGTGTATGTAGTATGTTTATTCATAATTATTTTTCAGGCTTTAAGAGAGTCCATGAAAAGTCTGGAAGCCAGTGTGACAGAACAACTGAATAGAATGTCGGAAGACATGAAGTCGATGCAGGAAAAAATTAATGCTCTTTTATCGAGATCTGTTGAGGTGAAAACTGGCGGTGAAACTAGTTTACAAAAAAGGGATGAGGAAGGAGGCATCGTTGAGGTCGATGGGCAGAGCACGAAGTTGAAAACACCAGCTGGTGAGTTGGAGTCCTCCATCGAGATCATTGAGCGCAAAGCGAAAGAGGGAGATGGAGATTTAACTACACCAGTGAGAACTGATATCAACAATCCAAGCTCAAGTTGTCCTGCCCCACGGGAAAAAAAGGTATATATATTTACTTATTTATAATTCAATAATACTTAGATATGCTATAAAATAACTAATTTGTTTATGGCATTTTATATGATTACATATTATAGGGTCAATCTGGCAAGAAAAACCAAATTGTTAGGTCAAGGTCAACATTTGCTTCTGGTGTTAGTGGGATAGTTACGCGAGCGAGATCAACTTTCTTGTGATATTTGCACTCCCGTCCGCAGGACTGTTTATGTTTGTTTGAATAGACCAATCATGCATGTAGGCATGATATGCTTATACAACATTTATTTTTTCCGCCTTTCATTGCAATCTTTGTGAATGCATACACTGAATATATATTGATATGTAATTCAATTTATATATGTTTAAGTATATACATTTATTACATAAGTCTGATATGTATAATTACTAATTAGCAGTACCATATGTCGTATGTTTGTAAAAATAAATATTTAAAGGTTACTGCGAAGAGGGGCGTTGTCAAAATTCCGAAGGAATTAGATGAACTTGAGACTGCAATTTGCAATTATGTGTGGAACAGTAATGTCGATCCAAGGTATGTTGATGATATATTTTGATTTAAAGGAATTTGTTGATTTTAAGTTGATAAGGATTTCGATATTTTATTTATTCTTTATATGAGTTTATATTGTAGTGAAGTTGTAGTCCAATTCGGTGCAACATTTGCATCAATCGAGGAATTTGGCTCCTTGCGCCCAAAACAATGGGTAACTTCAGTGGTAAGTGTAATATATTGTTTCATCGAACTTCATGATTGTCTTTGTAGTAGTGAAATGTGTTTAATGAGTTGCACCTGCCCTAGATTATTGACCTTGTCGGTGAGTCAATGGCCTACTATTGTAAAGCTTCGACTATGTCAACAAGGAGATGGTATTTTCCGGCCGCATTTTCTGTGAGTATATTTCTCATTGTTTGTTTTTTGCATATAGTTTAACTTTTTTCAAGAAACATGAACCTTATGTTTATTCTTTGCAGACTCATATCTTGTCAACCAAATGCAATGCGAAAGAGCTGATTAAGTTTTTTAAAGGACAATTCATTCATATGGGATCTTTGAGTGACTGTTACAAGGTGAGGACATGGAAATCTCTTTATGTGCGTACGATCGAAATTATGTTATATAACGTAATAACCTGCTAACAATGATTATGTAATTTCGTTGCAGATCTTTATACCAATGAATGAGATGAACACGCATTGGTATTTGTGTGTGATAGATATGCTAGAGAAGGAAGCGAAAGTGTTGGATACCTTGCCGCGCAATGTTGCAAATAAACAAAGAGTTGCGGATATGACTCGTGTGGTAAGATAAATACATGTTGTACTAAATTATATTTGTTCGCACTTGCGAACATATTGTAATTCATGATTTTGGTTTACGACGAGACATTTAAAATTTATTCTAATTTCACTTCGAACAGATATCCGCGTGTGCGAAATTGTTTACTGACCCTCTGATGACATCATTGGTTGGTAGTCCAATGGTGCCATTTCATGAGTTGAAAATTGTGAATCCAGAGAGGGTTCCTCTGCAAAGCAACGGGTAACATAACTCTCTCACTATTTTAAAACATTGTTTTCCATTATGTAACTGAATTATAAAAGCTACTATTCTTAAAATTGCATACAGTTATGATTGCGGAATGTGGGTTGCTGCTTTCATGCAAAATCTACATGCCACTGACTATAAATTTGTGGTATGCTATTCTCATTGCTGTTAGTTATTTCAATATTTGGTCATATGTTGGGTCATTGGAAATTTTGATTCCCTTTGTATGTATTCGTATGTAGCGTTTAAACGTGTGGGACAGATTTATATTAGTCTCTGAGCTGATAAACCATTAGGAGAACACTTTACGGAAAAGGGTATGTGATGCTGCTCTAACCCTCCATAAAGCTAGGATATCTCCTCGTACAAAGCTGTCGCAGAAGTCAGTTGGCAAGTTGAAGCTGTGAAGTAGGTAATTTATTTCAATAAATCATATAATTTGTCATGTTTCGTTCTCAGTATATAGACACTGTTATATGTGTTTATATGTAATTATCCTGTATTGGTGAATGTCAGCACACCGGGTTGTGACTAGTTTTGGATTGATTGTGAACTCTTGGAATTCTGAAACGCAAGAGATAATTGCTTCTCCATAAATTTTGCAACGATTTCCTGACGAACACACTGATCGCTCTCGCTCTGGCTCTGCTTTTGTTTTTTGGGTGCTGAAAATCTTGGGGATTGCTTGGTACATATCATAACTGTGCTAAGTTTTTTTATTGTTGCCATGAATTGTATTCACTATCAATTTTTTATTGTTGCTTCTCCATGAATTGTATTCACTTTTATAGATCTATGATCCATGTCTGAAATAGCATTAGGCATTAACTATCAATTTTTTATTTTGGAGGCAATCTTTTATCCAAAATCATCAGAAAGATTTGTGAATTGTGATGAAGAGTATGTTTTGAACTTTTTTTTTTCATTATTGTACGGCATTGCCTTGGGCTCTAGAGTAATATGGTTTGTCTTCTCATTTAAATGTTAGATTTAGGAGTACATTACCCTATGGTATTTTATCCTTGCAGTGACATCCTGGTGGTTTGGTGGCAGTCAAACTGCTCTCCTTGACTTGGCATTTCCAGTAATGATTCTATCTTTTGAATAGATTCTGTCTCTCTTTCTCTCCTGGGGGCTGCCTAAGTTATTGTCCTATGGATGGTTATATTATTTTATTTACTGTTGTAACTAATGGTGACTGTGGGTGGTTTTTGCAATGAAGGGGTGAAAAGCTGTTTGCATATCAATAATTCTTTGTGGTTTGATCCTTTTCAAGCTTTTAATTAGTTTGTAATAGAAAATGCTTGCATCATAAGTCTCTCATACGAAATGCTAAGTTTAATATTGTTGGAAATTCTCTTATGAGAACTGAATTTGGAGCATATAGTTGTTCTTAGTATTGGGCATATTTTTGAATTGAATTTGGGATAACTAAGGATGTTCAGTTTCATTTTCAGTTTCATTCTTACTATTGGGCATATAGTTGTTCTTAGTAAGGAAGCTGGAGCAGCTGTTCATATAGTAATAAAATTTGCCTTTCCTGTTTTCACCATAAGCTGTTCATATATTTTTTGAATGAATTTATTTGATCAGGAGGAACTCAAGGACTGGTATCAGTGTCTTTTGATGCTAGGAGATGACAAGTTTGATGAACATGGGAAAGTTCAGTCCACATTTCTGTTGTTTTTGGTTATTAAATTTGTACTATGAACATCTTCATATTAGTGTACGAATGTTTTGGTGGGTTGAAAATCTGTTGTCTCTGTTGTTCTGGAGTATTGAAAATATGGCTACTTGGGTTGTGGTGGAGGTGGTTATAATCTCTTTCTAGTATTTTAATTTTGTTTCAGCAGAAGAATCAGTTCAGAAATATGTATTTTTTGCTCTCATAACAATATGTATTTTATATGGCTGAGTTGGACAGTGTTATAGATTTTCATGTGGCATCGCCTTTGCTTTGTTTCTCAGCAGAAAAATATACAATGTAAATGCTATGAAAGAAAGTGCAGTCCTTTGTCTTAGTTTGGGGAGTTTTTCTCAGTAGAAAAATATACAATGTAAATAATTCTTGTAGAACGTTTGGAGTACTTGGCTACAGTCCATAATTTAAAAAGTCTTAAATACATAACATACAACAAAAAATTCAATTAAAGTTATAACTTGTGATTTGAATTGGTAATTAATAACTTGAGGCAATTCTTGTGTTTGCAATACATAGCCATTGATTTTGTGTATTTTACTTGGATGAGATTAAAGCCCCTGTAAAAGAAGTAAAACAAGTTGGAACATATCTACAACTATTAAGCGACAGTAATGGTATCATAGACTTGTCAAGTTGAAATTTTATAAATATGGAAACAAGTGTAGATTGAACTCTCACAATTGCATCTTAGACTTCCCCTACTAACTTGGTGATCTAAACCAGGTAGAGAAGTCTGATTGTTTAGCTTCATTATATCTTTCTTCGTAATTGCTGAATGAAAAAGAGTCGTCCTAAAAGTATTAAATATAACGTTAGTCATATGCTGAACAATTAATTGTTTCATTGAGCGCAGTACCCGAAACCAATAAAAGCGTAGAAGAAATAAAATTAAACATTACCTGCATCTTCTCGTTCTCTTCAGCATGCATAGTTGGGAAAAAGGCTTCAGTCTCCACTTCATATTCTCCCTATAAGGATTTAAGGTAATTATTCACCGAACATCATACTGTTAAAACTTTAAAAACACAAATTATAAGTAATGTAAATCTCACATGTTGTACTGAATATTGGAACTCATTGTCACTATTAGAAGTAAGGTTGTCGAGACCAGCACTTTGCATTCCAAGTTTCAAAAGTGGGTGATAACTCGTATAATTATATAGTTCTTAGTTATGTTTTATTATTGTTTTGTGTCAAATACGAGTTATTATTGCTTAGTCTAATTGTGTTTATGATATTTTATATTTTTATGTAATTTGGTGTTTTTCACGAGTTTCTTTGAGTGATTTCAGATTACTAGGTTAAATCAAGAATTAAGGGCAAATCCAATTCAGTTCTAGTTCCGACACCTTTTGCCATATCAGCTATATCTGGAGTTTCACTGAAGCATTAAGGTTGAAATTTTTACAGTGCATAGTTAAGAGGCATATCTATCTTTTTCATGTTTTACACTTCTTGAAACGGAGTCGTTTTCCCTAGCAAAATCGACCATCAAGTTGGCTGATGTGCAATGACGTCTGTGCTGACCTGTTTTGGTATTTTGACAATATCTTCCGATCCACATGAGAAAATGATCTGATTCCAACGGCTATGGATCCGTAACTGATAGGGGTATATTTTTCTAGAAGACCATTTGATCAGATCGAGCCTCCAACATTGACAAAATCGACCATCAAGCTGGATGATCAGAATTGTCATACAATATGACGAAAATTGTTAGAAAAATACACCCACCTATTATACCTACCTTTGAAATTTATAAAGCTTGTCTCTTGTCATTTAGCTCTCCAAAATGTGTATAAATAGAGGGCCTTGGATGAGCATTAAATATAGATTGGTAGGATATTAGCCATTGTAATAAAATTCTCTAAGTTTTCTTCTTTTTTTCCTTTCTCTAGTTTTCTTTTTCTTTATTTACTTATGCTTCTTACATTTCTTTTCATTTTTAGTATGTGTTGCTAATCATATTGTTGAGGTGATGAGGTGAAGCTCTTGGTAAATGCTAAGGTTAGTCTCTTAAACATGAGCTAAAATGAATCATCATTTATAAACACTAGTATAGATAATATTTTCTTTTGGTTTAAAATCATACTTGCAAAGTAGGGATCTTGATTCATTATTGACAATGAAAATGGCACAGTAAATGCTTGGTTTCATAACCTTGATTTGTTGTAGACATATACCTTGGCATAAGGAATGCTTGGACTCTTTTTATGAGTTTTGAGGACACCAAATGAACATAATATCATATGCTATGGACGTTGGACTGAATTGCTAAACCTTCCGATTGGAACCTCCCTTATGTGTGGATTTCAATTGTGTAATAAAACAAGATTAATCTTAGCATAACACCAAGAGTGGATTCTCTAACCTCAACATCTTTTCTTATTGTTTTTTATATTTTGTTTAATTTCTTTTATGTTATTTTATTTATTTTGTTCTCTAATATCTTGTTTATTTTGTTTTGTTGTTGATTCCCTAATATCTTGTTTACTTTCTTTTTCTTATATATTTATAAACTTATACTTACTAATACGCTTCCCTGTGGTTCGACCTCGGACACCCCGAGAATTTATTACTTGAACATAACCTGCACTTGGGTTTACAACTCTTAATTGAGTCTCCATCAGTGGGCAAGTAACTTTACTATGTCCCTCCATTCTGCAGTACCCACACTTTCTGACTTTGGACGGTGTTTGCTTTTTCCCTACTTCTTTCCCTTTACCCTGTCTCGTAATAGGGTCTCGTACTTTTCCTATCTTTGAGATCTCAGCTACGGGATCATTCAGCTCACACAATTCCTCCATTTCAACAGTCAATCTATTAATTTCACTTCTTGCTCTATTAAACGACTCATCTGTTTTGGATGCTACATAGCACATTCGGTTACAACTAGAACTTAGTGATGCATACCGCACCATTTGCATCATCTCGGGTGCAACATCATTCTGCACAAACGATGGGGCACACAGTTTGGCATTTTTCGTCCATCGATGCATAATCAAAGATGCAGGAATATCAGACATATCTTCAAGCTTCATCACATGAATTTGATGCCTATAAGGCAACCCAACTATCTCAAATTTTTGGCAAGAACACTCAATAGTTTGCGCAGCTGCATCAAAGACAACTACAACCCTTCGGTCAGGTTCCCTGTACTTGGCTAAATAATAGGTCCGCATTAATTCATTTTCTACAATTGGTTCACGGATACGATACAACGTCTCCTGCTGAAGCTCGTCTTGGAAAAGAGAGAATGATTCCCTTGTGTACATAGTTGCCGCATGACCTTCAATGTCATCTAACTTGCTTAAATGGGTTGGCCTTGTTTCCTTACTGAAGTAATCAGCCTCCAATTCCTTGGTCCGCATTCTACTAACCCCTTGATCAATTGAACGAACAAAGTCAAGATATGTTTTTTTGGACTTCAAGTATATAGCAAGCGAAGCGTTCAAGGACTCACACCTTTGTGTGGTTTGTAATGTCCCAAAAAATTGTCCTGTAATATATGCTTGTGCCCACATGTCCCTAGTTCTATCTTTTTCAACTACCCAAGGGTGCTTTTCAACATTAAATTGTCTGATCATTACAGTCCACTCACGTTCAAAATCATTCGGTGTCCACCATGAAGTCATGCATCTACAAAATGCCTTAGCAAATAATGCATCACTGATATTTGCCTGTGCATTGCGAGCTAGGTGCCACGTACAAAGTCTGTGTCTAGCATCGGGAAAAACAGTTCTAATTGCTCTTTGCATTGCCCTATCCCCATCAGTAACAACTGAAATAGGACGTTTGTAATTCTCCAAGTTCATATGTAATTTCTCATGTCCATATGTAATTCGGGAATTTCTCAAGTTCATATGTAATTTATCAAGTCCATATGTAATTCGTCAAGTTCATATGTAATTTCTCATGTCCATATGTAATTCAGGAATTTCTCAAGTTCATATGTAATTTATCAAGTCCATATGTAATTCTCCAAGTTCATATGTAATTTCTCATGTCCATATGTAATTCGGGAATTTCTCAAGTTCATATGTAATTTCTCAAGTCCATATGTAATTCTCCAAGTTCATATGTAATTTCCCATGTCCATATGTAATTCGGAAATTTCTCAAGTTCATATGTAATTTATCAAGTCCATATGTAATTCATCAAGTTCATATGTAATTTCTCATGTCCATATGTAATTCGGGAATTTATCAAGTTCATAAGTAATTTATCAAGTCCATATGTAATTATCCAAGTTCATATGTAATTTCGCATGTCCATATGTAATTCGGGAATTTCTCAAGTTCATATGTAATTTCTCAAGTCCATATGTAATTCTCCAAGTTCATATGTAATTTCCCATGTCCATATGTAATTCGGGAATTTCTCAAGTTCATATGTAATTTATCAAGTCCATATGTAATTCGTCAAGTTCATATGTAATTTCTCATGTCCATATGTAATTCGTGAATTTCTCAAGTTCATATGTAATTTGTCAAGTCCATATGTAATTCTCCAAGTTCATATGTAATTTCTCATGTCCATATGTAATTCGGGAATTTCTCAAGTTCATATGTAATTTATCAAGTCCATATGTAATTCGTTAAGTTCATATGTAATTTCTCATGTCCATATGTAATTCGGGAATTTCTCAAGTTCATACGTAATTTATCAAGTCCATATGTAATTCGTCAAGTTCATATGTAATTTCTCATGTCCATATGTAATTCGGGAGTTTCTCAAGTTCATATGTAATTTCTCAAGTCCATATGTAATTCGTCAAGTTCATATGTAATTTCTCATGTCCATATGTAATTCGGGAATTTCTCAAGTTCATACGTAATTTATCAAGTCCATATGTAATTTATCAAGTTCATATGTAATTTCTCATGTCCATATGTAATTCGGGAATTTCTCAAGTTCATATGTAATTTATCAGGTCCATATGTAATTGTTCAAGTTCATATGTAATTTCTCATGTCCATATGTAATTCGGGAATTTCTCAAGTTCATATGTAATTTATCAAGTCCATATGTAATTCGTCAAGTTCATATGTAATTTCTCATGTCCATATGTAATTCGGGAATTTCTCAAGTTCATATGTAATTTATCAAGTCCATATGTAATTCTCCAAGTTCATATGTAATTTCTCATGTCCATATGTAATTCAGGAATTTCTCAAGTTCATATGTAATTTATCAAGTCCATATGTAATTCGTCAAGTTCATATGTAATTTCTCATGTCCATATGTAATTCGGGAATTTCTCAAGTTCATATGTAATTTATCAAGTCCATATGTAATTCGTCAAGTTCATATGTAATTTCTCATGTCCATATGTAATTCGGGAATTTCTCAGGTTCATATGTAATTTATCAAGTCCATATGTAATTCTCCAAGTTCATATGTAATTTCTCATGTCCATACGTAATTCGGGAATTTCTCAAGTTCATATGTAATTTATCAAGTCCATATGTAATTCGTCAAGTTCATATGTAATTTCTCATGTCCATAAGTAATTCGGGAATTTCTCAATTCATATGTAATTTATCAAGTCCATATGTAATTCTCCAAGTTCATATGTAATTTCTCATGTCCATATGTAATTCGGGAATTTCTCAAGTTCATATGTAATTTCTCAAGTCCATATGTAATTCTCCAAGTTCATATGTAATTTCCCATGTCCATATGTAATTCGGGAATTTCTCAAGTTCATATGTAATTTATCAAGTCCATATGTAATTCGTCAAGTTCATATGTAATTTCTCATGTCCATATGTAATTCGGGAATTTCTCAAGTTCATATGTAATTTATCAAGTCCATATGTAATTCGTCAAGTTCATATGTAATTTCTCATGTCCATATGTAATTCGGGAATTTCTCAAGTCCATATGTAATTCGTCAAGTTGATATGTAATTGCTCATGTCCATATGTAATTCGGGTATTTCTCAAGTTCATATGTAATTTGTCAAGTTCATATGTAATTCGTCAAGTTGATATGTAATTTCTCATGTCCATATGTTATTCGGGAATTTCTCAAGTTGATATGTAATTTCTCAAGTCCATATGTAATTCGTCAAGTTGATATGTAATTTCTCATGTCCATATGTAATTCGGGAATTTCTCAAGTTCATATGTAATTTATCAAGTCCATATGTAATTCGTCAAGTTGATATGTAATTTCTCATGTTCATATGTAATTTTTCAAGTTCATATGTAATTTTTCAAGTCCATATGTAATTTTTCAATTTATCAAGTTTATATGTAATTTGTCATGTTGATATGTAATTTCTCAAGTACATATGTAATTTTTCAATTTCTCAAGTTTATATGTAATTTTTCATGTTTTATATGTAATTCGTCAAGTTGATATGTAATTTATCAAGTGCATATGTAAAAAATTGTGACCTGGTAACCTGCTACTCAGGTTTCCCAATTTGGAGCTTACCAAAACCTTACCGTAAGGAACTTACGGTAGAACTTCCCCCTTTTTCCAAAGAACAAAAGCCTTTATTTTTTATTTCTTTTAGCCGCCAGCGTCCTAACCCCAAAATACTGGTTCCCAAACTATAAGTTGCCACTAATTGCAAAAACGCCAATGTCTCCAAAGAGTTATCTTTGCTCAATCTGACCCTACCTTTTCACTCTAAAGCTAACTTCTTTGCTCTCTCCACCTCTTAATTATTGAGACTGGGACTGTTTATATAGGAAACTAGATCCAAGAATTTTAGTCCAAGTTAAATTTAGCTTTCATATTTTACATAAATCCAAACTTTTCACCCAAAGAGAGCCATTATTTATCTAGGACTCAAAGTTCTTTATCTCATCCCTTTTGGTTTTATCCTAAATAAAAAAAAAAATAAAGTAAATAAAAGTGGATTGGGTAAGGCTTGATCCAAATTGGGCCTTGGGATAATAATTGGACATAGGGCCCAAAAGTAACCCAAAATCAACAATTCAAATGCCCCGGACAAAAACGAGTGTCTATACCCTAAGAAGGGCATTTGAATGCCTTAACTAGGAAAGTGTATTTCTCCTCCATGTAGGTGGACATTCGAATATCCAAAAGGAGCATCTGAATGCTTTAGAGAAAATAGTCTCCAAATCGAAAAGGGGACCAGTTATCCAAACGTCATGGGAAGGACATTCGATGCCCTTTCCGAGCAAGTCATTTTGGTTTAAATTCAGTGAGGCATTTAAATGCTATTGAGAGGGCATTCGAATGCCCATTAATAATTCTGGAATATGATGTAAATTGATTTTAGGGCATTTGGGTGCTATTGAGAGGGCATCAGAATGCTCTTTCTAAAAAATGGGTTTTCAACTAAGAAACAACGGGGCATCTGAATGCTCGAGACTATACATTCGAATGTCCTAGTGTAAAATGTAGGAAACAGATCTTCAAATTGAGGGGTATCCAAAAGCCATGAAATTGTCATCCAAAAGTCCTCTATTGCACATCATAAAACATTCAAGATCCATAATTCTACTAACCACCATCGTCTCAATTAGCTGAACATCCTAGCATTTTACCTAATTTCCAAGTAGCTTTAGCATCTTCAAAAATCCTTTTTAGATCCTTAAAATCTCACTCCGATAGAGAATCCTTGACAACTCTCTGTTCAAGCTTCTTAATCATAACTCCCTTCTTTTTCCCACACTTATTCCCCTTCCTTCTTGAATTTTTATTCAGCTTATTAAGGATCTTGTCCTCCAAATTAGAGGTATCCATAGGCCGGACTAGGCCGGGTTCGGGCTAGGCCTATGTATGGTATCAACACCATATTTGTTTGCCCAAGCCCAGCCCGAAATATGGGCCTCAAGTTCTGCCCAAGCCCGCCCATATTTGTAAATGGATAGTCCAAGCCTGTTTAGGCCAGCCCACTTTTTTTTTTCTAATTTTAAAAAAAATATATATTTTATTTTTTATTTAATCTTTAATAATTTTATATATTTTTTTTTTCTTTCATTAAGTTTTAAACATGGACAAGTTAACATATTTTTTAATGTTTACAGTAAAATATTAAATATTTATATGATATAAATTACATAATATATATAAAATAAAAATATTATATTATATAATTGAAAAACGGGCCTAGCTCGAGCCTTGAATATTGGAGCCAAGGTTGGCCCATTTTTTAAACGGGCCTCATTTTTTGCCCAAGCCCATTTTTCGGGCCTAATATTTTTGTCTAAGTCCTTCTAAATATGGACGGACCTTCGGGTTTGAAGAGTAACCCGGTTCTTAGACTGGTCTACTCCAAATCATCTAGATTCCTCACCCTTTTTCTTCTATGAGTAGTCTCTCGTTGTGGGGGGGGGGGTTCTACCATGAGCTCCTTAAAATAGGCTTTTGGTAGACTCCAAAATTAGAAAACCTGAATAGCAGGTTACTAGGCCACCAATTTTTACATATAAACATGACTGAAATTACATATAAATATGACTGAAATTATATTTAAACATGACAAATTCCATATAAACATGACTAATTACATATAAACATGACAAATTCCATATAAACATGACTAATTACATATAAACATGACAAATTACATATAAACATGACAAATTACATATAAACATGACCAATTACATATAAACATAACAAATTACATATAAACATGACAAATTACATATAAACATGACAAATAACAAATTACATATAAAGATGACAAATTACATATAAACATGACAAACATGAGAAATTACATATAAGCATGACAAACATGAAAAATTACATATAAACATGACAAATTACATATAAACTTGACGAATTACATATTAACATGACAAATTACATATTAACATTACCAAATGACAAATTACATATAAAGATGACAAATTACATATAAACATGAAAAATTACATATAAACTTGACGAATTACATATAAACATGACAAATTACATATAAACTTGACGAATTACATATAAACATGACAAATCACATATAAACATGATCAAATGACAAATTACATATAAACATGACCAAATGACAAATTACATATAAACATGACAAATTTGTTATCTTTATATGTAATTTGTCATGTTTATATGTAATTTGTCATGTTTATATGTAATTTGTCATCTTTATATGTAATTTGTCATTTGGTCATGTTTATATGTAATTTTCATGTTCATATGTAATTTGTTATGTTTATATGTAATTTCTCATGTTTATATGTAATTTGTCATCTTTATATATAATTTATCATTTGGTCATGTTTATATGTAACTTGTCATGTTTATATCTAATTCGTCAAGTTTATATGTAATTTGTCATGATTATATGTAATTTGTCAAGTTTATATGTTTATAGGTAATTTCTCATGTTTATATGTAATTTTTCATGTTTATATGTTTATATGTAATTTGTCATGTTTATATGTAATTCGTCAAGTTTAAATTTTATATGTAAATTTGTCATGTTTCTATGTAATTTATCATGTTTATATGTATTTCGCCAAGTTTATATATAATTTGTCATATTTATATAGAATTTGTCATATTTATATGTAATTTATTATTTGTCATGTTTATATGTAATTCGTCAAGTTTATATATAATTTGTCATGTTTATATGTAATTTCCTATTTGTAATGTTTATATGTAATTTTTCATGTTTATATGTAATTCGTCAAGTTTATATGTAATTTGTCATGTTTATATGTACTTTGTTATTTGTCATGTTTATATGTAATTTTTCATGTTTATACGTAGTTTATCATATTTATATGTAATTTGTCATGTTTATATGTAATTTCTCATGTTTGAAATGTTTATATATAATTTGTCATGTTTATATGTAATTCGTCATGTTTATATGTTTATACGTAATTTATCATGTTTCTATGTAATTCGTCATGTTTATATGTAATTTCTCATGTTTGAAATGTTTATATGTAATTTGTCATGTTTATATGTAATTTGTCATGTTTGTATATAATTTGTCATGTTTATATGTAATTTGTCATTTGTCATGTTTATATGTAATTAGTCATGTTTATATATAATTTGTCATCTTTATATGTCATCTTTATATGTAAACATGACAAATTACATAAACATGCTAAATTAAATATAAATATGATAAATTACATATTACATAGTAGTAATATTTTTTAGCAATTTTGTTTTTATCACTTAACATTAATATAATGCATGCATAAATTATTTATTGATAAAACCACTTTATTTGAACTTAAATAGACATATTATATGGCAAAATATTACTTCACGCACGTTGTGTACATAATTAACAAGTAAAATATGTTAGCTGAAGATAATTAATTACCTACTTCAAATATGTGTTGTCTATATTAAATGCATTCTTTAATTCTCAACAACTTTAGTTGAGATATTTTGTTGTTGTAGCAAAAAGCAACGGATGGGGTTTAGTCTTTATAAGGCTGATTAGTTAAGAACTTGTGATGTTTTTTTTTGTTATTTGGAAGCACATTATTGAAGCAAATATTCAATACAAAGGTTAGTGAATACAATGTTTAAGTAATAGAATTTTCATGGAATCAGTTATTTTACTTGTTAGTGAATAGAATGTTTAAGTAATAGAATTTTCATGGAATCCATTATTTTACTTGTTATACAATGTCTAATATTCATAAATATCTTCATGGAAGCAGTTTAAGTAATAGAATGCTTTTTTTTTTTTTTTTGCCTTTACAAGATATATATATTTTCATAATTTTAATGGATTGTAGAACACTAAATTTTGATGAGGAAACGAACATGTTTCTCAATTATGAAGATCGTCCTTTGGATTTAGAATCTCCTAATGTTGTTGAATTTCAACGTTCAATTTCTCATAATAATAAGGGTTTGAGTAGATTATGTAGAGAAGAGATCATTGGTATGCGTTTTGATTCAATGAATGCTGCATGGGAATTTTACGAGGCATAAACTTTTCAGAAGGGTTTTGGTGTTCGTCGAGGAAGTACAAGACGTAATGATACTGGTAATCTTTTAGGTCAAAAATTTTGTTGTTCAAAAGAAGGATTCAAGATTGAGAAAATAGAACACTGTAATCGTAAAAGAAGTGCTAGATCGTTGTCCAGAACCGGATGTAAGGCTAGTGTACGTGTCAACATGCAGGGTTCAGGGAAATGGGTAATCACATATTGTGAGGAGGATCATAATCATGATATGTGTGATTCATCTCATAAATCTTTTATTCGGTCGCATCGAGAAATTAAAGAATCAGATTTAGCTGAAGCTAAAGCTATGAAATTCGTTGGGGTCTGCACGTCGAATATAATGAACTACCTTGTTCAACAAGTTGGTGGATTTGAAAATGTTGGTTTTTTTGCAAAATACCTTTATAATGCGCTACATGCCTGCAGTAAAGATGAAATAGCGAATGGTGATGTCAATGCTGTTATTTCTTACTTTGAAATTAAGAAGGAATTGGATGTTGGTTTTTATATGAAATAAAGCATTGATGATGATACGCGATTGCATAATCTTTTTTGGGCAAATGCTACTTCACTGTCCGACTATGCATGCTTTGGGGATGTTATAGCGTTCGAAACCACGTATAAGAAGAATGCTTATGATAGGCCTCTGATGCCTATAGTCGGTGTGAATCACCACCATCAAACAATTGTTTTTGGAGTTGCTATACTTGCTGATGAGACAACTGATACCTTTGTATGGGTTTTGAGAACTTTCCTAGAAGCAATGCATAATAAACGTCCTAATTCAGTTGTTACTGACGAGGATAGGGCAATGCAAAGAGCAATTAGAACTGTTTTTCCCGATGCTAGACACAAATTTTGTACGTGGCACCTAGCTCGTAATGCACAGGCAAATATCAGTGATCCATTATTTGCTCAGGCATTTTGTAGATGCATGACTTCATGGTAGGCACCGAATGATTTTGATCGTGAGTGGACAGTAATGATCAGACAATTTAATATGGAAAAGCACCCTTAGATATTCGAAAAAGATAGAACTCGGGAGATGTGGGCATAAACATATATTAGAGGATAATTTTTTGGGACATTACGAACCACACAAAGGTGTGAGTCCTTGAATGCTTCGCTTGCTATATATTTGAAGTAAAAAAAAAACATATCTTGACTTTGTTCGTCCAATTGATCAAGGGGTGAGTAGAATACGGACCAACGAATTGGAGACTGATTACTTTAGTAAGGAGACAACGCCATACCATTTAAGCAAGTTGGATGACATTGAAGGTCATGCGACAACTGTGTACACAAGGGAATCATTCTCTCTTTTCCAAGAGGAGCTTCAGCAGGAGACGTTGTATTGTATCTGTGAACCAATTGTAGAAAATGAATTAACGCAGATCTTTTATTTAGGAAAGTACAGGGAACCTCACCGAAGGGTTGAAGTTGTCTTTGATGCAGCTGCGCAAACATTCAATGTTCTTGCCCAAAATTTCAGACAGTTGGTTTGCCTTGTAGGCATCAAAGTCATGTGATGAAGCTTGAAGATATGTCTCATCCTCCTACATCTTTGATTATGCATCAATGGACGAAAAATGCCAAACTATGTACCCCATCGTTTGTGCAGAACAATGTTCCACCCGAGATGATGCAAATGGTACGGTATGCATCACTAAGTTCTAGTTGTAATCGAATGTGCTATATAGCATCCAAAACAACTGAGTCGTTTAATAAAGCAAGAAGTGAAATTAATAGATTGACTGTAGAAATGGAGGAATTGTGTGAGCTGAATGATCCCGTAGCTAAGATGTCAAAGAAAGCAAAAGTACGATACCCTATTACGAGACAGGCTAAGGGAAAAGAAGTAGGGAAAAAGCAAACATCGTCCAAAGTTAGAAAGTGTGGGTACTGCAGAATGGAAGGACATACTAAAGTTACTTGCCCACTTTTGAAAATTGGAATGCAAAGTGCTGGTGTCGACAACCTTACATGTAATAGTGACAATGAGTTAATATATTCAGTAGAACCTAGGGTTGGGTGCTCATCAAACCCATATACAAAGTTAACTTCTGATGATGTGAGATTTACATTACAAGCAAATTGGTGTTTTTATTAATTAACACTATTTGTGAGGAGATTAATTACCTTATATCCTCATAGGGAGAAGATGAAGTGGAGATTGAAACCTTTTTTCCAACTATGCAAGCTGAAGAGAACAACAATACGCAGGTAATCTTTCATTTTGTTTCTTCTAAACGTTAATTGGTTTCGGGTATTGCGTAACATATATTAATTGTTGAGCATATGACTAACGTTATAATTTATATTGTTAGGACGACTCATTTTCATTCAGCAATTATGAAGAAAGATTTAATGAAGCTCAAGAATCGGACTTCTCTGGCTGGTTTAGATAACCAAGTTGATAGGTGAAGTTGTCATCTTTCTTTTCTTTTCAAAACCTCTATATGCTCCTTTTTTTTTTTTTTTTACTTTTGAAAATATGTTAAACAGTTAATAAGATGAGGGACTAAAGTAGCTCATAGCTTTATTACCTAGTTCATGGGATTCTTAAATACTTGCATGCTCTGGGTCTTGGCTTCTTTTTTTGATATATTTGACTATCAGTTTGCATAATTCATCGTGAGCTTTTCCTAATATTAGTTATGCTCTAATAATTAGGTATATATGAAAAATTGCCTTGATGTTGAATAATAGTACTGTCAATCTCATGTATTCAAGACCTACACATTCTCTTATAAGGGGTTGGATAGGCTGGTATGCAGGATACAACTTAATGAATTTATTTCAAGATAACTACATTGTGGTTTTTGGAGCTTAAAACTTCTTGGTTGGTTGTACTCTGTCATTTTTCCTACTATTGATATACAAAATTTCTAGCAATGCATCTTTAAATTTTCGCTTTAGGCATTTCAAGTAATAATTCTTGTACTATAAAAGTTTACTAATTCAATACAATCATGTCATTTCTTAGGTGGATCAATTGTGGCTCAGTTTGTAAATCAGTTAAGTCCTTTGTATTTTGAGGTGACTCAGATTAAGGAAGTAATGTCAACTGAACAACCCTGTGAACAATTCAGTTTGCAAATGTGTGATACTCATAACTATATATACTTAACATTAATAATGAATATTTTTGTACAAGGGAAGCTTTACAATGATCAGTGTAACAACCTTACTATTTATATTACATTATCACATGAGAACCAAAAACTGCATAACTGGAATTGCTGTAAATTTGAATTCCTTTGAATTACTTCTCCACCTAAAAAACTTCCTATGTCCAACAATAACATGTACTGTACATTGCTCTACATGATATCCTTGTCCAACAAAAGCTTCCATTCTCCTACAAAAATATTTCTGTACATTGCTCTACATATATCCTAGATTTTATCCAACAAAAACTTCCATTCTATGACAAAAATTGCAATAGCATTATCAACAACAGTTAACTCTCCATTTAACCATTATCAACAACAGTTCAATTAGTTTAATTTAATCAAATCGATATACAAAACCCTAAACAACATTGGCAAAGCAGCAACACCAATTTAATTAACCTTTCACCAATGCAGGATACTCACAATAAAGTCATAAAACGGTGTGTATATAATCTAAAAAAAAGATGTCAAATTAGATGATTTATTGAGTTAAATTACTCATTTCACAACTTCAACTTGCCAACTAACTTCTGCGACAGCTTTGTACAAAGAGATATCCTAGATTTGTGGAGCTTAACAGTAGCATCACATACCCTTTTTCGTAAAGTGTTCTCCTCATGGTTTATGAGCTCAGAAACTAATATAAATCTGTCCCACACGTTTAAACGCTACATACGATTACATACAAAGGGAATCAAACTTTGCAATGAGCCAACATATGACCAAATATTGAAATAACTCACAGCAGTGAGAATAGCTTACCATAAATTTATAATCAATGACGTGTAGATTTTGCATGAAAGTAGTAATCCACATTCCGCAATCATAACTATATGCATTTTCAAGAATACTATAATTATTATTCAATTTGAGAAAATTAGAAAACAAGGTTTTCAAATAGTGAGAGAGTTATTATACCCATTGCTTTGTAGAGGAACCCTCTCTGGAACAACAATTTTCAACTCATGAAATGGCACCATTGGATTCCCAACCAATGATGTCATAAGAGGGTCCTTAAACAATTTCGCACATGCGGATATCTGTTCGAAGTGAAATTTGAGAAAATTTTAAATGCCTCGTCATAAACGAAAATCATGAATTAAAAAATGTTCGCAACTGCCTAACAAAAATTGAGTAGAACATGTATTTATCTTACCACACGAGTGACATCCTCAATTCTTTTTTCATTTGCAACATTTCGCGGCAGTGTATCCAACACTTTGGCTTCCTTGTCTAGCATATCTAATCACACACAAATACCAATGTGTGTTCGTCTCATTCATTGGTATAAAGATCTGCAACGAAATTACATAATCATTGTTAGCATTTATTACGTTATATAACATATTTAATTTTCTCAATATCATGTTTTCGATAGTAGGCATGTAAAAGATTTCCATGTCCTAACCTTGTAACAGTCACTCAACGATCCCATATGAATGAATTGTCCTTTAAAAAACTTTAATGAGCTCTTTGGCATTGCATTCTTTTGACAAGATATGATTCTGTAAGGAATTTAACATAAGGTTACCCTTTCTTCAAAAAATCGAAACTATACGCAAAAAACAAACCAACTTAAAATATACTCACAAAAAATGAGGCGGGAAAATACCATCTCTTTGTTGAAATAGTCGAAGCTTTAGAATAGTACACCATTGACTCAGCCACAAGGTCAATAATCTAGGGCAGGAACAACTCATTAAACACATTTCACTACTACAAAGACAATCATGAAGTTGGACGAAACAATATATTAGACTTACAACTGAAGTAACCCATTCTTTTGGGCGCAACGAGCCAAATTCCTCGATTGATGCAAATGTTGCACCGAATTGGACAACTTCACTACAATATAAACTCATATAAAGAATAAATAAAATTTCGAAACCCATATGAATTTTAAATCAAAATATATCATCTACTTACCTTTCATCGACATTACTGTTCCATACATAATTGCATATTGCACTTTCAAGTTCATCTAATTCCTTCAGAATTTTGACATGGGCCCTTTTTGCGGTAACCTTGAAATATTTATTTATATAAAGATATTGCATATGGTACTGCTAATTAGTAATTATACATATCAAACTTATGTAATAATTGTATATACTTAAACATATATAAATTGTCTCAATATCAATCCATATTAAGTGTATGCATTCTTAGGTTTGATTGCAATGAAAGGCGGAACAAATATATGTTCTATAAGAATATCATGGCTACATGCATGATTGGTCTATTCTGTCAACGGACATAAACAGTCCTGCGTACGGGAGTACGAATATCACAACAAAGTCGATCTGGCTCGCGTAACTATCCAACTAACACCGGAAGCGAATATTGACCTTGACCTAACAATTTCGTTTTTCTTGCCAGATTGACCCTATAATATGTAATCATATAAAATGGCATAAATAAATTAGTTATTTTATAGCATATCTAACTATTATTGAATTATAAATAAGTAAATATATATACCTTCTTTTTTCGTGGGGTAGGACAACTTGAGCTTGGATAGTTAATATCGGTTGTCATTGGTGTACTTAAATCTACATCTCCCTCTTTAGCTTTGCGCTCAATGATCTCAATCGAGGACTCCAACTCACCAGCTGGTGTTTTCAAGTCGGTGCTCTGCCCATCGAGCTTAAAGATGCCTCCTTCCTCATCCGTTTTTTTCAAACTGGTTTCACCACCAGTTTTCACTTCGACTGATTTCGATAAAAGAGCATTAACAGAATCCTGAATCGACTTCATGTTTCCCGACATTCTATTTATTTTTTGTCACATTTGCTTCGAGACTTTTCATCGACTCTCTTAAAGCCTGGAAAATAATTACGAATAAACATATTATGACTATATAAAGTTAATGCAATCCATGAAGTATATACATAATTTATAGATTTCTTGCCTTCTCTATGAATTAGACATGAAAATCTTAATGACTTACCTGTAACTCAGCATGACACAGCTTTTGATCCTCTTCTATCGATCGCTGAGTGTGATGCTGTTCGGTGATATTAATACCTTTTTTTCCATGAAATCACAAGTTAATCAAACTACATAATTCATATATAACTTATAGTCACTAACAATAAATTAATACAACTTTGATAATTGGTATCACCTTTGATTTCAGTCCAACACGGAAGTCTTTTGAATGAGGAATTAAATTCGAAACCTCATCCGTTCCCCAAGCACTAATGCGAGGAACAAAAGTTGACATTGCCTCTTTGGTACTCCGAACTCCGCAAATATGGTCATAGAACCTAATCTGCTCAAATAATTACAATTTAGTCAATATCAACAATTAATAACTTATACTTATAATTTAATTTCATTCCAAAATTCAAATCAAGATTGCATTAGTACGCGAAGAACAAATCTTAAACTTACCACCAATAATAGCAGGCAACCGGTTAAGTAGACTTTTGATGATTTCATCTTCCTTGCATGAAAACTTCTAATACCGAGAAGAAGCTTGTCATGAACATGTTTTGCCCAATTCAATTTCCCATTAAGGCCATCCTCAGTCAAACAAGAATAATAGTATTTCGATAGCCCCTCTTCAGTCGTGCACACAAAAATCGTCCAACGATATATAAGAGGAGCTTGGCCTTTAGATCTTCACACTCTGCCTCGAACTCTATAGTTTTTTTCTCTAGCCTAACAAAACTCATCTTTCGATGGCTTGGAATATTATACTTATTACAAAGGGCTTCACCATCTTCTCTTTCAATTACACTTGATACCTCTATTCCCTCGTTTTGTAAACCTAGAATACCTTCAACATCCTCCACTGTGAAAGGGATACTTTGGCCATCAACTTGCATGGAGCTGGTTGCAACATCAAAGTTGTGAACCAAATATTCATACAATTCTCTTCGAAGCTTTCCACCTTTCAAGAGTGCAGGGGAGCGAACCCAATGCTTTCCACAGCACCTTCTATTTTTTTTTTTTCAAATGCTTAAACAGCTTGCACAAATTAAACAGGCTACAGCATGTCAAAACCAAGCCCTACACATAAAGTACATTCATTAAATATACATAGCAATATAACATCATACTTAATTTTTAAGTATTATTTCTTCAATATAACATTTTCTTATTGAATTATTACCTTCTTTTTTCATCAGCATCTAATTTCTGTCTTTCAACTCTTGTACTTTATTTTTGTACTGCTTTTTCTGAGCATCTGTTTGCTGTATAAACGGCTTCTTCTCCTCCGTAGACAGCACTTTCCATTTTGCTGCCAGCTCTCTACAAGCCTATAAGAAAAACAATTCAAATTAATTCACATACTCATAAAAAAACCATCATTTTAGTAACACTGTATAACTTAGTGTCCACACAAAAGATAAGCATTTATATGGTTTCTATGTACCAACAAAGAAAAGCAATAATATGTGTATATTGTCCAACACTTCGACTTTATAAGCAAAATAATTAAACATCAAATTCTCAATAAAAGAACCAGATGCATAAAAAATTACTCACCTTCAATGTCATTTTAACCTTTTCTTCTCCATCTTTTTTGCATTCACTTATGCTGTATAAAGCGATTAACATAAAATCTGTTACTCGCACTCTTTAAATCCAAATGCAACAACATAGCATGTCTAATAAGTTCAACTTAGAACCACCAAGTATAATTGCTTACTAGTAATTCAAAAATGAACCCCTCGGTTTGACAATCTTCGTGCTCGCTTCAGTTTTTTGATGCTTTTTACTCTTTTCCGCACTTGTCTGTTTCAGCTGCACATCTTCATCAACTTTGTCCATGTCTTTGAATCTTTAATAAAATGAAACAAACATTTTCAAATTTCTCAACTTTAGACATACAAAAAGTTATAATTTATAATACAAAATCAGTTTCTAAGTTACAGCAAACATTACTTGCAAATATCCAATCAACTTGACCAGATTTGGATGATGAATTTGCCAACATTATCAACTTTCGTCTGAAACCAAATGATTATCAACAAATGTAAAGGATTTGAAGAGAGAAACTTACCAATTTGTCTAAAAAGAGAGATTTATCGACGATCTCTGATGACAAATATAACTCAAAACACTAAAACCTGAAATGAAAAATGACCATATATCAGCAATTAGCAGTCATATAAATATAATCATATATAACTCAAAACACTAAAACTTGAAAAACAACTAAGCTGAAACACAATGGTGGGAATTCCCTAACTAATTCAATCACTTGTACAAGAATTCACTCATTTACATGAATGGTTCAAAGATAGAATAGGCTGAACATTCAAAAATTTCACCAATAATGAATGCAAACAGAAAAAAGAAAGTCACAAGTCTAAACCTAAGTGACTAAGATATTGTTTGCACTAACCAATTAAAGAAGTCATGGATTAAATATTTTTACTATTATGCTAAATTTGTTTAATTTTTTTATTATAATTATACTTTTTTATAAATAAAATATTAAGAAATTATAATGACACTTCAAATAAGACACAAATATACACTTTCTCTAATTGTATAATCGAGAATTTTAATAAATAAATTGCATCATGGGATATTGAATACAATTCAATGCAATTAGTAGCCATTATCATGAGCTAACATTAAAATTCATCATAAAGTAAAAGGTAATAGATCCATGAAAACATTCATTTTTAATTTACCACAGATGAAAAAACTCCTCAGCAAAAAGTTAATCCTTTGATAACCCAAAAAAAAACATTCTTGTTTCTTAATAAGTCAAAAAAACTTAAACTTAAAAACAAACCCATACCAAATATGACCCAAAAAACCATGAAACTCAAAATCTAATGGAAAAATACAAACAGTAATGTGAAGAGGTTACCTAAACGAGAGCTTGTTTTCAACACAAAGATAGTTGGGGTTCTTCTGGGAAGTGGTGGTGGTCTGTAAGCCCTAAAGCAATAATTGTGATTTAAACACAAAATAAATAAATTTATTACAAAAAAAAAAGACAAAATGGAAAGAAAAAAACATGAAGAAGAACAAACCTGGGCTGAAATGGCATAGATGAAGGACTCACGGTTTCGGGAGATGAGTTATTACAGTTTAGGGAGTTGGGAAAATGATATGAATAGGGATTTAAATTTGGGGGTTTAGGATTTTCTCAACTTGTTTACCCGATTCAATGATTTCGTGGGTGAGGACTAAGGGTTTCAGTGGTTTGGGACAATGGAGTGGGTGTTGGCTGAGAGGTTTCGGTAGTTTGGGACGATGGAGTGGGTGGTGGCTGAGGGGTTTCGGTGGTGGTTGAGGGGTTTTGATGCAAATGACTTAGGGATAAAAATTGGGATATTGATGTTTTATTATTTGAGAGGGAAGAAAAATAAAAATTTGAGAATATGATAACCGGGGTAAACAGGTTAAGGTTTTTTTTTTTTTTTTTTAACTTTTTTTGGATTTCAACGATTTAGATTATATTATTTTGATCTAATAGCCACAATTTCATGAAGCTTATTGGTAGCCTATGTTAACGAACCTTTCTTAGAATTTTCCCTCGTTGTGGTTGTTCAGATAAAATCTTCTCTCCAGAATTGGTATTAGGGATAGGGGCAGAGTCAAAGATATCTCATTATCTAGTGGCCCATCATTCAGATTCTCATTTTGCAGCCCATCAATTTGTGTCAAGATGTCACCTGCCTCTTTCTGCCTATTCCCACTTTTAGACAACCCAATAGAACTTTAGGCTAAACTCATTAGAGGGCCCACTTGTTCCTTTCATATTCTTTGAAATACAATTCCCTCCACATATTGCTTAGCATGACAAACAACCAAAGAACAGCATTATTCATACTTTCAGTAACTCTTATGGTGACATCAGTCTCTCACCGCGCTGAAAGTATTTAACTCATAATCTTTGCAATCTGTTGAGTTCGAATAAAAATAGTTCCTCTTCAAAAAAAAAATGGCAAAACTTCAAGGTATTACCATCCGCATATAAGAACTCAGCTCACAAGCCAACAATATTTTAGAATGTACTTAAGTTCCATGCCTGCAGAGGTATAACATAACAATCAAGTATTTCTACACTTAGAATTAAACTTAACAGACCAAGGTTCAATGTCAGTGAGCCACTCCTTTAACCATTCCCAATCCTTCTCTTTCTTCGTTTCTTTGTTTTCGAACTAGATCAAAAAGAAACTTCCAGCTAGTTTTTTCACCACAATATGAAAGATTCCTCTTGTTGATGGAAATTTTCCTGAAGCCACTAGCTATTGAAATATCCTTTGGCCTTCCCAACCACGTATCTCTCCAGATTATGTTGATGTTCTTCCTGTAAGAGATAAAACAGGAAATTCAAAAGATGCAACCAAATCACCTTATCAGCAAATTCAAACCAGCAACAAACAACAACAAACCTTATCAGCAAATTCAAAACTTCAGCAGAACCAGCAACAAGCAAAGGCAACCGAATCAGCAACAAACAAGCAAAGGATAAACCTTCAATCAGCTGAACTTTAGCTGAACTTTAAATTCTTCTGTTGTAACAAACATACTAGTTCAAATACACTAGGTAACTTAAACTTGTATAAATACATTGAAAGCATGAATAAACAAGCAAGTCAGTTTTTCATGCTAAACATTGTAAACTTCTACATGGTATCAAGAGCTTCTACTTAAAAAGCCTTCGATCCTTATTTTTTTTAAACACATTCACCTTCCATGGCTGCCAACAACTTTCAACCGAATGCTACTACAACCATGATCAAAACAGAACCAATTTCAATCAATGCTGCGGCACAGCTCCCTCTTAAACTAAATTCTACCAATTTTTCATCCTGGCAAATCCAACTTCTTTCTCTACTTGATGGTCATGACTTAATAGGCTATCTCGATGGTACCATTCCCTGTCCAGAATCCACCATCACCATAAATGGAAATCAAAGTCCTAATCCAGATCACAACCTATGGCGCAGGCAAGACAAATTTCTGCTACATGCAATCATAGCCTCAGTCAATGAATCCATCATTCCAATCATCTCAACTGTTAGCACCTCTCAAGAAGCTTGGCAAAAACTATCAACCACATTTGACAGCAAAACAAGATCCAGGATCATGTCATTGAAAAAGAGACTTACAATGGCAACACAAGATGGACACTCAATTGCTGCATATATGCAGTTTATGAAAAGCATTTCAGATGATTTAGCATTAGCTCAAGCACCTATTTCTGATGATGATCTAACTCTTTTTATTCTCAATGGTTTAGGACCAGATTTCAAGGAAATTTCCACAGCACTTCGAGCTCGAGAGACTCCAATCTCATTTGAAGAGCTCCATGATAAATTAACAGATTATGAAAGGATCATCAGACAAGATGAATCTCCTCAGCACTCCCTAGCAACTGTCCAATTTGCAAGAAAAACTAGAGAAGTCAGTTTTACAGAGGTAGAGGGAATCACTTCAACAGTCAAAACAGGAACAACTTTGCATACCAAAGAAGGAGATCATTTCAAAATACAACTTACAATAAACTAGTTTGTCAACTATGTGAAAGACCAGGTCATAGTGCAAAGTACTGCAGGAACAACACCATATCTGACAAGGAACCAGTGGCCAACCACATCACCAAATCTCAACCAAGAAATGCTGCAAACTGGATTGTTGACACAGGTGCCTCACATCATGTCACCACAGACCTAAACAATCTATCCCTTTACACAGAATATGGAGGTCCAGATGAGATCCTTGTAGGTGATGGAACAGGTTTGAAAATATCCCATACTGGTACATCTACTATCCCTACAAACAACAAACCTCTTCAATTAACAAATGTCTTGCATGTTCCAAATATGAAAAGCAATTTACTATCTGTTTCCAAACTATGCCAGACTAACAAAGTTTCCATTGAATTTTTTCCTTTTCATTTCTTGGTGAAGGATCTAGCTACGGGGGCACCACTAGTGACAGGACCGAATAAGAATGACATCTATGAGCTTCCAAGTCACCTGCTGTCTTCCTCACAACCTATTCAAGCCATGGTTACTGTCAAGGAGTCCACTGAGTTATGGCATCATAGACTTGGTCACCCTTCCCTTAGAATCCTTAGTAGAATGCTTAATGTTTTTAACTTGTCTTCTTCATTCACCAATAAACAATTCATCTGTGATTCATGCTGTTGCAATAAAAGCACAAAATTGCCATTTGCTCAAACATCTCTAACCAGTTCAAAACCACTTGAGTTAATCTATTCTGATGTATGGGGACCAGCACACACACCTTCCTTAGATGGATTTCACTACTATGTGATCTTCATTGATCACTACACAAAATATATTTGGTTATTTCCCATCAAACAGAAATCAGACATTTACTCAATTTTCTCATCTTTTAAAGCATTAGTTGAGAAACACTTTAACACACCAATACTCACTATGTACTCTGACAATGGTGGTGAATACAAAGCCTTGTCCAACCTGTTTGCATCACATGGCATCTCTCATCTAACCACTCCACCACACACACCCCAACATAATGGCACTGCAGAAAGAAGGCATCGACAGGTTGTAGAAACTGGCCTAAGCCTGTTACATCATGCATCCATGCCATTAAGATTCTGGTCTCATGCATTCCAAACTGCTGTATACCTCATCAACAGGCTTTCTACACCCATACTTCAAATGCAGTCACCATTCCAAACATTGTTTAACAAAACACCTAACTTTACCAAGCTAAAAGTGTTTGGATGCCTATGTTATCCATGGCTAAAACCCTATAACAGTCACAAGTTACAGCCCAAGTCCAGACCCTGCATTTTTCTAGGATATTCACCAACTCAGAGTGCATACAAATGCTTTGACCCACAAACACAAAAAATATTTGTATCTCGACATGTACTGTTTCATGAAAATGTGTTTCCTTTCACTAAAGTTCCTCACCCATCATCCAAACCTACTTCTCAACTACCTTCCACAGTTGCACTGGATCTACCCTTAACATATCCATCAGTTACACCAACCCTGAACCAATCAGCCAGCTCGACAATTCAGATTCCAACTGATCACTTCGTGTGTGCTCCTACAGCAGCTTCATCAGGTAATGAAAATTCAAACTCAACTCTGTCTACATCTTTCCAAACAACCTCACATCCTAGCACAAGAACACACTCCATGACCACCAGATCCAGAAACAACATTTACAAACCCAAAGTCATTCACACAGCCACTAAACACACTATCACACCTTCCCTATAACCAAACTCTGTCAAAGAAGCACTTCATAACATCCATTGGAGACATGCCATGACAGATGAGTACAATGCACTGGTTAACAACAAAACTTGGGACCTTGTACCACATTCTGACAAACTAAATGTTGTAGGCTGCAAGTGGATCTATCGTGTCAAAAGAAAACCAGATGGAACTATTGACAGGTATAAAGCACGGTTAGTTGCAAAAGGTTTTCACCAAAGACCAGGTCTGGATTTCAAGGAGACATTCAGTCCAGTGATCAAACCAACCACCATTCGCACTGTTCTGTGCATTGCTATTGCTCAAAACTGGTCCATTTGTCAATTGGATGTAAATAATGCTTTTTTACAGGGTACACTCACTGAGGAGGTCTTCATGGCACAACCCTCTGGCTACATCAACACAGATAAGCCAAATCATGTCTGCAGGCTGAATAAAGCCATCTATGGCTTAAAACAAGCTCCACGAGCTTGGTATCAATAACTCAGCAACTTCTTAACCAACTATGGTTTTACAAAATCTGTCTCTGATGCATCCCTCTTTGTTTATGCCAAGGATTCAATCATTTTATATTTTTTAGTATATGTAGATGATCTCCTACTCACTGGCAATAACACAACAGCACTGAGACAATTCCAGCAACAGCTTGCTCAGCGTTTCTCACTCAAAGACCTTGGACACTTACACTACTTCCTTGGAGTTGAAATTATCTCTACAACAACAGGTCTGTTCTTATCACAACACAAGTACATCCGAGACATTCTACAGACCTTCAACATGGATAATGCCAAAGTCACACAAACTCCATTGCCCACAAATGTCAAACTTCAGCTCAAAGATGGCTCAAGCTCAGCAAATGCCACAACATACAGAAAACTGGTTGGATCACTGCAGTATCTTTCCTTAACAAGACCAGACATTGCTTACAGTATTAACAAACTGTCTCAGTTCATGCACTCTCCAACAGAAACTCATTGGACAAGTCTCAAAAGAGTGCTACGCTACCTCAAAGGCACTATACACCATGGCTTGTTTCTCAAAAAGCCAACAAACCTACATGTTACTGCCTATAGTGACTCTGACTGGGCTGGAAATTTGGATGACAGGTCTTCAACCACTGGCTACATCATCTATCTTGGTGGGAATCCAATATCATGGAAATCAACTAAGCAAAGGACAGTAGCAAGGTCTTCTACTGAAGCAGAATACAGAGCTATAGCAAACACAACTGCAGAACTTACCTGGATTAAGAACCTACTCTCTGAATTACATGTTCACTGCAGCATACCTCCACGACTTCATTCAGACAATATTGGAGCTACATACCTCACTGCAAATCCAGTTTTCCATTCTAAAATGAAGCATCTCGCAATTGACTATCATTTTGTCAGACAACAGGTTCAAACAGGTGATGTCAAAGTCTCCTATATCTCGACACATGATCAACTTGCAGATGGCTTCACTAAACCACTCACAAGAACAAGGTTTCTGTTTCTTCGATCCAAGACTGGTGTCGCTGATGGCTCCACTGTCTTGAGGGGGCATGTAAGAGATAAAACAGGAAATTCAAAAGATGCAACCAAATCACCTTATCAGCAAATTCAAACCAGCAACAAACAACAACAAACCTTATCAGCAAATTCAAAACTTCAGCAGAACCAGCAACAAGCAAAGGCAACCGAATCAGCAACAAACAAGCAAAGGATAAACCTTCAATCAGCTGAACTTTAGCTGAACTTTAAATTCTTCTGTTGTAACAAACATACTAGTTCAAATACACTAGGTAACTTAAACTTGTATAAATACATTGAAAGTATGAATAAACAAGCAAGTCAGTTTTTCATGCTAAACATTGTAAACTTCTACACTTCCTCTATGTCTGCTGAGCAGACTTTCCTGTCATTTTTAGACTCGCCCACTATATCGATCAGTATTTCTTGTCTCTTGTCTGTGTCTTCCAACATCTTTTCATTCATTCGAACATGCTAAATAATTTTTTTTTTTTTTAAATCTTAAAGTATATGTATTGTACTACTTTGTAATTGGAAAAAGCTTTTCCCCTAATACACATGGGGTCAACAATTATATTACTTGAGGGTGAGAATGAATGCATCTTTTGACGGCCATGAAAACAAAAACCCAATCCTTAGTTTGATTGAGAAAAAAGATAAACATAATTAATAATCCCATAAACTAAAATGGATTACATTTATTCATAAATATCTATGATCAGTATTAAAACATTACAATTACAAATAAACTAATTAGATGAATTTGTGTTCAACTGTGGAGAAGGCAGCTTGCTTTTAGGGTTTTACCTTCCCAATTTACAACTACAACTATCAGCAAATTACACCAAATGGTCAGCAGAGTTAGTATAACAATGTACACATAACCAAAGAAATGGTGAGAAAAAATCCCAACTTTTTCCAAAGCAACCCAAAATCATTCCAGCTGCTAGCCTTAGCCTTAACCAACAAATATTTTTCTCTTGGTTTGCTCCTCCTTGAGAAAACTGTAACTGCCTTCTCCTTACAGTCCTTTGCAGTACTGAATCCATCCCCCAATTTCTTATTTATGCTATCTTCTTCCTCAAGATATAAGCTATGCATTAAGAGAAGCACAGCCATGCAAAGGAAGGCACTTGCTTTCTTCTTACATGGCTTTGTGAAGTTCATGATTTCCATACACTTCCCTTTGGCAAATGCATTGAAATTTGTAAAGAAACAGTTTCCTTTATCATATCTTGCTTCATGATCTGACTCAGCTTTCCCCATCTGGAACTGGAAGCTAGTTGCTGTCACTGCATTATTTTGGTGAACCTTAACTGTTTGAGAAGGCTCTGTCTGGTGAAAGAATGTGTTGGCAACTTGCCGAGTTGAAACGAACATTCCATGATTAATTTTGATGTCCTCAACAACCTCAAAGCTTGGTGAGCTTGTGAGATCGTCCATGTTTCCCTCGTCCAAAAAGTGCTCAATGGGGTCATCATCTATGAATCCTTTTGGAAAATCTTCGATTTCTGTATCGTTTATCCCAGTGTCATCGAATCCAGTACAGTTATAATCATGTCCACTTTCTCCTGCACAAAGAAATAGAGTTTTAACTATGAGAAAGGAACAGAGAAGAGGAGCAGATATGACTGTGAATCTGTGATACCTTGAATGCCATTGTCTTCATTTCTTGTAAAACTCGAAATATTTTCAATCGGAACAATCTTGTTTTCTTCCATAAAACAATACTGTCCGTCCAATCAAATGAAAGGAATAAATAAGAATTGTGCATCTAATAAATAAAGTTATGGACATTAAGTAGTAAAAATGCATTTTAAGAAGAGTTACCTGCTCTAGATCTTTGCTCGACATTCCCACCCATCTCAAATTTTCAACCATTCTTTCCATCTTGAGATCTCTCTGCACCTCACTTATGTCTATCGACCTTGTAATGGATTCTTCTAACGGTTTATTCATGTATTGTGGACAACTCATCTCGTTCACTTGATTTTGGTAAATGCCTTTGGCAGTCATAAAGGTGAAATCTTCGGCATTACTTGAACTGGCGCCCCAAGCATCTTGATGGGCTGTTGGATTTATCAGTTCTTGAGAAGCATGAGCAACCGAAAGAATTTCCTGCAGTATATCAGTTTCATGTTGGGGTTCACGCATTGGAGTTGTTCGCATCATAAGTTTATAGTTGGTGAGTCCAACCTGAGGGAAATCTTCCACCTCCAATGGAGGCAATGCCAACCGATGCTGTAACCTTGCACATTCTAGTGCGACGTCAACCTGCAAAATAGTGAATTAATGCATCAAAAAAAGATTAAAGTAATAATTTCTGATTCAATTTTTATTCTTTGAAAAAAGTTTACCTTAGATGGAGGATAGGGTAAGCTTAAGGTTTCATAGTTTGAAAAGGATGGATTGGTTAATCCAAACGCATCCTCGGGCAAGGATTGCATCCATTTAACATCTTTTCCATCACAAATGTCAACAGATGATCTAATTGCGAAATCGTAACTCTCTTCGCACCTGCCGTCAGAATATAATTCAAGGCTAGATGAATGTTCACTAGTAATCTGATTGGCTGCAACAGGTTGGTAATGCTCCCCAATAATCTTGGGGGCAATTTCACTTTTCTTAAACACACGGCAAAGGGCATAAGCATCCTGAAGGAAGATAATTTGACAGAAAATTATATATCATTAACCAATTAGTGATTTCATGCAATGCTCTGAACAAATATATATAGGCGTAAGAGTTGTGGAAATGATGAGGTGACCTGCAAGCCTAGGGAAGCAGATATACATTCTCTTTCGTCAAGACGATATTCATGCATAACCCAGTTGGTTCGAGTACCATGGGGTGCTCTTCCTCGATAGTAAACAAGGGTTTTTTTCATCCCTACAGCACGCATCTGAGAGTTCACTTTCCTATCTTTCCCTGTGGCTTTCCAATACCCAGATTTTGTTGCTCGATTAGTCCTTGATCCGTTTGGGTACTTACGATCTCGAGGACTAAAAAAGTACCATTCAAGATCTTTGCTAGGTAATAAGGATTTTCCTGCAAATTAAATTAGTTTCATGAATTTTGTTCACTCATTGCATTAAATAAGAAAAAGAAGCAAAACTTGCAACAATTAATATAGGTATAGGTCTGAAAATTGTATTAATTGTTGAACTTGAAAATAAAATAATCCATTCCTAAACCGATACTCTTGCATCCGTAAAGAAATAAAAAGCAGTCAGGGGTTCATAAATATGTGTTGTCGAAGAAGAAATCCACTCCTTTTTCGTTGATGCTTTTTGAGAGTCTTCTCTCTCTTTCTCATATTGTGTTATATTATATATGCTTTTGTTTTCGTAATTTCCTTATCTAGGGTTAGCTGCATTACTCGGTTTTTAAGCTAAAACTTTAGGATGTTTTATCATAAAGCACGTTCGCTGCATGTGATTTACTGATTAGTTCAAAAGAAAAGCAATCTTCTTCAAATCATTTTATGAGATTCCCTCACAAAAGTTATAATATAGGTTTTCCCTTTAGATTTATTTATTTATTTATTTCATATAATAGAATATATTGTATTTGAATTAATTTTTGTTTCTCGAAGTACTGCTAAATACAGGGAATATAAATACACTATGTTAAATTTGACATATAACAGTATTTGTGAAGTGTTATGAAAACTAAAAAAACTGCTGTTGTAAGATAAAATAGTATTTTTTCATGTGCTGTATATATCACCGCAGCCTTATGTCTTTAGTAGTATTTTTACATATGTATAATAACACTTATCAAAATACTGTTATTTCTACTTTATAACAGCTTTTCAAGATCTTTTGCATGCATTTTTCAATTGCTGTAAAATATCTCAATTATAGTAATTATAAGTGCTTCCAAAACATTTTTTTTTACATAATAACATATGTCAAATGCTTTTAAAAATTTTAAAAATACTGTAATTATTGGCCATTATAATATATAACAGCAATATGCAAAATTCTGTCAAAGTGTTGTCTTAAAAAATGTTATAAAAAATGTTGTCTAAAACTAATTTTGGCATAGTGATAAGATTCAAATACCTATTTATTTAGGTAAAAGTATTTGTTGAAAATTAAATATAATAGTTGAATTTTTTTTTTAATTAATTCAAGTTTTGGAATAATTGATCATCTAATTTAACACGATATCAAATTTTTTGAGTTCGAATCTTAACATACTTTACCTTTTAATATTTTTCCATCCAATTTTTGTTACCCATCGGGCTTTGTGTTACTACTCTAATATTTTTTCAGCTTGCATATTTCTTTTACACGTGAGGGTATATTCAAAGTTAAATACAACATTTAGATCATTTTTTATTAACTTAAATTTTTGGGATAATTGGTTACTCAATCTAACAGTATTTTTGTGTTATGTGTTTGAAACTATTTTCAAAAGAAAAAAGAAATGTGTTTGGAACTTTTATTTGACAATGTGGATGTTATTAGTTATACTATTATGTGTCAAACCAATTTATAGGTAGTCGGAGTACTACATACATTTCTTAAAATACTTTAAAAAACACATAAATTTTGCAACAATTTAAAAAATTTATCATATGATTTTAAAATTTCAAAATATCTTTTAATCCGCATTTTTAAAAGGTGCAAAAACATTTACATTTACTTAATGAATCCATTATGTACAACTTTGATGACATTTCTAAGGTTTTTTTTTTTTATTACATTGCGGTTGTTGGTTTCTTCACCTGCTCATAAACTTCAATGCTGTTTTTATACTATTACCTAACTGTAAGAAATAATATTATAAAATGAAAATGGCAGTGAATGAATAATGGCAGAAAATTACCTGGTAAGTCCCAAGGCTCGCACTTGTAGAGATCCACTTCAGGGATGACCTCTAATTCAATCTTGAGTCCGTTAATCTTTCTCTTAAGATAATAAACAACAAGCTCCTCGTCTGTTGGATGGAACCGAAAACCAGGCGGCAATGAAACAGGACCCATTTGTTTTGATCTTAACGATATTGAGGCAGTGAAAGCCAACTAGTTGATTTATCAGATTATCCTGGCCCTCACTGTGTTAAGAGAAAGAGACAAAGGCCTTAGAGAAAGAAGATGAAGAAGAAGATCCAAAGCATAGATAGGAGGAGGCCGAGAGAAAGAGCTTTGATATGAAGACAAAAAGAAGAAGAAAAAGTAAGAGGGAGGACGCCACCGCCCTTTCGCTTTGTAATTTAGCTTTTGCTTTTCATTTGATATCATCAAATGATTCCTGCAATCGTTCCTTTGAAGCTTACTCTTTGCTTTCACTTGCATTTATCCCATGCTTCATACAATGTCCTTTCTCCGAATCTCCGCTACCTCCACGTTCCTACACCCCCTTTCTCCCATCCTAAACACCAAGTATCTGGGTTTTCGACTAACCCTGGAAAACGAATTTCGGCGCCCTTTCTCAACCAAAATTTCCCTCTTTTCACATCTATATTTGCCCACCACTTTCTTAAGCATTAATATTAGAGCTGGGAGCTTACTTGAACCATAGTTCTAAAATGCATAGTTCTAAAATGCGGCCCTAATGTCCGCAAGATAACGAAAACTGAAATTTTTACATCGCATTTTATTATGCAACGCTCATGACGCTAGAAATTTTTTTGAAAAATTATCAAATTTAAGTTCGCGACAATTGCGACGCATTACGTAACGCCCGCGACATCCACAATCTCGATATTGCAATCGAATTTGCGATGAAATCTACGATCACGATTTAAAACTATGCTTGAACCTGAAAATTTGTCCCATTTCTCTGAATTTGAATCTCATTTAATTCAATTTGATAAAAAAGTTAATCCAAATTAATTCGTTCTATCAAAATGCAAAGTGAATCCAAAATGACACAAACTTAATTAATCCAAAACTAAATTGATTTGATTTGATTTTAAAATTCAACAATTTGCACTCAAAATAATTTGGACTTGTGCAACTCGTTTGTCATCAAATCCGAAAATTTAAAATCCGAAATGATTTGAACTCAAAATAATATGAATTTCTTTCAACTTAAAGTGATCCGACCGAAACTCAAAATTTCTTTCCACTTTATTTTTTATTTTTTTGTAATTTTTTAAAAAAGTTTTTTAACATATCATTAAAAATCAGTATATGGGATCAACAATTACAAAGCTAATGAAATAGAATTGATATATAATTTACATAATTTAGTTAAATACCTACGTCTAAGGAGAGGGTAAAAAGAATTAATTAAATATTTATTATTAATATTTCATCTCTATATTACAAAAAAAAAAAAAAAAAAAAACCACCGAGAGATTAAGACACAACATTGGCATTCTATTTTTTATTCTCAACATCCAATGATTCATACATCACATGCTCTTTCTTGTTCTTGGACTTCTCCAAGTAACCAATCTCTATCTAATATACACATTTCATGGAAAGTTTCCATTTCTTTTATAAAAAGTGGTAGATTAGAATGAAAAGATTGTAACTTTATCATTCAATGGTTAAATATTTCATAATTAGATTTATATGATATAATTATTTTTCTACAAATCATCAACACAACATAACAATTAAAAGAGAAGTAATTACCATCATCTATAATTTATCTAGATAAAAAAAAAGTACGGATGTTGAAAAAAAAAATTTAATTGATGAAAACAAGTATTTAATATAAATCTCTATGTAATATGTTCAGTGCTTTCACTGTAAAGGGTATGAAGTACCAGTGAGATTGTCCTACAAAAAGGAATGCGGTAATGAGAATAAGGTTGAGTGTGGTTTTGTTATCAAAGACAAGTGTCATTTATCGAGGGAGCCTATTAAAGGTTCACGATTGTGAGAGGACAAAAAATCTTGCCAATGTCATTGACTTGACGGCTACACGTGTATTGGTCATTTTGTGGAATGGAGTGTTAAACCATGCTTGATTCGTTATGTGTAATCGGGATATTATTCAAAGTTGTTATATCTAATATTATTCAAGGTTTAAGGTTATATATAGAATTAGGCTCATGAGATTCATCACCAAGGAGTCATCAGATGCTTCAAAGAAGAATCAACACATGTTCAAGCTAGGCTATACCCATAGGCCAATCAAGGATAGACGGTTACCATAGCTGGCAGGTACAGCTTCTATCCTCATACACCTCGTGCTCCAAGGTATAAAAGGAATAAATTAAGGCGCAAAACCTTAGGACCATCATATTCTGAATCGCTATATGAAGCTTAAGAGAGATTCAAGGATTTACTTCGAAGATGTCCTAACCATGGGTTACCTAAATGGCTTTAGGTGCAAACCTTCTATAATGGGTTGTTGGGACCAATTAGAACTATTATTGATGCCGCTGCAGGTGGAGCGTTAATGGGAAAAGCTGTTGATGAGGCATATGACTTGCTTGAAGAGATGACATCTAATAATTATCAATGGCCATTTGAAAGATTTGTGCCAAAGAGAGCTGCAAGGATTCATGACTTGCATGCAATCACCACCATTTTTGCCTCAATGCATCCAACAGCCTAAGCTAGTCGATGTGGTAGAAAGTGCTATTAAAAAAGAGTTTATAAAAAATTATCACATTGATCCACTTAAGGCATTAGTGAATTTTACTTCTGAAAGGGATGAATTCTATTTTCAAGCCTGCAAGAATGCTAAGCTGTTCAAAGAAAGTCAAACAAATGGCATGAAACGAAAATATCAAGTGGTTAGATACCGGATGATAAACATGAGATAGTCAAGCCGTTGACTATAAATCAAGCGCTTCTTGGGAGGCAACCCAAGTTCTAAATTTTTTTATTTTTTTTTATTTTGAATTTTAATTTTTTTTAGGATATTCTTATTTAATTTTTATTTTGATTTCTTTTGTAGTAGCCTCCCACCAAACTTGGACAAGTATGATGAGGCCGAAAAGGAAGACTAGAGCTTCTCCTGCTTGCTTTCATTGATAGGGGAGTTTTCTTGTTCTTGTTCTTATTCTTTTTTTTTTTTTTGCACATTGAGGACAATGTTTGTTTTAAGTTTGGGGGTGTTGGTCGTTAGTTTATTGGTTTCTTTTGTTTTGTGTATTTTTTTTTTTTAGCTTAGTTTGTTTTGTGTGTTTTCTTTTTAGTTTCTTTTCTATGTTTATGTTTATGAGTCTTTATTAAAAAGAAAAAAAAATTACTTGAGATGTTTTGCACTTATTATGATGAGGTCCCAGTCCCATGATGAAATTTTAGTTATTAATTTATCTTGACTTTTGGGAAAAACATAAGTATGATTTGATTTTATGTTAAATTCTTTTGTCATTCTTATTGTTAGGATGCGATTTTCACTAAATTGAGCACTTGATCTCTTGCTTAGATTTGCATTGCTTATTTAAAGACTGCTTATGTTGATGTGAATTGCGATTATGTCAAAAAGCCTAGAATTTGTTTGATTCTCTCTCGAGGCAAAATCCTAGACAACATTAAGTTGAAGAGATGAATTGATCTCTTGCTTAGATTTGTATTGCTTATTTAAAGACTGCTTATGTTGATGTGAATTGCGATTATGTCAAGAAGCCTAGAATTTGTTTGATTCTCTCTCGAGGTGAAATCCTAGACATAAGCATGTGTATGATATTATAGGAAATAATTTGGGTGGCACATCTTTTAGCCTCGGATGATAAACAATCTTTTCTTTGATTGCCACATCTTTTAGCCTAGCCTAATAAAAAAACCATGAAAAACCCTCACTACATAGGTAACTGTATGATATTATAGGAAATAATTATGAGTTATGTCTAATTTGGGTGGAATAGTGATTTTCAATGAATGAAAATGTATATATATATAAAAAAAAAAGATTATGGTTCTTCGAAAAAAAAGAATTGGGAAAAAAAAGAATAAAGTGGTGAAGAAAAAGGAGATGCATTCAAAGAATAGAGAATGTAATTTGAGGTAAAGACTATAGCTCTTCAAAAATCCTGAAAAAAATGAAAAGTGTTTATAGGTGATTTAAACCGAAATATATCCTTTATCATACCTTGACCCTAGCCTTTCATTACAAACTTAATAAAGACCTACTTGATCCTTGATGAAGTGTTAGTCTACATTAATGGAGAGAGAGATAAAAAGCAAACATATGAGAATTTAGTACTAAAATTTTGCATTGGCATAAACTTATTTAGATTGCATATAATGATTTGTAATGAGATTATTCACACACACACTGAAAGTCCATTCAAGCATGAGGCAAACGATTAAATCGAATCATAAATTTGGATTATGTTTCTGTTATACTTTAAATCAAGATTTTGAGATAACTTTTGAGGATAATTTAAGAAAATAATTATTTGAGTGCAGTCATCTTTAGCTTTGTTTCATTTTATTTTATTTAGTTTGTTTGTTTTGTTTTGTTTTGCTCGAGGACTAACAAAATCTTAAATTTTGGGGTGTGATAACTCTATGGAATATAGTTATTTTACCATATTTTGTGCATTCAAATCAGCTAAGTCCTTGAAGTTTTTATTCGAAATTGATTAGTTTTAATTATTTTTAGATTAATTTTATTTATTTATTTCATGTTTAAATTAGTTATTAATTTAGTGTTTTTGTATTTTTTTATAGGTCCAAAGTGAGAAGGATTTTCGAGGTGCGAAAAGACGAAAAAAGGTGCAAAGCTACACATGGGCAGATTTGATCTCTAGAGCTTGTTGCTAGGAAAACATGATCTTAAAGTCTTTATTCAAGAAAACTTCCTCTTGACTTTTGAAGCTGATTTCCATAGCTTTCCAACGGTATATTATTTGGCCAAATCGCACAAGATTTGCCTATCCAAATCGGTCGAGAAAGTGCGAGAAGAAGACAGAACTAATATGCAGCAACCAGCAAGGCTGGCGTCGCGGCACCAGCCAAGGTCGAAGGTCAGTGCTGCAGCACCATGCGTGAAAAGAAATATAAATAAATAAAGTATATCTCTTACCTGTTAATTGTATGCGAAGTTTCTAACTTCAAGCTTTTAAAGCTCTATAAATAGGATCTTTTGAGCCTCAAATAAGGGGGAATCAAGACCTTTCAACACCTTCTTAACTTGTCCATATATTTTAGTTTCATAAACCTAGTTTTCTTAAGAGGAGAGCAGCCATCAAAGATTTGCAAGAAGCAAGAGAGGTTTTGGAGACTAGAAGATTGAAGACCTGACAAACCTTAGTTTTTCTTTTCTTTTACTCTCTTGTAATATTTATGATGGTGAAACTCCTTTGTTTTATATTTTTATTAATTAGCACGAACTAATTTACTTTTTCTAGGATTTCAATGGAACTCAACATGTAGTTTGAATTATTTTACTCTTTTTCTTGATTTAATGATATTTGATGTTGTTTATTCAATCTTGTGCTTAATGCTTCTAATTGCTTAGCTACCAATTAGATTGATTTGTTAATCTAAATACATCTTGGAAAAGGGAGTATAGTGTTAGACATAGATTGCATTGCACATGTTTCATATTCATTTATTAGGATGAATTGAGTTGCATGTAGGGTAGGAATACACTTACGTGTCATGTGTAACCAATTTTAGAGTCTAAGCTTAATGAATTCCTCTTTAATTCAATTTTCATAGGAATATAGTTAATTGGTTAAGAGAGATATTTTTATAAGACCATTGGAAGATACTTATAAATAGATTAGAACTCTAGGTTAACAACTCATTGTCATTAGTCAAGTTAAGAGGGTAAGAGAGGTTCATACGAAGTGTTGAGAGAAATTGTAATCCTAGGTTTTTCCTTATTGATTTAAATCCCAGTTTTAATTTACTTCCTTTGTTTATTATTCTCTTTTATTTAGTTTTTAATTACAATATTTTATTAATTATTTGGATAAGATTAAGGTGCTTTAATTTTAGTATTTAACGAATCTAGTGACAATTCCTCGTGGGATCGATACTCTACTTTCATTATATTACTTGTTTGCGATAACGTGTACTTGCGTGGTTAAATCCGACAACAGTATTCTCTCTTTTTTTCCTCGTATTCCTCTTTGAGTACTTGATAACTTAATCATTAGGGTCTGCCTTGAAATCCAAACTCTGGGGTCCCTTTGACTGTTTGTTCTTCCTTGACAAGTTCTACCTACAGCATCCTCCTAGCTTCCTCCAGTCTGATCCTCCCTACCTTAAAAGACATCAACAATTGGCGTAGTCTGTGAGACCTTATAGCCATGTCATTACCACCAGCTGAAAAAACCACTCCTGTTACTAGATATATCTCCGCCCCTACAAGCATAACCACCGCTAGAATAGTCACCGAGCCTTCCTACCCAAAGTCACATAGGATAGCAGGGCCCCCTAGGTCAAACTTTCCCAATAGCGTGAATGGGCGTCTACATATGCCAGGTTTGAAAACTACACCTCCATTTAATGCTTCAATAACCCATATTCTACATGTTATCATGACGCTTCTGGTTGAAAAAGTCAACATCAAAAAAGTCAAAGTTGATAGTCAAAATCAAACTTGGAGAAGTCAAAGTGGACAAAGTCAGAGTAAAAGACAAAAATAGAAAAAGTTAACTTTGGAAAAATCAAGATTAAAAAGAAAATTGGTTGGTAAAGAGGCAAGCTTGATAATTGAAAAAGTCAACTTTGAATAATGAAAGGATGAAATTAGAAGGGATAAAGTAGAAATAAAATGGTGGGGAAAGATTGGGTGGAAAATTTAAGACAATTTTAGAACCCAACTTAAAAATCCAAGTGGTAAAAATTGGTGGAAATTTTAGAAGCCCAACTTAGAAATCCAAGTGGTAGAAATTGGTGGAAATTTTGAAAGCCCAACTTGGAAATTCGGTGGAAGTTGGAAGCCATTGTGTTTTAAAAAATCCAAAGGGTAGGAGTTAGGAGCCCAATTTGTAAAAAATATGGTGGAAGACCCAACTTTGGGGATCCAAATAGAGGGGATTTTGATGGAAGGCCCAATGTTGGAGTCCAAGTAGAAGATGGATGGAAGAAAGATGGGTGAAATTAGAAACAAGTGAAAGTTGAAGGGGAAATGTGGGAATAAGCCTAAGGTAAACTCGTAATAGAATGGAGGAGTGAAGGATGTTGTTAGGAGGCCAAATGGCAACTTGGTAAATAAATCAATGAGTCACACAAGGAAGGACATGACTCACCAAGTAAGGACATGACTCACCAAGGAAGGCTTGAAGGCCATTGGCTAGTGAAGGAGGAAAAGCCAAGTTTCTAAAAAAAAAAAAGAAGGATCTAGATATTCGGCCAAGCCAAGGAAGACCAAAAGGGGAGCCATTCGGCCATGGTGGAGAAATAGGGAGAAAAGAAGAGAAAAGAAAAAAGAGAGGAAAAAAGGGTTGTGTTCTTGGAAAAGCTAAGTGGAGGTAGCTTTATTTTCATCTTCTTAAGTCATTTTTCTTTTCTTTTCAAGCTAAGAAATTTTCTTCAAAAAAGGTTTTAGAAAAAATACTACTCTTTCCTTCTCCTTTAAGACTTTTAAGTTTTCTAAAATGCTTTTAAAACAAATTTTGTTGTTTTCTTGTTATTTTCAAAATAAAATGTAGCATGACTTGATTTACTTCTATAAATGTTGTTTATGTTTGTTTTTGCTGCTTGCTTTGATATGTTCATCTTGTTTTTTGGTTGTGGTCAATTGTGATATATGTTCATGTCATATTCTTCATTTTGGTTGCTATGGGTCCATGAAAACAAAGTTTGATTATGAGCTTGATGATCCTAAGCCTTTAGGATTCAGGTGATAGCTGAGCCAGATTAACAATCCATGAGGCCAATTTTGAGCCAACCTCTTTGTTCTCTCAAAACATGTTTTCCAAAACATTCCAATGGATTTTTGGTTTGGATTAAGCTATAATCCGTGACCAAAATCTTGTTTTTCAAAGTGTTGGGTATACTAAAATTTGTAAGGTCAGATATGGAGATTATGGGCTAGAAAAGTCTATGCATTTTTCTAAAAAAAAAAAAAAAAAAACTGTTTTAAGGCCTTTGAAAGCATCTTGGCTGAACCATGGGGGGGAGGGAGTTTTCAAAAATTATTTCTTGGTTTTCAAGGTTTACAAAAATGGTTTTAAGAAAAAAGAGCTAAGATTGCTAAAACGAGCTTAAAAACGAGTCAAAATTTTGGGGTCATTATACCAAGTGGGTTTGGTAGAACATGAATCTTCTTTAAGAAAATTGCATTCTTTTAGTTTTTTTTTTTTCTATTTTTGGGGTCATTATACCAAGTGGGTTTGGTAGAACATGAATCTTCTTTAAGAAAATTGCATTCTTTTAGTTTTTTTTTTTTTTTTTTCTATTTTTAAAACATTGCATTAAGGCTAATCGAGGGGTATTTGGATGTCTAGACAATGGCGTTCCGGTGCCTCTCATTTTCAGGTCAATTAGCCCAAATTTGCGTCGAGACACCCAGATACCTTTTTCCCATGGTATTCGGATATCCCTCTTAATTTGAGAAAAAATTCCAAGCCCAAAAATCCATCATTTTCTAAGTTCGATCAAAGTTTCTTTTAAGATATTCGGATACCATCTCTTCAAGAGAGAAATACATTTTCGATAATGGTCCCGTTTTAATGCATTTCATGCTTTCTAGAAAACATTTTAAAAAATTTCATAAAAACATACTTTTCTCGACTACATGAACATTAGGTGAAAGAATAATTTCCTAGGCTCTGCCGGGTTTGTCGTGGAGATTAGAAAATTCTCCAACGCATGTCTTCATGTAATTGTAGAGTATGGTTTTCGTTTTACTCGGAATTACGTAAGTGTTAAGCGAAAGAATTATTTTCCAAGCTCTGCCGGGTTTGTCGAGGCGTTCGCTAAAATTTTTCGACGTATGCCATTTATGTAATTTCATATAAAAGATACATGATAAAAGGATTTTCAAATCAAAATTGTGTGCATATTTACTTGTTCACGCTATTTGATAATTAATGTTCATATTATTTTTCTTTTCTCTTGTTTGCATCTCATCGAAGTTTTGCATATTCATATTCATAATAAACGAGTTTAAATGCATATGAAAATCGACGCTTTAATAATAAAATAAGATAATGTTCCCGAGTTAAAATAATTCATGAGTCCTTTGTCGGGTTTTGATAAGTTCATAAAATACACATTTTATGCCCTTTCTATTCTTAGCTTTCGTTATGTTTTCTATTCTTATTTTGGTTAATTATGTTATGTTTTTGAATTTTAGGTATATTTAAGAGAATGAACCAAAAACATGTCAATTATGATGTTAAAGAGCTTACAAAATCACAATCACAAGATGGAATAAGACTTTAGAGTCAAAAAGATCAAATTCTTGGTGCAAAGCAAGGCAACAAATTTGACCTCTAGAGCTTGTTGCTATGAAAACATGATGTTAAAGTCTTTAATCAAAGAAACTTCCTTCTTTAATTTTGAATCTAACTTGAAGATCTTTCCAACGGTATATTACTGGCCCAAAACGGATAAGAATTGGTTATCCAAATTGGTTAAGGAAGGACGATAAGATGCAGCAGCAAAATATAGGGACCAGCGTCACGGCGCCCGAAAAGGTCGAGAGGGAGCGCTGAAGCACTGGCCGCTGGAGCTACAGTGCTGGGCAACTTTCCAAAATTAAAATCTGCAGCCGTAATTTTCCTTGTGCGGCAAAAAAGCTGTTCTTAGGGTTTTGAAGCTCTATAAATAGCATCTTTTGAGCCTCAAAGTGGACATGTTTTGGTTATTATTAATCTTCTTCTTCTTCTTCTTCTTCTTCTTCTTCTTCTTCTTCTTCTTCTACTCCATTCTCTTATTTTTTTTTTTAGTTTTATGCTATGTTATCTATGCCTATGGTAGGCTAAACTTTCTTTTGGTTAAGGGTGATTTCAAATCCCTAGACATGATTGTTAGTTAATAAATTTCAGATTGTCTTTCAACTCTTTTGAATTTGTTATATTCTATTGTTTGCATGTCATAAATAGCTATCTTGTTTATTTAGGTGCGCAACTAGATGAATATTATAGTGATTTGTTTGCTAGTTTAGTGTTTTGATCCGTAATTGTCAAGATTCTTAAACAGAACTAGCAAATTGTTATCAATGATTATAGGACATTTTCGTTCGATACAATGTAGAGTGTAGCTCAAGTTAAATGAACCCCGCTTGTGTGTGTTTGTTGCTTGATTTAATATATCTTTCTAAATTGAATGCTTTCATTGAATTAAATTTAGAGAGCTTATCCTAGGTTGTTCATTGAAAAAAGATTGGGTAAAAGCGCTTGTTCTTTTTTCCAACGACACAGTAAGGAAAGATTCGAGACAATGATCGCTTGTGTGTTGTCTTAGGGTTATTAAATTTAGAAGAGAGAGTGAAAGATAATTCTGATTATTGACTATATTTCATGTTTAGTGGTGGTGAATGATTCCTTAACCATACTTTTCATCCTTATTGTTATTTGCTATATTTAAATTTCTGTTTCTCTAAATCTTAGTTTTAACTTTTAGTTTTCTTATTTTCTTTTCATCACCAAACACAAAACCCCCAGGTTTAGTTTAGGTATTAGAATCAATTAACATATAAATTAAGAACAATCTCTGTGGATTCGACCCTCGCTTAATACACGATAACAATCAATTTTAGTGCAAGGTTTTAATAGATACATTCTTTTGTGTATCAATTTTTGGCGCCATTGCCGAGGATTGTTTTCTTTAATTTATTTGTTACTTGATTTTGTTTTCTATTTTTAGTTTTCTAATTAGATTTTTTTAATTAGTTTTTCATGTTTTCTTTTCAATCCAAGCAAGAAAAGATGGCACAAAACAACCTAACACATAAAGAGTTAGCAGCTCCGTATCTGGATCAACAACCACTATTCATAGAATATCCTAGCCTTGAGGTAGCTTTTGAACTTAAATCTAGTTTGATTCATCTTCTCCAAATGTTTCATGGTTTTGCAGGAGAAGATCCAAACAATCACCTTAATGAATTCCATGTAGTCTAGTCAAGCATGAAGCCAACCGGGATCTCTGAAGAGCAAATCAAGTTGAGAGCCTTTCCATTCTCTTTGGCATACTCTGCAAAGGAATGGCTCTAATATGTACCATCTGGGACTATCACTACATGGAATGAGATGAAAAATTGTTCTTAGAGAGATATTTTCCTGCATCAAAGGCTGCCAACATTAGAAAAGAAATTTGTGGAATTCGATAATATAATAGAGAGTCTTTCTATGAGTATTGGGAGTGGTTCAAGAAGCTTTTTGCAAGTTCTCCATATCATCAGATAAGTGAATAGCTTCTTATCCAGTACTTTTATGAAGGTCTCATGCCTATGGAGAGAAGCATGATTGATGCTGCAAGTGGAGGAGCTCTAGTTGATAAGACTTCGGAAGCTGCAAGGATTCTCATCTCCAACATGGCAGCCAATTCCCAATAATTCAGCATGAGACATGAACCATCACCATCACCCAAGAAAGTAAATGAGGTAAGTACACCTTCTATTGAACAACAACTCTCTCATCTTACTTCTCTTGTGCAACAAATGGCTATAGCTAATTTGCAACAAGTTAAAGCCTGTGGCATTTGCTCTACAATGGGACACACAACTGCTATGTGCCCAACGCTTCAATATGGTTACAATGAACAAGTTAATGCTATGGGTGGATTCTCAGGCCAGCAACTCAAGTATGAACCCTTCTCAAACACATATAATCTAGGATGGAGGGATCATCAAAACTTTAGCTATACATGAAATTATCAACAAGCTGCTCCTTATGCCAATTACAATCATCTACATGGATTCAATCAACCGCCACAATAACCAGATCAGTTTCAGCCACAACCAGTGACTCCAAGCCAAGGTGAATCTCTTGAGGATATGGTTAAATCTTTGGCTAATACTTGTTTTCAATTTCAACAGGAAACAAGAACATCCATTAAGAGCTTGGAAACACAAGTGAGCCAATTGGTTAGTGGCAAGGCCCAAAATGGAAGCACAAAGCTCTGGAAAATTCCCTTCCCAAACTGTGATTAACCCAAGGGAGAATGCTAGTGCCATAACCTTGAGGAATGGGAAAAAATTTAAGAAGAACCAAAAAGAGCAAGGAAACCCGAGGATGAGATAAACCTAAAGAGGGATTCAACTCTTGAGGATAATGAAGCCACAATTCCTATGGAGAGTACTTCGACACCTAAGATAATTTCTAAGGTTCCTATTTCTACTTATGTTACTTCTCCACCTTTTAGTCTAAGAAAGAGGAACACGAAAAACAAATTCTAGAAACCTTCCGCAAGGTACAAGTAAACATACCTCTTTTGGATGCCATTAAGCAAGTAACTCGATATGCAAAATTCCTCAAAGAGCTGTGCACCACTAAGCACAAATTAAAGGGTGATGAGATAGTAAGTGTGGGGGAGAATGCATCTGCTATTTTGCAAAGGAAGCTTCCACCAAAGTGTAAAGATCTGGGAAGTTTCACCATACCATACACAATTAGAAACACCAAGTTTGAAAAAGCCATGCTAGATTTAGGAGCATCAATTAATGTTATGCCTTATTCTGTTTATGCTTCTTTAAATTTTGGCCCACTTAAGGAAATCGGTGTTGTTATTCAACTCGTCGATCGCTCTAACGCTTATCCAAAATGTGTTTTGGAGGATGTTTTAGTGCAGGTAAATGAGTTAGTTTTCCTTGCTGATTTTTATGTTCTTGAGATAGAGGGTAATCCGTCATCAATGCCAACATCATTACTCTTAGGGAGACCATTCATGAAAACTGCCCGAACCAAGATTGATGTTTACAATGGAATCCTAACCATGGAGTTTGATGGCAAGATTATACGCTTCAATATTTTTGAAGAAATTAGGTATCCCAGTAATGTGCATTCTTGTTGTTCAATTGACATATTTGATTCATCATCGTAGAAACTTTTTGAGTTAACTAGCAAGGATGCATCAAAAATTATAATGAGAAAAGGCATTAAGCTAGAAGGTCCTAAAAAGCTAAGAAGTGGTACAGGCTAGGTTGAAGACATTAAATCAAGTGCTAATTGGGAGGCAGCCCAATTGGTGAAAGCTTTGCCGACCTGCCATATTCAGATTTTCCTTCTTTTCCTTTTCCTTTTATAATTTTTATTGTTTGTTTAGTGTTTCAAGTTTATTTAGGTTGCATTAGTTTGCTTTGTTTTGAGTCTTAGTTATTTTTATTATTCTGTTTTTAGTTCGTTTCTCTTGCACATAATTCTTTCATTTGGGGTGATAGTCTTACATTGAGGACAATGTAAGAGTTAAGTGTGGGGGGAAGGATTTAGGATTTTAGTTCCTTTCAATGTAATGATGAGACATGAATTGTATAGGTCTAAAACTGGTTTATTAGTGAAAAGAATTTTCATGAGAATTAAGCCTGGATATAATTTTTATTGAGCCAATATTAATATGATATGTTGATTGAGAAAGAAGCATGTTTAAACTTGATATCAACTTATATAAATATCCTTATGAGTTTTGAGCCTATATGATTGATACATTATGCATACCAATCCAATTTTTTTTCTTGTGTGCTCTCATGATTACATGTTTCTCTAGAAACTTGCTTTAAACCGTTTTAGACTATATTGATACATGTGAGATCATGGATATGATAGAGGGATTAGAATTTTTACCACCAAGGCCCAATCAGCCAGTTCCCTATTGATGTTCCAAGAGAACATCCCCCTAGTGAGCCAATTTGAGCCTACATTGAATAAGCTGTTTCATTGGTTACCACATCTCTCACCTGGCCTAAATACACTTATATCCTTACCCTTGTTCTAAATATGAATTAGAATGTTTTGAGACATATTATACAAGCAAGGGATATCTATTGAAGGTTTAGGTTGGAAACAAGAGATAAGTGTGGGAAAAGAAAGGCAAAAGTCAAGAGAAAAAGAAAAGGAACATTGTCAAAACACACTCCCATAATAATAAAAAAATGAATCATCTCTTGAGATTTTGGTTAAAGAAAAGATGTTACAAGGTTAGTTAGAATGAAGCAAAGGCTCAACATAAAAATATTTGACCTATGTTATTATGTGCTTCTTAGGAGTATTGAGAATTTTTTTTTTTTTGCATAATCTTATTATGTCTCTAAACTTTATGAAGTCTTTGGAGCCTTTGTGATATCCTCTATCTTTTATTCTTTGACCACATTACTACTACCCCTTGGCCCCATTACAATCTTGAATAAAGACCTCTTAATTCATGAAGTTGTATGTTCTAAATAGTGAAGAATGGGTGGACAAACAAGCATATGGTAGGATTGTTTTCATGAGATTGATTGAATGTAAACACTTTACCACCATATAGAGTGAAAATCATGAGAGTATCCCATGTGAGAAGTTCAAATTAAGTTTGAATATGCACTTATTTGATTGAGATATGTTATGTTAATGTTGGCTTAATTCAAACCATATACATTCAAGCATGATTCTTTGTGAAATTCTTTAGCTATTGATTAGTTTATAAGACTTGTCCATTGATTTTCTCTAATTTATATTGAAAGGAATAGGAGTAAATATTTTTAGTATATTTTAGTTTTTCTTATGTTTTCAATGTTTGTGGGTATCATCCTAGTAAACTCTCACGAGACTAAACTCGTCCACTAGGGACATCTAGGGGTTTAAAGGCTTGTGTCACATGCTAAGTGCCACCGTGATTTCCTACAAAAATGGAGTAGATTAGTTTTTATTATTTTATTTTTATTTTGTTTTGCTCGAGGATTAGCAAAAGTTAAGTGTGGGGGTATTTGATAAGTTCATAAAATACACATTTTATGCCCTTTCTATTCTTAGCTTTCATTATATTTTATATCCTTATTTTGGTTAATTATGTTATGTTTTTGAATTTCAGGTATATTTAAGAGAATGAACCAAAGACATGTCAATTATGATGTTAAAAAGCTAACAAAATCACAATCACAAGATGGAATAAGACTTGGGAGTCAAAAAGATCAAATTCTTGGTGCAAAGCAAGAAGGCAGATCTGACCTCTGGAAATTGTTGCTAAGGAAACATGATGTTAAAATCTTTATTCAAAGAAACTTCCTTCTTGACTTTTGAATCTGAGTTGAAGAACTTTCCAATGGTATATTATTTGCCCAAAACGGATAAGAATTGGTTATCCAAATCGACTGAGAAAGGACGAGAAGATGCAGTAGCAAAATATAGTGAGCAGTGCCATGGCGCCGAAATCTGTCGTTGCAATGCCCAAAAAAGGTCGAGAGGTAACGCTGCAGCTCCAGCTGCTTTTTGAAATCAAAATCTGCAGCCCTAATTTTCCTTGTATGGCAGGAAGTTGTTCTCAGGGTTTTGAAGCTCTATAAATAGCATCTTTTGAGCCACAAAGTGGACATGTTTTGGTTATTATTAATCTTCTTCTTCTTCTTCTTCTTCTTCTTCTTCTCCATTCTCTTATTTTCTTTTTTAGTTTTATGCTATGTTATCTATGCCTATGCTAGGCTAAACTTTCTTTTGGTTAAGGGTGATTTCAAAGCCCTAGACATGATTGTTAGTTAATAAATTTCAGATTGTCTTTCAACTCTCTTTTGAATTTGTTATATTTTACTATTTGCATGTCATAAATTGCTATCTTGTTTATTTAGGTGCACAACTAGATGAATATTATAGTGTTTTGTTTGCTAGTTTAGTGTTTTGATCCGTAATTGTCAAGATTCCTAAACATAAATAGCAAATTGTTATCAATGATTATGGGACATTTTCATTCGATACAATGTAAAGTATGGCTCAAATTAAATGAACCCCGCTTATGTGTGTTTGTTGCTTGATTTAATCTATCTTTCTAAATTGAATGATTTCATTGAATTAAATTTAGAGAGCTTATCCTAGGTTGTTCATTGAAAAGAGATTAGGTAAAAACGCTTGTTCTTTTTTCCAACGACACAGTAAGGATAGATTCGAGACAATGATCGCTTGTGTGTTGTCTTAGGTTTATTAAATTTCGAAGAGATAGTGAAAGATAATTCTGATTATTGACTATATTTCATGTTTATTGGTGGCGAATGATTCCTTGACCATACTTTTCATCCTTATTGTTATTTGCTATATTTAAATTTCTGTTTCTCTAAATCTTAGTTTTAACTTTTAGTTTTCTTATTTTCTTTTCATCACCAAACACAACCCCCCCCCCCCCAAAGTTTAGTTTAGGCATTAGAATCAATTAACATATAAATTAAGAACAATCTCTGTGGATTCAATCCTTACTTACTACTATAAACGATAACAATCATACTTTAGTGCAAGGTTTTAATAGATACATTATTTTATGTATCAGGTTTGCTGGGGAGAATTTATCAATTATGATTAGCAGCGGAACATCCTTTTTTAAAATAAAAAAAAAAAAAGAATGATACAGATGATTTTAAAATGAATAAGAATTTTATATTTTGCCGGGTTTGCCAGTTTTGGCCCCTTTTTTTTACTACTACTGAGCAAGATCTTGACTCCCAAAAACATGTAGAAGGAATGAACATTCGGCAAACAAACTTTCGTGGATAAGAGTTTGAAAATTGTTGAGGCAAAGAGATAATACAAGATTTAAGGATGGATGATCTCTTATGGTGCACGAGTGTTCAGGATACACTCTGTTTTGAAAAAATAAATTGGAAAGGCTAAGCCAAGTTTAAGAAAACTAGTCGGGGCATTATGAGGTTGTGATCATCAAATGAATCATTCGTGGGCATATGCATTAGTCATTGCATTGGCATCATCCTGATATGCATCATCACATTCGCATCATTCATGAGCATTTGGTGACATTGTTAATCTCTGTATCTGCATCGTTTTATGAAGCATTTGCATTATTCCTGGGCATTTGCATTTGTATCATTCATGAGCATTCAAATATTTGTTGATCTTTGCATCTGCATCGTGTCATGAAGCATTTGCATCATTCGTGGGTACTTGCATTTGCACCGTTCCATGAGCATCTGCATTTTATCATTGCATTTACATAATTCCTAGACTTTCTCGAGTAATTGCATTATTTCTAGGATCATTGCATCTTCACTATTGCTTGGTAACTTTAGTTACACCATCCATGGATCATTTACATAAACACGTAAACAATTAAAGATAATTCGTAGGGGCATTTGCATCATTTCATGAAGTATTTGCCTTATTCGAGGATATTTGCATCTGCATCTGTCATGAGCATTTGCATCATTATTGATCTTTGCATTTGCATTATTTCATGAAGCATCTACGTCATTCGAGGGTATTTGCATCTGTATCTTTTCATGAAGCATTTGCTTCATTAGAAGGAATTGGCAACTGCATATTTTCACGAGTATTTGCGTCACTATTGATTTCTGCATTTGCATTATTTCATGAAGCAACTGCGTTATTCGAGGGTATTTGCAATGGCATCTTTTCAGGAAGCATTTGCATCATTCGAGGGTATTTGCATCTACATCTTTTCATGAAGCATTTGCATTAATTAGGGATATTTGCATCTATATCATTTTATGAGCATTTACATCATCGTGGACATTTGCACATGCATATTTTCACAAGCATTTGCAAAATTTACGGACATTGGCATTCAAGAAATTTTGCAAAAATGAAGATATAAACAAAAGAATAATGAAGCAGATTTACAAGATTATCAAATGTTTGAAAATATGACTATTGGTTCCACCCAGGTTATCTCGTAGAAATTATTTATGGTTTCGCCTAGATCACTTTTTTACTATTGATTCCGCCTAGGTCATTTCGTGAAAATTATTTCTGGTTTCGCCTAGATCACTTTTTGAATATTGGTTTTGCCCAGGTCATCTCGTGGAAATTATTTTTGGTTTCGCCCAGATCACTTTTCGACAAATGGTTCCGCCCAGGTCATCTCGTGGAACTTATTTCTGGTTTCACCCAGAACACATTTCAATTTCTAGTTTGACCCGGAGCATCGAGATCGTAGTCGAGGTTTTCTTTTTCCCAAATTGAACTCATTTTCTTAAGACGGGTCGAGCCAGTGTTGTAGTCAAGGTACTCTCTTTAAGGCATTTTTTCACAAAATGAAAAAGGCAAAAAAAATGTTCAAAAAAAAAAAAAAACTCCCTCTCTTTAAATTTAAAAAGCATTTTTCTCCCACGCATGTGACCCTAACATCCGGACAAAATCGTTGTCTATTTGTCTTTGCCTTATTCTTGTTTCTCAGCAAATAGCCAAAGAGGGGAAAAGATGAAGCTAATTTTGCCTGGGCCCCTAAAAAAGTACAATTTCCCTTAATCCCTCTGGCCCCTTAATCCCTCTGGCTTCTAAAATTTCCTCTAATCATGTGATTCGGTTTTGATGCTTCGGGTTGAAAAAGTCAATATTAGAAAAGTCAACATAGGAAAAGTCAAAGTTGACAAAGCCAAAATCAAACTTGGAGAAGCCAAAGTGGATAGAGTCAAAGTAAAAGTCAAAATTGGAAAAAGTCAACTTTGGAAAAATGAAGATTAAAAAGAAAATTGGTTGGTAAAGAGGCAATCATGAAAATTGAAAAAGTCAACTTTGAATAATAGAAGGATAAAATTGTAAGGAATAAAGTTGAAATAAAATGGTGGAAAAAGATTGGACAAAATTTAAGATAATTTTGGAAACCAATTTAGAAATCCAAGTGGTAAAAGTTGGTGGAAATTCTGGAAGCCCAACAATTAGAAATCCAAGTGGTAGAAATTGGTGGAAATTTTGGAAGCCCAACTTGAAAATTTGGTGAAAATTTGGTGGAAGATGGAAGCCCATTGTGTTTAAAAAAAATCCAATTGGTGGGAAGTTGGGTAAGAGTTGGGAACCCAATTTATAAAAAATATGGTGGAATACCCAACTTTATATATCCAAGTAGAGGGGATTTTGGTCAAAGGTCCAATGTTGGAGTCCAAGTGGAAGATGGATGGAAGAAAGATGGGTGAAATTAGAAATAAGTGAAAATTTGAAAGAAAAAATATGGGAATAAGCCTAAGGTAAACTTGTAATAAAATGGAGGAGTGAAGGATATTGTTGAGAGGCCAAATGACAACTTGGTAAATAAATCAATGAGTCACACTAGGAAGGACATGACTCACCAAGGAAGGCTTGAAGGCCATTGGCTAGTGAAGGAGGAAAAGCCAAGTGACTAAAAAAAAGAAGGATCTAGAGGAACCAAGAGGCATATTCGGCCAAGCCAAGGAAGACCAAAGAGGGAGCCATTCGGCCATGGTGGAGAAATAGGGAGAAAAGAAGAGAAAAAGAGAAAAGAGGAAAAAAAAAAGAAAAAATAGGGGAAGAAAAGGTTGTGTTCTTGGAAAAGCTAAGTAGAGGTAGCTTTCTTTTCATCTTCTTAAGTCATTTTTCTTTTCTTTTCAAGCTAAGAAGTTTTCTTCAAAAAAAGGTTTTAGAAAAAATACTACTCTTTTCTTCTTCTTTAAGACATTTAAGTTTTCTAAAATGCTTTTAAAAAAAAATTTGTTGGTTTCTTATTATTTTCAAAATAAAATGTAGCATGACTTGATTTACTTCCATAAATGTTGTTTATGTTTGTTTTTGCTATTTGCTTTTTGCTTTTTGCTATGCTTATCTTGTTTTTTGGTTGTGGTCTATTGTGATATATGTTCATATCATATTCTTCATTTTGGTTGCTATGGGTCCTTGAAAACAAAGTTTGATTATGAGTTTGATGATCCTAAACCTTTAGGCTTTATGTGATATATAATTGAGTTGGATTAACAATCCATGAGGCCAACTCTGAGCCAACCTCTTTATTCTCTCAAAACATGTTTTCCAAAACATTCCCAATGGATTTTTGGTTCGGATTAAGCAATAATCCGTGACCAAGGTCTTGTTTTTCAAAGTGTTAGGTAAACTAAAATTTGGAACGCGGATATGGAAATTTTGGGGTAGAAAGGTCTATGCATTTTGTCTAAAAAAACTGTTTTAAGGCCTTTGAAAGCACCTTGGCAGAACCATGGGGGGGAGTTTTCAAAAATTATTTTTTCGGTTTTCAAGGTTTACAAAAAAGGTTTTAAGAAAAATGAGCTAAGATTGCTAAAACGAGCTTTAAAAACGAATCAAAATTTTGGGGTCATTATACTAGGTGGGTTTGGCCAAACATGAATCTTCCTTAAAAAAAAATTTGCATTCTTTTAGTTTTTTTATTTTTATTTTCGAAACATTGCATTAAGGTTAATCGAGGGGTACTCGGATGTCTAGACAATGGTGTTCGGGTGCCTCTCTTTTTCGGGTCAATTAGCCCAAATTCGTGTCGAGGCATCCGGATACTTTTTTCCCATGGTATTCGTATATCCCTCTTAATTTGAGCAAAAATTTTGTACCCAAAAATCAGTCATTTTCGAAGTCCGATCAAAGTTTTCTCTAAGGTACTCAGATACCTCTATAGGTATTCGGATACCCTCTCTTCAAAAAAGAAACACATTTCCGATAATGGTCCTGTTTTAGTGCATTTCATGCTTTCTAAAAAATGTTTTAAAGTTTTTCATAAAAACATACTTTTCTCAGCTACATGAACATTAGGCGAAAGAATAATTTCCTAGGCTCTATTGGGTTTTCCGGGGAGATTAGAAAATTCTCCAACGCATATGTTCATGTAATCGTAGAGTATGGTTTTCATTTTACATGGAATTACGTAAGTGTTAAGCGAAAGAATTATTTTTCAAGCTCTGTCGGGTGCCGGGGAGTTCGGTAAAATTTTCCAACGCATGCCATTTATGTAATTTCATATAAAATATACATGATAAAAGGATTTTCAAATCAAACTTGTGTGCATATTTACTTGTTCATGCTATTTGATAATTAATGTTCATATTATTTTTCTTTTCTCTTGTTTGCATCTCATCGAAGTTTTGGATATTCATATTCATAATAAACGAGTTTAAATTCAAATGAAAATTGACACTTTAATAATAAAATAAGGCAATGTTCCTGAGTTAAAATAATTCATGAGTCCTCTATCGAGTTTGTTGGGGAGAATTTCATCAATTACCATTAACAACGGAACATCCTTTTTTTAAAAAAAAAAAAAAAAGAGAGAATGATACGAATGATTTTAAAATGAAGAAAAATTTTATATTTTACCAGGTTTGCCGAGGAATATAGAAAATTTTATGATAATAAATTCCGACATCATTCTTAAATAATGTGATTGTTTTTTAAGGGAATTATTTTAAATACCAAAACTAAAGCCAGCTTTCATCGAGATCAAAGATAACACATGATTAATAAGTACCATTTTATACGGGCGTTGTAGGGGTGTTGATACCTTCCCTACACGTAACCGACTCTTGAACCTGTAATTTTTTTTCTCTGGTTTTAAACGAAGACTTTAAAATTGGTTTTAAAAAGGATTTAATTAATTTTAAATTTCTTTACAAAAATCGGTTTTAATAGGTGGCCGATCACACTTAGCGAAAAAGATCGGTGGTGACTCCCTTTTTCGAGGTTTTTCAAAATCCAAAATTATTATAGAGGACTTGTTATCTTTTTAACCCCAACGTGATTAACGGTCGCGAGATCGTTATGACAATATTGATCAACAATGTAATCAAATCGTTTTTCAATAAATAAAAGAGCATCATTTATAGCTCCTTTTCTTATATTACGTTCCACGACATTATCCTATACATATAATAGAATAAGTACTACTACATCACTATTGTGCATACATGCTAAATAGGTTGTATAAAAGTGAGTAGAATCTATATTACTGTACATACATGCTTGATAGGTTGCATTAAAGCAAGTAAAACCTATACTATTGCACATACATGCTCGACAAGTTGCATAAATGCGAGCAGAATCTATACTACTATGTTTACATACTCGACAGGTAGCATTAAAGCATGTAGAATCTATAGCATTGCGCATACATGCTCGAGAGGTAGCATAAGAACGAGTACAATCTATAATACTACACGTACATGCTCGACAAGTTGTATAAAAATGTGTATAATCTATACTACTATTCAAACATGCTAGACAAGATGCATAAAAATGAGTAGAGTCTACACTACTACGCATACATGCATAACAAGTTTATAAGGATTGTGTACACTACTACGCAAACATGCTGGCTAGATTGCAAAAAAGTGAGTAATAGTCTACTGTGATATAAAGTAAGTAGAATCTATACTGCAGCGCATAAAAAAGCGTAAAATAGGCACACACAAAAATACAAGCACACACTAAGATAGCAATTACATTTCATATAAGAATTATAATGTGTTGTTGCATCATTCAACATTTATGGGATCCTACACAACCGTAGTTCCTAAGTCTCTATTATTTCCCTCCCCCACAAGTCCCCGCTCTCCAATATTAGGCTCAGCATTAGCCGTGGCAACAGGGTCTGCATTAGCTTCAGGCTCCAACACATCAGCCACAAGTGCTTGCTCATTAGACTGATCAACAGCTCCTGAGACATAACCACCCTCATCCTACTCTACCTCACCCATTTCATCGAGGATATCACTCAGCTCAACATTATCCTTTATAGCTGCAGGTTCAGTGGTGGTAATAATAACAGCATCTTGGATTGGTAATCTGTTAAGCTCTGCAGAGTCCTTAGGCCAATGCACATTAAAGCCATCAAGAGGCACCCTCATCAAGGAGAGTTGCAATAACCGCAGGTTCAATGGCCTATGCAGTAAAACCACGATATCGTATCCCTGTATCTGACATCTTGTTTCTCATGAATTCTCTCATTTCATACATGACAGGTTGGAGTTTACTCCCGCTTGGATAAGCTCATCTTGCAGTTCATAGACTCTATGTTCTACCTACAACACCAAACGCGCAGAGCTAGCTGCTTATTCTACCTCCTTGAACTTCAATTCTACCTGTTGTGCCCTAACCTCAGCCTCTTGGGCACGACAATCAGCTTCGATTGTTTACGACTCAGTTTCTACAACAACAATATTCATTTCCTCTTTAATAGACATAACTAGTGCATTAGCCTCATCCAAAGCACCTTGCACCCCGCTCAGCTACTTAATGGTTTTTTGGGCCTTTAGTCCAAAGGGTTGGATCTCTGCTCCGAAGGCGCATAAGTTGGGCGAGCAGTTGCAGAAGCTTGGCAAGCAGATGTAGCAGATTGTTATGGGGTTAGGTGAAAGACATGTATGATTCGTTGATGGAGTAGGAGTAGCAGACCTTGGTGTAGGTGGAGGTCCTCCAATCGTTATACTAAGCAAGGGGCTCGTGGCTAGTCGGTTTGCAGGTGCTCCCTTGGTCATCCTCCACCATTGGACTTTTCATTGCTTTTTCTTTCTTGGCTGCATGTAAACTTGCGTCTTCAATCACAAGGCAGCCCAAAAATCTTAGTCTTCCATCTCTGGGGAAAAAAATACATTAATGTTGGATAAATCCGGGCTCATGCATATACAAAGATATAGCAAAATAGTGCAGCAGAAGTAAACAAAGAAACACTCGGATTACCTCAAGATCTATGAATTGTGAAATACATGGGTTTACAGCCATTTACTTTTATTCTTGGCCAATTCTAACAATTTTTCTTGGCCGATTCTAACAACTACAGGCAATGGTTCTTTTTTGTTCTTGGTCAATTATAACAATTTTTCTCAAAAAGAGAACACTTCTTTTCTTGTGAAAATTAACACTTAACCGTAAGAAAATAAAAAGGAAGAATTCTCATTTACTTTTATTTACCATGAAACCCCAAAAGAATCAAACATTCTTTTTAGTGTAAATCACTTCCAATAAAGAATTCCTTTTTATCTCTTTTTAAATTCTTTCACTACCAACCGTAAGTCATATTCTAGATTTCTTTTACTAGCTTCCCTTTTTTTTTTAAGATAAAATAATTCTAATTAAAACCCACTACCTTTGGCCAGCCATATCAAAAAGAAGTAGGATAGTATTTATTTTATTTTAAACTCCTAACAAGAAGAGAACTCTTCTCTTTTTAGGTGTTTAAACTTTACCCAACCTCTAAGTGATAAAGCCTTAGCGAACTTAGACAACATTATGTCCATGTTCGGCCAACACATGATAGGATAGGATAGGAGTTTGATTTAAATCAAACAACCTAGTTGAGGTGAAACTTTTTCCCTCAAGCATCCTAGTTCGACTAAAACTCTAACTCTTAAAGTCGAGGTCGAGCATATCTCGGATTATGTCTTACATTAATAGCTCGGTTTCACAACGATAAGAGTTTGATTCAAAATCAAACTCTTAGAGTCCTAATTGAACTCAACTAGCTCAGATTAACAAAGCCCTGGTTCAAGTGAAACTCTTTCACTTAACAAGTGTTAGAGTCCTAGTCAAACACTAACTCTTAGTGTCGGACTCGGACTTAGACATAATCAAAGCAATGTTCGGTTTAGTGAAATATGAGAAGTCTAAATTTGATTCGTAATCAAACTCCTCTAAAACAAGAAACTTTTTCTCATTTACGACAACTTCTTATTTTCGGCCAGGACAACTTTATCTTAAGACATGTTTAAATTTAGACATGGTCTGCTTAAGACAAGCTTATCCACATTGTCTTATTAAGACATCTTTATTTGGATTTCTCAAATCCAAATTATGTCTTAACCTATGTAAGTTGAATCTTATTCAATTAGATCCTCCAAATTAACCTTTTATTCAATTAAGTCATTACTTAATCAAATCCCATGTTTAAGCGAACAATTTCGTCTTTGTGTGTGACCCATAAGGTTCCCAAAATGTTGGCAATGCGTATAAATTAATCTTATTAATTTATACCCATAGATCAAGAGCAGGATCTAGCAACCATCATGACCACCCAATTATTGAGAAGTCAACGTGACCTCATCGAAACCTTTCAGTAACCAGCCTATCAGTGTAATATGGTCCTTTCACCAAATATCCCGGAAAGCCCATGAGCATGGTGCAGTGTCTACTCATGTTCAATCCATATTAGTTCTTGCAGCTTATGGTTAACCTTATGAATTTAGAGAAACAATTCTCCGAAATCCATCATGCTTCGGCCAAAGATTTTATCAAGTTAACCGAAGCCAAGAACATATGAGATGTCCCCGATGTCACTTGGAGTGGTGAATCCTCTCTGGATCACTCATCCATCTTTGTATGGTTCATGTCATACCCAAAACCACCTTACCATAAGCATCCTTCTTTGGGACCCGTGCATGATGGAATCAAAGTACGACACTCCCCATACAAGATGACCTAGTATCACAAGTTTGATGACTAATTTACATGACTGGCACGTGAGAACATTTCCATAGACACTTGAGTGACAATATCAAATGGAGTTCTCACAGCGGGCCATGTTTAGTGAACTTGTTCAACAGACAGGCACCTAGATGTTATCCCAAGTATCCCTCATACTTCAACCTATAGGATCGGTTGCTTACTTCATAAGTAAGAAGGCTTAACATGTACTAGTCTTTGAGCATTGTCAATGCCCCGTCTTGGCAATATGATGTCCAGGAACAGTTTGAGGAACAAGGCTTTGATGCATAAGGATCTCATAATTATAACTCTTTATAATTCCTTTGCAAGGCCGTTATGTTCCATGGGCTTTATCCGATTAGTACTTAATAGCTCTTTCTTATCGTACTAACATGAACGAAAACCTTGTATCACTAATGTATATTGATAGGTTTGCATTATTAACTGTATATCCCTTGTCTAATCTGATTGGATCTAGGGCATATACTAATAATCTCCCACTTGCACTTGAGACAATCATATTGCTTAAGTCCCTCATGAGAATATGCTTTGGTCATATTCATGATAATCTTATTATCAAAGTTATTAAACGATTCAGATCACAACGAGACCAAGATTCCAATCATATGGCCCAGATGTTTCTTTAAAAACTATTGGAATCTTTTATTAGCTTGTAGCTAATGGTCCAAATGTAACTCCTTTTGCAAGCCAAAACAAAAGAGTTTGTTTTATAACCTTTAGGGTATAAACATGCAATCCTGTCTAGTTTGGAGCATTTCCAAATAATTGCATTTTTTACATAATGGCTAATTATCACTAAGATCAATTATTATCTTTAACTTTTAAAGAGTAATTCACAGCTCCCACTAAATCTTACATGTGTAGAAGTTAAAGGAGATTTGACTCGAAAACTATTTTTGAATCCCATAAGTTACTAGCCCGTTTGTTATTCTTAAATACTATTGCAAGTAATATATTTGAGAATAAAGAGACCACCACATAGAACAATTCTACAATAAATGATTTATTTAAGATGAATGAATCAATGGATGGCATCTAATGCTAGCATAATAAATATGTTCAAAATATAATTATATCATTCTCAAATTGGCACATGATTGCCAAAATAAACATATAATGTTTATTAATAAATCATAATAATGTTTCAGAAACATTAATCAAGAACGCAAGCTATGATCAATATCATAAAGGTTGCCATCTCCCATGGTCCATCTTCACTACTCTTTTGCTTTGGTCCCTACAATATGTCTTACATATTTAGTACCAAAAATAAGGTATAATATACCTAGAGAAGTGAATCAATCTCACAAATATATTTGAAGTCGAAGCTTCTCTAAGCTTCTTCCCTTTGATCATATCAATGTATTCTTGCAATTTATCATCCAGTGATTTGGCTATCCACAATGATAGTATGTTCCTTTGTCATTTCCTTTGTCTTTCTTCATAAGAAAGTATAAGGTCACTACGTGGATCATGATCCAAGACCCAGCTAAGTTGCTCAAGTCGGGTTATCATCTTATCATCTCATAAGGCTACCTTCTGACATCTTGCTTTGGAACAATTCCTTAGGACATCGAACTTCTCAGTGTGATTATCCTTATCGAACAATTATATAAGGTTTAGAATGATAACTTAAGCATTAATTCCCACGTGCTACTTACAGAGTTCAGACACCATGCTAGCAAACATCATAATGTGGCTTGATCAAGGTCATCTATATGAACTTTATAGGTTGTCTTGACTTCCTTAGATGTCTTAGCAACGAGTTTCTCTCGGAAGGGTTTATCAAGAAAATAATCTTTTTTCATTTATATTAAGACAACTTAATATCGTGAAACTAATCAATGGAGTTAGGCCAATTAAACTTTATAAGCATCATTATGTTTCTCAGTGATAGTCTGTTTGCCATTTTGCGTTTATATCCTTTATGAACCAATACATACTTATAGTTAATAATAGCATATAATAATCATTAAAGTTAGGTTTTATTACTCTAATGATTATTCTCATTATTTTATCAAAATAATAGCCCTCATCTACTATTTCGAGAAATTTAACATTTAAATCTCTTAATGAGCTAGGACCCCTTTCATCCCACCATGACCTTGAGCAACTCAACAAGCCATGTTGAAACTAATTGGGTAGGTGACTTAGCTTACCAATTGCATCTCTATGCAACTCCTAGATCAGTTAGGGGATAACTCTTTGCCTAAATGCATCATATGCATTTCTCTTAACCATTGCCTCTAAATGTCATGCAATCAAGTTTAACGCATCCGGATAACACAACATTTAGGTGAGTAAGACCCACCTTCATTAACTCAAACATGTTCGTACGGAAGGTAGACCTTGAGTGACTCAACAAGTCTCCCGCGATAGGAACTCAGGTTATCTTGTTAAGATGGTGGAAGGCAACTTATCATGCATAACATGGACTCAATATTTTAATGAGGGATTTAATTCATTAATTATTAGGTCTCATTGCTTTAATTGGCATGCATAGCATTTGTTTCAATTGTATATATCACATATATATAAATTCAAAAAATAAATATATAACATGTTTTCTACTAGGATGATTATGGACTTTAATCTAATCTAGTTTCCTTTGCCATTAGGAAACTAGTTGGTCAAATTCCTAGGGATACTATACATAGTCTTCTCAAGCCTTGATGGTGATCTCTTTGGTCATTTATTCTTGGCGCCATGTCTCCTTACAATCTTGGAATTACATAAATTCAAATTCTAACCTAAGTCTAAATCTGTAAAAATATAACATTTATACTTTTAGTAGAAACCTCAAGTTACATTCGAGGAGAGTTAGGTGAGAAGAGAATTTATAACCCAAAATGAAAAAAGAAGGCAGGGTTCGCAGACCCTATTTATAAAAATACCAATAAGAAAATTTTAACCATACATTCCCTAGTCATACTAAGGTCTAGTCTATAATCATCCTCACGCATACATAATCATATTATAAGCATGAATTTAAAATGCATAGCCAATATCACTTGGTGATCTTGTGTATCATTTGCATAAATGTCACCAGCTCATTTGAGACAATTTATCAAATTATTTTAGCAATCTCGATTCCTTTAATTAAAACAGTTTTCATTAAATTCCTAACTTTTAGGAACTTTGTCTTAAAATCGGACATTACCTAACTTTTAGGTAATTTTTCCTAAACTGAACTTATAGAGTTTGAAACCTATCCTAACCCTTAGGAACTTCAAACACATAATCATACTGAAACTCTTTCCTAAATTTTAGGAATCACACTCCCACTAGGAAACTAGTTCCATTTTGGAGTAGGACTCTAACACTTAGTGTCCTGGGCGTAGGCAATCTCTTTGGCCATCGGATGGCCGCTACCCATCCATGATTAGGCCGTTGTATGCCACATTCGGTGGCTGTTTGGATGCCTCAAAAATGGGCCACTGCCTGCCCACATGGTAGCAAGCAAATAGGCAACAATTGCTTTTTGCATAGCCATAGATTGGGTACACCGAGTGCAACAACGTTTGCTGTCGTTCCAGCCATGTTCCATGTCCGAACCAGCCATCAAAAATGAATCTCATTCACCTTAGATGTTGTCCAAAATTTCCAGGAAGCATGTGGAACATTTCCACACATATGCTCGAAGTTTTAAGGCACGCGAACACCTACAAAATAGCCCAGAAAATTTCAGCATTGTAGTAACACCGTTTTAGGCCTGAAAATGATTTTGTTTAAATGTTTTAAACCCAAATCAATTTTGAAACTTCAATGGCAGTATATAAACACAATTTTAGAATTGAAAACACCTAGAAAAATGTTTTTATAAAGCTCCAAAATAGCCCCCAAAAATCAGACACAAAACAATGTTTTAGGCCTCAAAATGACTCAGTTTTACTTAGGCATGTAATGGCTTTAATCTGGATTGATTAAAACATTTTTAATACATCATTTAAAAGTTTTTAACTTGATTTAAGCCACATTATAGTCACTGTCCATAATATGCAGATTTGAAGAAAAAACAGTTTTTCAAGAAATCAATTGAACCGAAACACCAAAATCAACACACAAAGCATACAATATGTTTATCACTGAGAATTGACATGCAATTACCTCATGTAATCAGCGGAACCTGGCTTTGATACCACTGTTGGATAAATCTGGGCTCATGCATATACAAAGATATAGCAAAATAGTGCAGCGAAAGTAAACAAAGAAACACCTGGATTACCTCAAGATCTATTAATCGTGATATACATGGGTTTACAGGCATTTAAAAATTAAAATCATCCATATGATCAGAATCGTACCTACTCGAGAACACATAATCCAAAGTGTGCCGATCCCTGCAACAACGCAGCAACTCGATGGTCTCCGAACGGCTTCTCTGAGGCCACGAGCACCACAGGTGTCTTGCCTCCAACAGTAATCCACACGGACGGCCGTTGGCACCTTCAAAAGGCATTGGGGATTCCGTTGTGCTAGCAGTTCGATTTTTCGATCAATAATCAAAAGGCAATCTCCTCTAAATTTCTCACTTGGTCGAAACTCACCTTCAAGAGTGGGTGATTTGGCTATTCATGAAAAATTCCAAGAAGAATAAATGGAGTTGCAGCAATGGTTCTTTTTTGTTCTTGGCCGATTCTAACAATTTTTCTCAAAAAGAGAACACTTCTTTTCTTGTGAAAAATAACACTTAACTGTAAGAAAATAAAAAGAAAGAATTCTCATTTACTTTTATTTAGCGTGAAACCCCAAAAGAATCAAACATTCCTTTTAGCGTAAATCACTTCCAATAAAGAATTCCTTTTTATCTCATTTTTAATTTCTTTTACTACCAACCGTAAGTCTTATTCTAGATTTCTTTTACTAACTTCCCTTTTTTTTAAGAAAAAATATTCTAATTAAAACCCACTACCTTTGGCCGGCCATATCAAAAAGAAATAGGATAGTATTTTATTTTATTTTATTTAAACTCCTAACAAGACTTAAGTGTTTAAACTCTACCCAACCTCTCAGTGATAAAGCCTTAGCAAACCTAGACAACATTATGTCTATGTTCGGCCAACACAGGATAGGATAGGAGCTTAATTTAAATCAAACAACCTAGTTGAGGTGAAACTCTTTCACCCTCAAGCATCCTAGTTCGACTGAAACTCTAACCCTTAAAGCCGAGGTCGAACCTGTCCTGGATTATGTCTTACGTTAATAGCTCAGTTTCACAGGGATAAGAGTTTGATTCAAAATCAAACTCTTAGAGTCCTAATTGAACTCAACCAACTCGGATTAACAGAGCCCTTGTTCAAATGAAACTCTTTCACTTAACAAGTGTTAGAGTCCTAGTCAAACACTAACTCTTAGTGCCGGACTCGGACTTAGACATAATCGAAGCAATGTTCAGTTTAGTGAAATTCGAGAAGTCAAAATTTGATTCGTAATCAAACTCCGCTAAAACAAGAAACTTTTTCTCATTTCAGAAAACTTATTTTCGGCCAGGACAACTTTATCTTAAGACATGTCTAAATTTAGACATGGTCTGCCTAAGACAAGCTTATCCACATTGTCTTATTAAGACATCTTTATTTGGATTTCTCAAATCCAAATTATGACTTAACCTACCTAAATTGAATCTTATTCAATTAGATCCTCCAAATTAACCTTTTATTCAATTAAGTCATTACTTAATCAAATCCCAAGTTTAAGCCAACAATTTCGTCTTTGTGTGTGACCCATTAGGTTCCCAACATGTTGGCAATGCTTATAAATTAATAAGATTAATTTATACCCATAGATCAAGAGCGGGATCTAGCAACCCATCATGACGACCCAAATATTGAGAAGTCAACGTGGCCTCATCGAAACCTTTCAGTAACCATTTTATCAGTGTAATACGGTCCTTTCACCAAATATCCTGGAAAGCCCATGAGCATGGTGCAGTGTCTACTCATGTTCAATCCATATTAGCTCATGTAGCTTATAGTTAACCTTATGAATTTAGAGAAACAACTTCTCCTAAATCCTTCAAGCTTCGGTCGAAGACTTTATCAAGTTAACCGAAGCCAAGAACAGATGAGATATGTCTCCGATGTCACTTGGAGTGGTGAATCCTCTCTGGATCCCTCATCCATCTTCGTATGATTCATGTCATACCCAAAACTACCCTACCATAAGCATCCCTTCATTTAGGACCCGTTCATGATGGAATCATAGTATGACACTCCTCATACAAGATGACCTGGTATCACAAGTCTAAGTATTAATTTACATGACTGGCACATGAGAACATTTCCATAGACACTTGAGTGACAATACCAAATGGAGTTCTCACAGCGGGCTATGTTTAGTGAACTTGTTCAACAGACAAGCACCTACATGTAATCCCAATATCCCTCATACTTCAACTATGAGACCGGTTGCTTATTTCATAAGTAAGAAGGCTCAACATGTACTAGTCTTTGAGCATTGCCAATGCCCCATCTTGGCAATACAATGACCATGAACAGTTTGAGGAACAAGGTTTTGATGAATAAGGATCTCACAATTATAACTCTTTATAATTCCTTTGCAAGGCCGTTATGTTCCATGGGCTTCATCCGATTAGTACTTAATAACTCTTTAACATCGTACTAACTTGAAGGAAAACCTTGTATCACTAATGTATAGTGATGGGTTTGCATTATTAACTGTATATCCCTTGTCCAATCTGAATGGCTCTAGGGCATATACTAACAATGAAAATAAGTACTATTAAACCAGAAATGACTATGACAATAATAAAATATCAAACCTTAGTTCATCTATAGGATGGCATGGGTTTCTATTGTAGGAGCCAATAGAAATACTTAATGCAATGCTACCAACCCGTAGTAAACCATAGATGACGGAATCACCGTACATTCTTGCTCGACTTTAGCAGCATCTGCTCTAACTTCCTCAAGTACCTCAAGTGAGTCATTGCTCCCTTCAAACCCCAAACAATGGCAAAAAATGTTTTAGGGGTAACATAATTGTTGCAATCTATGTTACCACCCACAAAATAATCAAACTGCCTTTGTTCATTGCAGGGTAAAGGAGCAAGAATGTTTACCATAGCAAAAATATTGTCCCAATCAACTTTAAACCCCCATGCTTATCCTCTCTTCTCTGCATGATAAAATACTGATTACGATTAGGGTGAGCATTGGACGTAAACCCAGTGATAGTGTTGCGATGAAAGCTCAGAGATAATACCAACACCGCTAACGCTTGAAGGAATAGATAGCCCTGATAGCGTTGTATGTGGCCTTCCGTCCTTTCATTTAACACATGTTGAAGTATGTAACAAGGTTCGCCCAAGCATTTGGTGTCAATTGAGAAGAGCATAAATTGTATCTCTATAGCACATGGGTGGAGAAAGGTGTAATGGCAAATGGAATCGAAACTTTCATGTCGATAAGTAAAAGGCATCCTTGGTACCACCTTAAGTCACCTACCTTACACCATGATAAGGCTTAGGAATGTGATTAAGGTAGAGACCACTGGAGAAGTCAAAACCAGGAGACTCCAGCACAGATTCAATTTTATGTTTACTAATTCTTTATTGATAAGTATAAGCGACCCACTCTTGCACTAGAGCTCTACTAACCTTGCCAACAAGAGGGACAATCTCATTAGTAGCCTCAGGCTCGCCAACACCCCCAGCCGTATCCCAACCTTATCTCCATTGTTATCAACACCACCATCAGACCGTTTTGACCCAGAAGAACTACTGCCTCATGGTTCTAACTTTGTCTTATGAATCTTCTTTAGGGGCCCTAGCAACAACAATACACCCAGAAATCTCTTTCATTTGACTGGCCATACTCTTAAATCCCATACAACACCCAAAAACAAAAGACAAAAACAACAAGAAAAAACCCAAACACTTACCCAGAAAAAATGTGATATCAACAATAGAGAAACCAAACCATCATAACAAGCACGAGGAAGAGATAGTAACATGACAACCTCCAGGCAATAGCAAAAAAAATAATGCAAAAGAGCAGTGAAGATAAAAAAAAAAACCTAGAGCAAAAAATACAAGAGATGAAGAAAATAAAGAGAATCAATCTACCCAAAGTAAGGTTCATATAGTACTAGGGTTAAGCAAATTGATTTCTAAGAAGTTAAATAAGAGAGAGAGAAATGGAAATATCCATTCTTTTTTGGATAATTGAAATTTATTCCAAAGATACAAAAGGAAGCAGAAAACCTGCTTCATAAAACCTTAGTATAGCCTTACAATTAACTTTCTTGGCTTATACCCCACTGTATACTAAGAGAATTATTTACAGCAGAATTAGGAATGTTAGGAAAAGCACAGAATCTAGACTTTACAGTAGTAACCACTCTTTGAAATAAGTCCTCCGAAATTCTTCTAGTTGCAGAATGTTTTCTGGAATTCCTCTCCCACCATATGTGATATATTGTAGATTTCTAAGCTAGCTTCAACAATGTAGTCAAGAAAGAATTGCCTTTGAGGTGTGAAATGGCCCAGTTTAGCTCATCCTGCCAGCAACCAATCTGTCTGTTAATGGAACAAGTGGCTAAGACTTTTTGCCATACATGCGAGGAAAAGTGGCAATCAAAAAATAAATGATCCCTGGTTTCATCCTGTACATTACAAAGCACACACTCCATTGTCTGAATATATATGCCCCATGAGCTCATCCTATCCATTGTGCTCAACCTGTTGAGAATAACCAGCCATGAAATAAAAGAAAACTTTGGCACTTTAAGAGAGAACCAAATCAATTGATCCCAAAGAACTTTTTCCTTTCTTACTCGCAACTGTTTCCAGGCAGCAGCAATAGAGAAAGTACTAGATAAGATAATAGATCTGGATACACTGCTTGAATCAAACAATAAATATTGTGCTGTGCTTCTGAGTTTGAGAATTTTCCTCCAACCCCAACTACATAAATGAGGTACTGTTGCTTGCCACAAGTTTGCTCTTCTTAATGGGTAAGCCTTAACCCATGCAACCCAAATAGACCCTGATGTACAAAAAAAGACCATATGTGCTTCAGGATGCAGGCAACATTCCCAATTATCAAGTTTTTCAATCCCAAACCTCCATATTTTGGATTACATATGAAATCCCAACTGACTTTAGCACCTTGTGCATGTGTTTCCTTACCTTTCCAAAGGAAGGCAGAGCAAAGCTGACTAATTTTCTGGATAACTTCCTTAGGCAATATGAACACTGAGCACCAGAAGTTCTGCAAACTGAAAAGTACATATTGTATGAGTTGTAGACGACCTGCATATGATAACCTCTTAGATGACCAACTGTTGATTCTCTTAGAGATATTCTGGATAAGCGGATCACAGTGTCTGGCAGTCAAGCGACCAGAAATCAAGGGTATGCCAAGATACCTGACAGGCAAGGTACCTATTTTAAAGCCTGTATTATGCTGTAAGAAGTTGAGTGCCTCGGAATCAATGTTGGCATGGAATACTTTAGACTTTGCTTTATTCAGTTGCAGACCAGACATCATGTAAAAGTGCTGAAGTGTAGAGATAAGATTCATAAGAGATCTTTTCTTGCCATTTGTGAACACTAAAAGGTCATCTGCAAAGCAAAGGTGAGTGAGCTTCACCCTTTTGCAAGTAGGATGGTAACTTATCATTTTCTCCTTTACAGCTTTGTTCAACATGGAAGATAGGACATCTATAACAATGACAAAGAGATATGGTGAGAGTGGATCACCCTGCCTGATCCCTTTTTTCCCAGGGAAATATCCTGCCAAGCCACCATTAAGAACAACTGAGAAATGTGGGGTGGTAATACAAGCTTTCAGCCAATCCACATATTTACTGGAAATCTAAGTGCTTCCAACGTGTTAAAGAGAAACCTCCAGTCAACAGAGTCAAATGCCTTCTTTAAGTCAATTTTGATGGTTATCCTAGAGGAAACGTGTCTTGTATGATACCCTTTTACCAATTCCTGGGCAAGCATAATGTTGTCTGCAATACTTTTTCCTTTGACAAAGGCACTTTGATTGGCATTAATGATGGTAGGCAAGTATTGCTTAAGTCTATTAGCCAACAACTTAGCAATACATTATAAGGTATTGCAATAAGAAATGGGTCGAAAATCAGCCATCTGACTTGAGTTTTGCACTTTGGGAACCAGTGTGATTGCTGTTGAGTTCACAACCTTAAGCAAATAGCCTGAGTTGAAGAATTGAATAACAGCCTTGGTGAATTCCTCCCTAACAATATTCCAAGACTCAATAAAGAAGTGCACATTGTACCCATCAGGGCCTGGTGCCTTATCTTTCTTCATAGAGAATAAAGTAGCTTTAATCTCCTCAGGTGTAATCTCAGCATCCAGCATACATCTGTGCTGATCAAAAATGCCCTTTGCTAGGATATTCCTAAGTTCCTCAGGTGAAGAACCTTGAACAGCCTCATCATTAGACCTTAGCAATTGTTTAAAGAATTGAACCGCCTCCTGCTTGATTTCATCAAATCTTTCTAGTTTCTGGCCCAGAGAATCATGCAGCACCTTGATAGTATTGTGGGAGTTCCTTGTTGCTGTGACCTTGTTGAATTAACCTGTATTCTGATCTCCCAGTCTAAGCCACTGAATCCGTGATTTTTGCTTGAAAAAAGACTCTTCAACTGAGGAAAGATTAATGTAATCAGTCAGAACTCTCTTCTCCACCTCCAGAATATTGGTCTCCTGAGCTCCTCCCAATATAGAGGCTTGGATACCCTGCAACTCAACACCTTTCTCATGAACTCTATTTGAGATCATACTAAAAGAGGCCTTGTTTAACTTCTTGAGTTCAAATTTTAAAAGCTTAAGCTTCAAGTGCATGCTAAACATGTGTGAACCTCTAATGTCAGTTTCCCAAACTTTCTGCACTATGCTATTAAAATCAGGATGATTAGTCCAAAAATTCAAGAATTTGAAAGGCTTAGGGGGAGAGGACCAGGGAGAATACAGATCAATCAGAATTGTACAATGGTCAGAGATACCTGGAGGAAGAAATTTCACTTCTGAAGTAGGGAATGAAGCCATCCAGTTGTCATTCACCATAGCTCGATCAAGCTTTCTAGCCAAATGCCCCTCTGTTCTATTATTTTTCCATGTAAGCCTCGGTCCTGTGAATGAATGATCCATAAGACCAGCATTAAACAAGCATTGATTAAACTCATTCATATCTCCTGAAGCCATTTGATGACCATCAAAGTCTGAACTCTCATCTGGACTTCTAATAATGTTAAAATCACCAGCAATTAACCATGGACTACTAGCAAAGCTCTACGACATTGTTTCAAGATGCTGGCATAGACTTCTTCTTTCTTGTTCTGTATTCCTTCCATAGATAGCACTAAAGCAGAATAAGCCAGATGGGTATGATATTTGACAAAAAATTGCCTGATCCATTGATGCAATTGGCTGCACAGATAATGAATCAAGCCATAGAATCCAGACCTTGCCATTTTCAGCAATTTCATAATTACACAGAATCTTCTAGTGAGCAAACCTTTTGGATAAGACCAATTGCTGCTTAGGTTGTTTGACTCTAGTTTCCACTAAGCAGACTAATTCAACTTTATTCAATCTAACTATCTTATGTAATTCTGTTTGCTTCAAGGGGTTAATAAATCCCCTGACATTCCACACAAGGATCTTTAATACAAAGATAATACAGTACCACTGGCTCCACCTTTATCCGGAGGTACTTTAGACTTATTAGCCTTAGCTCTTCTTTTGGTAGGTGCTAACTTCTTTACTAATTGAGCTACCCCCTCTGATGCAGCTCTAGCTTTCCTATGTGAAAGATCTTTTTCCTGGTCTTCATCAGAATCAACATTTTCCCCTTCCATCAAACACTGGTCATTAGGTGGAGGTTCAATAATTAGCACTCTCTTCCCTGTATCAACTTTAGCAATAGCCTGAATCTGATTTGCAATAGTAACCTCCAGGTCTGAAACCTCTTTACTGCTTGTTTGTTTCTTAGGCCCTTGGACCACTTTCCAATCCTCTTCCTTCTCCTTTTCTTGCTTCTTTGGAATCCATTCAGCCCTAGAGGGCACATATTCCCCACAGCTCTTTGTTGTATGACCAAAAAGCTTATAGTGATTGCATTTCGAGGGCCACCATGGGACTTCAATAGCAATCGATATTGGGTTCCCATTATCTAGATCAACCTCTATGGAACTAGGGACTTCGTCTTCAAAACTAAGTTCAACACAAACTTTTGCAAAGTCCAAATACCTTTGGTGTGCTGTAGCTTTGTCCATACATAAAGGCTTACTAGTTGCACTGGCCACGTAACTGATTCCTGCCTGGGTGAACAGCTCCAATGGTATGTTCCTCAATACCAACCAGATTGGAAACTTAGTAAGTTGTATTTAAAAAAAAAATTCATCCTTGGGAACCATCTACGTATAACAATTGGCTTATTACCAATGTGCCAAAGTCCTGAATCTAGATCCAATCACAAGTATCCTTGGCTGGAAACTTAAACAAGTAAATCCCAGGAGCTGCTAATTAAATTTCAATGGGCCTATTCCTACCCCAAATCAAATTAGCAGTTGCTTGCATCTGACTAAAGTTTGGTGGCTTACCGATAAACTGGATGACCAAACTTGAATTCCAGGCATTAATACCTTCCTCAATGACAGCTTGAGGAGGTTTTACTACTCTCTTACAACCTTCCTGGATTGGAGGAAAGAAATCCAGCTTAGTGAATTTCTCTTCGCTGTCGAACAATTTCTTCCAGCCTCCATTATTGCCCAGATCCAGATTCTCCCTTACTGTCCTCTTTCCTACCAGCTCAACTAGTTGCTTTAAACTGGAATCATCCCAAATCGATGATGATTGCTCCATATTTTGAGCAGTAGTACCAAATTTATCCATTAATCTATGCAACGAACGTACCACCGATGACTTCCTCTGAGGAGATACTGAACTTTCATTCATTATAAAAGCTAAAGTAAGAAAAAGCAAGCAAATCGCAAAGAAATCCAAAAATTTTCAGTAGAAAATGATGAGAAATGGTGAAGATTGGGGGAAACGAGGATCGGCCATGAGACTTGCTAACATGAGCCAAGAGAAAACTTAATGTGCCCCCCCTTTTACCCTACCCTTCCTCCTCTTCCTCTCGGAAACATCTATTCACCAATCTCATTTTGCCACGTTTATGAAATGAATAAATGTGAATGAACGCATGCAGCATTTTTACTAATCTAGGGCCACGTGGTACGAAAAGATACGTCACGAATTCTAGGAAATGACAACTTCTAGCATGCGCTTGTCATGTGCTCAACTTAAGCGATGCATATAACAACACGTGCATAAATCTCCATAATTCACAATTCAAATAAACAATGGCACATTACTCAATAATCAAAGTCAGAAACAAGTCTCCTACTCCACAACACACAAAGGCAACCAGATGAATTCTCCACAAAGGTGAGCAAACGAATTCTCTAAAAAAAGCATAAAGGCAATCAAAAAAATTCTCCAAAAAGCCTAAGGAAGAGCAGATGAATTTTCCACATAAAGTTTAAGGGCAACTAGACGAATTCTCCAAAGAAAGCCTAAGAGCTACCAAAAAAATCTCTCAAATGCCTTTGAGTGAGTAGATGAATTCTCCACAAAAAGCCTATGGGTAACCAAAAAAAAAAATCTCCTAAAAGCCTAAAGGCGAGCAGATGAATTCTCCAAAAAAGCCTACAGGCAAGAAAAACCTTTTTTAACTACCAAAAGTCAAGAGTACAATAGAGAAATCTCTACAAAAATGTCAAGAAATCATACCAGACTAAAGGTGACCAACTTGTCTCCAAATAATTGATCAACCAAATATCGTTGATCCATCATACACCATACTCCTGGTCGCCACATTTCAACCACAATAATTTCAACCAGTCCAATTATGGTCACTTTAGAATCTATCTTAGGTTTGGGGGCAAATTGTTATACCCAATATCATTCAAGGCTTAAGGCCCAATATTAAACTAGGCCCATCACCAATGAGTCACCAAATGGCTCCAAGGAGGAATCAACACGTGTCTAAGTCAAGTTGGACCCATAGGCCAATCAAGGATAGACGATTACCACAGTTGGCTGGTACAGTCACTGTCCTTATGCACACCACACTCCAAGGTATAAAAGGTATGAGGTAAGGCTCAAAAACCTAAGACAATCATAATTTATGCATTCTCTCTTTGTTTCATCCTATTCTACCTATAACATCCTCCTATCTTCCTCCAGTTTGATCCTCCCTACCTTAGAAGACATCCATAAAGGTCAATGGTTAAGAAAGTCTTATACTTATAGAGTTTTTCAATGTGTCAAAAAGTAGATGGAGTTGGAGAGTTGCAATTAGGTGCGATTAGTGGAACTTTAAAGGATTCAGATTCAAGTCACATGTGTAGATTTGTTGAGTTTTAGTTTGACTAGAATTCAAGATCTTATTTAACTTAGATTCTAGTTTGTGTACAATGTTAAGTAGTTATAGATTTTTAAACTTATTGTCCTACATTTGGTCCTAATCATATTTTACCTTGGACTTTTTTATTATTATTATAAGAGAGGTTTTCCATGTTTTAGAAGTTGTGTAGTGATTTTGAGAGCTTTGAAGAGAAAAACGCTTTGTAATTATGTCTTTTACTCTAGGTGAAGCTAGACTGTAAGTGATTGTTCTTATGAGGCTATTGAAAGAGGGTGTATGAAGGATCTTTGTGTGTGAGTAAATAATAGTAGAAGAATTATTTACTCTGTGGACATAGACAAGTAACCAAACCACATAAATTCTTATATTTTTTATTTGCTTGATTTTTCTACGATTTTTTAATATGTTGTTTCTTGAGCGATTTCTCAACAAAATCCCTATCCTTCTACTTATTGTTATTTGTATCGTAGCTTCGTTAGCTACATTTGTTCAAGCTCTTAGAGAGCAATTCTTTATTTTAATTCTATGTATCATAGATACTTTGTTATTTGATGTACTTGTCAGCTCCTAGGTGTATTTGTTCACTCAATCAATCAAGCCCTCATTGCAGACATAAAATTTCAATTTTGTGCAAATTTCATGTCAATCTTCATTTATTTGAGTAATCTCTCTACTTTGATTACATTTTTGTTAGATTTTAACTTTTTGGCATTTCCATCATTTTGATGTTCTAAACTTCATTGCAGCTTCAAAAGGAACCCTAGGCCAAATAATCCTCCTAAGGTAGACATAATCTGATCAACCTACCTAAAATGCCCTTTAATCAGGCCACTTTTACCAGTTTTTCGCTTTGAAAGGTAGAGGTCATTAAAATCACATTTATTATGTTCTATCATAGTCATTAAAATTATATGATACTCGATACATATCATTCGATATGATTCGATTCACTATAATACATGTCTATATGAAGAATCGATTTTATCATGAATCAATAGTGTATCTATCAATACACAAGCAAATTGATACATGTCGTACAATACATACGATACACTTTCATGCACATGTGGTGAATTTGGATCAGACCCAATTAAAATCCATTTAGACCCAACCTAAAAATGCAATTTTAATAGTTTTTTGACAATATATATATATATAACATATTCTCTAAAGGTTTTAAACAAAAATAATATGAAAATTTTAGACCTCTTACTAAATTAACATGAAAAATACATAAAAATTGTTATTTAAAAATACATATATAGTATTATGAGCATGTTGAGAGTTCAAAAAACAAACATATTTTCTATTTATGTCACATGCTCAACCCTATTAATATATATAAACATTGTTATTTGTTTTACATGTATAAGTGTTAATTGATAATTAATTTTAAAATTATTTATGATAACTTACGATATGATATTCAATACTCAATTTTCAAAAATAAAATTTTGATTCACGATCTATAATTTAACAATTATGTTTTTTATTAAAAAAGTGACTTGAAGAATTCAATGTGACCGAAAAAAGTTAACAAATATACGAAGGATCATTACTAGTTATGATCGCTTTACAAAATGAAGTGATACAATCACCATTAGTTGTATTACGCTTGTCAGCCCTTCATATCACCCATGCCAAACACCTTTAAAGGTGCTCATTAAGATGATAAAATATGCTTCCCCACAATCCACTACCAATATAATAAATGAGCATATACCCAGATGAACCTAATTTTCCAAAATAAAAACAAGTGAAATTGATGTAGATATTTTAGGCCTAAAGGCATTTTGGTTTTTTCACCTCAGTCAAGAGAGACAAACAAGTAGCTCAGCACCACCTCTGACACGTACTGACGAGGTCAAGTGTGATCATCGCTGGCTATTTCACGTTAGATAATTAATCGTGGACGAGTGTCATCCATACATAGAAAGGAGTGTACCACGTCAAACCAGCCAACCTGATTGCACCAAGTCATTCACATCTATTTCCCTCTCCTTCTCTCATGTAAGGCATCTCATTTTTTTCACAATGAGAACAACTCGAAACCATTATTCACTGCAAGGTATGAAACCGAGATGATGTTTTTAGACAATACTGGAACAAAGTAAATATCTTTTAGTTCCAAATATAAGCGAGAAGGAAAAGGTAGAACACATGTCCCTATAGCTAAGGCCTCAACTTTTGCACCAATACCAACTTTTAGGACCACTTCTCCTTTGTTAAGCTTCATACTATCCTTTAGCACACTGATGTCATTACATAAATGTGAACTACATCCTGAATAAATTATCCAAGAATTGGAATTGGAAGTAGAAAGGTTCAGCTCAATCATGAACATAGTCAAGTTCGAAACTTCTATAAGTTTTTCTTGACTTGTTAAGATAGGATCCTTCTTTTTATTGAGAACTTTTCTCAAACTCATATACCAATCCAAACATTTTGGGCTTATGGCATAAAGTATGCCTTGCATCGAAATTAACATATTACTCATGTTTAACAACCTGTTGTATGAAAAATATATTAGTTTATTTATGTATTATTATTAAACCACTTAAAATGAGATCTTAAATCTTTCGTTGATTCTCCCACTAATTTTTTTGAGATAATAGCCCTCACTATTATTCAAAAATCTCTACAATGTATTTCTAGTGGGCTGGGACCCCTTTCAACATGTTGCAACCTTGAGTGACTAAACAAGCTACAACAAGCCTAGTTGGGTAGATAACTTAACTTATCATCTCTATGCAACTCCCAGATCAGTTAAGTGGCAACTCTTTGCCTAAATATATCATATGCATTTCTCCTAACTTTGTCTCTAACGCTATTTGGTCAAGTTACTGCGCATCCAGACAACATAGTATTAGTTAAGTAAGACCCACCTTCATAACTCAAACATATTCATGTAAAAATTTGGCCTTGAGTGACTCAACAAGCTTCCAATTAAAAGAACTCTGGTTATCTTGCTATGACGATGGAAGGAAACTTTATCATGTGAAACATGTGACTCGATATTTGAATGGGGGATTTTTTTGTTAATTTTATCTTTGAAATTATAGTCTCATCATAACTTAGCATGCATAGCATTTATTAAATTGCATAAAATAAATCTATCACATACTTTCTACTTGAATAATTATGGACTTTTTCTAATCTAATTTCCTTAGCCATCAAAGGAAATTAGTTGGTCAAAATCCTAGGTGATTACTACTACAAAAACTTCTTCAAGTCTTCTTGTAATCTCCTCATGGTCTTCATGGCACCTTTTGATCTCCATCTTCGGGTTATAAAATATCCCTAACTAATCCAATTTATAACTAATTACATTTGTAAAGAAGAAACCTCGAGTTACATTCGAGAGGATTTAGATCATAAGAGAATTTTAAAGCCCCTTAGAGAAATAGAAATAAGGCAGGGTTCGCAAACCCTATTTAAAATAAAATACCATAAAAATTTAACCATCCAAAATTCTATTTGGTCAAGTCCATAATTATCCACATACATCCACAATCATATTATGAACATAAAAACAATGTTTTAATATCTAGTTACCATGTACAATTTGATATTTTATCCTAATCACATTTAGAGTAAAATCCTAATCCTATTAGGACATATCATAATCAAATTTAATTAATCAAACACTTTGTCTAATTATCCTAACTCAATTAGGACAAGTTGATTTCATAAGGCAAGTATCAACTAATTTTAAACTTACCATATATGAACTTTCCATATTTGAAGTCTCCTAAACAATTTAGGTAATCTAATACTTAGATGACTTAATTACCATAATTAATCAAATTAAATAGGCAATTTAGAATAATAGAGATTCAATCAAAGAATGAGATTGCCTTAAATAACAAAGTTGAAATCGACAACCTAATCTCTGAACCCTGGGAATCAGCAAACCCATGTTTATTGCAAGACCAATCTTTTGTTTGCCTCTTTGAGCAACTTTTGCCCTAGCATATTATTCCCTTGTAACCGCACATCTAAAGCCCTTCCAAGAAGTCCACATAGCAATCAAATTACAACCCTTAGGTTCAAGATTTTTCGCAACACCATGACAAGAAATTCATCATTGCTGCATGGTCACAAGGAAATCTCCCAAGATTGATCCAATCATGAAATGCTTTTATATTTGATCTCTCCTATTGATCTTTAACCATATGAAGAACAATTCAACATGTTTTGAAGGTCCAAAATCAGTCTAAGAAAAGATGAAGACAAACTCGAACAACTAAACCTTCTAGTCATCTATCTTCATGATCATTCTTCTAATCTTGCTCCAACCAATTCATAATTGATGGACAAGTATTAGACAATCATATATCATGTTTAAATCAGTATTTAAACACATGAAATCAAGATTCAAAAACAAGAATCGCTATTGTCCATAATCAAGAAAGTTAATCATAACAATTTCAATCAAGATTTAACATGAAGTTAGGATTTAAACAAGATGTAAACAAAACTCTTTTGTTTAGATGGAAACAATTAAAACATGTATCAATAGATATAAAAAACAAGGAGGCTCTGATATCAGTTGAAGGATTCGGACAAGCTAGTTTGATAAATAAAGCATAATAATCATAACATAAATCAAAGTGCAGCAGAAGTATAAACAGTGAAAACCGAATCCACCAAGGAATCAAATTGTTTGCTTATCAATCAATCAAGATTTAAAGAAACATACAAGAGATGGAATAACAAAACAAGAAATAGGATTCTCAAAATCCAGAATCACAATCTCCACTGCTTGTACACTAAAGGCTCGATTGTCGCAAACCAAAGCAGTAGGCCTTATGCCATACTCCTCCCTCAGCGTCGCCAGAGCAGCTGGCTCTCGACAGTATAGATCAAACCCCTCATGAGTAGCTCATATTGAAGGAAAATCCAAGGACCTGAAGTCCATTGGACCATAGAACAACTGCACTCTAATCAGGGCATCTCATTATACTGCACGCAAGTCTCCAACATCTCCTCTTTCTTAGCCTCGAATGCTACTTCCAGCTCGATCTTCTCACTGGCTACCATATTATTTTTCTCTACCTCAGCCTCAGACCTTTTGCCTAAGAGTCTCGATCTCACCCTGGGCTTTTGCTAGGTTTTCCTCTACGGCGACTAGCTAGGCTTTTGATTCCTTCAACTTCTCCTCAGCTAGTTGAATGTGGCGTATGGCATTAGTAAGTTTACCTCACATTTCTTTTGGACCGCCAACTTTGCATCTTTTGTAGCTTTGGTTTTGCCAAGACTCGTCAATGTATCTTTATTGGTTATGGTTAAGATGAATTTGGGTACAGGTTATATGATCCGATTGAAAAAAAGCTTGTCAGAAGTAAAGATGTAGTTTTCATTAAGGATCAGACTATTGATGACATTGATAAGGTGGAGAAAACGGATCCAAAGAATAGTGATGACTTGACCAACATGGATCCAATTCCTCTAATCCCTTTACCAAATCCAGTTGAGAATGACATGCAAGAAGATGTCCAAGATGACCAGCAGGGTATAGGTGAGTTTGATGCTCCCATGGATAATGTTGTGAATGATCAACACCAAGGACCTATATCTCCACCAGCAGTTTCACTTCGGCGGTCTACTAGAGATCGATAGCCTTCTATGAGGTATTCTTCTAATCAGTATGTTCTTTTAACTGATGGGAAGAACCGGAATATTATGAAGAGGCTATGGAGAGTGAATACAAAGATTAGTGGGTTGATGCTATGAAAGATGAGCTTAAATCTTTGCATGACAACCATACGTTTGAGCTGGTGAAATTGCCTAAGGGTAGAAGAGCTTTGAAAAATCGACGGGTTTACAGGTTGAAGTAAGAAGAGAATTCTCCAACTCCACGATACAAAGTTAGATTGGTCATCAAGGGTTTCAGTCAGAAAAAAGGGATTGATTTTGAGGAAATATTCTCTCCAGTTGTAAAAATGTCCTCTATCAAAACTATATTGAGTTTGGCAGCCTATTATGACTTAGAAGTCGAGCAAATGGATATGAAGACTACTTTTCTTCATGGTGATTTGGAAGAAGAGCTTTACATGGAGCAACCAGAGGGTTTCACTGCACAAGGAAAAGAGGACTATGTGTGCAAATTGAAGAAGAGCTTGTATGGTTTGAAGCAAGCTTCGAGGCAACTGTACAAAAAGTTTGAGTCTGTTATGGGGGAGCATGGCTACAAGAAGACTACTTCTGATCATTGTATTTTTGTTCAGAAATTCTCTGGTGATGATTTTATTATTTTATTGCTCTATGTTGATGATATGCTCATTGTTGGTTGTAATGCTTCTAGGATTGATAAATTGAAGCAAGAGTTGAGTAAGTCCTTTGCGATGAAGGACTTGGGGCCAGCAAAGAAAATTCTTGGCATAAGGATCACACGTGATAGAAATTCCAAGAAATTGTGGTTATCACAAGAGAGGTGCATTGGAAAAGTACTTCAAAGGTTTAGTATGGACAAAGCTAAAGTGGTGAGCACTCATCTTGCTACACATTTTAGATTGAGTGTCAAGCAGAGTCCTTCCACAGAAAAAGAGAAGGAAGACGTGCAGAAAGTTTCTTATGCTTCAGCCGTGGATAGTTTGATGTATGCAACGGTTTGATGTATGCAATGGTATGCACAAGACCTGACTTAGCCTATTCTGTTGGTACAGTCAGCCGATTTCTTTCTAATCTAGGTAGAGAGCATTAGAATGCAGTGAATTGGATTATGAGATATCTTCGGGGTACTTCCAACTTGAAACTTTGTTTCGGCAATGAGAAACCTGTTCTAGTTGGTTATACAGATTCTGATATGGCTGGAGATATTGACTCCAGAAAATCTACTTTAGGTTACTTGATTACTTCTGCAGGGGGAGCTGTGGCTTGGCAATCCAGATTGCAAAAATGTGTTGCATTGTCCACTACTGAGTCAGAGTTCATTGCAGTGACCGAAGCGTGCAAGGAGTTGCTTTGGATGAAGAGATTTATGCAAGAACTTGGCTTTACCCAGGAGAGGTATGTTTTGTTTTATGATAGTCAAAGCGCTATTCATCTTGGTAAGAATTCAACTTTTCATGCTAGGTCTAAACATATCGATGTAAGGTATCATTGAATACGAGATGTTCTCGATGCTAAACTATTAGAACTTGAGAAATTCTTATTGATGATAATGGTGCTGATATGTTTACCAAAGCCTGACCAAGAGGGAAGTTTGAAGCTTGTTGTTTGATCGCCGGGATGGCGAACACCTCCACATAGTCGGGAGGGGGAGATTTGTTGGGCTTGGATCCCTCCCATGTGGAGGAAAGCCCATATTTGCCTTGGCCCTTCAACAATAATAAGGGCTGATTTTGTGTTTTGGCGTTAGTTGGCTGAAACCAAAAGAAATAAAAACACGAGAGTGGCGGCAGAGAAGAGAGAAAAAGATAGCAAAAAATTCTAGGGTTTTTGGCACTGCATAGTTTTGATCAAGTCAACGATCAGAGGGTCATTCGTAGTCCGTTCGACTTGATTTTTTGACAGTGGCTAGAGAACACGTAGATGTTGGTTTTGGACAGTCGAAATTTCCTTCCGAGCACTGTAGCTTTCTGATCTAGTGTCTGAACAGTAGTCCCGTTTTTGGTGATTTCTCAACTTTTTCTCTTTGATTTTGAGATCACTTGTTGATAGCTATGGTAGAGTTGTGTACTTATTGTGCTAGCTGAATTATTGTGATCTTGTAGCTACACTTTCATTATAGTGAAGATTTTGAGTGGACTCTCAAGTCCCGTGGATTTTACCCTTTGATTTAAAGGGGTTCTCCATGTTAAATTGTGTGTCTCGTGTGATTGTTTCTTTGCAATTATTCTTGCTTGAATTTGTGTTGTTAGAGAATATCTTGTGCTATTGTGTTACCATATTTACAGATTTTGTTTATTGGGTGAGAAAGAATTTTCGGTTGTGCTTCCGCGATTTTTCGGTAAGTTCAGTTTCTGCCCATCAATATTAATAAGTTAGAGCATCAAATTTGTTTTGACTCATATTTAATCTGTAAAGTATTATCTGTTTTAATAAAAAAAAATTGCACAATTTTATCTCATAAATGATGCCTCATAAGTATGAATATAAGTTTTTTACATATATATATCATAGCGTATTTTCATAATCTTTCAATGTGGGATTGAGAGTAGACCTATCCACGGACTGAGCGATAGTCCGGCCCGAGTTGGATCGAGCTTGAGATAGGATTTTGTAATCCGGATTGACCCGGCTAGACCCAGCTCAATCGGATTACTATTCAATCAATAAAAAATAAATTTTTATTTAAATTTAAATTTAATTATAAAATTATATAAATATTAATATAAAATAATTTTTTTATAAATATTTTAATATATTTCAAACACTAAAATGACTTTTCGAGCTCGACATATCAGACCTGACAAGTAAATTATTTTATTATTCGAATCTGATCCGACTCAGCCCATAAACATCTCTAATTGACAGCACTTTAAAATTTTGACATCCCATCAAACCCAACACATACACACAGAACAAAAATCACATTAGACATTGGATTATTGCACACAAAATCATAACCACGCTCAAAAAATAGATTTTTACGAAATAACACTAGAAAAAGGTAGACACAATTGTTTTTTACTACTTACCATTCATACCAAAAAGATAAAAGAAAAGGAAGAATCATGGTACCTGCTTCATATTAATATTAACTAGAATGTCTCCCGCTTTGTTAGAGATTTAGATTTTTTTTTATATAATTTTAATTATATTAAATAATAGTTATTTTTTAAAATATTTTTAATGTTTTAATATATATTGATATATTAAAATAATTATATATTTAATATAAAAATTACATATTTTAAATTACATATTTCTCACAAATAATTTTTTTTTACTAAACCAATTTCAAATAAAAAAAAAACATAAAACTATAAAGTTTAAGTTTTTTTTAACTTAAGTGACAAATTCATCAAAAATAAAATTTAAGACGATTTTTTTTTACCAATCGTATTTCACTTTCTTTAATTGTGGGAGTACAAACCAACTAATTGCTCTTGCTAATCTTTTCTTTTTTTTTTTTTCCTCTTATGAAATGGAAGGATAAAAAAATCATTGCAAAATCCTTTTTTCACATAAATTTTATTTCTATTTCCTTAATAATAATTATTTATTATAATGATAATAGATGATAAATACCTTTGGTTCATTGGTTCATTTTGTAATTTTTTCAAAATTTTTTTTTTATTACACGTTTTTTAAAAGAAATTATTTTTTCCTTACTGATAATTATTTATTATAATTATAATAAATAATAAATATTTTTGATTTATTAATTTATTTTATAAATTTTCTATAAAAAATTTGCCACATATAAAAAAATTTATTTTCTTATTAATAATTATTTATTATAATGACTATAAATTATAAATATTTTTAATTTATAAATTTAGTTTATAATTCTCTCAAATATTGTGGAAAAAAAAACTGTCGTTTTGTTTCTTGTCAGCTACAGTATCTCACAGTGATACTTTTAATATATAAAGTATAGATATAAAAAAGAACATTTGACTCATCAGACCTGAAGCCTTCTTTGTTATAAAGGGGTATAATTATTATTAACAAATAACGATGAATTCATATTATCATATCCAGATCAAACTAATTTTAAGAGTTGTAAAAACAATAGATTTGCAATGATAGTCATGAGAGCTGAAAAAGCTAAATTTAAATAAAAAAAATTTATATAATTACCCTTAATATGCAAGTATAACAGAGTAATTTGAACATGATACTGAGTTCAAAAACCTTTCACAATAACCATAAAAGAAGAATTAGATAAATTACCCTTAATGCCAAAGCTTTTATAAAGTCCTTCGCTGCTTTACATTTTTCAGCTAATTCTTCCTTTGCCAGAGACCAAGTGTGCTCGGTTTTTTTGCTGACATTCTTGAATCTTTTGGCTTCAAATTCGGCATTGCATTTCAAGGCTTCTTGCCTTAGACATGAAAGAAAATTTATTTGAAAAAAAAAAATCGAGTATGGTATTAAATCTGCTCAAAGATCGAGTAGCCCGTCAGACCCGACAGACTCAACCCGTATTAGATCGAGTCTGGGTAAATTTTTTCATTTCCGATTGACCTGAATTTTTGTTTGTATAATAAAAAATTATTATTTATTTAAATTTAATTATAAAATATAAAAATAAATTTTTTAATATTATTTAAACAGTGAAACGGGTCGACGGGCCGGTCTAAGCTCGCCCAAGGCCAAGCTTGAATTTAAAAAATAAATAAATTTCGCGTCAAGACCCGATTCCACTTATGAACATGTCTATATATATGGTAAAAAAAAAAACAAGTCTGTCAAATAATTGAGCAATCATAATGTTTTACTTAAAATTGAATATGAACACAACAATAGGCATTTAAATAATCAAATAAAACAACAAATTCAAAGCCCTGAAGACAAAAAAAATCAGATGAAGCTTAGTGGCATAAAATGTTAATCCTTACATATTATTCTTCCTTCTGAAGAGAGTAGGCATGGAAAGATAGTATAACAAATAAATAAATATATATATATATATATTTAGTTTATAGAAAGGCACTTGCTGTTAGCCTAGCAATGTTGCGACCCATGTGTTTCCGGAAAATAGATTCATCAATGAAACCCTTATTAAGGCCTTAACATATTCTCAAGTTGAATTGTGACCAAAGCATGCATTTTAAATACTCTGTCGAGTCAGATTAAATTACATCTTATCAAGGGTACACTACCTATCCCAACCAACAACCCTAACCTCAATATATTTGGCATAGGCTATAAAAATTAAAATATCGAAATATGTACGTCGGGTACACAAATCTTTCTCATTCAATCATTCCTATCTACTACTGTCCTTTCTTCAAGCTATAATAATTTCATATTATTATTATTTTTTTAATCTAAATTCAGGGTGTTTTTCATCTTCATTTTATGATTGATAGAAGATTAATTCCTGTCAGATCGAGAGTGTAATGGTAAATCCCTCCCTGCTGAGAATCGGCACATGCTCAAACAGAGATAATGTATAATTTAATCATCAAGTTAAACATACAATGCAGCGGAATAAAATAAAACATAAAGAATACTGAATCCCTCTAAGGATCTGCCTATGAATTCAAAGACGATCAGACTGTCAAGAACAGATAACAATCAAAATCTCATACCTCTGTATTGGAGATTACCTAAACCTCAAGACAGATTCTTGACATTCTTATTCTTGTACACAAAGCTCTCTTGTCGAAAACCAAAGCCGTCCAATTATCCGACCTCTAACAGTAATTCACACAGGTGATCTGAAAACCTTCAGAAGGTTGAGATTATGTTTTGCTAAGACGATACTAGTAGTCTAGGTTGTGAGAAACCTTCCTCCTCTACCTTAATTAGCTAAAAGAAAACAAGAAGAATCGTATTCTCTCTTTTCTTGCTATTCGGCCGAACCACGCACTTAGGGGAGTGAGGCGCCAATTTCAGGTATCTTCCTTAAGGGGGGAGGCGGCAACAACATAAGCATATATATAAGTAGGTTTAGTTTATGCCAACTATTGGACTAACTGCTAAAGTCCTTATACATATTACTAAATATTCACAATAAGCCCACAACACTTAATGAATATTTAATCTGGCCCAATCTCATTTTAATTTCATTAATCACCTTTTGTGTGTGACCCATTAGGCTCTTAACATGTTGGCAATAAATATAATTAATTCAATTAAGAATTTCCTATTTATATTTATAGATCATGAGCGGCATCTAGCAATGTATCATGACCACCCAAATGCCAAGAGAGTCATCAAGCTTCGACTAGCCTTTCGTGTACAATATGTCTGTGTAATTCAATCCCTTCATCAAATATCTCGGGATAGGAAAGAGCATGGTTCAGTGTCTACTCTTAATCCCATTCCATGTTAGTTCTGCAGCTTTAATATTAACTCCTTAAGTATTGCATTGGCCAAGGACTTCCATAAGTTAATATAATCCAGATACATATGAAATATGTCCCCTTAATCACTTAGGGTGATGAATCCTCTCTGGACCACTCATTCATCTTTGTATGCTTCATGTCATACCCAATAATACCCTACTATAAACATCTTCGTGATTGGGACTCGTTCGTGATGAAATCTAAGTATGACAATTCATATACAAGATGACCTGGTGTCACAAGTCAAAGAATTACTTACACTATTGACACATGAGAGTATTTACCATAGACAATTGAGTGAAATACCAAATAGAACTCTCATAGCGAGTCATGTTCAGTGAACTTGTTCAACTAACAAGCACCCATATGTTATCCCCAAGTATCTCTATACTTTCAACCTATGAGATCAGTTGCATGCATCAAGTGCATGAAGGCTTAACATATGCCAGTCTTTGAGCATTGTCAATGCCCTGTCTTGACAATACAATGACCAAGAACAGTTTTAGAAACACGGCATTGATGCATAAGGATCCTCATAATTGTAACACCTTATAATTCCTTTGCAATGCCATTGTGTCTCATGGGCTTTATCTTCACAAGTCATTTATAACAATTATAACAATACTTATGGATAAAGAAATTCCTCAATTATAATTAATAAACTATAATATGCAATACATGAATATATAAATAGTGTCTTACAAGCCTAACTAGATTGTCTTGTAGGGCTTACACCAACAATCTCCCCATTAGCACTAAAGCCAATCGCCCATGTACTTAAGCCCATGTCCTTCCATGTGACGATTGTGTTTCTGCTGGGACAGAACCTTAGTGAAAGGATCAGTTATATTGTCTTCTGTGGGTACCATTTCCATACTTATATCACCTCTTTGAATTATGTCTCTAATCAAGTGATATTGCAGCAATACATGTTTGGATTTGTGATGAGACTGTGGTTCCTTAGCTTGCGCTATGGCTCCATTATTATCACAGTAAAGTGGTACTGGATCATCAATACTTGGAACCACACCAAGTTCAGTTATGAACTTCTTAATCGAAACAGCCTCCTTCGATGCCTTACACGCGGAGATGTATTCAACCTCTGTTGTTGAATCTGCAGTTGTAGTCTGTTTGGAACTTTTCCAACTGGCTACAGCTCCATTTAAGGTAAATACGTAACCGCCCTATGATTTACTGTCATCCCTATCAGTTTGGAATCCAGCATCTGTATAACCCCTTACTTGGAGTTCAGCCCCTCTATAGACCAAGAAAATATCCTTAGTTCTTCTCAAGTACTTGAGGATATTCTTCATAGCAGTCCAGTGAATCTCACCAGGATTGCTTTGGAATCGGCTCGTGACACTCAAAGCGTACGATACATCTGGTCTTGTGAACAACATGGCGTACATGATAGATCCAATTTTCGAAGCATATGGAATCCTATCCATCTGTGTCCTTTCTTCATAAGTTTTAGGACACATCTCTTTCGAGCGTTGTACACCATGTATCATAGGCAAGTTACCTCTTTTGGAGATATCCATGCTAAACCTCTTTAGCACCTTGTCTATGTAAATGGATTGGGATAATCCAGGCAGCCTTTTCGATCTGTCTCTATAGATCTTAATTCCCAGAATATATGCTGCTTCTCCCAAATCCTTCATGTAAGACTGTTTGGACAGCCAGACCTTGGTGATCTGAAGCATGGGTACATCGTTTCCTATGAGCAATATGTCATCGACATATAGCACTAGGAACACAATTGCATGTCAGTTTACCTTCTTGTAAACACATGGTTTATCAGGATTCTTAATGAAACCAAATTCTTTAATTGTTTCATCAAACCTAATGTTCCAACTCCGAGATGCTTGCCTTAGTCCATAAATAGACTTTTGCAGCTTGCATACCTTATTAGAAGTGGCTTTGGATGAAAAACCTTCAGGTTGTGTCATATACACTTCTTCTTACAAATTCCCGTTAAGGAATGCAGTTTTTACATCCATCTTCCATATCTCATAATCATGGTATGCAGCAATAACAAGCATAATCCTAATGGACTTAACCATGGCAACTGGTGAAAAGGTTTCTTCAAAATCAATGCCTTCAACTTGATTATAACCTTTTGCTACCAATCTGGCCTTATACGTTTGAATGTTGCCATCCATGTCTGTCTTTATCTTGTAGACCCATTTACACCTTATGGATTTTATCCCTTAAAGTGGATCAACTAAAGACCAAACTTGGTTAACTTCCATAGCATCCATTTCAGATTTCATGGCTTCTAGCCATTTCTTGGAATTGATGTCCAAGATCGCTTCCTTATAGGTAGTAGGTTCATTATCAATGGGCAAACCATCTCTTTCTAAAAGAAGTCCATATCTTATTGGAGTTTGCCTCTCCCTGCTAGACCTTCGGAGTACTTGTGTTTCTTGAGCATTAGTCCAAGCATCCAATGCCTCGACTAATGGCTCAGGTTCTGAGGGAATGTTAGGTTGTGGTTCTTGAACTTCTTCAAGATCTATTTTACTCCCACTGAATACTTCTAGTAGAAACTCTTTCTCTAGATTAGCAGCGTGTTTTGACACAAACGCCTTTTGATCAGTAGGACTGTAAAAGTAATATCCAACAGTCTCTTTAGGATATCCCACAAACTTACATTTTTCTGATCTAGCTCCCAACTTATCAGAAGGTACTTGCTTCACATAAGCAGTACATCCCCAAATCTTTAGAAAAGATAAACATGGCTTCTTGCCATTCCATATCTCATATGTTACCTTATCTACCGATTTGCTTGGAACCCTATTTAGAAGGTAAGCTGCTGTTTCTAAAGCATATCCCCAAAAGGATATCGAAAAGTCAGTCTTAGACATCATGGACCGAACCATGTCCAACAAGGTTCGATTTCTCCTCTCGGACACTCCGTTATGCTGAGGAATTCCAGGTTGAGTCCATTGCGACAGAATTCCATTTTTCATCAAATGATCCAAGAAATCATGGGTTAAATATTCTCCTCCTCGATCCGATCTAAGAGCTAGTATTTTTCCCAGTCTGTTTCTCTACTTCAGCTCTGAACTTTTTGAACTTTTCAAAAACTTCATACTTGTATCTTATCATATGCACATAACCATATCTAGAATGATCATCGATAAAGGTTATGAAGTATGAGTAATTATCTCTAGCAGCTCTGTTTAGTGGCTCACATACATCTGAATGTATTATGCCCACTAAAACACCATCTCTTTCACCCTTTTCCAGTAAAGGGAATCTTGGCCATCTTACCAAGGAGACAACATTCACAAGTCTCATATGATTCATAATCAAAGGGTTCCAAATAACCATGTTTATGCAATTTGGAAATCCTTGTCTCATTGATATGACCAAGTCTACAGTTCTAGATGTAAGTCTTACTTAGATCATCCTTTCTTGCTTTCTTGACATTTATATTGAACACTGGAATCTCTGGATCCAAAACATATAATCTATTATGTAATGTTGCTGATCCATAGTGAATGTCTTTAAGAATGATGGAGCAATTATTGCCCGTTATTCTTATCTCGAAACCATCATTAACAGTGAGGTATGAAACCGAAATGATGTTTCTAGACAATACTGGAACAAAGTAACAATCTTTCAGCTCCAATTTCATGTCAGAAGGCAAAGATAAAGTACATGTTCCAACGGCCAATGCTACAACTTTTGCACCATTGCCTAGTCTAAGAACTACTTCTTCTTTGCTCAGCTTTCTACTTCCTTTCAACATCGCTATGTCATTACATAGATGTGAACTGCATCCTGAATCAACTATCCAAGAATTAGATTTAACAGTGGAAAGATTCAGTTCAATTACAAACACAATCAACCCAGAAACTTCTATAAGTTCTTCTTGACTTGTCAAGTGAGCAACCTTCCTTTGATTGAGAACGCTTCTCAATCTTTTGTACCAATCCAAACATTTTGGACTAATGGCATTCATAATGCCGCGCAGTGCAGTTAAATTATTAGCCATTTTCAACAACCTAATATGGAAAAAGTATATATCAGTTATAATCATGTATTTATACCAATTTAAGACGAGGTATTAAATCTCTTATTAGTTCTCCCACTAATTTTTCGAGATAATAGCCCTCACTATTATTCAAAAATCTCATCAAGGTATTTCTAGTATGATGGAATCCCTTTCAACATGTTACAACCTTGAGTGACTCAACAAATTATAACAAGCCTAGTTAGGTAGATAACATAGCTTATCAATTGCATCTCTATGCAACTCCCAGATCAGTTAGGTGACAACTGCTTGTCTAAGCACATCATATGTACTTCACCTAACTTTGCCTCTAACACTATGCGGTCAAGTTTTAAAGCATCCGGACAACATAGCATTAGTTGAGTAAGACCCAACTTCATAACTCAAACATATTCGTACAGTAGTACCCAACTTCATAACTCAAACATATTCGTAAAGTAGTTTGACCTTGAGTGACTCAACAAGCCTCCTACTAGAACAACTCTGGTTATCTTGTTATGATGATGGAAGGCAACTTTATCATGCGAAACATGTGACTCAATATTATAAAGAGGGATTTCCTTTTCTTTTTAAGTCTTATCATAATAAACATTCATAGCATTATAATATCGTATAAAATAAATCTATAACATGCTTTCTACTTGGATGATTATGGACTTTTCTAATCTAATTTCCTTGAGCCATCAAAGAAAATTAGTTGGTCAAATTCCTAGACGATTACATATATAGTTTTCAAAGCTTGCTTGTAATCTCCTTATATTCATGGCGCCTATCTTCATCATCAAGTTACAAAAATTATTCCTAGCTAATCCTAATTTTACACTTTAATGTAACTCATTACATTTGTAATAAAGAAACCTCAAGTTACATTTGAGGGGAGTTAGGTGAGGAAAGAATTTTTACAACTCCAGAAAATGAGAGATAAAGCAGGGCATGCAGTCCCTATTTAATTTAATAAAAATCATAAAATAAATTCAACCATCCACAATCATATTGTGTCTAAGTCCATAATTATCCCATACATTCACAAACAATTTATGAACACATAAATCATGCTTTAATCTCTAGTTACCATTCAATGATTATATTGATCCATAATTTAATTCAAAGAAAATAATAAACAATTATTCTAATCTCATTAGAATAAATCCTAATCCAATTAGGATTATTTCCTTTAATTAAATTGTTATCCAATTAATTAATTTAATTTAATATTCATGTAAATTCTTATTTTGGTGATTTAATTAATTTAACAATATAACCATGATTACTAATTTTAATGTTGCATCTCAACTAGGACACTATAATATTAGTAACTCAATATTGCTAAAATCCATAAGCTGTGAAAATCTGATAGAATAAAAAAAAAACCCTAGCAAGGGAGGCGCAGGCATTAGTTACTTGGTGTAGCCGCTGCCCCTCTATCTCCCTACAGGCTGTCTATCCGCTTTTCACAACTTTCAACTTTTCAATGCTAAATCAATTTTATGATTTTTCAAGCTTGCCAAGAACAATTCTAAGCAATTTTAAATCCTAAAAATCATTAAAACATGCATTAAAATCAACCAAAGAAAAATCTACAAGTTTTTCTCACTAAAATCACCAAATGTGCGCAAAGCAGGCTAAACAGTTCTCAATCACTACCAAACTTTCGCCAGTTGCATTAATCAATTTAAAACAATTTTAAACCAATTAATCAACAAGAATTCACCATAATTAACGGCTGCCTTCATCGAAACACTATAAGTGCAAATTCTCACAATTTCGGTTAGTGACAATCGAATCAAAATAACTCAAAGAACAAAACAATTTTGTTAAAGGTAACAATCAAAGCATAGATCGTATAGGAATAACATAAGCGAGGCTCTGATACCACTCTTAGGATTCGGCTCATGCTCAAACAGAGATAATGTATAATTTAATCATCAAGTTAAACATACAACGCACTGGAATAAAATAAAACATAGAGAATACCGAATCCTTCCAAGGATCTACCTATGAATTCAAAGACGATTAGGCAGTCAAGAACAGATAACAATCAAAATCTCATACCTCTGTATTGGAGATTTACGAAACCTCAAGATAGATTCTTGACGTTCTTGTTCTTGTACACAAAGCTCGCTTGTCGAAAACCAAAGTCGTCCAATTGTCCGACCTCTAATAGTAATCCAAACAGGTGATCTGAAAACCTTCACAAGGTTGAGATTATGTTTTGCCAAGACGATGCTAGTAGTATAGGTTGTGAGAAACCTTCCTCCTCTACCTTAATTTGGCAAAAGAAAACAAGAAGAATCGTATTCTCTCTTTTCTTGCTATTCGGCCGAACCACGCACTTAGGGGAGTGAGGCGTCAATTTCAGGTATCTTCCTTAAGGGGGGAGGCGGCAACAACATAAGCATATATATAAGTAGGTTTAGTGTATGTCAACTATTAGACTAACTGAACTAAAGTCCTTATACATATTATTAAATATTCACAATAAGCCCACAACACTTAATGAATATTTAATCTGGCCCAATCTCATTTTAATTTCATTAATCACCTTTTGTGTGTGACCCATTAAGCCCTTAACATGTTGGCAATAAATATAATTAATTCAATTAAAAATTTCCTATTTATATTTATAGATCATGAGCGGCATCTAGTAATGCATCATGACCACCCAAATGCCAAGAGAGTCATCAAGCTTCAACTAGCTTTTCGTGTACAACATGTCTGTGTAATTCGATCCCTTCATCAAATATCTCGGGATAGGAAAGTGCATGGTTCAGTATCTACTCTTAATCCCATTCCATGTTAGTTCTGTAGCTTTAATATTAACTCCTTAAGTATTGCCTTGGCCAAGGACTTCCATAAGTTAATATAAGCCAGATACATATGAGATATGTCCCCTTAATCACTTGGGGTGATGAATCCTCTCTGGACCACTCATTCATCTTCGTATACTTCATGTCATACCCAATAACACCCTACTATAAGCATCCTCGTGATTGGGATCCATTTGTGATGAAATCTAAGTATGACAGTTCACATACAAAATGACCTGGTGTCACAAGTTAAAGGGTTACTTACACTATTGACACATGAGAGTATTTACCATAGACACTTGAGTGAAATACCAAATGGAACTCTCATAGCAGGTCATGTTCAGTGAACTTGTTCAACTAACAAGCACCCATATGTTATCCCAAGTATCTCTATACTTTCAACCTATGAGATCAGTTGCATACATCAAGTGCATGAAGGCTTAACATATGCCAGTCTTTGAGCATTGTCAATGCCCTGTCTTGACAATACAATGACCAGGAACAGTTTTAGAAACACGGCATTGATGCATAAGGATCCTCATAATTGTAACTCCTTACAATTCCTTTGCAATGCTATTGTATCTCATGGGCTTTATCTTCACAAGTCATTTATAACAATTATAACAATACTTATGAAAAAGAAATACCTCAATTGTAATTAATAAACTATAATGTGCAATACATGAATATATAAATAGTGTCTTACAAGCCTAACTAGATTGGCTTGTATGGCTTACACCAACACTCCCAATATTGGTGACTCCCAAGATTCGAACCTTGGTTCTCATCTTGGGGGTTGAAGCCACTTACCACTTCAACCAACCAAATGTTGGTAATTTCATATAATAATAATTTCATATTATTATTTATCACCTCCAATCATGTCTCTTTTTTTTATCTCCTCTTTGACTTTTTATCATATGCAACGTCAATTTGCTTCATCTTTCTAACAGGTTCATCCTTTGATCTGTGTCATATGTGACCAAACCACTGTAAATTATTTTTCTCACCTTATCCTCTATAGGAGCAACCCTAACTTGGAGATGAATATCTTCACTTCTAACTCTACCCTTCCTAGTCTTACCACATATCCATTTTAACATTTGCATCTCGACTACACTCATCTTTTGCATATGTTGCTTCTTGTTAGCCCAACATTGCATATCATATAGCAAAGTAAGTCTTATAGCCGTCATATAGAATTTCCCCTTCAAACTCAAAGGTACGTTGCTATCACACAAAAGTCTTATTGCATTTCTTCACTTAAGCCACTCAGTCATGATCCTATGGTTAACATCTCTATCAATCTCCCCAGTCGTTTTTCTGAATTATCGCTCCTAGATACTTAAAACAATCTGCTACTGGTATCACTTGACCATACATCGAGTGTGATCACTTCTTGATCGTTATTCCTTCTTTTACTAAACGTACTCTCAATATACTCAGTCTTCGATTTGTTCAATCTAAACCTCCAAACTTTTAGTGTTTGTCTCCACGACTCTAATTTGATATTAACTCTTTCTTTAGTCTCATCAACCAATTCAATATCATCTATGAATAGATACACCAAGATATTTCATCTTAAATGCCTTCGATTATCTCATCCATTACTATTTACTATGGCAAAGAGAAAAGATTCAAAGCCAATATTTGATGCACCCCTATTGTAATTGAAAACTCAGCCGTCAATCCACCATAACTTCTTACGTTTGTAACTACTACCTCGTACATATGTGTCTTTACATGGCAGCGTCATACCCTTTGGTTCACCAAGTTTTTCCTTAGTCACTCAGTCTAATACAATCGGTCATCTTATTTCACATCACAATAGGGTCAAGGCACATGTTTGATACTCACCACAAGCAACAGCTTGTATAGCAATGCCATTGAGGGATTCAATAAGCTTTGGATAGCTGATATCAATGTTAATCTTGTGCCCAAACCTTCCACCATTATATCATCACCCCAGCAAAAGACTTCACCCTGTTTCGTAAGAAAAGCAGCATGTCTTGCTCCTAGAGATATGCACTGCGCAGCCAATATTGTCGCAGATTCCAGCAATTTAGGCAACAAAGTGTCTGTTTCAACCCAATCTGATGTATTCGTGTCATGTTCGTATATTTTGTCGTGTCATAATCGTGTTTAAGGTATTTTATATTTATATAAACTTTGATACGTTAATAATTCGTATTATATAGATTTTGAGACATATGTGTCGTGTTCGTGTTATTTTTTCGTGTCGTGTTTTTAATTAATTTTTTCGTGTCGTATTCAATATTGTCAGGTGGCAGTCAGGGGCGGCGCCACAAATATTTCCTCCAACTACCCCTTCACCCCCAGATCATGACATCCTCTAGAATTTCATTCTTCTCTATTTGCATGGAGCAATGAGTAGGTGCAGCAAACCTGTGAGATCTATTCTTTTGACATTCCGTAGCTGCATAATTGATTCCCGACTGCTTCAGATTATCTGGTTCAATATATGGACAAGTTTCATTATGACTCAAAAATTTTAAGATTCGAATCGACTCAATTCGAATTAGCTTAATCCGAAATCAAAACGATTCGTCCAATTAACAAATTTAATTAAAATCATAACTGAGTTGATATCACGAACTAAATAGTATTAACTTAATTACAGAATTGATAAAGAAAAACCTCATCATATAATAATAAAAAATAAATTATTAATGGTATGTTAGTATTTTTTTTTCTTTCTTGAAAATAGGATTTAAAACCAATTTTTTAAAACCAGCAGTTGTGCCTATTTTTCCTTTATTTTCAAAATTTTGCATTAGTTTTTTACTGTCTATATTTTAGATATGTTGCAATTTTTATTATTTATTATTTTATCCGCATAGTGAGTGTGTCAAAAATTAATATTTAAAATTAATTTTGTATAAAAGAAGAAATATAATATGAATATTCAAGTGTAAAAATATAAACATGATATATCATATTACAAAAAATTATTATTTGCTTTTAATGAAAATTATACTAAAATAAATACTCTTAAATATTAAATTTAAAATAATTTTTTAAAAAAAGTAATTTTAATTTATAAAAAAAAAAAAAAAAAAAAAAAAAGCTATAAAATTCTATGAAATGATTCTTACTCCCATCTACTCAAATACTGCAGTGACTTAGAAATGAAATTTGAACTTTGATATTGAAGTTGTTGTGAATTAGTCCTAATCATTTTAATTTCTTAAATATGCTTTTGTTATGTGTTTATAGTATCTAAAATCATTTTTATTAGATTAAACAAATAATGAAAAATTACTTTTTTTTTTTTGTTTTGGGCCAAAAAATTTACTCGTTTTGATAAATAGAAACTTAAATTTTTTGTTAAAAAAAGAACAAATCTCTTTTAATTTCCTTTTACCCGTAATTTACATGTATGTATTTATGTTTGGTGCCATGTAAAAAAAAAAAAAGATAAATAATAAATATTAATTAAAATAAAATAAAATAAAATATATTAACAAATTTAAATATTCACCCGCAAACAAATAATACACATAAGAAGGAGAAGCATCGATTAGTTGAGGATGGCCCTTTGATTTCACAGCTTAAAATTCTCCACCAACAGAAAGGAGAAGAAAAAACTAAAAATAAAAAGCCATGAGATTTCAGATTTGGTAAACACTAAACAGTCGGCCAGTAAACACACAACAATACCCAACCGTCAAAATAATACTAATAATAATAATAATAATAATTATGTAATAATAATAATAATAATAATAATAACGAAGCTACGGTTGTCCAATTCCTTTCAGTTTTGGCTTTGTTGCGAAGTCAATTAAGGGGGAAAAAAAAAAAAAAAAAAAAGCCATTCACCATACCTGAAAAAAGTTTTTTTTTTGGATAATTTCTGAAAAAAGTTTTTGAGTTTTGAGAAATGGGCAGATCTATGATTGAGGAAAGCAAAAGGAGAGGATGAAAAGAAGAAGAAGAAGATGTTAGGGTCAGTGCAGTTGGGAGCGGCGGCTGCGTGCGTGGTGGTGTTGGTTCCGATGGGGATGGCTGGATGGCATTTGAGCCGAAACAAGATGCTCTTTTTCAGCGGTGCCCTTTTCATCTCTCTCGCTGTCTGCGTTCATTTGACTCCCTATTTCCCTTCTGTTTCTGATTTCGTTACCTCCGTTTCTTCTGTTGCTGTCTTCGATGACCGCATTTCTTGCATCAATCTGGTTAACGATATTTCTTGGGAGGTCAAGCCCAACGCTTCTGCCCGCGATTCCAACAACACTAGCAACCGTTCTTCCTCTGTCGATTTTTATGATAAGCGCTGGGATTGGTCCAAATCCCCAAAGCTCGACGCTTGCGACTTTCAGAAGTTGTCTAAATCCGATGCTTCCGATTTGCTAAACGGCTCATGGGTGGTGGTGGCAGGTGATTCGCAAGCTCGATTGTTCACCCTCTCTTTATTAAATTTGATTTTGGGTTCCGAATCCGAACGCATGGATTCAGTTAAAGCTGATTTGTTTAAGAGGCATAGCGATTACAGCATTTTACTTGATGGAATTGGTATGAAATTGGATTATGTTTGGGCGCCTTATGTTGTAAACTTGACCAATTCGATGATGGGTTTTAAGACCAAAAAGAGTTACCCTGATGTCATGGTCATGGGGGCTGGTCTATGGCACATGCTTCATGTCACCAATGCATCAGATTATGATTTTGCCTTGCGAATCTTAAAAAGTTCTGTGGTGTCTTTGTTGCCATTTTCACCTGAGTTAGGCATGAATGGACCAGTAACTGGTTCCGTGGCCATTAAGTCACCCCATTTGTTCTGGCTGGGTATGCCGATGCTGATCAATGGGATGTTGAATACAGAGGAGAAGAGGAAGAAGATGAGTGATGCAATGTGGCATGCATATGATCGAGCACTTGGCGACAGTAAGCTATTACGCCAAACCGGTGGCCCTCTGGTATTGTTGGACATCCAGTCATTGAGTTGGAATTGTGGGCCGCGTTGTACACTTGATGGTATGCATTATGATGGAGCTATCTATGAGGCTGCCGTTCAGATCATGCTAAATGCATTGCTTATTGAATCTCATCAGAGGCTTTGAAGCCGCCAACAGTTTTTCTTCTCTTGAATCTCTTCTTTGCAGCTTTGAATCTCATCACAAGCATTTAACCCTTGAGAGGGAGGCTCGATTCTTCTTGGCCATCTCGAATCTTTGATGCTTGCCAGGTTTTTCCCTTGGCTTTGGATTAATACACAAGTAAAATTTCTGTGTATGTCGAATTTCTTTTTTGTTTTTTTGCTGTTTTATTTTTCATATGTTTGAAAACCAAATATTCACTGGCTTGTATACTATAGTCTGATGACACTGTGTATGATTCACATCCAATTTTGTTGTGACCAACTTTGACAGTTCTGTACAATATTGGACACTTTTGTTTTCCTTTTGCAATATAAGCAGCAGCAGTGATCTTGATGATTTCCTCCAGTATGATTTAATGACATAGCTTTTCTGAATTGGATTTTGTAGTTTGTATGACATTTTTAAAAGGAATGTTCATAGAAGTAGATGGTCATTTCTTGTTTGTGTTTCTTCTGATACTACTTGAATCTCCTTATGTTTTAGTTTTTGCAGACATGCATTGTATTTGTATATGATGTGCAGGGATTAAAAAAAAAGCGTTTGCGTAGCGATGTCATGACGGTTAGTACCATCTGTCACTGTCGAAATTCTGTGCGAATAAAATTTACATTCATAGCGGTCCGTTGCAGCTGAAAAAAAACATAGTGTAGCTAAGACTGTTTTCTCCATCCAAAATCTTATATAAAAGGCATTAAATTTTTTCATCAGACATTGAAATTTATTGAAATCTATAACCCTCTTTAAAAGTTATCCCCAAACTCAACCAGATTGCTTAATTTGGAATTTAAAAGCATGGTTTAAAGAACAACTCAGCTTTGAGATAAATTAGGATTTAAGGGTTAATTAGGGCATTGCCATGCTTTGGGTTAGTTTTGACTTTTTACTTATGCTTTTAGGGGTGAGGAGAAAAAAGAACAGAGAGAAAGAAGAGCTCTGTGATCGGAAGAAAGAGAAAGAGAAAAATAGAGAAGCAAAGAGGAGGAGAAAAAGAAAGGAAAAGAGAAAAAGGAGGAGAAGAAGAGAAAGGGTGCTTGGGCATTGGTTTTCTCTGATTTGGGGCTATTTCGTTGGAGCTCACAAGGGATTTTGCCCTACCAATTTATTATTCAGATTTGTTGGGTTTCTGGTTTTACTTGGGGTTACTGATTACGAAGAAGGTTTAGGAGGTCTTCTGCTGTCGCTAACTCGGATGATTCTGATGTCATTGTCGTCTGCGAGGTCTGTCTTCACATTCTCTCCTGTTTCTCCCCATATATTCTATTTCACGGTTTTGTTTTTCGAACACATTCGATTCTAGGGTTGTGTCTTAGGGTTTTTCTTTTCCTTTTTTTTTAATTTTATATTGAACGAAGTTAATAAAATGTGGATTTTTTTTTTTCTTTTCGGCTGCAGATATCCAAGATAGAAGAGTTTCAATAAGGAACTGGAATGCAAAATTTGGGTTGATATTCATGAATTCTATCTCAAGGATGGCAAATAATTGCCCGGCAAAAAAGGTCCCTTTTTTGTTTTATTTTCAAATATTATAATTTCAAATGTTGTTTGTTATTTCTGTTGACCTCTTTTTTAGTTTACATTTTAAGTTTGACTTAACGTACTCAATCTCTAATATGTACAACAAGGGTGTTTGTTTTAACTGAGAAAGGAATTTTCATATTTGTGTTATGTTGTTTTCTGGTTGATCCATTTTCCTGCAAACTTTTTTTTTTTTTTTTTTTTGTGTTTGCTAGAGAGTTCAAGTTGTTGGGTCATGTTTGTTGTTCATTTTTTCCAGTATCAGTAGAATCGCTATAATAAAAGAAAGCAGAGGTTAATTTGTTATTCATTAGTTGTTGGATCATGTTTGTTGTTCATTTTTTTCAGTATCAGTAGAATAGCTATAATAAAAGAAAGCAAAGGCTAAGATAGAGGGACTTTTTAAGCCCTTTTATCTTAAAAAGAGTTTGCCTAGGTAGAAAAGTTGTGTGTTTGACTTAAGGTGCCTCACCCGAAGTGGTAAGAGGTATTATAGTTGATTTGCTTTATGACTTAGCACCATGACACAATGGCCAAAACTCCTTGCCCCAAATTATACATGGTATTCTATATTGAGCTTAGTGTACGGATTTTTTAAAAATTAATTTGGTTGATGAGTTTGTTCACCACTGTTATTGAATTTCAACCAACATAAGTAGATTTACAAAAGTTGGGAATATTTGTTATCTGTATCCTCTAGTTTTTATGAACATTTTGAGCAAATTATACTATATCATTAAAGCATTGGGGTTGTAATATTAAAGCATTGAATTTCAACCAACATAAGTAGACTTACTAGGCATGCCTCCTCGCGTCTATGTTGGAGGGCTTTCTCCAGCAGCAAATGAACAGGTTTTACTCTACACTTATTGTTAGTACAATTATTGTTATGTTTGCATTTCTTGCTGGAACTGATCCTAAATATTATATTACAGTCAACCGTAACTTTTTTTAGCCAGGTTATTGCTGCAATTGGTGGAAACACTGCTGGTGCAGGTATAATGAGAATTTTTTTGATCTATTGCATGATTGACTGCCTGCCTTATTTCTCTACTTTGCTCATTCATTCCCTGTTACATTCACATGATGCTGTTGTTAACTAAGAAGCTTGCTTTATATAATTTTATTTTTATTCACTCTTTAAATTTGTTGCATTACATTATTTAAATGTTCATTTTTTACATGTCCGCGGCGAAGCGCAGGCATCCCTCTAGTATAAGTAAAAGTCAACATTTATAAACCCAAAACAAGAAAGAAACAACAAGTCAAATATCAGCCTCAATCAAGATCAAGAAAATGTGATTTTGTATTAAAAAAATAATAATTAAAATGACCTATTTGATGTTTAAATTTTTACAAATACTTCGAAGAACTTCAAACACCCTTCCATAATCATTCCATCTAATTTTGAAAATTGAGAGGAAAGCGAAATACTCTCTTAAGTGTGATAACAGGAAGCATTGTAACAAGTGATCAGGCAATGATGAGCAATGAATTGACAATGATGAGCTATGCACAGGGCAGCACGAGGGAGGAGGGCTCAGAAGGAATGAACAAGTGACCGTTAGGGATATCCGTAATTTTTTAAATATTAAAATCTGAATCCACTTAATTTATCCAAAATTTGAATCCGTTACTATCCGAATCCGCATTCGATTTAAAGAGCAATGTCCGTCGGATATCCGAATTTGCTAAATATCCGAATTTATTAAATCAACTATTTTTAAAAAAACTAAAATTAAAAAAGAATTAAATATGTAAATAGATATTAGATTCGGATATTCGACACTATCCGAACTAAAATCAAAGCGAATTTGGATAACGGATATTCAATGTTTCATATCCGAATCCGTTGCGGATAATAAATCTAATATCTGAATTTGTAAATTATCTGAATCCACAAAAAATGGATCGGATAGTTTCGAATTTTCAATTTTTTACTATCTATTATCATTCCTAACTTTTGCTCCTAGATCAAAGATTGAGCTGCAAACATTTGATGGTAACAACCCTAGAGGATAGGTTAAAAAGTGTCAAAAATACTTCACCATATTTGTTATTACTGAGCAACAAAAGTTGAAAATAGCAGCCATGTACCTAACAGGCAAGGCAAGGATTTAAAGTCTAATAATAATCCACTATAAGAAAATGTTCTCGCTGAAAAGTGCATAGCTGCGACAAGAACAAGGGAAGTGAAGCATAAACCGTGGTGAAAAACGACGGATACTCTGAATAAAATACTGATATGAATCTCGATCACCAAATAATCAATGTGTTAAACATGTGGGCAATACAAGCCAATTGAAAAAGTGAAAGGTAAGAAACAACAAATAAATCAAAATACCTTATGCCTCTGTTATCAAAACTGGTTGCAGAAAGAACAAAAAGAAGCCAGACAGAAAGTGGAGGTGTAGAAACTTTGCATTTTTTTTTAAAGTTAACCTAATTAAGTTTTATCAATACTATTATAATAGTATTTTTTTTTTCATTTCAAAAAAAAATACTATTATAAAATCGTTATTGAATTGATGTTACCAGTTAAGTTACACTATTAACTTGAAAAATATATAAAAAAAAAATTAAATAAAACTATTTTAACAAATATAAAATTAAAAATATTTATATCTTTTCATTTAAAAAATATTTAATTATCTATTTTTTTAAAAGAAAAATTACCCATATTTTTGCTTTAAAAAATTCACTCATTATTTCTTTCAAAATAAAAATTTTAAAAAATATTTTTCATTTGAACATGTGTTTTTCTTTTTCAAAATATTAAAAATATATGACATAATAATGATAAGGCCATGACATAACGACAAACATGGGAAGTAAGTTTGAAAATACAAGATTTTAGGAAATAAAATTTTAAATTACAATAATTTGGTAAAAATTTCCATTTTTTTTAATGTTCCAAAATCAAGTTTTTTTTTTTTTTTTTTTCAATTTTTGAATACCTTAACCTTATATTCTTACTTTTTTATGTTTGAAATTTATTTTGTTTTACTTTTTGATAATAAAAAATATGATACGTTAATATTATAAAAATTTTAATTTACAATATTAAATATATAAAATTCAAAAAAAAAAATCAAAGCCAAACAAAAAGAAAATGGAATAGAGGGAGTAATTTTCTTTGTCGTTCTAAATTATATTTATATTAAATAATAATTAAAAATTATATTTATGTTAAAAAGATAAAGTAAAAATTAGAAAAATAAATAATCTAAAAGTTTAACATAAATTAAAAAAATAAATATTTTAAATTTTCCTCCGAAATTAAATAAAATAAACAAAATAAAAAAAATAATAATGGAGGGGTAAAAGGGGATTACCCCCTCCATTGGGGGTCTTCATTTCCCCACTGGGGATGCATTATGCATCCAAATGCACCCCTGATAACTCTGTAAAATAAAATTATTTTACTATATTTTGTGCTTTTAAATTACATAAGTTCTTCTAGTTTAAACTATTAATTAATTGTTTTTAGTAGATTTTTAATTTAATTTATTTATTTTATGTTTCATATAGTTATTAATTTAATGTCTTATAAAATATAATTATTTTACTATATTTTGTGCTTTTAAATTAGATAAGTTCTTCTAGTTTAAACTATTAATTAATTGTTTTTAATAGATTTTTAATTTAATTTATTTAATTTATGTTTAATATAGTTAATAATTTAATTTCTTTTGTAGCTTTGTAGAGTCCTACAACAAAGAGTGAATCAGCTCAGATATGAAAAGTCCAAGCTGGAAGCAGTTACTTGGCCACAAAGTTTTCTTTTTTTAGACTTTTAAGAGCTCTATAAATAGGACCTTAGGATTTTAGTTTTTACCTTCTTAGCTCTTAGCTTTAATTTTCTGAATAAAAGAGCAGCTATCACAATTTTGCAAAAAACTAAGAGTGGTTTTGGAGACTAGAAGACTGAAGATTTGATAACCCTTAGTTTTCTCTTTTTCCTTAATTTTTTTTATTCTCTTATAATTTTATGATATTGAAACTCCTTTGTTTATTGTCAATGTTGACCATGAACTAAATCTCTTTCTAAGATTGCAATGGAACTCAACATGTAATTTGGATTATTTTACTCTCTAGCTTGAATTAATGATATTTGATGTTGTTTATTCAATCTTGTGCTTAATACTTTTAATTGTTTGATCACCAATTAAATTGATTTGTTAACCTAAATACAACATGGAAATGGGAGTTTAGTGTTAGACAGGATTGCATAACACATGCTTCATATTCATTTATTAAGATGAATTGAGTTGCATGTAGGGTAGGAATACACTTACGTGTAATGTGTAACTAATTTTAGAGTCTAAACTTAATAAATTATTCTTTAAATCAATTTTCATAAGAATATAGTTAATTGATTAAAAGAGATATTTTTATAAGATCATCGAAAAATCCTTATAAGTAGATTAGCACTCTAGGTTAACAACTCAAGATCATTAATCAAGTTAAGAGAGTAGGAAAAGTTCATACGAAATATTAAGAGAAATTGTAATTCTAGGCCTTTCTCTATTAATTTAAATCCAATTTTAATTTGCTTTCTTTGTTTATTATTTTATTTAATTTAGCATTAAGTCACAAACTTTAATTAGTTGTTTTAATAAGATTAAACTGTTTTAATTTTAATATTTAACGAATCTAATAATAATTTTTCGTAAAAACGATACTTTAATTTTATTATTTGTTTGTGATAACTTGTACTTACATAATTAAATCTGACAACAACTCCCGATGAGATGCGTTCAATTGGAGGGAATTTCCTCTCCAAAATTGCATTGCACCAAAATCCAAATAGAACCTAAAGGGCACAGCAGCCATCACCCATCACTGCGATTGGATTAGGTGCCTCGGTGTCTGTTATGCTTGCTTTCTATGACTAATACAATTTGTTAAACCTCTAATTACGATTACACAATATAAACATAATATAAAAAAATAGTTAAAATATAATATAATAAAAAAAAAATATAAATATAATATGAATATAAAAATATTTTAAAATTTATATAACACAAATTATTAAAATATGAAAATTTATATAAATATAAAATATTTTAAATATAATTATAACATTAAAAAATACACTAATTCGAATATATGAATTACGAGATTGCATTTTCTATCTTTCCTAGTATTTTTTTTTTAGTTTTTATTTATTTATTTATATTATAAAAGAAAAAGAAAATTTGGTAAACATAGATGCGTATTTCACGAGCTTAAGCTTATTAGATCTTGAATTTGCAAGCTCACACATTTAGTTTCTCTATCTCCACACTCCAGCATTTCTCCGTTTTCTTGTTTGTATAGTAGGCAGGCAGGCAGCTTTGTTCTTGTTCTTCTTCTTGTTGTTTCCAATGGAAAAGCTGGATCACCTCAAATCTACCGTTGCTTCTCTTTCTCAAATCGGGTAGGTTTTCACCATTTCTTTTCTTTTCTTGAAGAATTAACAATAATAGTAATACCAATTTTTGATGATTTCTCAGTGAAAATGAGAAAAACGGATTCATCAACCTCGTTTCCCGCTATCTCAGGTTATATTCAATTCAAACCTTTTCTCTTTTTCTTTATTTCGTTTGTTAGCTTTCAAATTCTGATATTGAAAAAAAATGTCGATTCAAAAAAAAAAAAAAAAAGTGGAGAAGCTCAACACATAGAATGGAGTAAGATCCAAACACCAACTGATGAGGTGGTTGTTCCTTATGACACCTTGGCTCCATCACCTGACGGTAATAATCTAATTTAAATCCATTTAATCAAACAAAAAAAAAAAGGAAAAGGAAAATGGAGATTGCCTTTGATTTGATCTATGACTACATCTAAATGCAGATCCAGTTGAAACTAAGAAGCTATTGGACAAACTTGTTGTCTTAAAGCTTAATGGAGGTCTGGGGACAACTATGGGATGTACTGGTCCCAAGTATGCTCTTTTCTTCCTATCACACACTACCTCTATCTATGTTTTGCATTGCTTAATATACAAACAAAATCTGCTAATTGTTCCTTTGTTTGTTTGTTTTTTCGAAAAACAGATCTGTCATTGAAGTTCGCAATGGCTTCACATTTCTTGACCTAATTGTTATTCAGATTGAGGTCATAAATCTATCTTCCCTCATAAGTTGTTGATTTGCCTTTCTGTTTTATATAACGAGATGCAGCTCAGCTAACAATTGTTTTTCTTTGTTTTGCTCAGCATCTTAATTCCAAATACGGATGCAGCGTTCCTTTGGTTCTGATGAACTCATTCAACACTCATGATGACACATTGAAGGTTTCTTTCTACATTTATATAACCTTTTTTTTTACTTACACCAATTTGTTTTTGTTTTTATTAGAGATTGGATCTAATTTTCATATGACTCTTATTCAATGCAGATTGTTGATAAGTATTCCAATTCAAACATTCAGATTCATATTTTTAATCAGGTTGCTGATATTGAATTTCACCTTCTCAAGATTCAATTTAGACTCAACAACTTAAAAAATAGATCCTTTTCTTGTGTTCTCTTTTCTCTGATTTCTCCCCTCATTTCTTGGATTTGTATAGAGCCAATATCCTCGTCTGGTTGTTGAAGATTTTACTCCATTACCATGCAAAGGCCAGTCTGGCAAGGATGGATGGTAAACTTTTGCTTTATTTACTCTTTTTTTTTTTTCGCTTAATTTAGTCACTCCATTACCATGCAAAGGCCAGCCTGGCAATGATGGATGCAACTATAAATGGTAAACTTGTAGCTAAAGATGAATCGTAATTTTAATGACCCAAATTTTTTTACTTTCATCTGCTGCTCTCATTTCATATGCCTTCAATATCAGCTGTGAATCATCATAGATAATTTTCACTATTTTTTAGCTTCTTAGCTTCACTTGAATTGACTATTTGCCTCTTAACTTGTAAGAACTTCATAATATTTTGAAGCTTTGTAGTGGTTCAGAAAGGGATGGATATATCATAAAGGTTAAGTGGTTAGTTTTAATTCAAGGAAGTATGGGGAATTCATGTGGCATTAATATTTAGAGTTTCGGAATCTGTTTACGGCATTCGGATCTGAGCCATAACCCATTCTTAAGAAAAAATTTAGTTGTGTTTGTTGTTTTCAAAACTGGGCTATAAGTTTATATATAAGATATTTTGTTAAATGATGTATGTTACTCTTATAGTTTAAGGTATTCACAAGATGGTTGAAGAGGGTCAGAGTTTTGAAAATGAAGTATATATGTTAAATGATGAGTTTTTCCCTTCTACTTTAAGGTTCTCTGGATTCTGCACAGTTGTAATGGTGGATGAAGTCATAGGACTATTCATCTCAAATTTGTATCTATAGTTTCTATAATATTCTATCTTTGCACTCACTTGGATGGTTTATAATGACAAGATTTGTTTATTCCAGCTCTTTTAGTTATCTTCACTTCCTGCAGTGATTAGGTTTGAGAATTATTGATGGAGCTTTTTATTTTTATTTTTTTGAATTGCTTATTTGGTGATAATCTCTTTACAAGAGCAAATTTTTCTGGATGAAGGTATCCTCCTGGTCATGGTGACGTGTTCCCATCTCTAATGAACAGTGGCAAGCTTGATGCTTTCTTATCACAGGTTGTGGCTGCGATGCAGTGTGATTTTTTTTTTTCAGAGACATTTGATGTATAAAGTTAGAAATTCTTTTTGGTAATTTATTTGTTTTTCATTTTTCATTACAGGGGAAGGAGTATGTGTTTGTTGCCAACTCAGACAACTTGGGTGCTGTTGTTGATTTGAGTATCCTCATTCTGGTTTCCAATGAACTCAGCTTTCTAGTTGTTAGTCACACACACCCACACACGAATCTCAAGGTTTTTTTTCTGGCAGTTTTTGTCCTTGACAGGTTGCTCTAGAAATCTTAAACCATTTGATCCAAAACAAGAATGAATATTGTATGGAGGTACAGGAAGAGAATTATAAGCTATGTTATTTGGTTTTCTAGCTCTGTGACTATTGCTAATATTACTTTTATTTATGTAGGTTACACCCAAAACCTTAGCTGATGTGAAGGGTGGTACTCTTATTTCTTATGAAGGAAAAGTTCAGGTATGAATGAACTCTTATTTGCTTTTAGAATTTCTTTGTCAATAGTCCCTCCTTTTCTAAACAGAAGTGTATATGAGGTTTTAAAGATAAGCTTCCTATCTTGCTTATAAGCGCCATAGATAGGATCTTGGAGTATAATTACTCTTTCACATGTTTTTATGACGATGACTTGGTAAACCAAATGCATAAACAATCTCGTACTGTCTTTCTAAAACTTTGTTAACAGATTTTCCAATTGTAGAATACTAAATAATTCTTATTTCCTTTTACTGCAACACTAAAAACAGTATGAGTTATGCTTTAATCTCCTTATCTTTAGAATAATGAAAAATCTGGAGTGATTTCTGCAGCAAAGAACTTATTGCAGTTAAATTGGAAGAATTTCAAGCTTAAGCTTTTGTTCTTAGCTTATTGTCTCGGATAGATTTTTTTTTAATGTTTTTTGGATCATGATAGTAATAATTTTTAATCCTTAATGGTGAATCACCAACTGAGAAAAAAAAAAATTTCCTACGTTTTATACAACAAAATTTTCCTCTTCCACATTTGAAAGGAAGAGAAAAGAATGAAATTAGACATTAACTAATACAGTTTTATTTATTTGTGTGATTCAGCTCCTTGAAATTGCACAAGTCCCTGATGAACATGTACGTTATCCATTTCTCCATCTTTGTTTGTCTGTTTGTTGTTTTGCTATTTATTCTTCCACCTCAATTTGCTTTTAACTTTCCTATATTAATTTAAAGGAGATCGTGGTTTTAATTTAGAATTTGACCATAGTTCAGAAGGCAAGTGGACTGCTGGGTGGTGCTTGGGTTGCCACCTATGATAAGCTACATCTAAATATATTGGGGATGTTATTACTACATTATGAACCATCAGTAAATTTTGTAAGAAAGTTGAAGTTCTATGGGGTGGTTGGTAAAACTACTAGACTGAATACCATTGAACAGATAGAAAGTTGGGAGTTTTTGCAAAAGCTTAAGGTTAACTTGGTTGCAGAGATAGAAATATTTGTTGACAGTTAGGATTTTGTAAAGGAGTATGGTATAGGATTTAGATTTAATGAAGAAATCAATGTTTAGGAGTTGTTCTGATTTTTTTACTGTAACTATGGGCAATAGTTTGAGCAGTGAGGTAGTGTTAACTGCCCAGAACAACGAGCAAGTTTTATTTTCCTTGTCTGTTTCTGGTCCTCAAAAGCCTTCCCTTTGTAAACCAAACACCAAAGCCTTCTTATCTTTTCTCATCCAGTTAAACCCTAAATTGACAAGTTCCTGCCGACCATATTACTAGATTTTTCTCAATTTAATGCAATCCCTTTTCTTGTCCTGATGCCAATTGACCTCTAAAAATCCTATTCCTTCAAGGACTTGAGGTTCATGACTTGAAACTAGCAAGGCTAAACAACTCCAAAGCTGTAAATTTAGACTTAATGGCATAAAACAACCCAGAATAATAACAAATTTCAAGTAAAGAGTCGAAATTGAGGAAAATTAAAAATTTAAAGAATATGTGGGTGCTTGTTTTGGGCCATACCCGATGTGCCCATTCTGACACAGCATGATATCGGCAAGTGCACAAGATCTGGTGACTGTATCAACCATGGCTGCTTGGCGATGGTTTCTGTTAACATTTGTTGTGGTGTTACTGATAGATGTCTGGTAACACAGGTATCTTTGATTGCTGGGATTAGAAGAAAAAGAGAGGTGGAGACTTAAAGGGGAGAGAAAGGGAAAGAAAACTTGATTGGTAATGATATGAGAACTGTGTTAGCTAACTTATGGAACCTTGGACATGGCTATTTGATGATGAGTTTTGTTGTTATTGTCTGCGGTGGTAATGATAGATCTTTGATGATAAAATTTGACAAAAGATACCTTGGTAGGGTAAGAAGAAAATGGATGGGAGAGAGAGGGAGCCTTCTTTCGCTATGAGTTTAAGAGGATTTGTTGTTATTGTTTGGATGGTGGTACTGATAGATTTCTTATGGCAAAGTTAGATAAAGGATACCTTGGTAGAGTAAGAAGTAAATGAGGGAGGGAGGCAGGGAGAAACATTGTTACCAGAAACGTGGTACAACTTTGGTTGTGGTACAGGTTTTGGGGACAGTGCATGCCACTTGGTTATTTTATGGTACAGTGGTGTCATTCTTCATTGGTTCGTTACTTTGGGTCCCCGAATGCTATAAATCATTATTAGTGTCATGTTTACTTTGAAAAAAAATATAAATGTTTTTTTCATTACACAAGTGTATTCTAATCTGAATATGTAAGTTTCTAAAATAACAATGGTAAATTTTAGTAGTAACCTATTTCCTCTTTATTCTCCAAATGATGTGCCAGCCAACTTATATTCTCCAAATGTCAATTAGTATTTTACAGGCTTTAAGATTATATTTTTCTTCTATCATTTAGGCTTGACCTATAAATACCTACGTTAATTCACTTTCTGGTAGTTTGGATAATGAAATATTGAGGCTTTTGCTTATGATATATTAAGACTTGGATATTTTTAATATTTGATATGTGAATATTTGAGATTTTGGGAGTTTCTACTGTGCTTTTGGAGAACTTTTATTGAGATTGTCAGATTCTCTCTCATGTGTTTTCATTTGAGAATATTTTGTTCTGCACCACTTTCATACACTGAAACACTGACAAAGATAACCTTTGTCAGGTATGGCTGACATGATTCGCTCTTTGTAACAGGTTAATGAATTCAAGTCTATAGAGAAATTTAAAATTTTCAATACAAACAATTTGTAAGTCGCGCTGCCTTAAAATGTTGTAACTGCTTATTGGTTTAGAACTAATGATTTATTTACAGGTGGGTGAACCTGAATGCAATTAAGAGGCTCGTGGAAGCTGATGCAATCAAGATGGAGATCATTCCAAACCCTAAGGTTGTATCTTTTTTTCTTTACTATGTTGCCTCCGGTAGAATTCTGATTTCCAAATAATAAATTTGGCTGCAGGAGGTCGATGGAATCAAAGTTCTTCAACTGGAAACTGCAGCCGGTGCAGCAATTAGGGTATAAATTGTACCGATTATGGTTATGATGTATTAAAATGTTAAAAAAAAAAAAAATGGTCTAACTGTGTTATTTGCATGTGTGAACAAGTTCTTTGATCATGCTATTGGTATCAACGTACCTCACGATTCCTTCCAGTGAAGGCAACGTCAGATTTGCTTCTTGTTCAGGTTATTTTCTTCTTCCCCTAACATTGCAACCCTGGATGATAATATGAACCTCCCTCAACACGTCCTCATATTTTCTTTTGCAGTCTGACCTTTACACCTTAGTTGATGGCTTTGTTATCCGGAATAAAGCTAGAGCAAATCCTGCAAACCCATCCATTGAAATGGGGCCTGAATTCAAGAAGGTTGTATTATTCGTGTCGATCTTGTGCTTTTTATATGGATGCTATTCCCATAATGACCTTGATATTTTTTAATTTGCTTAACAGGTTAGCAACTTCTTAAGTCGATTCAAGTCAATCCCAAGCATCATTGATCTTGATAGCCTTAGGGTGACTGGTGATGTATGGTTTGGTGCTGGCATTGTTCTCAAGGTATTTTACACCCTCCAACTGTCATTTAGCTACTTGTATGTTTTAATGTTTTGCCTTCACTTCCATATGGGCTAATATAGGAAGCAATCAGCTGGCACTTTTGGTGAGATTGAATATTGTCCTGATTGTATGCGGTGACCTTGAAATTTAGTTTAGTAGAATTTCCCTCTATTTGGATCCTTTTGATGAAAATATAGGTCCAAATACCAGTTTGTTCCTGAATATTTCTGGTGGCGTCTAGGTCTCTAGTTTAGTTACTGGAAGTAATTTTGCAAAAGTAAATAATGCTGTGAATGGTTATAAATTATTGATCTATAGTCATGGATCTCCAATTTTATAATCTTGATGGATGTTAAATATATATGGTTATTATGGTGTCTAATATGATGTAATAAATTTAAAAACTGATTGTTGCCGATGTTTGCAACGATGGCAATTGAAAAAATGTGGACAATTGTATTGGTGCTTATTGTTTTAATTAATTCATTTGATACTTCATCTGCTACAAAATCCAGTGACTGGATGATCAAACTTTGCTGTAGATATGGCTTATCTGAAAGGTTTAAATATTATGCTTGTAGTTTTTCCTCTTGACACTTTTCTTTTTCTTTCTGGATGGATTTATTTTCTTTTTCAGGGGAAAGTGAGTATTGCTGCAAAACCTGGAGTACAGTTGGAGATTCCTGATGAAGCTGTAATTGAAAACAAGGTAAACACTGGGGATGAGGTCTTTCAGATCTGGTAATATTAGACATGACACGGAAAAAAACAATTTAAACACGACACGATACGATATGATATGAAAAAGAAACACAAATATAAATACGACACAAATACACGAACATGTCAAAATCTATATAATGCGTCAAAATTTATAAAACACCTAAATACGATTATGATATGAAAAAAATATATGAATACGATATAAATACACGAATTGCCAGCCATTACTGGGATTGGTTTTGTTTTGCTAATTGGCTGTAATTTTTGTGCCTAGGAAATCAATGGCCCCGAAGAGTTCCCGGTTAAATGTTGAATGTTGAAGATTGACGTCTGGTTTTGGTCTTGCAATGTTTACGCATGTATGTTGATCGAAAAATAAAATAATGTACTTGTATCTGCTTTTTGTCTTGCGGAAGTTTCACCGAGTTTACTATTTTTTTTTTATTTTTTTGTGCTCTTGTTCTATGGTTTTGTTCTCTCCTATATACTTTCTACATTAGTAAATGATAATTTCGCCGTTTTTACAAAAGCCTTTTCATAAGAGGTGTCGTTGAGTAGGATTAGGCTCACACAAAATTTTTATTTTGGCTTTACCCAAGTCTGGTAAGAGCTTGATATGAAAGCTTGTTTTATTATTTAAAAATATATTAAATAAAAAATATTTTTTAATTAAATATAAATAAAAATTGATTTTTATTAAATAAATAGTAATCCAAGTCGGATTGGATCATTTGGATTACAAAAACTTTTATTTAGATCCGGTCCAATTCAAGTCAGGCTTATCAAGCTAGGTAGGTAGCTTGACTCGTGGACAAGTTTTATTTTTCAGTAATAGTATCATTTCAAAATAGATTTTTCAATTTTGACTCGAATTCGAAAAATCTGACTAATCCATTCGAATTTGATCCGACCCAATTTGATCAGAAAAAATCAACAACCCAAGCTCGACTAATTAGAACTCAAAAATGATCCGAACTCGAAATGACCCGAACAATTAACCTAAAATGATTTAAACTTAAATTTATATAATTTTATTTTTAAAATATTAATTTAATAAAAATAATTATTATAACATAAATTATTAATTTATTTTAATTTTATAACTTGCAATTATCATTTTGGAGCATTATAAAACACGCAATTATCATTCAGTATGTATAAATTGATCATATATTTATTTTTTTCTTTTTATGTAAAATAATACATTAACTATACATCTACATGTACAGCACAAGATCTATGATTATTGTATTATTATGACAATTCTTTTATCATGTGATTATTGAAATTATTTGAATTGTTATTGTTCTTTATTATTTTTTTTGTTTGGTAATGAAATGCAAATATTGTTAAAATGATTATTTTTAATCATTTTCGATGCTTTGATTAATGCTTGGGAGTAGGAACAAAGCCATTGCTCAAATGATTTTCGTTTTGAAAATTAGTGTCAATAATTCTTAAACAAAGAATATTACACTAACATATTAATCTTTCAGTGATAAATTAGAGTACTTGGAATAGAAAAATAGAAATAAACTCTGATAACACGTTAAAATAATCTTTTATATATATATATATATATAATAATAATCTCTTAAATAAATTAATAAAATGATACATCCATTATAATAATCTTATAATAAGATTTTAAAAAATTATATATTTTAAAAGTTATGAATATATTTTTGATAATTTTATAATATCTTTTATCGTTATACATATTATTTAAAACAGAAGTCTTATTTTTATTTTAAAAGTTTTAAAATAAAGATATTATTTTTATTTTAAATATATAATCTACTCTCATGTAATTTAAAATAAAGTTCATAAAATAGTTTGTTAATAATGATAAGCATATTTTATCATAATGATTTATATGTTACGTTATAATAATATCTTATCATGTAATTTACATCAAATTATATAATCTCTTATCATTATAATTATACATGTCATTGTAGAGTAAATTTGTTGTTTTTAATTTTAAATATATAATCTCTTAAATCTTATCATGTAATTTTTTAAAAGTATATAAAATAAGTCATTGATAGGTATATATATTAATATAATGATTTGCACATTATGTTATAACAATACATTTACAAATATGTGAATGGATTAAAATAACGATTTTATGTATACAACAATACTCGTTTAAGTAAAACGAATACTCGAATGTGAAAAGTTATCAATTATGCTCAAACCCAAAAAAATTAGATCAGATAGATATTTTAAATTAAAATTAAAATTACAATTATAATATCTATATTTATTTTTAAATATTATTTATTTTTTATATTTTAATAAAATTGTAATTGGATTTGACTCAATTTGATAATTTGTTTAAATTTGATCTTATTTGATTCTAAAATTAATAAATTGAACTCAAATAACTTGAACCCAAATAACCCTAGTGTCAAACTTGATTGGCCTAAATCCGAAATAATCCGAACCATAATGACTCGAATCCGAATGATCCAAACTTGAATAACTTGAGTGTCAAACCCTGAATGACCCGAACTAGGAATGGCTCGAACGAAATGACCCGAACTCAAAATAATCCAAACTCAAGAATAATCCAATAATTTAAAAACCCAAATTAGCCCAACCCAGAACCAACCCGACCTCTGTTTTCAAATTATAAAACGTGTTTCAATTTTGAAAATATTATGTTTCCCAAACCATAGGACTTCAAAGTCCTTAAAAAAAAATAAAGTCAAGCAAAAATAATTCTTTTTGGCCCTCTCCTCTCTCTTGAATGTCTTTCACATCTACTAATTCCTTCCTAGGCTGAGCATTCGGTTGTTTCGGTTCAACAACACTGATAATTGATTATACTGACTAAACCCATAGAATCGACTGACATAAAGGATCATAATCGAACCGAACTTAATCGGTTCAGTCAGTTATTTTGGTTTTCATGTCTATAGTTTTGGAAGAGCCACAAGCTAGGGTGGAATTTTATCAGATAAGTTATTGTTTTGCAACAGCCTTCAAATTCACAGCAACAATTTAGAATATAAAAGAAAACATTAATATCCAAGAAACAAAAATAAAAGATGAATGGAATTATGCTACTTCAAAGCATTCATCTTGAGAAACTTAAACTTTGCTTAGAAACAGGCTTTCTAGATGAAACCAAAATAACAGGGGGGAAATCAGACAAGGAAAACAAAATGTTTTGTCTTCTTACACTAAGCGAAGATTGGTGAGATTTTCTATCGTCCCAGACAAAGTTCTTGATAAGGACTGACTTGGAGCTCCCTTGAAAAAAAAACCCATTAAAATGATAAACAACTAAACTATTCGATCTTAAATGTACAATATTTTCAAAACAAACAAACATTAAAAAGAGAAAGAAAAAAAATAGGAGTGAACGAGATACCTTAAGAGAGAAAGGAGGCGGCTGGAGGCTGTAGGGGCTGGTCTAGTTGGAGGCGCACGATCGAGTTAGGGTTTCTAAAGGAGTGAAGATTGAAGAAAGCTAGAAAGGGGAGTGAAGATTGAAGAATTTTAGATTGGGTTAGGGTTTGCTATAGGGGATCGACTGAAAGAAAGAGTGAAGAATCAAGAATCAAGATTGAAGAAAGTTAGAATTAAAAAGGCTGAAAAGGGACGGGCCGACGGGCTTAAGTTGGGTTTGGGATTGGGAAGAATTTGACATTTGGGTATGTTGGGTAATTGGGTTGGATTTAGTCATTTGGGTATTTTGGGTTGGATTTGGATTTAATTTAAATATTATTAATAATTTTATTTATTTTAACTAAACCGATTCGATTTAATCGGTCGATTCGGTTTACAAATATTAAACCGCAAATTGATCAATTAAACACGTTTTAACCGAACAAGCCAACTGATGTTATCGTAAACCGATAAAACTGAATTGAAAAAATCGACTTGTGTCAGTTTTTCTGGTTTAGTCAATTTTTCGACTTTTTTGTACACCCCTATTCCTTCCAATTTTGTTTTAAACTGTTTAATAAAATCTCATCATTTCTTTTCCAAATATCGTTTCATCTACATATATCGTATGTATGGTCACAGCTAGAGTTAAGTAGTGAACTATATGACAGACAAACAGACACAAGGAAATTGAACAAAATCCAAATCCATTAAACAATGCATGTGGTCAAATGCCGTCCCCTCCCTCCTCATTCACACCTTTATTACTTTCTTGCAAAACCCTAAAAGCATTAACAAGAGCTCTCAACCCTTTGTCATTTTGGACCTACATTAGGAACATGACGCAAACATTAACATCAATGAGTAAAGAAATATAGAAAAGCATTATGATAAACACAAAAGCCAACACCACCTCAATATTCAAGCACTTGAAATCATTCATACACCTTTTAGACAAGAAGCTCCTTTAAATCATATGCCTAGCTTCCTAAGCACATTCTATCAAAGTCATATAATTCACCTTGCTTAACCAGAATTACCCTTTTCTCCTACGATATATATCAAGCAAGAAACAAGAAACATGCGACAAAAATAGTATGTTCCCATATTTACCCAAGTTAAAAGCATCTATTGGAAATGTACCACTTCCCAAGAAGTTTATTGCAACCAAATTTGACAGAAAATAAAACGTTTTAGAGATTATTTAGTATGTTTATCTTTCCAATAAAAAGATCTCTTCAAGGTGGAGGGAACAAAAAGAGCACAAAGGACTTGCTCAAGACTTAATATGCAATGATATATTTTAAAATTGCAAAATAAATGTAATTTGGCAGCAAGTCAAGTTAGGCGTAGTTACCATGTTCAGAATTATGCTTCAATAGAAAGTCTTGCTCTCAACTCTTCTGTCACAGCATCAATGAACTCCTCAGTGTTCACGTACTGATCCCTAGCAAGCCTGTAGCATTCATGTGAATGTCACAACAATGATATAACACATATGCATGCATCCAAGTGAACATACGCCGAACATGAGTACCCACTGGCACACAAACATATCATATATATGTATACTTATTTGTAAGTTAATAGACCATATATATCTTGTAAGCTATTGTCATTTAAACTGCATAAAACATGTTTGACAAATACTTACTTGGAGCCATGAATGATAAGTGCGAGATCTTTTGTCATTTTCTCAGATTCTACAGCTTCAATACAAGCTGCCTCTAGTTTCTCAATGAAATCCAAGAGTCTAGGGTTGTCATCCAATTTCGTCCTGTAAAGAACATAATTATAATTCCTAGTCAGTAGTTCTAGTAAACATTTAAATACTTTCATTCAATACCAACACAAAAGAAAAATTAACAAGTGCTATTACTACCTGTGTGCAAGTCCACACGTCCAAGCAAAGATAGATTCTATGCTGTTTGTGCTGGTCCACCACCTTTTTTGGTGAACTCTGTAATGTCGTGTAATAGTACCATCAGCAACTTCTGCTTTCATTGTCTTCCTATCTAGGCACACCTAAAACAAAAACCAATTTTTTTTCTCAAGTAGGGTACATTTGGTACATAAGATGAGGAGCAGAATAGGATAAAAATCATGTCATCCCATATTTGGTATTCATCTTGAGAGGAGGATAGGATGACTAATCCTATGAGTCATCTCCTAGTATAGGATGACTCAATACCATGGAAAAGGGTAGGAAAAATTTACTTCTATGATAATAACAAAAATAACATATCCTACTTTTATTAAATTATTCAACCCTACTTTTAATTAATCCACTTACTTACCTATTTTATCTTATCATCTTCATTATCCAATGCATTAAACACAATAGTAGTTTATTATATATAAAATTATTATAGCTAAATATTAAAAAAGACCCTGAACTATGTCACTTTTTTTAAATAAGTCTTTATACTTTTATTGTATCTAAATAAGCCCTTATACTTTGACTTGTACCTAAATAAACCCTTATTTCAAATGAAATGTTGATTTATGTTAAGGATTTATTTAGGTATAAATTAAAGGTTAGGGGTTTATTTGGATACATGTTAAAGGTTAAGAGCTTATTTGGGTATAAATTAAAGATTAAGGGCTTATTTAGGTGTAATAAAAGTATAGGGGCTTATCTAATAAAGAAGTAAACTTTGGGGGCTTTTTTATTAGTTTAACCAATTATTATTGCCACTGGCAAATAAGAATATTAAAAAAACTATTGACATGAGATATACCAGCACAGATGTCATCAATCAAAGAGATCCAAACCCTACAAAAAGCAATTTAGGTTTTGTTACCAGACCAATAAAGCTTACATGCAACAAGAATAATGCACATCAAATTTCAGAGGCATTATGGCCTTAAACTTCATCAAATTGTGGCTGAAACTGGAACATTCTTTGCCTACTACTAGTTTATAGCACAAACCTTGAACTAAGAAATCACTCTGGACATCACCATCGTAGTTCTTGCATGCCCACACGTAACCTTCTTCACTCTTTAGAGCATATGACACCATATCATCAATTAGATGGTGTTCATACCTTCAATTAAATTATCTGGATCAATATTATGAATATGAAGAATATTAATGTCAGTGAAACAAAAAAAAAATCCATACTCACCATATCCAGCAGTCTCATATTTTGATTTCCAGTTAGCCTCATAAACCTCTTGAAATACGTCTTTAAGTCTCTATTGAATAAAAAACATGTTTATAGAAGTCAAAACTGAAAAAAAGAAAGTGCTTGCATGATTCAAAATTAGAATGCAGTAAGCAAGTTGCATACCTTCCATCATACTTCTTAAGAATAGTATTTTTTGTACTAAGATAAAGAGGCCATTTTTTCTGATAAGCAGTTTTCATAGAGGCCTCCGCAAAAGTATGAATGGACTTCATCCCGAAGTCAAATGTAAAGCAAAAGAAGTCAGACACAACTAGAACAAACAAATTTGGCTTCAAGAATACCAACAAAAGATTTATAGATTGAGACCTCATCTGTGTTATACATGGCCAATGAAACTCCTACATGACCTGTGAAGTTGAAAACTACGAACTCTATCTTCTCATCTTGTCCATATGGAACTGCAAATAATGGCAATCAATGAACTAGCTATCCATGAATCAAGTGCTGAAAATTAGCAATATCTATTACCATAAGCAATGGAATCTTAGGAATCATCAAGCAAAGAAAAGATTTTACCAGAAACAAGTTTAATTTTCCCAGCTCCTTTAATGACAGTGCCAGTTGCTTGATATTGATCACCAAAGGCATGTCTTTAAATGCATATAGGCTTTGGCTAACTTGATGAGACAAGAAGTCAGTGTAGCTTCATATAAATGTAGAAAAATAAATAAACAAATAAGACATATACAAATGCAACATAAAGAAAGACTGAATACCTAAGACCAGTTGGGGGACATTTTTGCAAATAATTGGTTCTCTAAAGACAGTGCCTTAAAGGTTACACCAGCCAAAATAGCTAATTATGAACCATCACAAATTAATAGGAAAATTTTTCTAGAAAGAAATGAACGCATTAACACTAACCATTCAAAATGTTCCTAATTGTCCTATTAGGACTCTTCCACATCTGTTTCCGTTAAACTCCTTAACACGAGCTTCATCTGGCAATCACCAATACCATATTTTAAGAACTTGCCCAATTTCAAGATTTGATGAATACCACCATTCCAGTAAGAATCTAAATTTCACTAGTTCAACAAGTAAATGCATGCTTTTTTTCAATAAGAAATTCAATCATATTCAGCCATGTATACCTAGAGTGATAGTAGCACACTTGATGGCTACATTGTACCTAAAATAAGAACCAGAAGCACTAGAGATCAACAGGAGAAGAAAACTCTGATAACACAATGCTAGTACATTGACCCAATAATTACCATGTATTCAATAACAGATATTATGATGTTGAGAAGGAAAAAAAACGTAGGTATAAGAACCACATCTGACTGAAAGATACAGCCATTAATACCAAAAGCAGGATCAAGAGCAAGATGCAGGTTCCTAACTGCTTTATTTTTTTTGATACTCTAATAAACCAAAAATACGATTCACAGTAGAACAAAAAGATGCAAAGAAAAAGAATAACATATAAATTCCTATCATGGTAGATGAAGAGAATAAGCAGGAAAGACTATGGCCAGACCAGTATGCTAATAGAAAGATGGGGGCAGATGGAGGAATTAGGAACAACAGCATTGATTTAATATAATACAAAGATATATTTGTTGTGCGGAACTAGATCGATATTACTAAAACCGATTTAAACACAGTGAAATAACACAGATTTTTACGTGGTTCAGCAAGTGTGCTTACATCCACGGAGGAGGAGCTTGAAGCTTTGTATTAATGGAGATGGAGTACAAACAAATACAGAATTCAAGGTGCAATACAAGCACTGAACTCACAACTCAACACAATACCGAATTTACTCTATAAATTAAGAGTAATTGCTTCAACTCTTAAACTCACACTAATTTTTCTCTCTTACTCTACATGGCTATTTATAGCCAAAATATCAAGGTGTGAACACCATCAAGTGGCAGCCACCATAGCCACCATCCACCACCTATCTTGGTGGGAACACATTGCAAGTGGTAGCTAAAGTAGCCACCATCCATTTGCAAGTTGTAGCTTCCATTATTGGTGGTGCAAGTGGTGCAAGTGGTAGCTCCATTAATGGTGGTGCAAGTGGTGCAAGTGGTAGCTCCATTAATGGTGGTAAGCCACCATAGGTGACTTTGAGCCATATTGAGCCATATTCTAACAATCTCCACCTTGGCGAAAATCCACAGAGAGAATTCACAGATCAGAGCTTCCTCCTTCAGATGCTTTAAACTCGAGAGATATTGATCAATTTCAAACAATGTTGAAACTTGATCCCAGAAACTAATTTTGTTAGCATATCAGCGGGATTATCTGCAGTCCCGATCTTCTGTAGTAGAATGTTTCCTTGATCTACTATTTCTCGGATAAAGTGGTAGCGAATATCAATATGCTTGGTCCGACTGTGATGAACTTGGTTCTTAGCTAGGCAAATGGCACTCTGACTATCGCAGAAAACATCTACCTTTTTCTGTTCTATCCCGAAATCATCAATCAATCTTTGAAGCCAAATTGCTTCCTTGAAAGCTTCAGTTACAGCCATGTACTCTGCTTCTGTTGTAGACAGAGCTACCGTTGACTGTAAAGTTGATCTCCAACTTACTGGTCCTCCTGTTATGGTGAACACATAACCAGTAGTTGAACGACGCTTATCAAGATCTCCAGCATAGTCTGAATCCACATATCCAACAAGATGCTTATCAATAGTTTTTCTTCTCTCGAATTTTAAGCCCGTTTCCACAGTACCATGAATGTACCGTAGAATCCACTTCACAGCTTGCCAATGGCCTTTACCAGGATTATGCATGTACCGGCTTACCATACTGACAGCATGTGAAATATCAGGTCTAGTACACACCATTGCATACATTAGGGCACCAACTGCATTGGCATATGGAACATTATCCATTTGTTTCTTCTCACCATCTGTATTTGGTGACATCAATGCACTGAGTTTGAAATGTGCCGCTAAAGGAGTACTTACAGATTTGGTCTTATCATTAATGCCAAATCTCTGAAGTACTTTGCTCAGATACTGAGCCTGGGTCAATTTGATCACACCATTTTTTCTATCTCTGCTGATTTCCATCCCAAGAATTTTCTTAGCTTCTCCAAGATCCTTCATCTCGAACTCTGAGCTCAGTTGAGCCTTCAGCCTGTCGATCTCCACCTTGCTTATAGATGCGATTAACATATCATCAACATATAAGAGCAAGTAGATAAATGATTTATTTTGGAGTTTCCGGAAATAAACACAGTGATCAAATTGACTGCGTGTGTACTTCTGATCTAACATAAAGGTGTCAAACCGCTTGTACCACTGTCGCGGTGACTGCTTCAGACCGTATAGAGACCTATTCAACTTACATGTCCAGTCTTCATGACCGGGGACTCTAAAACCCTCTGGTTGAGTCATATAAATTTCCTCCTCTAATGAACCATGGAGGAATGCAGTTTTTACATCAAGTTGAACTAACTCTAGGTCATACTGTGCTACTAAAGCCAATAATATCCGAATAGATGCATGCTTAACAACAGGTGAAAATACCTCATTGTAGTCTATTCCTTCTTTTTGAGCGTAGCCTTTGGCTACCAGTCTGGCTTTGTATCTGATGCTGTCTTTGCCGGTAGCACCCTCCTTTTTGGCAAAGACCCATTTGCACCCAATTGATCTTTTGAGTGTTGGAAGTGGAACCAACTTCCAAGTCTGATTCTGATGAAGTGATGTCATCTCTTCATCCATCGCCTCCTTCCACCGTGCATGCTCAGGGCTGTTTACAGCTTCTTTGTAATTGATCGGGACATCATCATCAATTACTGGAAGGGCGTATGCCACCATGTCTGTGTACCGAGCAGGTTTCCGAATATGTCTTTTCGGTCTGCTGGTGGCAATAGATTCAGGTTGCTGAAATATTTCTGGTGATGACTCCTCCACTTCAGTTAAGGTGTCATCAGATTCTGGTTCAGATTCATCGAATTTTTGACCAGCATCTTCTGATTCAAACTCCACCTGCTTTAGAGAATCATGGTTCACATTCTTTGGAGTTGACAGTTTCAGCATTACAGATTCGTCAAAGGCAACATCTCGGCTTACGATGACTTTCTTTGACTCAAGGTTCCACAGTCGGAATGCCTTTACTCCTTCACTAAAGCCCAAGAAGACAGCTTTCTTGGCTCTAGGATCCAGTTTTGATTCACTTACGTGAAAATATGCTGGGCATCCGAAAATACGAAGCCGATCATAATCAGTAGCAGAATGTCCGGACCACACCTCTATGGGAGTTTTCCCATCAATTGCAGTGGAGGGTAGTCTGTTGATAATGTGGGAGGCGTACAGTAAAGCCTCCGCCCAAAATGCTTTGCTCAAGCCTGACTGGGATAACATGCAGCGAACTTTATCAACCAAAGTTCGGTTCATCCTTTCTGCAACTCCATTCTGCTGGGGAGTGCCAGGAACTGTGAAGTGTCGGATTATCCCATCATTCTGACAGATTTCCTTCAGTGGATCTGATTTGTATTCTCCACCGTTGTCAGATCTTAGTCTCTTGAGCTTTCTCCCGCTCTGGGTTTCGATCATCTTCTTCCATTTGACGAAGATATCTAGTACTTCATCTTTGTGCTTCATAGTATAAACCCAGACATATCTAGAGAAATCATCAATAAAGGTCACAAAATAGTGTTTACCTCCCAATGAAGCAATTTTGGAAGGCCCCCAGACATCAGTGTGTATGTAGTCCAATGTTGCTCTCGTACGATGAATTGCAGTGCCAAATTTGACTCTTGTTTGCTTGCCTAGGACACAATGCTCACAGAAGTCAAGTTTTCCAGTTTTGGCATTCTTCAGTACACCTTGCTTTATCAGGTTTTGCAAGGCCTTCTCTCCAACATGACCTAAGCGCATGTGCCAAAGTCGAGAAGTGTCAGATTCATCGCCTCCATTGTTGTGGGAGACTGCTGCTCTGCCGGTCACAGTTTCTCCATCAAGGAGATACAGATTTCCCTTCATAGAACCCTTCATGGCTAAGAATGCTCCACGTACAACCTTCAAGACTCCGTTCTGAATGGTCATTTTGTAACCATTTGAGTCTAAGACCCCCAGTGATATGAGGTTCTTCTTGAGATCAGGGACATACCTTACATCTGTAAGTTGTCTGATTGTACCGTCATGCATTTTTAGTCGGATTGTTCCGATGCCTCTAGTGTGACAAGTATTGTCATTGCCCATAAGGACAATCCCTCCATCAAACTCCTTAAAGTTTGAGAACCACTTCCGGTTCGGACACATGTGGTAGGAACATCCGGAATCCAGAATCCATTGATCTGAAGAGTGTGTTGTTGTGGAAATCGTAAATGCAGAGTCTTCCTCTCCCTCAGATTCTTGGGCTACATTCACAGTCGACTTCTTCAAGTTAGGACAGTTTCTCCTCCAGTGCCCTTTCTCATGGCAATAGGCACACTCATCCTTTGAGAGTCGTGTTTTTGATGATCCCCTCTTTGAACGGGATTTACCTCGCTTGTTTTCTCCGGCTCCTTGGCTGCTCGTCCTGCCTCTGTACACTGTTAAAGCTTCTGGTGCAGTATTCTGGTGATCATGTTGATCCATTTTCCTATACTCATTATTCACCAGAGCATTACTAACATTAACATATTCTATCTCATTTTTACCATACAACAGTGTAGTGGTTAAATGATCATAGCTATCAGGCAAGGAATTTAACAGAGTAAGAGCCTTATCTTCATCAGAGATATTTGCATCTAGATTTTCAAGATCAGCGAGGATTTTGTTAAAACTTACTAGATGCTCTTGCATGGTGATACCTTGCTTATACTGGAAGCGGAACAGCTTTTTCTTCAGATAGAGTCTGTTCTCCATGCATTTTGTCATGTATTTGTCCTCGAGTAGTTTCCAGAGAGTTTTTGCATTATTCTCTCTCATGACAAAGTACTTCTGGTCCTTGGCTAGGCATAACCGGATTGTGCCACAAGCCTGACGGTTGACAAACTTCCAGTCATCTTCCGAAATATCTCTGGGCCTGTCTTCCAGAGCGATATATGAACCCTCTCGGAATAACAGATCCTGAACTTCGCACTGCCACATGCCAAAGTTGTTGGTGCCATCAAATTTCTCCACCTCGAACTTTGCAGTGGTCATCGAGTTCTTTCTGTTGTAAGAACTTGATGGTGCGCTGCTGGTTGTTTCATGTGTCTCTAATGATTCTGCCATGGTAATAAAACAAAATTACCAACTCAGAGTTTTTCCGTTACCTGTATGGAAAAACGGATGCCGCGGTTGAGTCCGGAATAGTCGAAATAGCCAGGAAAGGGTCCAACTGTGTAAATTTTGGACACACGGTGAATATTCTGCGAATATTCTGCTACAAGTGGCTCGAAATGGACTCGGTTTAGCTCAACCGGCTCGGAAAAGTCTCGGAATAGTGTTCTGAAACGGCTCAAAAAAATGGCCCGAAAAAGTTGGTCGGAGCTACGGCGGCGCGTGGGCGGCGTACGGCGGCGCGTGCGGCGGCGCGTGGAGCGCGTGGAGCTGTTTGGGTGGCCGGCGCGTGGGGCGCGTGGGGCGCGTGGACTTCACGCGTCTTCAACCTCTGGAGGCGCGTGTGGCGCGTGCGGCGCGTGGGCTTCACGCGTCTTCAACCTCTGGAGGCGCGTGCGGCGCGTGGGCGCGTGGGGCGCGTGGGCGCTTCTTGTGGCGGCGCGTGCGGGCGCGTGCGGGCTCCTCTGGTGCTCCGGTTGATTCTGCTGCACTCCTCTCGACGACCTCTTCAACCTGGTATTTTCAAAACACAAATTGGAGCACTTTTGAAAAACGGACAGAATCGAACAAACTCGGTTTTACGTAAAAATTGGCTCTGATACCAATTTGTTGTGCGGAACTAGATCGATATTACTAAAACCGATTTAAACACAGTGAAATAACACAGATTTTTACGTGGTTCAGCAAGTGTGCTTACATCCACGGAGGAGGAGCTTGAAGCTTTGTATTAATGGAGATGGAGTACAAACAAATACAGAATTCAAGGTGCAATACAAGCACTGAACTCACAACTCAACACAATACCGAATTTACTCTATAAATTAAGAGTAATTGCTTCAACTCTTAAACTCACACTAATTTTTCTCTCTTACTCTACATGGCTATTTATAGCCAAAATATCAAGGTGTGAACACCATCAAGTGGCAGCCACCATAGCCACCATCCACCACCTATCTTGGTGGGAACACATTGCAAGTGGTAGCTAAAGTAGCCACCATCCATTTGCAAGTTGTAGCTTCCATTATTGGTGGTGCAAGTGGTGCAAGTGGTAGCTCCATTAATGGTGGTGCAAGTGGTGCAAGTGGTAGCTCCATTAATGGTGGTAAGCCACCATAGGTGACTTTGAGCCATATTGAGCCATATTGAGCCATATTCTAACAATATTTTCATTATTTAGGAATTTTAGAAATGGAAATCAGGAATTAAAACATACTTAAGAATACATTCTGCACTTTCAATTGTAACTTTGTCATCAATAGCATCGTGGTATGGAAGGCCAAGGTCAAAGTACTTTATGTCCAACTCCAGAAAGGGAAAAATGAGATGCGGAAAAATCAAAAGGATTTTAGATTCACATGAAACTATCTAAAGATTTTTTTGACAAAAAATAGATATAGAGCATCATATAGATCAATGAATCACCTTAACCTTAATTGATTTCCAAATAACTCTGGTCATCACAAAGGATCAGGAAGAGAACATACAAGATTATTCAACGTGCTTTTATATATATTTGTTTTTTTGAACATACAATAGTCAATGCTTTTATGAACATACAATACATATAGAACATACACGATCATAAGTAAGAAAGCTTAACATGTACTACTAGTCTTTGAGCATTGCTAATGTCCTGTCTTAATTGGCAATATAAAGATCAAGAACAGTTTTAGGAACATGGCTTTGATGCGTATGGATCTCACTATTATAACTTTTTATAATTATTTTGCAAGGCCATGTTCAATGGGCTTCATCCAATTAGTACTTAATAACTGTTTATATTGTACTAACATGAAGGAAAACCTTTATCTCACTAAAGTATAGTGATAAGTTTACATTATTAATTGTATATCACTTGTCCAATTTGATTGGCTCTAGAGCATATACTAACAGTCAAAAGGTCAAGTGGAATGCTCACTCTCAAGAGCAAGGGTGTCCTGAGCAAGCAACCAATGCTTAGCCTCAGAAGTCGATTTCTCCAAAGAATATTCCATTAAAAAGTGGAAGTGGCCGAAAAAGAACAACACAAAGCATGATGAACATACCTTGCCTAAAAAGCTAAGAAGAAGTGGTTCTTAATATTTCATTGCAGAAAGAGACGCGCTCCACTCACAACAAAACTCAAGCCATTCGATAAAGGACTGAAATTGACGATCACTTTTGGTTTCAAATGGAGGACTAAATGTTAGAGATGGCCTTGAGCCAAGCTCAACATGGCCCAAGCATGTCGCCCAGCCCATCACCATTGGCCATTGGGCCATGCCCAATATGCATTTTCACATGCTTGGATCGGCCTCATGGCTCGAGTTAGGCCCAAATATCCATCAAGTGCTAGGAGCTAGGAGATTGCGACATGTGGAAGCATTTCCACCATTCATTTGCCTTTGTAAAGGAGGCTTACTACCAGTCCAGATTCAACAGTCTTTAACCAGATTTGTTTCTATTCCCAGCTCTTTATGTTATACGTTTATATTCATTCTCTTATATCCATCAGTAACGATCTTACTTGAGAGTCGGAGCGCGCCTCGAGGGAAAACCTTCGATTGCCCTTGACCTTAATCTCAATGTTGTAGGCTTGGATGCACCAAAGGGAGGAAAATCACTCCAACACCTGACGTGCCTGCATCAGTCAGCTACTTAAACAATATCCAGAACCCCCTCTTCACTCACAAATTCTTTCATCTGATGAACGTTTAGTTTCACATCCACAATGTTAGATGATGTTAGGTGATCTACAATTCAAATTTTTTTATTTTTACCTTACTTAGTTTAGATTAACTGTGCTTATCTTGTAAACATATCAGTCTCCTCTTAAATTCAAACCAGTGTACTTATCTAATCTTATCACTTAACCTGTAAACATTTGTATATAAGCTCACTGTTGAAGAGAAATAATATGCAAGTGTTCTCCTGCTTAAAAACCTTTCTCGTTCTTACATTCTTTACACAACACTTCCTAATCTAGCTTGTATATATCTATATATACATGTTTATCAGTATGTATTATTATGTATGTAGATATTAAAAATAAATTAATTGTAATATAATAAATAGTCTATTTCCTTTTTTGGCCAAAATTAAATACATTAAATATTAAATCATTTTGACTAAATCGCACTCTTATAAAAATATTATCTTAAAAAGTAAGTATTAATCTCAATTATATAACGATTGAATCTTTGCATTTTGATCAAATAAGAAAGAATTGGTAGCAAAATCTTTTTTTTTTATTTTATTTTATAAAAAGAAAGGAGTTTTATAATTTTTTGAAAATTTGCAAAAACATAGGATTTTTTTAGATAAATAAATATTGCTTTTAATACAACATATGCAAACTATGATTTAGTTGTATCTTAATATTTATGAACATATGATTATATATAGTAGATCAATTAGAATATGCATACTCTTTCATTAGGATAATATAAAAATTCAAATGAATTCAAAAAATATACTTAAAATTGATGAATAACATATATAATTTACAATTGAAAGCAATGCAAGAGTACTTTTAGTTCGACAATTTATTTTCTTTTTATTAATTCTCTGTAAAAATTCAAGAGTAGTTTTTTTTTTTGTGGGTATTAGAGGATTGATGAATAACATAATTTACTATTGAAAGTAATATAATTGAATAAATATATAATTTACCAAAAAAATTATTATGACCGCATGAGTTATCAATTTAATTACAAAAAGGGCTCCAAACTACTATTTAACCTAAATACTATTCAAATTATCTTGATTTATTTACTAATGAAAATTTTAACATGAAATATACATTTTTTTATGTAATTCATAAAAATATGAAGAGAAATAGAAATGAAATAATTATATGTAATTGATTTGTTTGTTACAATATTATCTTAAAGATCAATATACCAATATTTGTACCTTGATATTTCTTATTGCATGATTATATATAATAGATAAAAAATACATATGTATATTCTTTTCTTTAATATAATATAAAAAATAGCATGAAATAAAAAGAATAAATTAAAATTATGAAGAACATGAGGCTTAGTCCAGTTGGTTCATGCAACCACCCTTAAGAGGTGACATCTAGTAGTTTGAGGTTCGAATTTCAACATCTGTAACCCTTTTCCTTATCCCCAAATTACGATTCTTTATACAAAAAATAAAATAAAACTATGAATATAAATAAAAAAATCATATGCATTGCACGGGTTAAAAAAACTAGTTATATCTACTATAATGAAAATTGAGTCCTAGGGGACTTTTGAATTTAGTTAAAGGATTTTGTTATCCTATTGTGTCATCTTTTATAAGTATTTTTGACTTTTCACAAAGAGTCTTTAGAGACTCAAGTGGTATTTTTTCAAATGTTCAAGATTTGTTTGTCTTACTTTTTCTTTTATTTGGGGCAAAATTAGCTTTTTCGAGACAAAGGGGTGTTTTTTTAAATGTCCAAGATTTGTTTGTCTTATTTTGTCTTTTATTTGGAGCAAAAATGTCTCTTTTTTTTTTCTTTTTTTTTTCAGGATAAATGAGTATTTATGCAAATGTTAAGGGTATTTAAGTCCTAATTTATCTTTTGTGAGGGTAGAAGAGTCTTTCGACTGGACAATGGGATACTTTCTGAAATATTTAGGGCATTTCGATACTAATATATTTGTTTATTTTTATTAGTGTTGTTTTAATTTTTATAATTAACAAGAATAAGGGAAAAATAGAAAGAAAATTAAAAAATAGTTGTAATTTTTTTATTACTAGAATTCTTTCCCAACTTCGTTGGAGGATTTTCTTTTAATATTTATAAAATTTTAATTAAATTAACAATCGTAAATAAATTTAAATTGAATCATATTAAATAATTATCATTTATTTAAATAAATTTTTATTTTTTAATATCGTAAATAAATGAATTTAAAGTTAAATCGAATCACTATAATAAATTATACAAACTATGAGATGAATTGAGACATGACACAAACATAACATGAAAAAATAATTAAAACATGACACGACATGAAAAATAACATGAACACGACACGAATACACGAACGTGTCAAAATCTATATAAAACAATTATTAACGTGTAAAAATTTATATGAATTTATAATATTTTGAACATACAAAAAATAGCACGAACACATCACGAACATATAAGTTTTTTTAAAAATTGAATCACTATAATAAATTATGCAAAATATATCATGAATTGAGACACGACACCAACACAACATGAAAAAATAATTAAAACATGACACGACACGAATACACGAACGTGTCAAAATCTATATAAAACAATTATTAACGTGTAAAAACTTATATGAATTTATAATACTTTGAACATACAAAAAATAGCACGAACACATCACGAACACATAAATTTTTTCTAAATTTAATCACAATGACAAATTATGTAAAATATGAAATGTATTGAAACACGAAACGAACACAGTATAAAAAAATAATTAAAACACAACACGAAAAATAACATGAATACTACACGAATACACGAACGTGTCAAAATATACATAAAATAATTTATTAATATTTTTTATTATTCTCTTATCCATTTTTTTTGAGGAAAATATAATGTAAAATAATTATAGTAGTTTATTTATCACTTTGTACTTATCAAATTAAATTTAAAAATATAAAAAATATATATAAATATAATAGAAAAAAAAGAAATATTAAATATTTTTTTTTATTTTCATTCATTTTATATATTTTAAAAATAATTTAATAAAATTATTCATATATATTTTAAATATATATATATATATACAAACTTTATTACTGGTTATATCCAAACTTTAGTCTAATATAATTATTTCTCTTTTTATTACATTTCAATTCATTTGTATCAGTATATAATTATAACCTAACTAATCTCACCTGTACATAGGTCATTCAAATGTAGCCTTAAGCCCTTTGCAGCTTTCAGCCTCCAAAATTTTTTTCCCTCTGCCTTTCATTTCTCCCCTGCTTTCACTCTATTTTCCCTCTTCTTTTTCTTCTTCCCCCTTTCCCACATTCCTCGTCTCCCTTTCCTCACCTTGCGGCCAGCACCATATCTCACGCGCCGTCCCTCACTCACTTAATCTCACCTTGTCGCCAGCTCTGACCCTCTCCCCTCCATCTTCCACTGTGCAAGCTCAACAAGAGATTTCGTGTCGTAAACCCATTCCGACTTTTCCCCCACTTTGTTGCGGCGTAAGATTCATGCTGATTTCTGGATATTGTCTCTTTCCTTTTTGTTAACTTTTGGGTTTATTATTTACTTTGTTAATTTGTATTTGATTTGAAGATCTGAGTATTGCAAATAAAAGTCTGCTTCAAATATTATAAATTGTTTGCGAGCTTATTTTTTTTTCTTCCCCTTAATGATATTATATCTAGCTAAAATTTGTTTTCTTCTTCAGAAATTTTGAATTTTTTAAAGGAGAAGAGAAAACAGTATGTGTTCATGGACTGCAGCAGAGTCAGACATGGTAGTGAAGAATCGATTGGTAGGGTTCCTACTATGGCAGTCGATTCTAAGTAGCTTCATTTTCTTGGTCTTCACGATAATGATCGTCACCTGGCGTTCCCCCACTGCAATTTTCATCTCCTTTTTCAGCTTTCATCTCTCCCAGCTGCTGTTCTCGGTGTCCCTCTCAACCGTCTTATCTCCCCAGCCTAAATTTAGACGTAGTTTGCCGGTTTTGCTGGCAGCCGCGGCTGTTTCGGGTTCTGTGTCGGCAGTGTCTTTTTGTGGGTTCAATGGAAGAGTGGGGTTTAAGGGTTTTGCTTCGGGGTTGTTCTATGCTTCTTTTTATATTTATAAGCGGAGATGGGTATTGCAGTTTCCCATCATTCAGGTGAATTAATATTGTTAATCTTTCTTTTTCTAAAATGTCTTTTTCAATCTGTTTTATGATTTGAGTTGTTTGCTCCTGTCAACAGCGTTCCCCTTTCTTTAGCTTCAAGATGGGTATCCCTTCCGCCATTACACGAGCATTAAAGCTTTCTGCTGCAGCTTATCTGTTTTCAGCTCTGCTGTTGGTATTTCTGCCACACCATCTTAGCACTGATCTCAAGCTAGGAAACTTGTTTGCTCAATATATAATCTCTTATGCCGTCAGCTTTTCTATGTTTCTCTGTTGGGAATTAACTCACCATTTACATCAGGTTGGTTCAAAACACATAAAATTATTATCATTTTCTAACATATTGTGTGATTAAAGTTAAATTTGCTGCCTGTTTATGTTGAATGTTGAATTTTGTGACTAATCCAATTTTATCGAACTCATCATACTTCAATTTTGTTGATTTTTGGACAAGAAAGTCAGGGAATTCAAGAAAATTTATCACTTGCGTGAATGGAATATATTGTGAAATATTCAAATTTGTTTATTTTTGTCCAAAAATCAACTAAATCGAAAGTTTTAGTGTCAAAACTTAATAAATTGAAGTGTAGTGACAAAATTCAACATTGAGTTATAGTATAATAGTAAATTAGACCTTAATCCCAAAAACATACTTAGTTTAATTGTTGTCCCTGCCTTACTATAGCATTATTTGAATTAATAGATTAAATTCATTGGAAGTTAAATGTTTTTCATTGTGGTGCATACTTTTAGGTAGCACGTACTCATCTTCATGTCGATTGCCACTTACATAGGTCTTGTTTTTTTGCTACTTGCGACTTGCTTTTTGCTATTTGCTTTTTGTTTTGTAAAATCGCTAAAAAAAGCATATAGTTGAAAGAAACATCATATTTGACCAAAAATGACCAAATATCTTTTGAGAGAAAGGGTACATTGATATTTTTGTTGGCTCCTACCATCCCTAGCCCTATAATAATTAAAACTCATACTCCAATGGGGACTTTGATAGATACGAACAAGCTTAAATTAAAACAAAACCGAATAGGATAACGAAAACACCAGATAAGATCTCAAACCCTAATATAAATGCAACATACCAGCTATAACCCTAATACTTGGAAAACAAACAAAATACTATTGATTATAAAAAACCTAAGTAATCTATATAAATGTAATAATTAAGGTTATAAAATACAGCAAACGCATTGAAATAAAATTTAAGTAGTCTAATCTCTCAATTAGCTTTTTTCCATTCTGCACTATGATCTCACTCTCACAATAGGGAAGGAATTGAGCACAATGATTGTGGAAATTTTCTTGTAGCACTAGAATTGGAATGGAACAGAGTTGAGCTACTGTTTCAGAGTTGTGAATGGTATGTCGAGGTACTGTAGCTATTCGACGAGAGAAGAGCTGAAAAAAGAGAGGAAGTGTCCAATTACTCAATCACAAATTCTTCAAGAACTTTTAGCCCTAAAATCAACTCTACCAAGTCTTGCAATAGAAAGATATGTAAAATTAAATAGTCAAATACTAACTTGTTGTACTTGGATTAGGATTCTTAAATCCATTAGAATTGTGAAAAGACTCAATTAATATAAACTATAGACCACATGAAATACCTAATAATTTATCTAAACCCAAAATAAGAACCAATGGACCATGACTAAATCCCACTTCCTACTGTTTTAGAGATGAATGGTATGTTGAGGTATTGTAGCATTATACAGAGAGAAGAAAAGAAAGAAGAGAGGAAGTGTCCAATCACTCAATAAAGAATCACCAAGAACTCTTGGTAACGCGAATCTCTAAAATCAACTCTACCAAGTCCAGCAATACAAAGAGATGTAAATAGCCGAATATTAACTTTTACTTGGACTAGGATTCTTAACTCCATTAGAATTTGGAAAAAAAGACCTCAATTAATATAAACTAAAGACCACATACAATACCTAATAATTTATCTAAACCCAAAATAAGATGCAATGGACCATGACTAAATCCCATTTTGGGAAAAAACAAAAAATTACCTAAACACTTCTAGGCACCAAAACTTAATTAAGTTAATAAATCACTTTTATAATGCCTAGACGTATTCTCTTTGACCGATAGGACTTCTTTGTGGATGAAGAACTCATGATATTAGCTGTTGGCTTCTAAAGAGGATTAAATCTATCAATCCATGCTATTCATGCACTGCTGATAGATTTGTGTGTGTTTTATTAAACTGAGTCAATTTATTAAACATATGTACTCTGAGTTGCATAAGAAAAACCACTATTCTTGCATCTTCTTTCATGTCTTCCAAAGTGACAAATTCCTATGTGCATATTTTATCTTCTTAACCTTGAATTTCTTGTATGGTAAAATACTACCTGTATTCGTCATCAACCATTTGTAGTTTACCAAATGTTTCGGCTGCAAACTTAGGGCTTTAGGCATGGCGTTTCTTATCTGCTCCCAAAATGCTAAACCAATATCATCTTCTTGGTTACTATTTCACTCGCTTTCTCAGTACACAGAGAACATAGTCATTCACATTCACTGATGTTCCTTAATAGACATTTTACATATATTCATGTTTTGATATAGGTGCTACATACAAAAAGGTTCATATTTGCACCACCAAAAGGATCAGCAGCAGCGGAAACAAATCCAAGTGAGCCTCTCCTAGCTGCATTAGAGGAGAGCTCTCCAACTTCTCTTCTGAAATATCTTGCATACCTTGATTTATGTATGGTTTGTGAGAATAATGTTGACTACTGGCGTCGAGCTGCCTTCTTTGAAGAAACTGGTGAGACTTACAGAAGAGTTGCAGCTGTATGCTTGAGACCTTTGGAGCAGCTTGCATCAAAGTTGGAACAAGATTTTGAAGGTTCTCCAGATGGTAAAACCCACCCAATATCTGACCAGTTGCAGTCATCAACTACACGACTGAATTCAAAATGCTACGAACTAATGAACAACTTCCAGGTATGACAACTTTTTCTAGAGGTGTGTATGCATGCATTCCTTATGAAATAGTCTTCATGTAGAACCATTACACCACAAAGATAAGAGTCCAAATTAATTGGGAGAATCTTTTAGGATTATAACTCCAATTATGAAAACATGGAAAAGCACTTGAGTCTATAACATTTTCTTGAAGTTGTAAGTTTAAGCCATCAAAATCTACCCTCAATCGTTTAACACGAGCTTATTTGTAATGAGGTCAATCTTGATTCTAGCTACATAAATATAATGAAGCCCTCATAAAAGTCTAAAGTCCAAATAGAAAACAAGCCCAAATATAAGGAGTTTAGTTTTCTGAATCTATCTAAAATAAGTATGCTTTAAGCTTATGGTTGGGTGATCTTCTATCAAATCTGTTTGTTTGTGTAATTTGCTTTTACCAAGTAAGATGATTTTTTTTTTTTTTAGTTTGGTTCACATTTTAGACAAATAAATGGCATTTTTATCACTATATATTTTTTTAGTAATTGCAAGAAGGCAACGAAGTGTAACTTTTCATGAAATGATTATTTTCCTTTTGCAGAAATTACTGGTATTTTTGTTCATTCTGGGAGTTTTATGTGGCATATTTCACATGTAGAGAGCTGGTTGAACTTTCTAAAATAAATTGTCAACAAGATCAAGGGTAACAATTTGGCTTGAACCAACACATCTTCCACCTGCTTTCTCCTCCTGTCCCTATTATTTGACTTGTTAAGAATGTAACCTCACTGTAGGTATGATCCTATTGTCCCAGAATGAATAAAAGACCCGTCCCTTAGAAAATCATACACGTGTCAGGATCATATGATCAAACTGAGATGGAACAATAATAGAACCAGACCACCAATTGTATAAAGCAACTTTGGCATTTAAATTGAACCATTAAACTATAAGGCATAGTGGAAATTTGATTGTTACTCATAAATACAAGAAGTAGCTTTATGCATGACTAGGTAAGTAACATGATCATGGCAGATTATCAAATTATGGTGTTAATAATCTTTTGATGTCACCATTTTACAGCTGTACACATGGTCTGCTCGAGCAATTGCTTCCTTGACTGCACACTCGCGAAAAGAAGACAGGTTTGGAGTTGCTCAACTTTCTGGTAGCAATGCTGCTGTCATCTCGACACTCGTCGCTTCCCTGCTTGCTGTTGAAACGTTGATGGGGAAAAAATTAACCTTGCAACCATCTCATCATTTGATGGGGCCATTTGGCACTAAATTGGCTACATTCAGTACTGGAAGAAGAGATGTTAGAACAGGGAAAAGGAGAGACGACCCACTATATTCAAAAGCATATGCCATGGCTGATGTTTTAAGGACTTCAATTTACTGCATTGTGTCTGCTTTCCACCATGAGATGCTGACTAGTGCCAAAACGGGCCTTCTTGAGAAGGATTGGATTACTAGTGGCAAGCCTCCTTTTGGAACTCGCGAGTTGCTGTTGCAGAAATTGCATCTTTTCCTTGACTTTCAAGCTAGTTAAATTATAATAAAGAAGAAAAGGAAAAAAAGGAAAAACAAGTAGAAAATGGTAATGTTGCAGAAGATGAGTGTTGGTTTTTCTCTGATTTGGGTCCGTCACTTTCCTGCTGCTTTCATCGAAGAACTCTGCCGTTCTGGAAATTAACCAACTGGTGAGAATGAGAATAGGGGCTATCAATTACTCTTTTGTTTAAAGGAAAGCCTAAGTTCTTGCAACATTATGTTATGATCAAGTGTCACACATGAATCAATTGCGTTATTTAGTTGCAAACTTTTACTATTCAATCTTTGAGAATAGTTTCAGTTCAGAAACGGTTGATTTATTGGTTATTGACTGTTGGCTTAGAAAAAACTTGGAGGGGGATAGCATTTTCTTCAGATTGGGCAACCTTGTGACTGGATATAGTCTAGTCTCTAGTCATAACTAGACATGGCAATTGGATTGGCCGGATTGGTTTTAAGTCGGGTTAATTTGGGTTTTAAAATTTTTGGATTATTTTTGGGTTTGGATCATTTTGGGTTTGAGTTGTTTTGGGTTCGGATCATTTCGGGTTCGGTCATTTCAAGTTTGGATCATTTTGGGTTTGGATCATTTAGGTTTTTTGAGTTCGGATTTTTAATTTTAAAATCAAATTCGATTAAATTTAAACAAATTTTTTGATCGAGTTACATTTAATTAAAATGTTAAATTAATGTTTTTAAAATAAAATAATATTTAATTTAAGTTTGGGTCGTTTCGGGTTAATTGTTCGTGTCATTTTAGGTTTGGGTTAATTTTTTTGGTCAAATCGAATTGGGTCGGGTTTGGGTTCAAATAGATTGATCGAATTTTTTGGATTCGGGTTAGAATTGAATTGATAGGTCTATCATAACTGTCAAAACCTTCAAAAATGGATAGAACTCAGATTTTGGCTCGCTTAAATTAAGGATGAAGAATAAAAAGAAAAAATTAGAATGATAAAAGAAAATGAAACTAAGAAATGATGAATTTCACCCTTGTACCATATAACTGGCAGCAAAATTATAAGGTAGAATGGATCAATGGCTGCATCCGCATTTTGTTTCGAAGGTCTTGCAATTCAGTCTTTTTATAGTATTATTTTTGGTTGAGATACGGTGGATGTATTTGGCTACTGGCTGAGGAAGATGATGAAGGGCGAGCAGCATCTCCTTCATATCGGGCGGCCAACCACTGTGATTGGATTAAATTTGTTCATGAATTGGATCTGTGATTGGATTATATTGTTTATTGATTGGGTGGCCCATTTGATCTATCATCTTGGTTCTTTTTGGGCTGTATTTTGAACATGTATTTTTAAGTTCAGACATGATCTGCAATATGAAATTATTTTTATTTAAATTTGATTTTAAGGTATTAAATTATTTTTTTTAATATTTTATTAATAAATTTAAATTAAATGAATTTAAGTGGACGGATCCGTTCAAACCTTGAGCAAGGCTCTAAAGGTGTTAATTAGATTCGACTAAGATCCATGGATACCGACATAGTCAAAATTGTCAAAACTAGCAAAATTGGATAAATCTCTATTTTGACTCGGCTAAATTAAAGAGAAAAAAATCAATTATATTCTCTATTATGATTAGTATTTTATGTAGTGTTTGATATTAGTTTTAAGATCACTACCATGATGACAAAATTGTCAAGGTGATTTAATCACCTGTAATATTATTAAATTTCTATATTTGGTGTAATATCATAAATTACAAGTGATCTTAATTAAATTATTGTGCTTGTATTGCGTAAAGGAAACAAAATGAGATAAAGGCAATTTTGCAATTGTATTACAAGTGATCTTAATTAAATTATTGTGCTTTGTATTGCGTAGAGGAAACAAAATGAGATAAAGGCAATTTTGCAATTGTATTATAAGTGATGATTGAATTTTATCATTGTATTTTTATTTTGCTGAATTTTGTTACTGTAATTTCATTTTTGGTGATTTTTGGACTAAACCTAATGAAAATGAAATATTTCATAGAATATTAAGTTAATATATTTGAAATAATTTGAATAAAACAATAAATATGATGTGGATATTTCACATGTAAAAAAAGTGTACACGTGGAGATTTCGCGTTGGAATAAATTATTATTTGTTTTTATAAAATTTTATATTAAAATAAATAATTTTCAAATGTTAATTTAAAAAAAAAAAATTAAGTTTAAGTCATTTGCTCTTATGCCATTAATTTTTTTCTCAAGAAAATGTATAAAACGTAATTACTGCAATTTTTTTAAAGAAAATACTAATAATACCTATTGGCATTCACTGTTTTCTTTCACTACTTTCATATTAATATTACATGTTGGGTTAAATTTCAAGTCATTCAAGAGCTTAGCATGAGAAAGTATTTTTAGGTTATGTAACTAAACTATTGATTTAAAGTTGTGATAAAAAAAGAAATTCTATAAATAATTTTTTAAGGGTGTTGAGGTCTTGTTGATGGTGAGCTGATTTGGCTTCCGTTGGATGCTAGGTCCTGCTGAGATGGCAAAGAGGAAGTAAGAGGTCACCGGAGTTTTACTTTCGAGGCATGCTCCGATACCTAAGTTAGTAAAATACAAGAGGGGCTATGTAAAGCTGAAGGAACTTTTTGGAGTCTTTCTTGGGTTTTAGTGAATCTATCTCGGATCAGCCTTTATTAGACTATTTATAGCTAGGTTGGATATCCCTGGAGATGTCACGTGTCCTCAGCTACTGTAGCTTGACCTGGTTGAGGTATGGTTTGCCATGCTTCGGTTACCAGAGCTCGAATTGACTACTAGAGGGCTAGAATATGGCCATGTGTCTGCTGACTTGCAAATTTGGTAAAAATTCACGATCACGAAAATCATAATAATTGCGATAGCATTCATTATGCCCGTAATTACGATAAACGCGATAAGATCAAAAACACGACCGTGACTACAATTTAAATCCTTGGTTGGCATGCCAATTTTAGTGTAGTAGAAGATTATTATTAAAAATAATTTGATATTCATATTATGAGAGATTTAAATTAATTTCATTTCATATTCTAATTCAAAGATTCAACATTGATTAATTTTATTAGTTAATAAATTATTGATGTAATTGTATAATAATTATAATTATAATATTTTTTAAAAATAAAATTTTTTATTTAAGAAAAAAGCTTATCATTTATTTATTAAACCGTTTAAAATTTTAAACAAATCATATAATTACAGTTCAATCTTTTGGGTTATAAATTTAGATTTTTACACATTTCAAATTGGATCAATATCGAGCTGAGGTCGTTTGCTGGTTCAAATTATGATTGGTTCAGGTCATGTTGGTCCAGTTTTTTTGTGTTCGAATTGTTTTGAATTATTTTTTTTTCTTTTAAATTCAGATCTTTGACTTTTTATAATCAATTCGACTCATTTAGATTTCATTTTGTAAAGATTCAGACCGATTTTCGAGTTTGATCAAATTTTACCACCGCTATTTTCGTTAGTAAGAAAACGTCGACCTATATTTTCTATTAACCTCTTTAGTGAAAAAGGTGCCTTTTGATTCTTCAACGTGAAAAGAATGCTCTGATTTTTTTTTTTTTTTTTGGGGACAAATAGAATAATAATGTGAAATGTGTTACCAAAACTTCAATGTAAAGAAAAGCAATTAGTTAGGTTAATTTTCGAATCAGCACCTAACTAACTGTTTGACATTCCTCTTAACTTGTGATATGCAAAAATCCTGCTTATGTTTTGTCCCTCAAATTGTAATAATCAAAGCTTGCTTTCTATGTCTTGGTTAGATAACGGCTTTAACAAGAAAGAATACTTGAAAAGTGGTTGCTTAACAACCTTTTGGTCGCCTTTTAGTTTTCTTAATTTCAAAAACTCAGTTGGTGTAAGAAGATGACGAAAATGTAAAAGCAGCACTATTGTTTTGAGACACTTGACTAAGAGTACCGAGTTGCTTGACTCACTGAGTTCCCTCTACTATCGTACTCCTGCATTGTACGTTTATTACATTCTTTGAAACTTATGTAAAAAATTTTAAATCTAAACATTTTATTATGTTCTGTTTCTGACAAAAAAAAAAAACCTTCTAAATTTAAATATTTTATTGGGTTTTGTCTGACAATAACAAAACTAATCTCATGGATTTCAAAATTAATCCAGTTGATTTATAAAATCATTTTGAAGAGAAGATGTCTAGTAAGTTTGAGATTATATATCAATATTTTTTTCTTTCTCAAATTACAACATTCTTTGCAAAAAAAATAATAATTAACCTCACAAAGAAGGGAGAGAGGTTTCCTGACTTGCATAATTTTTATTTATTTCATATATAGATGTGTTTCAATGAAACACCAAGCCTATTAAAATAGCTTTATTGGAAGACCCTAGTAAATTTAAATTATACTAAGCTAAATGTGTGAATCTTTACTCTTTGGAAAGCCTTTGTCAAATGGGCTGAATCAGGTTGGAGCATCATTGGTGTAAGCCTTTACAAAATATATGCTATACACAATTTTCAAATAATTGCTAGTATATAGTTAAGTGATAACTCGTATAATTATATAGTTTTTAGTTATGTTTTATTAATGTTTTGTGTCAAATACGAGTTATTATTGTTTAGTCTAATTGTGTTTATGATCTTTTATATTTTTATGTATTTTGGTGTTTTTCACAAGTTTCTTTGAGTGATTTCAGATTACTAGAATTAAGGGCAAATCCAGTTCAGTTTCAGTTCCGACACCTTTTGCCATATCAGCTATATCTCGAGTTTCACTGAAGCAATAAGGCTGAAATTTGTAGCCATGCAAAGCTAAGAGGCATATCTATCTTTTTCATGTTTTACACTTCTTAAAACGGAGTCGTTTTCCCTAGCGAAATCGACCATCAAGTTGGCTGATGTGCAATGACGTCTGTGCTGACATGTTTTCGTATTATGCCCATATCTTCTTATCCACATCAGCAAATGAGCTGATTCCAACGGCTCTGGTTCCGTAACTGATAGGGGAACCTTTGTCTAGAAGACCATGTGATCAGATCAGGCCTCCAATATTGAAGAAATCGACCATCAAGGTGGCTGATGTGCAATGACGTCTGTGCTGACATGTTTTCGTATTTTGCCCATATCTGCTTAACCACATCAGTAAATGAGCTGATTCCAACGGCTATGGTTCCGTAACTGATAGGGGAACCTTTGTCTAGAAGACCATGTGATCAGATCAGGCCTCCAATATTGACGAAATCGACCATCAAGTTGGCTGATCAAAATCATCATATACCTACCTTTGAAATTTGTAAAGCTTGTCTCTTGTCATTTAGCCCTCCAAAATGTGTATAAATAGAGGGCCTTGGATGATTGTAAGGGATCATATGGTACATAGGTAGGATATTAGCCATTTTAATAAAATTCTCTAAGTTTTCTTCTTCTTTCTTTTCTCTAGTTTTCTTTCTTTTCTCTAGTTTTCTTTTTCTTTAGAGAGAGCAAGAGGTTGGATAATTAATATTCTTCCTCTTCTTCTTTCTTTCTTTTATTTTCTTCTTAGATTTTCTTTAATTTTATGTTTATGTTTATAATGCCTATGCTAGGCTAAACTTCTATTTGGTTAAGGGTGATTTCAAAGCCCTAGACATGTTTTGTGATTGATTTTCAGATTCTATCTATCATTAATTTTCTATCAAAGTTGCTTATGTTCTTCTACAAGAATTGTTCATGATGTTGTCTAGATTTATTTAGGTGTACAACTAGATAGATCTTGATAATTATCTATTGCTAGTTTAGGAGTCTTGATCCGTGTAATTGTCTTGATTTCCTATTCATAAGTGGCAATTTGTGATTAATGATTATGGTCAAGTTTTCAATAATTGCAAAGTGGAACATAACCTAAGTTGAACAATCCGAGCTTATGTGTTTGTTGCTTAGATCAACCTATCTTTCTCATCATAAAGCTGCCATTAAATTGAATTTAGAGAGCTTATTCTAGGTTGTTTAATGGTTAGAGATTAAATAGAGAGCTTGTTCTATTTAACGACAAACTAAGGAAAGATTGGGGTAACAGAGCTTGTTGTTATCTACGGTTGTTAACTTTGATAGTTGGTTGATATTGATAGATCTGAAATTGATTCTTAATGATGTCTAGTGGTGGAGAATGAAACCTTAACCATATTTTTCATATTTGATTCTTCTTACTTATTTGTTTTCTTACTTTTAGTTTGCTTATTTTTTATATTTATTTTTATTGGCTGGTTATACCGCCTAATTTGTATATTAACTTTGTTTTATTTTTATTGGCTGGTTATACCGCCTAATTTAGTATATATATTTTTATTGGCTGGTTATACCGCCTAATTTAGTATATATATTTTTATTGGCTGGTTATACCGCCTTGCATCTTATTCTTATTATTTACTTTAGTTTAAATCTGGCTTCAAAAACCCCTTTTCTTTTATTGTTCTTGAATTTAAGTTTTAAACTATTAACTTATAAACTAAAACCCAATCCCTGAGGACTCGACCCTTGCTAACTACTATACTTACAATTTATCTTTTTAGTGCAAGGTTAAATAAGATACACTCTTTTGGGTGCATCAAATTTTTGGCGCCGTTGCCGGGGATTGTTTTCTTTAGTTTATTTGTTACTTGGTTTATTCTTATTTTCAGTTCTAATTAGTTTTATTTTCTTGTACATAAAAGTTTTTCTTTTCAAATTTAAAAAAAAAAAAAAACAATGGAATTGAGCAATCTAACACTTGAAGAGTTGGTGGCATACATGAACATGGAGAATCAACAAGCCAATCTCACCTCCCCAGTTCAACAATTGGCCATGGGAGGATGTCAAGGCCATCAAGTGTTCCAAGACCAACTGTATGATCATTACTCAAACACTTACCATGAGGGATGGTGGGATCATACTAATTATGGCTACGCAGAAAATTACCAAGAAGTAGATCCTTATGCCAATTACACTCATCCATCTAGCTTCAATCAATCATGGTCTCAAGAACCAGATCTTCTTCAACCACCACATATGACTCAAAACTCAGGTACTTCTTTAGAAGATCTTGTCGATTCTCTTGTTACTAATACTTTGCAATTTCAACAGGAAACAAGGGCAAGCATCCGGAGTTTGGAAAGGCAAATGAGCCTATTGGCTAGTAGTATGGTGGTATGGGTAGCACAAAGATCTGAAGAACTCTCTGCCCAAACAATGATTAACCCAAAGGAGAATACTACTATTGTGACCTTGAGGAATGAGGAACAAGATGAGGATGAGACAGAATTAGAGATGGATTCTATTCTTGAGGATAATGAAGCCACAAATACAAATAAGAGTATTTCGGCACCTGAGGTAACGTTTGAGATTCCAATTTTTACTAATGTTTCTTCTCCACCTTTTCCTAGTAGATTCGCAAAGTTCAAGGAGGATGAACATGAACAAGACACGCTGGAAACCTTAAACAGTTTGTTTATGGATGTCATTCAACAAGTACCAAAAGATGCACCATTCCTCGATGAGATATGCACCACCAAGGATGATGGAATAATACTTGTAATGGAGAATGCATCCACTGTTGTGCAAAGAAAGCTTCCTCTCAAACGCATAAATTTGGGAAATTTCATGTATGAGCCTGACAAGCCTAAAAAGCCAAGAAAGGGTGTTGGTTAGATTCAAAACACTAACTCAAGTGTTAATTGGGAAGGCAGCCCAATTAAAGATGAAATTACCAACCTTCCATATTCAGATTTGCTTTCTCTTTCTCTTTCTTTTCCTTTTTCTTTTATTATTTTTATTGTTTTTATTTTATTTCTTATGTTTCTTTGTTAATTGTGTTTACTGCTTTTAAGTTCATTTAGGCTGCATAAGTTTCTTTTGTTTAATAGTTCTTTTCTCTTACATATAATTCTTGCATTGGGGGATAATAGCATTACATTAATGACAATGTAAGAGTTATGTGTGGGGGGAAAAATTTAGGATTTTATTTAGAGTGTTTTGTTTTTGAGTCTTTTTATGTTGTTTTTCTTTCTGATCCTTGTTTTGAAAATAACTAGATGTAAATATAATTTTTTTTTTTAACCCCGGTTAAATGGCGGATAACGGTACTCCGTGATTATTTAAATCGGTTCCATCAGCTACCCACAAAACTGATATTGTATATAAATTTCTCTTCCAATTTCTCTTTCATTTTTTTTTCATTTTTTTTCAGGATGGATGATATTCTCACAAGATTGCAGAAACGATTTCCTCCCTTTCCTCGAAATATTTTACTGAAGCTTTACCAAGTTCGATTTGAAAGATTAAGAATGCTTATGCACAAAGGGATTCCTGGAGACATACGTTGGATAATTGAAGCCAAGGTACGTGAAGATGAATATCTTCCTGTTTTGCATTTACCAGGTACAGGTAGAAGCACTTTTGCAAAGAAGCGACGAGCAAAGCGCATGAGTTCAAATTGCCACAAATGTGCACGATGGACGTGTAATGGTAAATGTCGTTCTATTGGGATTCCGTCCTCTAATCGAGATGATAAAATTGAATTCATTAAGGATGGACTGAGTAAGGAGAATTTGGGTAATATCCAACTTTCTCTTGAGACGCATCCTAGTGGAGACGTACAAAGAGAAATTCTTGATTTATGGTCGCAATTCCAAAGGGAATGGCAACATCTTGGGAATCTGATGTAAAAAGACCCTGTTTGCCAGCTTGTAAGAAAACTGGATGGGAAGCATATCCTCGACTCATAGAAGGCGTTTAAGCCGTTTCTGGACGTAAAACCAGAGGAAGATGCCAAATACACTTTCGGCGACATTATTACTCTTGACTTTTACGGTTGATTTTTTCTTCTCTTTTTGATTTTCTTCCTGAAATCACGCAAAAATCTTTTGTTAGGTTAACATTTTCTTCTGACAGGTCAGATACACTTTCGGCGACATTATTACTCTTGTCTGATTCACTATTCAGTCCTCTATATATTACACCATGTACTCATTCTCTTTCAGGCACTCGAAGAAAAAAAAATGGAAAGTACTTCATCCCAGCGCATTAAAAAAATTTGTGTCTTTGGAGGTGCTTATCCAGGGAAAAATAACATATTCGCTGATGAAGCCATAAGAGTTGGAGTAATACTTGCCCAACAAAAGATCCAGTTGATTTATGGAGGCGGTAGTACGGGTTTAATGGGAGCAGTCGCTACAGCAGCACACGCCGGAGGAAGTCCAATTCTAGGAATCGTGCCAAAACTATTCACAGATTTTTGTGGACCTACCTTGGGTAAGGAAATACAAGTCTGGAGTATCCCTGAACGGATAACAATCATGTACCATTCTGCCGATGCATTCATTGCTTTACCAGGAGGTCTGGGTACATTGGAAGAAATAGCTTGCGTGGCTTCTTGGTCATCTTTGGTCACAAATAAGAAACCCATTGGTTTGCTTAATATTAATGGTTATTTTAGTAATTTGCTTTCATATTTAGATAATGCTGTGGAAAATGGATTCATGTTTTCAGAGGCAAGGAGAACCATAATTTCTGCTACAACCATTGAAGATTTACTCAAAAAGCTCCAAGCTTATGAGTGTTTATCTGCTACGGTTGTTTCGCAAACGCTCGGAAAAAGAAAAAGAGATATGGACGAGCAAGGAGTGGATTGCACTTTGTCTTTGTGACATTATCTAACATTTTGTTTGTTGTGTCTCAGTTATAATAAGTGGTTAGCAACCTCTACAGGTAATATCTCCTAAATTTTACCTTCTTAAAAAAAAAAAAAGTTTGTTGTGTTTTAAGCAATTTAGAAGTATTCATTCTGAACAAGGTCTGAGTAAGGGAGACTTGAGACATACCTTGTCAGTTTGATTTCTTCTTTTCAAAAAAAAAAAAAAAAAAAAAAAGAGTTTGTTGTGTTTTAAGCAATTTAGAAGTATTCATTCTGAACAAGGTCTGAGTAAGGGAGACTTGAGACACACCTTGTCAGTTTGATTTTAATCTTTTTATGTTTACTTGTTAATTTTTGTTTTGTATTTTAGGATTATTTAGGTTGCATGAGTTTGTTTTGTTTTGAGTCTTAGTTGTTCCTATTCTTATGTTATTAGTTCTTTTCTCTTACACATGATTCTTTCATTTGTGTTAATAGACTTACATTGAGGACAATGTAAGAATTAAGTGTGGGGGGAATGATTTAGGATTTCTTTTATTTTTGTCTACTATTTTTTTTTTTTATGAGTCTTTATTATTATTATTATTTTTAGTGTGTTTTAGTTCCTTTTTAATACAATGATGAGATATGAATTGCATAGGTCTAAACTGGTTATTAGTGAGAAGATTTTCATGAGAATTGAGCTTGATGTCAACCTTTTTATGAGCCAATGTTAATATAATATGTTGATTGAGAAAGAAGCATGTTTAGACTTAATCTGACTTGTATAATCATCCTTGTGAGTTTTTGAGCCTATAATGATTGATGCATTATACAAATCAATCTAATTTCTTTCTTGAGTGCTCTTATGATTACATGATTCTCTAGAACTTGCTTTAAACCGTTTGAGACTATATTGATGCATGTGACAACATGAATATGATAGAGGCATTAGGATTTTTAGCCAGGGCCAAACAGCCATCCCTTATTGATGTTCCAAGAGAACACACCCTTAGTGAACCAATTTGAGCCTACATTGAATAAGCTATCTCTTTGGTAACCATAACTTGTCCCTAACCTAAATATACTTATATCTTTACCTTTGTTCCAAAGATGAATTAGCATGTTTTGAGACAAGTTGCAAAGACAAGGGATATTTTTAGTTAAAAATTTGGGTTAGAAACAAGAAATAAGTGTGGGGGGGAAAGAAAAGAAAAGTCAAGAGAAAAAGAAATGAAATACTGGCAAATACATTCCTATGTAAAAAAAAAAATATATATGAATCATCTCTTGAATTTGTGGAAAAAGAAAAAGATGTTACAAAGTCGTTTAGAATGAAGAAAAGGCCCAACATAAATATCCGGCCTAGGTGACTATGTACTTGTAAAGAGTTTTGAGAAGTTTCTTTGTATGATCTTTTTATGTCTCTAAACTTTATGAACTCTTTGGAACCTTTGTGATATCTTTATCCTTTTGTTCTTCAACCACATTACAAACCCCTTGGCCCCATTACAACCTTGATTAAAGACCTCTTGATTCATGAAGTTGTATGATCTAAATAGTGGAGAATAGGTGGACAAGCAAGAATATGGTAGAACTGTTTTCATGAGATTGATTGAGTGTAAACACTTCACCACTACTTTAAAGAGTGAAAATCATGAGGGTATCCCATGTGAGAAGTTGAGATTAAATTTGAACATGCAATATTTTGATTGAGATATGTTACGCTAATATTGGCTTAACTCAAACAATTTACATTCAAGCATGATTTTTTGTGAAATTCTTTAAGCTATTGATTAGTTTATAAGACTTGTTCAAATATTGTATCTAATTTGTATTGAAAGGATTAGGAGTAAATATTTTTAGTATATGCAGTTTATTTATATTTTAGTTTTTCAATGTTTGTGGGTATCGTTCTAGTAAACCCTCACGAGACTAAACTCGTCCACTAGGGACACCTAGGGGTTTAAAGGCTTGTGTCACATGCTAAGTGCCACCGTGATTTCCTACGAAAATGGATTAGATTAGATTTTCTTATTTTATTTTTATTGAGTCGTTGCTAGGGACTAGCAACAATCTAAGTGTGGGGGTGTGATAACTCGTATAATTATATAGTTTTTAGTTATGTTTTATTAATGTTTTGTGTCAAATACGAGTTATTATTGTTTAGTCTAATTGTGTTTATGATCTTTTATATTTTTATGTATTTTGGTGTTTTTCACAAGTTTCTTTGAGTGATTTCAGATTACTAGAATTAAGGGCAAATCCAGTTCAGTTTCAGTTCCGACACCTTTTGCCATATCAGCTATATCTCGAGTTTCACTGAAGCAATAAGGCTGAAATTTGTAGCCATGCAAAGCTAAGAGGCATATCTATCTTTTTCATGTTTTACACTTCTTAAAACGGAGTCGTTTTCCCTAGCGAAATCGACCATCAAGTTGGCTGATGTGCAATGACGTCTGTGCTGACATGTTTTCGTATTATGCCCATATCTTCTTATCCACATCAGCAAATGAGCTGATTCCAACAGCTCTGGTTCCGTAACTGATAGGGGAACCTTTGTCTAGAAGACCATGTGATCAGATCAGGCCTCCAATATTGAAGAAATCGACCATCAAGGTGGCTGATGTGCAATGACGTCTGTGCTGACATGTTTTCGTATTTTGCCCATATCTGCTTAACCACATCAGCAAATGAGCTGATTCCAACGGCTATGGTTCCGTAACTGATAGGGGAACCTTTGTCTAGAAGACCATGTGATCAGATCAGGCCTCCAATATTGACGAAATCGACCATCAAGTTGGCTGATCAAAATCATCATATACCTACCTTTGAAATTTGTAAAGCTTGTCTCTTGTCATTTAGCCCTCCAAAATGTGTATAAATAGAGGGCCTTGGATGATTGTAAGGGATCATATGGTACATAGGTAGGATATTAGCCATTTTAATAAAATTCTCTAAGTTTTCTTCTTCTTTCTTTTCTCTAGTTTTCTTTCTTTTCTCTAGTTTTCTTTTTCTTTAGAGAGAGCAAGAGGTTGGATAATTAATATTCTTCCTCTTCTTCTTTCTTTCTTTTATTTTCTTCTTAGATTTTCTTTAATTTTATGTTTATGTTTATAATGCCTATGCTAGGCTAAACTTCTATTTGGTTAAGGGTGATTTCAAAGCCCTAGACATGTTTTGTGATTGATTTTCAGATTCTATCTATCATTAATTTTCTATCAAAGTTGCTTATGTTCTTCTACAAGAATTGTTCATGATGTTGTCTAGATTTATTTAGGTGTACAACTAGATAGATCTTGATAATTATCTATTGCTAGTTTAGGAGTCTTGATCCGTGTAATTGTCTTGATTTCCTATTCATAAGTGGCAATTTGTGATTAATGATTATGGTCAAGTTTTCAATAATTGCAAAGTGGAACATAACCTAAGTTGAACAATCCGAGCTTATGTGTTTGTTGCTTAGATCAACCTATCTTTCTCATCATAAAGCTGCCATTAAATTGAATTTAGAGAGCTTATTCTAGGTTGTTTAATGGTTAGAGATTAAATAGAGAGCTTGTTCTATTTAACGACAAACTAAGGAAAGATTGGGGTAACAGAGCTTGTTGTTATCTACGGTTGTTAACTTTGATAGTTGGTTGATATTGATAGATCTGAAATTGATTCTTAATGATGTCTAGTGGTGGAGAATGAAACCTTAACCATATTTTTCATATTTGATTCTTCTTACTTATTTGTTTTCTTACTTTTAGTTTGCTTATTTTTTATATTTATTTTTATTGGCTGGTTATACCGCCTAATTTGTATATTAACTTTGTTTTATTTTTATTGGCTGGTTATACCGCCTAATTTAGTATATATATTTTTATTGGCTGGTTATACCGCCTAATTTAGTATATATATTTTTATTGGCTGGTTATACCGCCTTGCATCTTATTCTTATTATTTACTTTAGTTTAAATCTGGCTTCAAAAACCCCTTTTCTTTTATTGTTCTTGAATTTAAGTTTTAAACTATTAACTTATAAACTAAAACCCAATCCCTGAGGACTCGACCCTTGCTAACTACTATACTTACAATTTATCTTTTTAGTGCAAGGTTAAATAAGATACACTCTTTTGGGTGCATCATTAAGCACTTAATTAAGTGTTCAAATTAAATCTAATCACAAGCAATTTAGCAACTAACTGAAGTGATATGGTAAGGTGAATTTTGGATAGAGAGATTTTAAGATTCTTAATTTAATTTGTGGATTAATTAAGCCCTTAAATGAAGACCAAATATTGATGTGAAGTTAAGAGATTTTATTAGTTAATAGGAAAAGGGAATTAAGTTAGTAGGGAATGACAATCAAATATGTGTGGATGAGAGGGAGATTTAATCAGAAAGTTTGGTGTTAGAGAGCATGAATCCCTTAGGATGCTGCTGATGCTCCAACAGCCAAAAGCACTAAAAGATAGTTACAAATCTCCAAACATTGATTGATTCTTGTCCCACCATTTAAATCCCACTTCTTCTGCTCCTCACTTCCTCAGTTATGGTTCAAGGATCAGTCGAACATGGAGAGATCATACACCAAATCTGCATTAAAGGTTTTTACTTACTAATTAATGTTGCTCATCCTTTTCTTTTTTCATTTAATTTTAATACTAAATGCGATGCTTTTTCAATGTTTTTGTTTGCTAATAAGTTTGTCCAAGACCTGTCTATTTCATAATAAAAATTCTCCAATTTTTAAAAATTTTTGCTCCAAATTTCAGCCATTCTATTTTTATCCAATGTTTATCTTTTTATTTTAAAAAAAAAGGCTGCTGCATGTAGCATGCTCATATAAATGGTTACATTTTCATTTAGATTAAATTTTTGTTAGCTTTTTAACTGTCTTAAACAAATATTTATATTTGATGTACTACCAGTATATATATTTATATACTGTTAGTGAACTAGATGATCACATCTCATTAAAAGTTTTTAAAATAAATAAAAATAATTTTATTTTTTATGAGATGACATCATTTAGTTTACTCACAATGTATCAAATATAAATCCCTTAAACAATTAAGCGAAACAACTGGAGGGAGAAGAAATACTGAATTGAAACACAAACGAACTCCCAATGCTAAAGATACATAGACATAATAATAATAATAGAAAAGGCAACAGCTAAATGAAAAGCATATATATATATATATATATATATATATATATATTATCTTTGAAATTGAGGCTTGTCTCACTATAATTAAAACTGAATTAACAGCTTTTTTTTTTCTTTTTCAGACAAGAGATCAGCTCAAAGAAAAATATTCCAAGGTAAACGCATTTATCCATATTTACAGTAGCATTTCACTTTCCAAAAATTAATTAAGCTCAGTTTGTAAATCAATAAATATATATAGGTTAGTCCGAAGCCTCCAGCCAAAGAAAATACTAAGCCATTAGAATTCAAACTTCACACTGAACAAAGAGCGGTCAAGCGCGCTATTTTCAATTATTCGGTACGTAATTCACTCACTTTGATGAAATACTATCAGTTTCATTGCATTTTTAAGGTTCGTAATTTCGCCTTCTTCCCAATTAATTTTTCTTACTTCTTTTATATATATATATATATATATATTTAATAATTATAAATATATGCTTAGGTGGCGACCAAAATATATCTCTCGGAGATACAGAAGAAACAAGTGGAGAAACTGCAAAAGGTAATAAGACAATTCCATGTCCAAAATTATGGTAATTAATAATAAATAATTAATTGTAAAACTAATTAATTACACACTAATAACATTGAGTGGAGTAGATGATAGAAGACGAAGAGATTCGTTTGCTAAGAAAGGAGATGGTTCCAAAAGCCCAACTTATGCCTTTCTTCGATAGACCCTTTTTCCCTCAAAGGTATATAATAATAATAATATGATATATGAATTATCTAAATTAATTTCTAAACTGCAGGTTTCAATGCATATTATGTATATAATTTTGAACTGCAGATCCAACCGGCCTTTAACGGTCCCGAGAGAGCCCAGTTTCCGCACTGTGAATTCCAAATGCTGGAGTTGCATCTCGGACAATGAGCTCTATTACTATTTTCAGCATGCTCACGCTTGGAACCCCATCAAATGAACATATATATATATATATATATGTATGTTTGAACCTAATTGCCAACAAACTGCAGCATGATTCATCGATGTACAATATATGTAGTTATAGGATGTTGCAATGTCGCATTTATATCATCACCGGAGTCTGTCTTTATCTTTGTATTTGTCTTTTGTCCCTTTAGACAGTGTGACCAGCTAGCTATATAGCCAGAAATCCCTTCCCCTAGGCTTCGTATGTTAGTGTCTCTTACATTGTCAAATAAAGACGGATTATATTTTAATTTTTGCCACCAGAAACTCAAAATTCCACTAGGTTTCCCCTTTAATTTTTGTCTCTTACATGGAGGACTCTTGCATGCTAACCAGCCAGTGAATTAAGCACAAACAAACTGCATTAATTAAATATGGAAAAAAAAAATTACAGATAGCACAATGCAAAGCAACATAGTACATATCATTCAAATGACTTCATTTTCGTGGGATAATTATATTTGGCTAAATGTCCTATTTGTAATTGTCACTTAACTTTTAAAAAATAGTTTAACTCAAAGGCTGCAAGATTCATATATCAATTGAAGATGTAAGTTTTTCAATATTAATTACTAAAAGAATTTTGATAATCGAAATTGAAATTTACAGCCAATCTAGCTTGTAACTGTTGGCTGTAAAGGATAAGGAACAGCAAATCAAATTAGTTACAAAGCAGCTGACCATACCAACCACAGAGTACTCACAAGATCAACAACTCCACAATATCAGGAGCTGATAGTTTTAGATAAACAGGATTTAAATTTTTATGATGTACTATGTTTTAAAGTTCAAAATTTAGATAACTTTTGTAACTTGTATTTATACACATACTGACTAAATGAAAAATCAAGTCCTTCAATTAATATTCAAATTAGTCTAGACCTTTTATGGTATATATCAGAGCTCCTTGGATTAGCTAGCATCTCAATCCACTTTTTTAATGGCAACTTCCTCGACTTAAACGGTTAAGTTAGTTGACCAAACCTTTGCTACAAATTCTATCTCCATCAATACAGCTCCTCAGCTGCTTTGAAGCTCAATTCAATTAATTTTCCCATATTGAAAATTCAATTTGATTCTCTCCTTGGAGGTTATGACCTCACAAGTTATCTTAATGGCACAATTCTTTATTCAGGTGTCAAAGGCAAGACAAATTTATCTTGCATTTGTTGCTTTAGTTTTCTAAATCTATTGTTCTAATTAATGCAACTGTCAAAACCTCCCAAGAAGTCTGGCAGACACTCTCCAAGACATATGCCAGACTTCTTGGGAGGTTTTGACACAGGAAGAGCACTAAGCTGCTGATTATATGTACATGAAGTTTATTGCTGATGAACTAGCCATGGCTCAAGCTCCAATTGTTGATGATTTAATCATTTTATTATAAGTAGATTTGGGATAGACTTTTATGAGATATCTATAGTTATCAGAGCTCGTAATTCTTCCATCTATTTTGCTGAGCTTTATGACAAGCTCACAGTCTTTGAAAATGCCATCAAGGAAGAAGTTTCTTCTATGTCAGTTATTACAGTCAACTATATCAGAAAAACCAGAGGTAATGTCTCATATAGGAGAGGTAATTCTAGAATTCTCAAACAACAATAATCAAGTACGTGAATGATAATTATTGATATTCCCTTTTGAAACCCAGCGAAATCCAATAATTGTTGATTTTTGACTCTCGGTACCAATTGTAGTTTTGTGCTACAGTACCGATTTGCTACAGTAACTTTCTCGGGATGCTACAGTAACATTCGTAAAATCACTATTTATTAATTTGAGAAAAGACTAAATACAATTGGTGAAAATACCACCTTACAATAGACACAACATCACACAACTCTTTTCTTACTATTTAATATTCACTCACTATTCACTCATTACCCCACACATCACTCTCATCTTTTTCTTCCTTTTTCTCTCTTTGCTCACGTCTCTTTTTTTTTTTTTACCTCCACAATACACTTTGCACACAACACATCTCTATTTATAACCATATTAAACCGACTTATCATTGTCGGTTGGAGTATTCTAGAGAGGGAAAACTAAAACCGAATCTAGAGAGAAATCTAAAGAGAATTATAGAAAGAATTATGTAGACAATTCTAGGGAGGGGGATGAAAAAATTTCTAGGAAGAAGATTGAAGAATAATCTAGGAAAAGAACAAAGAAGAGAACTCCAGAAAATTTGAGTAGTCGGTGACTTTCAACACTCCCCCTCAACGACTACTCTCTCTTGATGCTGACTTGGTTGTCATTCCAGACTGCATTCTGGACTTATCAAATCTTGCATCAAATATCTTCTCTTTTTCTTTCTCTTCTTGAAATTCATCAGCATCATTAGTTCTGCTTCATCCATCGTTGATTGCTCTCTTCTCTTTTGATCCTTGATTTTGTTCACTTCTGTCTTTGCTTCAATAACATTGTTATCTTCTTTCTTCTTGATTTTCTTTGCTAGCCTGTCTCTAACTTTGGCATACTCGACTTTGTCAACTACCATTAATTTGTTGACTTCACAATCGATCTTCATATCTTTCACGCCTTTGTAAGTCTTAACAGTGTCGATGACCTCGTTGTCATCTTTCTCAATGTTGACATCAGCTGCAAGCTTCTTCTCGACTTCTAGAAATAACCTTTCTTCTTCAAACATATTTTCTGGTGGCTGAAATAGAGACTCGTTCCCTTCCTTTGACGTTTCTTCTGTTACCTTCTGTCTTGGTTGAATATTCTCAAAATCAATTTCTTCTTCGTCTTCATGAACATTTTCTTCTAACTCGGTGGTGCAACCAGATACGAGTTCTTCGCATTCTTCAATAGTAAATGCTGTCTCAAAATCCCATTCTTCTTTATAGTTATTCTCCTGTCGTGAGAACACTGTTGCATAGCCTTGCACTTGTCTATATCGACAATCTCGAGCATAGTGGCCAAGCTTGCCACACTTGAAACACTTAATATTTCGACAATGAGACCTCACATTTTCTTTATCGTCTCTATCTCAAACAATTTGAGCTCCCCCTCGCTGAAAGCTCCTCCGTTGCCAAGCTTCTTGTTTGTTTTGAACTTCAATGTCTTCTATTCCTTGCCTCATAGCAACTTTACCTCTTCTATTGCTAAAGAGGGCTTTCTCGTCATCTTTTATCAAGACTTTAAACATTTGTTTATCTAAAGTCTCTTGATTGGCTAGGATATTTTCCAACTCAGTTAAAGTTGGTTCTTTGCTCCATCCACGAGTTGCAGTAACAATCTCGTTGTATTCAGGTCGCAAGCCATGGATGACAATTCTTCTCATCCTTGTTTCGGTAATGGCATTTTCTGGATCTAATTTTGAAATTTCATCACAAAGAGTTTTAACTTTAGAGAAATATTCGCTTACCGACATATTTTGCTGCGATATTGACAGAAGTTCATTCTCCAATTGTTGGAGCCTAGCATCATTTTTCCTCGCGAACAGCATTGTGAGTGTGTCCCAGGCTTCCTTCGGTGTCTTTGCATCCTTGATGCGTTGTAATAAACCATCCTCAATGGTGACTGATAACACGTACATGGCCTTACCGGCTTTGATCTTCCATTTTCTTAGTTCTCCGGCATCAGTTGGTGGTGTTGAAGCTTCACCGTTAACAATATCCCATAAATCTTGCCCGAGCATGTAATATTGCATGCGAATACTCCACGTATTATAATTGTTGTTATTGAGCTTCTCAATCTTACCAACCGGACTTGAAAAATCTTCCATTGTGACTTGAGAATGCCTCGCACTTGCCTCAAGATTGTATTCTATCAGTCTCTGTATATTCACGAACTACGATCCCTGATTGTCTTGGTCCCAGACCAATAATTTTCACAGTCCCAGACTATCTTTCTCCGATATGCGTACTCCGGTCCCTGACCATGTACCGGCAGAATTTCCACGTCTTTACGAACTACGATCCTCGATCGTCTTGGTCCCAGACCAATAATCTTCATAGTCCCAGACTGTCTTTCTCCGATATGCGTACTCCGGTCCCTGACCGTCTAGCTCTTTCTTCTTGCGGTGGCTTTCACTATGATGGTAGGTAGCCCTTTTCACCTATTCTCGTGATGGCTCTCACACTACTTTAGGTAAGTAGGTAGCCCTTTTCATCTGTTCTCGTGATGACTCTCACACTACTTCAGTAGCCCTTTTCGCGACTCGATCTATCGTCGATAATTACAATTCTCGATCATCTGATTTCGAGAAACTTCTGGCTTTTTGTCTTTTCTCCGATGCGCATACTACGATCCCTGACCATCTTGATCTGATATTCCAATCCTCTGGATCATACCGCTTTTTACGCTGGTCCTCTGGATCGTCCAACTCTGATACTCTGGTCCTCAAGATCGTCCCGTTCTGATCGTCCAACTCTGATACTCTGGTCCTCAAGATCGTCTGGCTCTGATACTCCGGTCCTTAGGATCGTCTAGCTCTGATACCAATTTGTTGATTTTTGACTCTCGGTACCAATTGTAGTTTTGTGCTACAGTACCGATTTGCTACAGTAACTTTCTCGGGATGCTACAGTAACATTCGTAAAATCACTATTTATTAATTTGAGAAAAGACTAAATACAATTGGTGAAAATACCACCTTACAATAGACACAACATCACACAACTCTTTTCTTACTATTTAATATTCACTCACTATTCACTCATTACCCCACACATCACTCTCATCTTTTTCTTCCTTTTTCTCTCTTTGCTCACGTCTCTTTTTTTTTTTTACCTCCACAATACACTTTGCACACAACACATCTCTATTTATAACCATATTAAACCGACTTATCATTGTCGGTTGGAGTATTCTAGAGAGGGAAAACTAAAACCGAATCTAGAGAGAAATCTAAAGAGAATTATAGAAAGAATTATGTAGACAATTCTAGGGAGGGGGATGAAGAAATTTCTAGGAAGAAGATTGAAGAATAATCTAGGAAAAGAACAAAGAAGAGAACTCTAGAAAATTTGAGTAGTCGGTGACTTTCAACAATAATTACCTTCACTCAAGAGATATAAGTAGAAGATGACACAAATAACAACACACATTTAATTAAAATAAATCTCCTTATTTTTATTCTTAAATTATAATTATCATTTTTAGAACCGCAAATTACGAAAATTTCTTGCGTTGTAGAATTTTTTAGATCCTTTCATAACCGGAGAGAATTTAAGAAATTATTTTTTCGTCCGAGAATTCTCGCATTACACCAAAAACGAGAATGATGCTTCATCGCAAGAAGACCACAACAGTACTCCCATAGCAACCAACGGAGATACTGGACTATCTCACTAAGTCACACCATTTCTTTTTCACCATTTTTATAAAAAAAAAAAAAACATTTTTTTGTCCATGTTTTTAATATCAAATTCACGTTCAAGTGATGAACAGAATAAATACTTAACGAAAATAAACATTAATTAAAAGGAAAGACATTTAAAAGGCGAATAAATTAAGTGAGTAAAAATAAATATATGAATAAAATAAAAAAACAATGCATGAAATAAATAAATTACGAGAAAATAAATTGTGGAATGTAATTTGCGAAAAAGTAAGTGTAGAAAATAAATTGCGAAAAAGTAAAATAGAAAACGAAAAGAAAAGAAAAGTAAAATAAAATAAAATAAATAGCAGAATAATAAATAACAGTAAATAAACAAAAATAAAAAGGTCTACATATTAGACATTTGAATACCCTAAAAAGGGCATTCGAATGCTCAATTTGAAAATGTATTTCTTCATGCTAGAACAAGGGGTTTTCGAATACCCATAGTGGGCATACGAATGCCTTAGAAAAAAAGACAAGATTTTGAAATGAAAATGTCAAGCATTCGACGATCATGGAAAGGGTATCCGAATTCTCTTTCTAGACACAAATTATTGAAAAAAAAAGGGCAGTCGAATACCATGGCCAGGGATATCTAAATGCCCTAGATCGGAAACCATGGAAAATAAGGTATACGAATACCATGGAGATAGGTATCCAAATACCCTTTCTAGGAGGCCATTTTGGTGAAAAAACAAAAGGGTCATCAAAATACTAAACATTCAAATACCATAATGTAAAATTTAGGTTAAATGGGGTATTCGAATACCATAATGAAGGATATTCGGATACCACCTTGGAAACCATTTTTGAAAGATTACTTCGAATAAAAAAAACTCAGCAAAAAACAAAACATTAATTGGTTTTTAAAATAAAACACAACTTTATTTCAAAACAAACGTTTGAAAAAAAATGTTCATTTTAAAGACAAGGGGATGAATAGAGGTTTGTTCATCCCCTATTTTTTTAAACAGTATCGTCCAATATTTCAAAATCTTTTATTGACTATATTATTCCTGGTATTCGAAAAAGGGGAAACAACTTTAGGTAGGGGATTAATAAATTTAATCACAGCCAAAGTTACCAAGGGTTTTTGAAAATCTTTTACAAATAGCTCTGAAATCATATTCGAAACAGGTGATTTTGAAATCATTTTGAAGAAAAAGGAAAACAAGAACATAGGTTGACCTAAAATCAACCATGAAATCTAATCCAACATGACTATTACCATCTGTCATAATGATTGTGGATCATCAGGCTCGTAACCTTTAGATTTTTGGAAAACAATTTAATAAAAGATAACTCTAGTAAAAACTGAATTTAACAAAATAACCAAGCACAATAAACACAATAGGAAAATAGAGGATCGACCTTAGTGAAGCTCAATCAGACTTCTCCTTTTATCCTTTCTTTTCCTCGCTCTCTCTTCCCTAACTTATGTCTTAAGCTAACTTTCCTTTAAAATGACCTAAAACCTCTGTAAAAGTCTTTCAAAACCTAAAATTTATCATTTTTATAGTCTTTTCTCTAAGAGAATTGTGGACCATTGGATCATTTGTTCTAAGGGCTCCCATTTCTCACCTAAAATGCCTTTTTTTTTTATTCCCTAATTGTTTGATCCGTCGATCTCTAAAACGAGTGGTAAGTTGCCCGTCCTTCCGTTCAAATTTAATCTTTTTTAAATTTCTTTTTCTTCTTTTCATTTGTCTATTTTATTTAATCAAGGCATTTTATTTTTAGAAAATTCGAATAAAACCATCATTAAATGCTCGGGGATAAACTTTCATTTCCCCAAGTTTAATTAGGAAAAGTTACAAATTAATGATCTTAAGGCACAATTTTGTTTTATCATTTTAAGCTCCCAAAATAGATAATTTAACTCATTTTATGAAAATTCAAAATTGGAACTTTAAAATTATCAAATGTTAATCTCGAGTTAACTTATGGTGAATTGAAAAATTGATCCAAAAAAAATTAGGTATTTACATATATAATATATAAATTTATACGTTGAAGTTGGATTTATCCCAGGAAGTGTTAAGAGTTTTGGTTTCTCTTAAACCGATACCCAAAACTCCGAACCAAGTTCTTTGATAAAGATGAAACTTAAGGTCTTGAAAATAAATCTTGATTCTAAATATATAAATCAATCAAGTGGTGACTCCTACAATCGATCCTACACCCGCACCGCTCACAAGACCCTAATATCGGTTTTAGTCAACAAAAAAATTTACCCATATTGTTGCTTTTATATATATTAGTTTTATGCACACCATTACATTGGTGAAATAAATAATTAAATATTTATAAAATTATTAAAAATATATAAAAATTAGTCATTTTTAAATATAAAGATATTGAATATAAATGAACTACGCGTACAATTCTTTGAGATGGAAAAAAGTAGAGAGAAGTTAATTAAAAAATTATTATAATTCTATTTTCAGAAAAAATTATATTACTAATATGATATTATTAATATATATTATTTATTTCACAATTTAATTTCTATTTAATTTTTTCAAAGTGAATCATTATCGAGTTAACTCCTAACATTAATTAAACATTTTAAAAATTTTAAAAATTATTTATTTTATGAGAAGAGAATATAAAATTAAATTATATGTAGGTTATAATTATTCACATGTTATAATTTAAATTGATTTGATTGAAAATATTATTGCTCCCATTTATTTGCTTTTTCTTTTTTATATGTTTTCATTCTTTTTTTTATCCGTTGTTTTTTCTTTTCTTTCCATATTTAGCTAAAATTAGAAAAAAAAAATTATAAGGTTAACATTTTATTTAAGTAAGTTTTATATTTTTATTACATCCAAATAAATTTTCAATTTTTATTTTTAATTTATATTTAAATAAACTCTTAATTTTTAATTTATATCTAAATAAACTTTAACACAAATTAATTTTTTTAAAATAAAAACTTATTTAAAAATAAATAAAAACAAAAATTTATTTGAACATGATAAAAATTTGCTTAAAAATTAAAATAATTAAAAGTTTTTTTAATTTTATTTTTTAATATTTTAACCTCCTTCCACCGCACCTGTCCTCTTTTGGCTTTTTTATACTAATATAGCCAAAAAAAAAAATTAAACCCCAAATTACCTATACTTTTAGATTATTTCCCAAAATGCGCTTGTTTTAAAATTAGCTGGGAAATCGCCACCCCCCATGGCGATTTCCCAGCATGAAAATATTGATTTTGGCTAAAAATACCAAGGGAAATCGCCATGGGGGGTGGCGATTTCCCTTGGTAATTTTTTCAAAATTTGATAAAAATACCAAGGGAAATCGCCACCCCCCATGGCGATTTCCCTTGGTATTTTTAACCAAATTTGTAAAAAGAATGAAGGGAAATCGCCATGGGGGGTGGCGATTTCCCTTCATGTAATTTTTTTTTTTTTTTTAATAAATCAACAAATTTTAATTTTTTTTAATTTGTAAATTTTATTTTTTAAATTTAAAAATTATAAATTAAATTAAGTTTCTTATTAAATTTAAATATGGAAAATTTTATTTCTTATAAAAATGAAAAAAACAAAATAATATTTCTTCTTAAATTAAAAAAATCAAAAATTATATTTGTAAGTTTTGTTTAAATTTTAAAATTTTGTAAGTTTTAAAATTTTGTAAGTTTTGTTTTTTAATTTTAAATTTTATAAATTAAATTAAAATAATTTTTTATAATTAAAAAAAAAAATCGTAAGGTAAATTTTATTATTTAAAATTTATGAACAAATTTTTTTAAATTTTGTTAATTGATTTGTATTAGATAAAAACAAAAAACAAACAAAAAAACTTGCATTACATTTTCATGTCCATCAAATGCTGGAGAAAATATTGGAACTTGATTCTTTCTGCAATGGATAAGACTGATGATATAGGTTTTTAGACAGGTTTCAGCTATTTTCCAGTCCATCAAATGCTGGATAAAATATTGGAACTTGATTTTTTCTGCAATGGATAAGACTGATGATATAGGTTTTTAGACAGGTTTCAGCTATTTTCCAGTCCATCAAATGCTGGAGAAAATATTGGAACTTGATTTTTTCTGCAATGGATAAGACTGATGATATAGGTTTTTAGACAGGTTTCAGCTATTTTCCAGTCCATCAAATGCTGGATAAAATATTGGAACTTGATTTTTTCTGCAATGGATAAGACTGATGATATAGGTTTTTAGACAGGTTTCAGCTATTTTCCAGTCCATCAAATGCTGGAGAAAATATTGGAACTTGATTTTTTCTGCAATGGATAAGACTGATGATATAGGTTTTTAGACAGGTTTCAGCTATTTTCCAGTCCATCAAATGCTGGAGAAAATATTGGAACTTGATTCTTTCTGCAATGGATAAGACTGATGATATAGGTTTTTAGACAGGTTTCAGCTATTTTCCAGTCCATCAAATGCTGGAGAAAATATTGGAACTTGATTTTTTCTGCAATGGATAAGACTGATGATATAGGTTTTTAGACAGGTTTCAGCTATTTTCCAGTCCATCAAATGCTGGAGAAAATATTGGAACTTGATTCTTTCTGCAATGGATAAGACTGATGATATAGGTTTTTAGACAGGTTTCAGCTATTTTCCAGTCCATCAAATGCTGGAGAAAATATTGGAACTTGATTCTTTCTGCAATGGATGAGACAAATGATGGGATTTATCAATGACATTTTGCATTGAATAAGTTATAACTTTTTCAGTCAAATAGTCAAAGGATGGGATTTGTTATCTGGTACAACATAATGAACCATTATAAATTCATAATACTTATGAAGGTTTACAATACCCCCATACAACAGTTTTTCAATCAGATTTTTCCTGAGTGCTAAAACCTCCTCATTCTCATTCTCATCCTTCTATATTTCTTCTTTCTTTTGCTACACAACATGAGCAATAGAGTGATCGCATTGGTCTACTATAATGGCCAAATTCATAATACTGACGAAGGTGCTACCTTTGATTGTGAACGTCCAAAAAGTTTTCGTGTTGAAGACGACGTCACATTAGAGGAACTGAAGCTGCAAATTCATACAAAAATTAAAGCTGGAACTAGAAAAAGAGTTTCAGAGGTTAAGTACAGGCATCCTCTTTCTATTGGTGAAGGATGTGTTCGATATAGAACATTTCCACTTGAAGATGATGATGATGTCAGATGCATATTTTATGCTCATGAGACATTTGCAAATGTTGGTGTCCTTGAGTTATATGCTGACATAGATGATGTTGACGATGATTGCGGCCCTTCAAATGTTCGCACAACAGAAAACTTTCCCATAGAAGATTATGATTCTGGGTCGTTCTATGTTGACACTTGATGCACCCAAAAGAGTGTATCTTATTTAACCTTGCACTAAAAAGATCAATTGTAAGTATAGTAGTTAGCAAGGGTCGAGTCCTCAGGGATTGGGTTTTAGTTTATAAGTTAATAGTTTAAAACTTAAATTCAAGAACAATAAAAGAAAAGGGGTTTTTGAAGCCACATTTAAACTAAAGTAAATAATAAGAATAAGATGCAAGGCGGTATAACCAGCCAATAAAAATATATATACTAAATTAGGCGGTATAACCAGCCAATAAAAATATATATACTAAATTAGGCGGTATAACCAGCCAATAAAAATAAAACAAAGTTAATATACAAATTAGGCGGTATAACCAGCCAATAAAAATAAATATACTAAGAAGAATCAAATATGAAAAATATGGTTAAGGTTTCATTCTCCACCACTAGACATCATTAAGAATCAATTTCAGATCTATCAATATCAACCAACTATCAAAGTTAACAACCGTAGATAACAACAAGCTCTGTTATCCCAATCTTTCCTTAGTTTGTCGTTAAATAGAACAAGCTCTCTATTTAATCTCTAACCATTAAACAACCTAGAATAAGCTCTCTAAATTCAATTTAATGGCAGCTTTATGATGAGAAAGATAGGTTGATCTAAGCAACAAACACATAAGCTCGGATTGCTCAACTTAGGTTATGTTCCACTTTGCAATTATTGAAAACTTGACCATAATCATTAATCACAAATTGCCACTTATGAATAGGAAATCAAGACAATTACACGGATCAAGATTCCTAAACTAGCAATAGATAATTATCAAGATCTATCTAGTTGTACACCTAAACAAATCAAGACAACATCATGAACAATTCTTGTAGAAGAACATAAGCAACTTTGATAGAAAATTAATGATAGATAGAATCTGAAAATCAATCACAAAACATGTCTAGGGCTTTGAAATCACCCTTAACCAAATAGAAGTTTAGCCTAGCATAGGCATTGTAAACATAAACATAAAATTAAAGAGAATCTAAGAAGGAAATAAAAGAAAGAAAGAAGAAGAAGAAGAATATTAATTATCCAACCTCTTGCTCTTTCTAAAGAAAAAGAAAACTAGAAAAAAGAAAGAAGAAGAAAACTTAGAGAATTTTATTACAATAGCTAATATCCTACCTATCTACAATATGATCCCTTACAATCATCCAAGGCCCTCTATTTATACACATTTTGGAGGGCTAAATGATAAGAGACAAGCTTTACAAATTTCAAAGGTAGGTATAATAGGTGGGTGCATTTTCTAACAATTTTCGTCATGTATGACGATTTTGATCAGCCAACTTGATGGTCGATTTTGTCAATTGTGGAGGCCTTATCTGATCACATGGTCTTCTAGACAAATGTTACCCTATCAGTTACTGATCCATAGCCGTTGGAATCAGCTCATTTGCTGATGTGGATAAGAAGATATGGGCATAATACGAAAACATGTCAGCACAGACGTCATTGCACATCAGCCAACTTGATGGTCGATTTCGCTAGGGAAAACGACTCCGTTTCAAGAAGTGTAAAACATCAAAAAGATAGATATGCCTCTTAGCTTTGCATGGCCACAAATTTCAGCCTTATTGCTTCAGTGAAACTCGAGATATAGCTGATATGGCAAAAGGTGTCGGAACTGGAACTGAACTGGATTTGCCCTTAATTCTAGTAATCTGAAATCACTCAAAGAAACTTGTGAAAAACACCAAAATACATAAAAATATAAAAGATCATAAACACAATTAGACTAAAAAATAATAACTCGTATTTGACACAAAACAATAATAAAATATAACTAAAAACTATATAATTATACGAGTTATCACACCCCCACACTTAGATTGTTGCTAGTCCCTAGCAACGACTCAATAAAAATAAAATAAGAAAATCTAATCTAATCCATTTTCGTAGGAAATCACGGTGGCACTTAGCATGTGACACAAGCCTTTAAACCCCTAGGTGTCCCTAGTGGACGAGTTTAGTCTCGTGAGGGTTTACTAGAACGATACCCACAAACATTGAAAAACTAAAATATAAATAAACTACATATACTAAAAATATTTACTCCTAATCCTTTCAATACAAATTAGAGACAATCTTTGAACAAGTCTTATAAACTAATCAATAGCTTAAAGAATTTCACAAAAAATCAAGCTTGAATGTAAATTGTTTGAGTTAAGCCAATATTAGCATAACATATCTCAATCAAAATATTGCATGTTCAAATTTAATCTCAACTTCTCACATGGGATACCCTCATGATTTTCACTCTTTAAAGTAGTGGTGAAGTGTTTACACTCAATCAATCTCATGAAAACAGTTCTACCATATTCTTGCTTGTCCACCTATTCTCCCCTATTTAGAGCATACAACATCATGAATCAAGAGGTCTTTAATCAAGGTTGTAATGGGGCCAAGGGGTTTGTAATGTGGTTGAAGAACAAAAGGATAAAGATATCACAAAGGTTCCAAAGAGTTCATAAAGTTTAGAGACATAAAAAGATTATACAAAGAAACTTCTCAAAACTCTTTACAAGTACATAGTCACCTAGGCCGGATATTCATGTTGGGCCTTTTCTTCATTCTAAACAACTTTGTAACATCTTTTTCTTTTTCCACAAATTCAAGAGATGATTCATATATATATATATATATATTTACATAGGAATGTATTTTCCAGTATTCCATTTCTTTTTCTCTTGACTTTTCTTTTCTTTTTCCCCCACACTTATTTCTTGTTTCTAACCCAAATTTTCAATAGATCTTCCTTGTCTTTGCAACTTGTCTCAAAACATGCTAATTCATCTTTGGAACAAAGGTAAAGATATAAGTATATTTAGGTTAGGGACAAGTTATGGTTACCAAAGAGATAGCTTATTCAATGTAGGCTCAAATTGGTTCACTAAGGGTGTGTTCTCTTGGAACATCAATAAGGGATGGCTGTTTGGCCCTGGCTAAAAATCCTAATGCCTCTATCATATTCATGTTGTCACATGTATCAATATAGTCTCAAACGGTTTAAAGCAAGTTCTAGAGAATCATGTAATCATAAGAGCACTCAAGAAAGAAATTAGATTGATTTGTATAATGCATCAATCATTATAGGCTCAAAAACTCACAATGATGATTATACAAGTCAGATTAAGTCTAAACATGCTTCTTTCTCAATCAACATATCATATTAACATTGGCTCATAAAAAGATTGATATCAAGTTCAATTCTCATGAAAATCTTCTCACTAATAAATCTGTTTTAGACTTATGCAATTCATATCTCATCATTGTATTAAAAAGGAACTAAAACACACTAAAAATAATAATAATAAAGACTCATAAAAAAAATAGTAGACAAAAATAAAAGAAATCCTAAATCATTCCCCCCACACTTAATTCTTACATTGTCCTCAATGTAAGTCTATTAACCCAAATGAAAGAATCATGTGTAAGAGAAAAGAACTAATAACATAAGAATAGGAACAACTAAGACTCAAAACAAAACAAAACCATGCAACCTAAATAATCCTAAAATACTAAACAAAAATTAACAAGTAAACATAAAAAGATTAAAATCAAACTGACAAGGTATGTCTCAAGTCTCCCTTACTCAGACCTTGTTCAAAATGAATACTTCTAAATTGCTTAAAACACAACAAACTCTTTTTTTTTTCTTTTTTTTTTTTTTTTTTTTTTTGAAAAGAAGAAATCAAACTGACAAGGTATGTCTCAAGTCTCCCTTACTCAGACCTTGTTCAGAATGAATACTTCTTAAGTTTTTTTTTTTTTTTATTTTTAAATTAGCAAAATATGTCCCTTACCCCCTACTAAAATATGACATTGTCCCCAATGTCAAATTTTAAAGGTAGAATTTAGGAGATATTACCTGCAGAGGTTACTAACCACTTATTATAACTGAGACACAACAAGCAAAATGTTAGATAATGTCACAAAGACAAAGTGCAATCCACTCCTTGCTCGTCCATATCTCTTTTTCTTTTTCCGAGCGTTTGCGAAACAACCGTAGCAGATAAACACTCATAAGCTTGGAGCTTTTTAAGTAAATCTTCAATGGTTGTAGCAGAAATTATGGTTCTCCTTGCCTCTGAAAACATGAATCCATTATCCACAGCATTATCTAAATATAAAAGCAAATTACTAAAATAACCATTAATATTAAGCAAACCAATGGGTTTCTTATTTGTGACCAAAGATGACCAAGAAGCCACGCAAGCTATTTCTTCCAATGTACCCAGACCTCCTGGTAAAGCAATGAATGCATCGGCAGAATGGTACATGATTGTTATCCGTTCAGGGACACTCCAGACTTGTATTTCCTTACCCACGGTAGGTCCACAAAAACTTGTGAATAGTTTTGGCACGATTCCTAGAACTGGACTTCCTCCGGCGTGTGCTGCTGTAGCGACTGCTCCCATTAAACCCGTACTACCGCCTCCATAAATCAAGTGGATCTTTTGTTGGGCAAGTATTACTCCAAATCTTATGGCTTCATCAGCGAATATGTTATTTTTTCCTGGATAAGCACCTCCAAAGACACAAATTTTTTTAATGCGCTGGGATGAAGTACTTTCCATTTTTTTTTTCTTCGAGTGCCTGAAAGAGAATGAGTACATGGTGTAATATATAGAGGACTCAGTAGTGAATCAGACAAGAGTAATAATGTCGCCGAAAGTGTATCTGACCTGTCAGAAGAAAATGTTAACCTAACAAAAGATTTTTGCGTGATTTCAGGAAGAAAATCGAAAAGAGAAGAAAAAATCAACCGTAAAAGACAAATAAAAAAAACGAGAATAGTTACACAAATCGAACAACACGTAAATTAAACCAAAATAAAGTTATTGCAAATCAAACCAAAAGCTGAGAAGTCATTTATTGTAGTTGTGATTGTGGCTCACATCTTCCTCTGGTTTTACGTCCAGAAACGGCTTAAACGCCTTCTATGAGTCGAGGATATGCTTCCCATCCAGTTTTCTTACAAGCTGGCAAACAGGGTCTTTTAACATCAGATTCCCAAGATGTTGCCATTCCCTTTGGAATTGCGGCCATAAATCAAGAATTTCTCTTTGTACGTCTCCACTAGAATGCGTCTCAAGAGAAAGTTGGATATTACCCAAATTCTCCTTACTCAGTCCATCCTTAATGAATTCAATTTTATCATCTCGATTAGAGGACGGAATCCCAATAGAATGACATTTACCGTTACACGTCCATCGTGCACATTTGTGGCAATTTGAACTCATGCGCTTTGCTCGTCGCTTCTTTGCAAAACTGCTTCTACCTGTACCTGGTAAAAGCAAAACAGGAAGATATTCATCTTCACGTACCTTGGCTTCAATTATCCAACGTATGTCTCCAGGAATCCCTTTGTGCATAAGCATTCTTAATCTTTCGAATCGAACTTGGTAAAGCTTCAGTAAAATATTTCAAGGAAAAGGAGGAAATCGTTTCTGCAATCTTGTGAGAATATCATCCATCCTGAAAAAAAAAATAATGAAAGAGAAATTGAAAGAGAAATTTATATACAATATCAGTTTTGTGGGTAGCTGATGGAACCGACTTAAATAATCACGGAGTACCGTTATCCGCCATTTAACCGGGGTTAAAAAAATTAAAAATTATATTTACATCTAGTTATTTTCAAAACAAGGATCGGAAAGAAAAACAACATAAAAAGACACAAAAACAAAACACTCTAAATAAAATCCTAAATTCTTCCCCCCACACATAATTCTTACATTGTCATTAATGTAATGCTATTATCCCCCAATGCAAGAATTATATGTAAGAGAAAAGAACTATTAAACAAAAGAAACTTATGCAGCCTAAATGAACTTAAAAGCAGTAAACACAATTAACAAAGAAACATAAGAAATAAAATAAAAATAATAAAAGAAAAAGGAAAAGAAAGAGAAAGCAAATCTGAATATGGAAGGTTGGCAATTTCATCTTTAATTGGGCTGCCTTCCCAATTAACACTTGAGTTAGTGTTTTGAATCTAACCAACACCCTTTCTTGGCTTTTTAGGCTTGTCAGGCTCATACATGAAATTTCCCAAATTTATGCGTTTAAGAGGAAGCTTTCTTTGCACAACAGTGGATGCATTCTCCATTACAAGTATTATTCCATCATCCTTGGTGGTGCATATCTCATCGAGGAATGGTGCATCTTTTGGTACTTGTTGAATGACATCCACAAACAAACTGTTTAAGGTTTCCAGCGTGTCTTGTTCATGTTCATCCTCCTTGAACTTTGCAAATCTACTAGGAAAAGGTGGAGAAGAAACATTAGTAAAAAGTGGAACTTTAAACGTTACCTCAGGTGCCGAAATACTCTTATTTGTATTTGTGGCTTCATTATCCTCAAGAATAGAATCCATCTCTAATTCTGTCTCATCCTCATCTTGTTCATCATTCCTCAAGGTCACAATAGTAGTATTCTCCTTTGGGTTAATCATTGTTTGGGCAGAGAGTTCTTCAGATCTTTGTGCTACCCATACCACCATACTACTAGCCAATTGGCTCATTTGCTTTTCCAAACTCTTGATGCTTGCCCTTGTTTCCTGTTGAAATTGCAAAGTATTAGTAACAAGAGAATCGACAAGATCTTCTAAAGAAGTACCTGAGTTTTGAGTCATATGTGGTGGTTGAAGAAGATCTGGTTGTTGAGACCATGATTGATTGAAGCTAGATGGATGAGTGTAATTGGCATAAGGATCTACTTCTTGGTAATTTTCTGAGTAGCCATAATTAGTATGATCCCACCATCCCTCATGGTAAGTGTTTGAGTAATGATCATACTGTTGGTCTTGGAACACTTGATGGCCTTGACATCCTCCCATGGCCAATTGTTGAACTGGGGAGGTGAGATTGGCTTGTTGATTCTCTATGTTCATGTATGCCACCAACTCTTCAAGTGTTAGATTGCTCAATTCCATTGTTTTTTTTTTTTTTTAATTTGAAAAGAAAAACTTGTATGTACAAGAAAATAAAACTAATTAGAACTGAAAATAAGAATAAACCAAGTAACAAATAAACTAAAGAAAGCAATCCCCGGCAACGGCGCCAAAAATTTGATGCACCCAAAAGAGTGTATCTTATTTAACCTTGCACTAAAAAGATCAATTGTAAGTATAGTAGTTAGCAAGGGTCGAGTCCTCAGGGATTGGGTTTTAGTTTATAAGTTAATAGTTTAAAACTTAAATTCAAGAACAATAAAAGAAAAGGGGTTTTTGAAGCCACATTTAAACTAAAGTAAATAATAAGAATAAGATGCAAGGCGGTATAACCAGCCAATAAAAATATATATACTAAATTAGGCGGTATAACCAGCCAATAAAAATATATATACTAAATTAGGCGGTATAACCAGCCAATAAAAATAAAACAAAGTTAATATACAAATTAGGCGGTATAACCAGCCAATAAAAATAAATATACTAAGAAGAATCAAATATGAAAAATATGGTTAAGGTTTCATTCTCCACCACTAGACATCATTAAGAATCAATTTCAGATCTATCAATATCAACCAACTATCAAAGTTAACAACCGTAGATAACAACAAGCTCTGTTATCCCAATCTTTCCTTAGTTTGTCGTTAAATAGAACAAGCTCTCTATTTAATCTCTAACCATTAAACAACCTAGAATAAGCTCTCTAAATTCAATTTAATGGCAGCTTTATGATGAGAAAGATAGGTTGATCTAAGCAACAAACACATAAGCTCGGATTGCTCAACTTAGGTTATGTTCCACTTTGCAATTATTGAAAACTTGACCATAATCATTAATCACAAATTGCCACTTATGAATAGGAAATCAAGACAATTACACGGATCAAGATTCCTAAACTAGCAATAGATAATTATCAAGATCTATCTAGTTGTACACCTAAACAAATCAAGACAACATCATGAACAATTCTTGTAGAAGAACATAAGCAACTTTGATAGAAAATTAATGATAGATAGAATCTGAAAATCAATCACAAAACATGTCTAGGGCTTTGAAATCACCCTTAACCAAATAGAAGTTTAGCCTAGCATAGGCATTGTAAACATAAACATAAAATTAAAGAGAATCTAAGAAGGAAATAAAAGAAAGAAAGAAGAAGAAGAAGAATATTAATTATCCAACCTCTTGCTCTTTCTAAAGAAAAAGAAAACTAGAAAGAAGAAGAAAACTTAGAGAATTTTATTACAATAGCTAATATCCTACCTATCTACAATATGATCCCTTACAATCATCCAAGGCCCTCTATTTATACACATTTTGGAGGGCTAAATGATAAGAGACAAGCTTTACAAATTTCAAAGGTAGGTATAATAGGTGGGTGCATTTTCTAACAATTTTCGTCATGTATGACGATTTTGATCAGCCAACTTGATGGTCGATTTTGTCAATTGTGGAGGCCTTATCTGATCACATGGTCTTCTAGACAAATGTTACCCTATCAGTTACTGATCCATAGCCGTTGGAATCAGCTCATTTTCTGATGTGGATAAGAAGATATGGGCATAATACGAAAACATGTCAGCACAGACGTCATTGCACATCAGCCAACTTGATGGTCGATTTCGCTAGGGAAAACGACTCCGTTTCAAGAAGTGTAAAACATCAAAAAGATAGATATGCCTCTTAGCTTTGCATGGCCACAAATTTCAGCCTTATTGCTTCAGTGAAACTCGAGATATAGCTGATATGGCAAAAGGTGTCGGAACTGGAACTGAACTGGATTTGCCCTTAATTCTAGTAATCTGAAATCACTCAAAGAAACTTGTGAAAAACACCAAAATACATAAAAATATAAAAGATCATAAACACAATTAGACTAAAAAATAATAACTCGTATTTGACACAAAACAATAATAAAATATAACTAAAAACTATATAATTATACGAGTTATCAACACTACATACGACGTTCCCACAGAAGAAGTCGTGCCCTTATCTCAAGCTACAACTTTTCAGACTTCATTAGTCTCACAAACCCTAATTCCTACTACCCTCGAAGATGAGCCAGCTGGTGTTGATCCTGTTCGTCCACGTGGAGTCCATGGTGAAGATGTTGGTGAATTTAGTGAGCAAGAAGAGGATGCTGAATTCGCAAGTGATGACAATACTGATTCTGACCCAGACGTCGTCCCTGCTGAGATCAACACTCATGGAGATATCAACACTCATCGAGATATTCCCCCATATCAGGCTGCATCCCATATGCATACACTGGATCTGGAGGCAATGCATGTGCCGGAATTTCCAGAGTATGTTCATACATTAGCTACGCCTCTGACATTTGATCCATCTGCACTTGATCTGTGTGTTGGGTTACAATTCCCAACGAAAGAGGCTGTGGTTTCAGCTATCAAGCACTATAACATCAAAACTCTGTAGATTACAGAGTAATTGAATCTGAGCCGACGAAATATTATGCCAAGTGCTTAATGTATGGGAATGGGTGTAATTGGAGAATAAGGGCAACTTTTATGAAGAAGAAACATCTATGGGAGATTAGAAAATATGAAGGGCCTCATACTTGCACATCGGCGACGATTTCACAAGATCATTGCAAGTTAGATTGTAACATGATCTGCTCATGCATTTTGTCATTGGTCCAAGCAAATCCGGAGATTTCCGTTTCAGTTTTGATCGCTGAGATGCGAATCCGGTATGGATACATGACCTCCTACAAGAAAACATGGCAAGCAAAGCAAAAGGCAATTGTTCGAGTATTTGGCGATTGGGAAAGATCGTACAATGAGCTACCTAAATGGTTAGGTGCAATGCAACATTTCGTGCCTGGTACAATTGTGGAATTGCAAACGATACCTGCATATCACGGTGATCGATTGGTCCAAGGTAAGAGAATATTCCATCGACTATTTTGGACATTTAAGTCGTGCATTGAAGGGTATCCGTATTGTAAACCAATTGTGCAAATAGACGGTACTTTCTTATATGGAAAATACAAAGGCACATTATTGTTAGCTATTGCACAAGATGGCAATCGAAACATACTGCCAATTGCCTTTGCCATTGTGGAGGGTGAGACAACAGAGGCTTGGTCATTCTTTCTCAGTAACTTGCGCAGACACGTGACAAAACAGCCTGGCATTTGCTTGCTGTCTGATCGACATGAAGCCATCAAAGCTGCGATTAGACGCAATGGTGGATGGAATCCTCCACATGCATATTCAGTGTACTGCATTCGACACATTGCAGCGAACTTTATGAAAAAGTTTAACAATAAGGAATTGCGTCGACAAATTGTTAACATGGGTATGGAATCAAATCATAGTTATTTTATCTCTTATATTTCGTTTAGCATATAAAATAATATTGAAATTCAAAAGTTTTTTGTTTTTAAATTTATTAGGATACGAGTTGAGGCGACCGAATTTTCATTTCATGTATGACAATCTTCGTGGAGAAAATGCAGAGGCGGCTAACTGGATTGATAGGATCCCCAAGGAGAAGTGGGCGCAGTCATATGATCAAGGAAGGCGTTATGGCCATATGACAACCAACCTAGCTGAATCTATCAATTCGGTGTTGAAGGGAACGCGTCATCTTCCCATTACTGCTTTAGTGCAATCAACATATTATAGGTTGGCTGCACTTTTTGTTAAGATGGGGAACAAACAAATTGCCATGATGGAGGGAGGGCACACATATTGTGAAACAGTCACACAAGCTATGCAAGAAAATCGCACGAAAGCTAACTCCCACATTGTTCGTAATTTTACGCGAGCAAATCAATCTTTTCTGGTTGAAGAGTTAGTTGCTCCACAAGAGGGTGTTTCTGCAATGAAGTACAAAGTCAACCTCAGTGACATGTGGTGTGATTGTGGAAAGTTTCAAGCACAAAGGTTCCCTTGTTCACATGTAGTTGCTGCCTGTGCACATGTCCATGTAGATTGCATGCAATATGTGGACAAAGTCTATAAACTGAAAAATATATTGAATGTTTATAGACATGAGTTCGAAGCTGTTGGAAATGAAGGTTACTGGCCTCAATATGATGGTCCAGAAGTGTGTCCCAATCAAGAAATGCGGAGAAATCCACATGGTCGGCCAAAATCAAGTCGTATTCGTAATGAAATGGACCTCAGGGAGAAAGGCCAACCAAAACGTTGTGGATTATGCAGAAACGGAGGTCATAACCGTCGAAATTGTCCGCAACGATTTGGCACATTGGGGGAGACTTCGCATCAACAATAAATGAATTACATGTTTTTCTCAACTTATCATGTACTTTGGATTATAAGGGAAAATGTAATGCAAGTTTTTTTTGTTTGTTTTTTGTTTTTATCTAATACAAATCAATTAACAAAATTTAAAAAAATTTGTTCATAAATTTTAAATAATAAAATTTACCTTACGAATTTTTTTTTTTAATTATAAAAAATTATTTTAATTTAATTTATAAAATTTAAAATTAAAAAACAAAACTTACAAAATTTTAAAACTTACAAAATTTTAAAATTTAAACAAAACTTACAAATATAATTTTTGATTTTTTTAATTTAAGAAGAAATATTATTTTGTTTTTTTCATTTTTATAAGAAATAAAATTTTCCATATTTAAATTTAATAAGAAACTTAATTTAATTTATAATTTTTAAATTTAAAAAATAAAATTTACAAATTAAAAAAAATTAAAATTTGTTGATTTATTAAAAAAAAAAAAAAATTACATGAAGGGAAATCGCCACCCCCCATGGCGATTTCCCTTCATTCTTTTTACAAATTTGGTTAAAAATACCAAGGGAAATCGCCATGGGAGGTGGCGATTTCCCTTGGTATTTTTATCAAATTTTGAAAAAAATACCAAGGGAAATCGCCACCCCCATGGCGATTTCCCTTGGTATTTTTAGCCAAAATCAATATTTTCATGCTGGGAAATCGCCATGGGGGGTGGCGATTTCCCAGCTAATTTTAAAACAAGCGCATTTTGGGAAATAATCTAAAAGTATAGGTAATTTGGGGTTTAATTTTTTTTTTTGGCTATATTAGTATAAAAAAGCCTCCTCTTTTCTTTCTCTGCATCGTCGATCCGACAACGCCACCTTCCCTTCTTTTCATTTTTTTGGGTGTTTTGTTTTTGCTTGAAATCAATTAATCAATCAATGATGCAGTCGCAAACACTTCAAATACCAAGAAAGTCCTCTCCCTCGATTGTGTCTGCGTGGTACTCTCCCCCATTGCCTCACCAAGGCCAAGAAGACCCAATTCTAACCACACTCTCTCACGCAATTAGGAGCTTCCCAACAAAGCCACTTCACCTTTCTCTCAATAAGCTCCTTCCTTCCCTTACTCCCTCTCATGTCATCAACCTCATCGCCCTCAACCCTCACTCTCTATCTCCACACTCCCTCCTCTCTTTCTTCAACTTCCTTTCTTCCCAGCCTCCGTTTCGCCACACGCTTCACTCCTATTCCACCATGGCCCATTTCCTTATTGCCCACAATATGTTCCCTCAATCACAATTTCTTCTCCATTTTTTAGTTTCTCGCAAAGGAAATGGCTCGGCTTCTTCGATTTTTACTTCGATTATCGAAACTAAAGGTACCCATGACTGTGGCTTTGTTTTTGATTCCTTAATTATTGCATACACGGATTTGGGTTTTGTTTCTGATGCTATTCAGTGCTTTAGATTGGTAAGAAAGCATAAATTTAAAGTACCGTTTCGCGGTTGTAAGTATTTGCTTGATAGAATGATGATGATAAGTTCTCCAATGGTGAGTTTGAGATTTTATTTGGAAATTTTGGACTATGGGTTTTCACCCAGTGTGTGTAATTTTAATATTTTGATGCATAAATTGTGTCGAGAAGGTCAAATTAAAGATGCCCAAATGGTGTTTAATGAAATTGGAAAGAGAGGTTTACATGCCACGGTTGTCAGTTTTAATACTTTGATAAATGGATATTGTAAATCAGGGAATTTAGAAGAAGGGTTTAGATTGAAAAGTGTTATGGAGGATAGTGGAATCCGTCCTGATGTTTTTACTTACAGTGTTTTGATCAATGGGTTGTGTAAGGAGAGTAGATTGGATGATGCAAATGGTTTGTTTGAAGAGATGTGTAACAGAGGATTGGTCCCAAATGATGTTACTTTCACTAGCTTAATTGATGGACTGTGCAAAAATGGAAGAATTGGTTCAGCCATGAAAACATATCAGCAGATATTGACAAAAGGCTTAAAGCCTGATTTGATTATGTACAATTCACTTATCAATGGTCTATGGAAGGCTGGAGATCTAAAAGAGGCAAAGAAGCTTATTGCTGAGATGAGTTTGAGAGGTTTAAAGCCTGACAGGTTCACTTACACGATACTATTAGATGGATTTTGTAAAGAGGGAGATATGAAGTCGGCAATGGGGATTAGAGGGGAAATGATTAAACAAGGGATTAAGCTTGATAATGTGGCTTTCACAGCCCTTATTTCAGGGTTATGTAGAGAGGGAAGACTCATCGATGCTGAAAGAGCATTGAGGGAGATGTTAAATGCTGGTATGAAACCAGATGTTGCTACTTATACTATGATTATGGATGGATTTTGTAAGAAAGGTGATGTAATAATGGGTTTTAAGTTGCTTAAGCAGATGCAGAGTGATGGCAATGTGCCTGGTGTTGTAACCTATAATGTGCTTATGAATGGACTTTGCAAACAGGGGCAACTAAAAAAAGCTAATATGCTATTAGATGCTATGCTTAATTTGGGGGTGGTTCCAGACAACATTACATACAATATTCTATTAGATGGTCATTGCAAGAAGGGAAATCCAAAAAATTTCGACAAATTAAAAAGTGAGATAGGGCTTGTAGCAGATTATGCCTCTTATAGTTCACTAATTAGCCAGATTGGTGGAACTTCAAAACATCGCTCAAAGAGATAACACTTTTTAGAGCAAGTTTGCTTGGTGTAGATCGTTTATAGATGAATGGACAAACATGAATTCTGTTTTTATTGTAGCAAACTACGGACTTCGATGCAGTTGATTACCTTGATCTACTAGATGGTAAGGTTCATTGAGATTGTTTACAGTAAATTTTATGTAACATCTGGTGGTTGTCTTTAACTTTTGGATTGATATTTCTTGTGTATTAAATTTTATCAAGGTGCCAGGGAACCCTCGAGACTGTGGTAATAGTTACAAGAATAAATCAGCTGCAAAAGGTTGGAGAGTACTCGTAAAAGGAAGTCATGGATTTTGATCCAATCAAATTGTTCACAAGGCAAGGTAGACAGATTTATATAAAGCCATTAGATAAAGCCATTCAGACACAATTCGTTGGACATCTTTTCTCAAAATTCAGAAGATATTTAGAAGCCTATATGGCTAATGTCCAGCAACGGCAACATGATTTTTAGCCCCAAATGCCTGAGCCTGAGGATCGTGTAAGTCAATCAGATAATGAATTTGGTGATAGGATCAAATGTTAGGCTTTCAAATTGATTCAGCATGAAGATAGCTAAGGGTCTCATAGATTGTCAACTAGCATTGTTTGTATATATTGAAAAGTTGCAGAAAAGTGATAAAAATGGCCCATGGCAATTGAAGATAAACTTGGGGTTTTGCTCTAATTTAAATGTTTCCTAGTGATTATTTAACAGGATTTTCATGAGTCGACTCAGAATTTTCTTCCCTCTAGAAGAAAGCAACAAAATTTCTTCTACAGTTTTTTTATGCTCTCTGCCTTTTTACCAAGCATTTAGAATTCACTCCATATTCAACAAATTTTGGTTTCGGGTCTTTGCTGGTATTGCTTACTCTTTTTCTTTATCTCCTACATAATTCCATCACCTCTCCAGGATTGATCCAAAGAAAAGATATTCAGACTATTCTTTTTTCTGATGAATATCGGTAGGGAATTTGTGTTCGTACGTGATACACAACAATAATCGTCAAGAGTAGAGTTAATAATCAACGGAGTAGAACTGGCAATTCAAAAGGTGCGGTTGGGTTTGGTCATTTAGGATGTCTCACTTCGATGGGGATTATATTGGGTTTGGATTGTTTTGAATTTCAAGTTCACCACTTGCATAATTCAAGTCTAAATTATATAAATAGGTTGTTGGCTTTTAAATAAACTAGTATTTGACTCGCGTTGTTTTGATTTTATTGTCATTAATAATATATTTAATAAGATTATGACACGAAAAATAATACGAATTTATAGTTAAAATTGAATTACTATGATAAACTATGTAAAATATCTTAATTTGAGGACAACTGTTAAATGCAAAGTATAAATATAAAATAACATAAATACAACATGAATATACGAATTTAATTCATTATATGTACATTATTTGTAAACAAATTAAGATGATATCAAAATTTAATTCATTTGGATTATATTGATATCTATCATTTATATTCATTTTAAAAAATAAAAAAATTTAATAACTATTATACAATAACTCGTAATTTATAAAATTATTTAACATTGTTTTTTTATTTATTTGTTTAATCATCATAATTTTTTTCTTTTACTTAAACACTTGAAGTTTTAAAAAGAATTTACTTACATCAACCTATCTCATATTATTATTCAATATTTTAATTTTTACCAATAATTTATCAATACAATATTTTTTTATTCAATAATATAAAAATAATAAAAAATTATTGTCCTTATTTTTAAAAAAAAATAAAAATAAATGACCAATCATCATACGACATGTGGCACAAAAAATTATGAGTTATTTGAATAGTATTACACACGAACATGACATGAATACACAAACGTGTCAAAATATATATAAAACAAACGTAACACAAAATTGAGAGTTATTTGAATAATGACAATTAGACCTGATAATTTCGGACACAAAAAAAAAACAGAAAAATACAATACAACATGAAAAAATAACACTAACATGAATATCAAAATCTATATAATATAAATTATTGACGTGTCAAAATTTATATACAAATTACATAAAATATAATTAAAATACGAAAAATTAACATGAATATAAAATAAAAATTTTGATTTTTAAATAAAAAAAAATTAAAGAATTGCCCGCCACTTGGCGAGCAATTCGGAAATAATTGAAGAAAGTGAGATAACTTTTATTTATAGTTATAAGATTTGTTCAAAATCAAATTATTTGTCCAAATTAGATCCTTTATTTGGACGGACGGGTCAATTTAGGTCTTAATTTTTTTTTTTGTGGATATTTTCGGGTTCGGATCGTTTAGGATTCGTGTCATTTCGGTTTTAGGTCATTTTTGATTCGGGTTTAGATCATTTTGAGTCTGGGTCAATCAAATTTGACACTTGGGTTATTCGGATTCGAATCATTCGGGTTCAATTTATTAATTTTAAAATCAAATCAAATTTAAACAAATTATTTGACCGAGTCATATTTTATTAAAATTTTATTGAAATATAAAAAATAATATATAAAAATAAATATAGAATTTTTAATTTTTAATTTTTAATAAAGATAAATATCTATCTGATCTAATTTTCGGATTCGAGCATAATTGAGTAATTTTTTGAATTTGAGTATCCGTTTTACTTAAACAGGTATTATCATTTAACAAATTTTTAATAAATATCAATAATAAAATGTATATTATCTATCTCAAATGTCATCAATAATATATTGAAAGATGAAGGCTAAAAACAATGTGTGTTTTTAGTAAATAAATATTAAAATAAAATTGATTATTTTTTTGGAAAAATAAATTTAAAAATAGATTTTTAAGAAAAATTAGAAGTATCAATTATTTTTTAAAACGTCTCGAGTAAAGATGATTAGTAAGGTATTGCCAAAAGTATTGGAGTTTTTCAAAAATCATTTTTTATAGATGGATTTTTTTTAAAAAAATAATCATCCATAAATAACTATAAAAATTTTCTCTTCTAAAAAAAAAAAAAAAGAAGAAGAGAAAGAAAAAGAAAGAATAAATTCAAAATGAATTCATGTGTGTTACATTTTTTATTGTTTGCGTCATTTGCAATCATGATGAGAATCATAAAAATGAATATGAATTAAACTCATAAGTAGTGATTCCGATGAAATCATGAGGTGGGAAAATTCAATTAAATACTACCAAAAGTATTGGAGTATTTAGTGGATTTTTCAATATAAAAAATTCTCATTCATTTTCTTTAAAAAAATATATTTGTTTTTATAGAAAGGGAAAAATAATTTTAAAAAAAGAAATAAGGTTTTTTTTAAAAGAAATTAAGAGAATTAATTATTTTTAAAATATAAAAATTCAAATCATTTTATCAAAGACAAAAGATAATATGTGATTAATTGGCACCGTTTTTTGAAACAGGTGTCGTGGGGATACTAACACCATCCCCACACGTAATCGTACTCTTGGATCTAAATTTTGTTTTCGCAGACCAAAATTATCTTTTTAATAAATCTTAATTTATTTTATGATTTTATTAAAAGGTTTCTTAAGTGGCCAATCACACCCAAACAAAAAATATTGGTGATGACTCCATGTGTTTTTTTTTTTTTTAAATCGTTTAGTGGTTGAAAAATCGTTATGACAATTATCAAATATTTTCACACATTTTTCTTCATTTTTTTGAATTTTTTGATTTTATGGTTTATTTTGAGAATATTTAGGAAAATAAGAAAAGAAAAAGAAAAAAAAAAGAAAAAGAAAAAGAAAAAGAAAAAGAAAAAAGGAAAAAGGAATAAATAAAAGAATAATAAAAGGAAATTGATATGGATCGCGCCAATTTTGGGTTCCATGCTCAATCCAAAAATCTTAACTCATTTAGCAATTTGAAGCTCCAAAAGTCAATAAGGATCCAATATTTAATTCAAAAGTATTTTTAAAATCCAATAAATTTGAAGGCCCAAAAGATGAACTTCAAATCGATTTAATAAAAAGAAATTTAACTCTCAATTTATGAAATCGATTTTAGTATTGGGTTTGAATTAAATAATATTTTATTTAAATTAAAATTCTTGAAAAAAATTAATTTGACAATCAAATGCAATTTAATTCAAACTAAAAGATATTTTTAAAAACCCTAGACAAAATTGGGTGTCTATATAATGTACAAATCATTATAATAATATAGACATATCAATGACCTATTTTATATACTCTTAGAAAATCACATAACCCAGGAAAAAATTAATTTGACAAGCAAATGCAATTTAATTCAAACTAAAAGATATTTTTAAAAATCCCATACAGGGTGTTTACATAATGTGCAAATCATTATAATAACATAAACATATCACTGACCTATTTTATATACTTTTACAAAATCACATAATAAGATTTAAAAAATTATATATTTAAATTAAAAATAAGACATTTACAGCAAAATAACATATATAAGTATAACGATAAGAGATTATATAATTTGATCTAAATTACATGATAAGATATTATTATAACGTAACATAAAAATCATTATGATAAAATAAACGTATCATTTTTAACAATTTATTTTATGTACTTTATTCTAAATTACATGAGAATACATTATACTTTTAAAAAATACTTCTATTTTAAATAATATGTACGTATAACGAATTATATCCATGACAGTTAAAATATGTAATTTATTTTAAATCTTATTATAAGATTATAATAATTGATATAATATTTTATTAATTTATTTAAGAGATTATTATGTATTTAAAAGACTATTTTAACATGTAATTAGAGTTTATTTTTATTTTTTCTATTCCAAATCTTCCAATTTATCAGTGGAAGATTAACATGTTAAAGTAATATTTTTTGTTTATTTAAGAATTATTGATGCTGATCTTCAGAAGAAAAAAAATTCATTTGACCGAGAGTCATCTAAATGAACATCCATCGACAAACTCTAATGTAATATCTCTTCTAATTCATATAAAGATTTGTTCTTGCTCACAAGTATTAATCAAAGCATTGAAAATGGTTGAAAACAATCATTAAAATATATTTGCTTTTCATTATCAAACCAAAAGAAAAGCTAAAGAACAATAACAATTCAAAAAATTCCAATTAATTACATGGTAAAAGAATTATCATAACAGTATAATCATAGATCTTGTGCTGTAATTATACATATATAGTCACTGTATTATTTTACATACGAAGAATATAACAAATATATTATCAATTTATACGTACCAAATGATAATTGCATACTTTATTATTTAAAATCTCTGATTGAATTGATGTCACAAGTCAAGTGACACCAACTCAGTCAAGAAAATTATAAAAAGACAAAATAAAACGTTAGCAAAAATATAAATTATGAATATTTATGTCATTTACTTAGAAAGTAATTTTTTTATTTATTTACATGTCTTAAAAAAAAAAACCTACACACTATAAAGTAATTAAAAAAAAAATTACCCACTATGAAATAACTTCATTTTAAAAAAACTATTCATCTATCATATAACTTTTTTTTTTTATCTTTTAAAACATATTTTCATTTTTTTCACCCACATTATGGGTATACTAAAATCTAATACTTCAAAATGGTAATTATAGTTATAAAATTTAAATAAATCAATAATTTATGTTATAGTTATTATTTTTATTAAATTAATGTTTTTCTAAAATAAATTTATACTTAATTTAAGTTTCGATAATTTCAGGTTTGGATCATTTTGAGTTCGGATCACTTTTTGGTTCGAGTTATTTCAAGTTCGGGTCACTTTCGGATTCTTGTTGGTTGGATTCAGGTTGTTGATTTTTTTTTATCAAATTGGATTGAGTCGGATTGAGGTGGATTGGTCGATTTTTTTGGGTTCAAATTAAAATCCTTTAAAAAATTAAAAAAGATTGGACAAAAATTTTAAATTTATTAAACGATTTTAAACAAGAATATGATATTCATTTAAAAAAAAAAAAAAAAAGATCAGATCAAGTTTTAATTTCAACATTCAATACCATAATCCAACCCAATAAACATAATTGATTGAACCCACTTACCATATATTTATACTAACTAAATTAAGTTTTGCTGCCATTTAGAATTCCAAGCAGCCGTCCCTCCATCTTATCCCTCTATTTCTTTTATCTTTCCATCTCCAGATTCTCCCTTCCAGTTTTCCCCTTTTGAATCGGAAAAAAAATAAAATAAAATAAAGCCTTTCAAAATTAGTTCAAAATGATTATGTAATCTCTCAAATCCATGAAAAAGGTGAGAAATATGTTTTTCCTTGGCTTATATATAAAAAAAATCTTGCTATATCTCTTTTCTTATTTTGATATTTAAATTTTTTTTTGGCCCATTTCAATTACTTACAGTATCATTTTTTGTCCCAATCGGATCCTGATTGGGCTGAAATTTTATATTATAGGAATCCGAAATGAATAAAAAATTTATTAGATACCAAAGTGAAAAAAATATATATAATACATGGGACAATTTTATATTTAAGTTTTTTTTTTTTACGGAATTTTGTCATTGACTCTTGGGTTGACTTCATCATTTGGCAAATATAAAGTCAAATCTAAACCCAGTTAAGTGTAACTTTGTGTTTTTTTTTTTTTTTTTGTTTTATTTCCTTATTTCATTCTAAAAGAGTAGTTTAGCAATGAACAAAAAATAGAATCGGAGATCAAATTGGTGTGATCTCCGGATCATCGGTTGAATCGGATTATTTAAAAAATAAATTAAATATTTAATATGTGATTTTGATATTAAATAAGTATTAAATATCGTAATTAGTTAATAGAAATATGTATTTATCTTAATAGTATGATCTTTAATATGTTATTAAAAGGTTAAAAGTTCAAATCTCATCACTTACAAAAATAATTTTAATAAAAAAAATGAGTTTTTATCGGTTGAATCGGTTTTTTACCAGTTAATTGTATATCAGATTCTTTGGTATGTGTCGGACCGAATAGACCATCAATTCTTGATTGAATCGATCTGATCGGCCAACCCGATTCAATTTTTTCAACACTGTAATTTAGTGCGAAATAGGAATTTAGTGCAAAACAGGCTTTCATTCAATAATAATTCAGTAAAGATGAAGGCTTTTGTTTGGCTGGACAATTAATTGGAGTTTTTTTTTTTTTAAATGGTTTTTCTTCCATAAGAAATAGGATTCATTACCTTGATTTTTTATGTAAAAAAGAAATGAGTTGAAAAAGCTTTATGTATGATTGTGTTTTTAAATAAATTAAAAAAAAAAAAAAAAAAAAACAAACAAACTTGAGATTTGGATTTGGAGAGAATAACCGGTCTAATTGGACGGACCATGGGCATGACATTCAATATTAGACCGAGTTTCTGATCTTTTGGATCGGGTTTGAACGAGTAAATTCTATTTATATTATAGTTAGAGATGGAAAAATGAATCCGAATCCGAAAATTCGTTCAGAAAAATCTGAATCCGAACCCGCCTAAACTCGATTTGATCAAAAAGTCAAAAACTCGAACCCGAAAAACCCAAACCCGAAAATACCCAAGCCCGAGACCGACCAGAATCCGAACCCAAATTTAATACTAAAAATAAAAATTATTAAATTGTAATTAAATAATTTTTTTTATAAAGCAAGAATTTTATTTATAAATTTTATTTTAATCTCTTTTTTAATAATTTAATTAAAAACTAATTTATATTTTATATATATGCTAAAATAATAATTTTATCAAAAATAAAATTATATTTTTTATTTATAACTTTAACGTCCCATATCTTGATGAATCTACTATCTAAAGATTCTAAACTCATAAAGATTTTAGAGATGTGAAATTTTTTGACATAAAATATTACTTGTCCTTTGTTTAATTTTAAGAGCACTCTTATAATAATATAATAGTGTTTTCTATATATTAAAATTAATTAATAGCAACTCATTCATTTTAACTTATCTCTAGTATAATACTATTTCTTATATTAAAAAATAGATAAAAACTACTTTTAAAAAAAATGTGTTGCTCTTTGAAACATATATATAGTTTTCTTAGGCACATTATTAAATTAAATCATCAAATATTGATTTATAAAAGTATTATATCTTCTTAGAATTTAAAAGTATTTAACATAATTAACTAATTTAATTTTGTAATTAATTTATTATTTATTTTATTTTGGATAAGTATTTTTTAAATTATTATTATTTTATTACACTTGATATAAAATTTTGGTTCACTTGGTAATATCCTTACTAATAAGAGTTGAATGTTAGGTTCGATTCTTTACATAAGCATAAAATTTTTACATTTTACAAATATATAAACAGATAGTTGAATGTCAGGGTTCGTCCCTAAAAGTCTCTTATTTTTTAGTGAATATAAATTATAATGTATTTACATGGTTAATTCGAGTTCATCAAATCAATTATTTAAATATTAATATGATTAATTTTTAATATGTCATATTTTTTATAATAAATTATTTTAAAATTTTATTTTATATAAAAAATTAATTTTATATTTGATACTAACAAATATTGATTTTAATAAATAAATATAATTAAAAATATTATATTATAATAAAAGGTTACTTTTAAAAATAGTAATAATTTATTTAATTTATTTTTAAAAGTAAATATTTAAATTACGTAAAAATGATTACATCTAATATAAAATAAAAATGATGCAAAACATACCCGAATCCGAATGGGCCTGAACCCAAATGAGCCCAAACCCGAATGAGCTCGAACCCGAATGGATCCGAACCCGTATGGGCCCGACCAGAACCCGTCCAATTGCCACCTCTAGTTAGAGTGAAGTCTGGTCCAAACGCGATCTAATTCCATTGAGCTTTATTTTTAAAGTCAAATTGGATTAAATTTTAATTAATCATTCAAGTAGGTAAGACTTTATCAACTTAAATATATTTAGCTTTGTTCTTATTTAACTTGTGACATAAATAATTTCTTTTTAAAAAATCATAGAATAAAAGACAAGAAGAAGAAAATTAATTCTTACTAGATTTTGGAACAATCACGGGGTCAAAGAAAAAAAAATGAAAAGAAAGAGTTACCTAAAGTAATGAGTAATTTTTTTCATGTGTGAATATTTTTAAAAATAAAATTAATTAAAATATTTAAATTTCTTACTAAATGACATTTTTATCTTTTATTTTATAAATTTATGATAATCTAATTCAAAATTTTTATGTCATTTCATCAACTGAATTGATGTCACTTGATTCAGTGATATCAAACTCAATCAACCATTTTATTAGTAGTATAGATACTACCAATTTAGATTTATTTCATAGGTAAAATTGATTCCAATCCAAAGAACTTGTTCAACTTGTTCGAACCGAAAAACAATATGAATTACACAAATTGATCTAAATTTGAAATAATCCAAATCTGAAAGTTTTAAAAGATTGACCTGAAATTATCTGAATTTAAATTAAGTATAAGCTTATTTTTTGTTAATCCATTTAAATTATTTTTTAAAATATCTTGTTTTTATATTTATATACCTTGGAGATTGTTCTTCTTAATTATGAGTACAAAAGAGTAAACAACAATTTTTTTTCTTATTATAATTAAATTAAATTTATACAATTATACAACATAAATAATTTTTTATTTTTCGTCTTTCTTCACTCTTAAAAATAAAAAATATATAATTAAAATATATAATAATAACTTTTAAAAAAAAGTAGTTCATAAACTAAAAATATAATTGACAATAATTTAATAAAATTAAACATGACCCTACTTTTAAATATTTATTTTATTTTTGTCTTAAGTAAATACTAGATAGTTATGAAAAATAGGATTTTGCTAACGAGTGCCCTTAGAGCACTCTTTAAGGTTAGTTAATATACTATTTATAGTAAAAGTATTGTATTAAATATAAAAGTTGACAACTTTATTCATCATTTCCAATGCATTGAATAAAGATATTGCTATATATAGTAATCTTAAAGAGTGCCCTTAAGGCACTCGTTAGCAAAATCTTTAAAAATAACTAGTGATTTGCTTCGGTTTTGTTGTCATTGATAATACATTGCATATGATTATGACACAAAAAATAACAAGAATTTAGAGTTAAAATTGAATTAATATGATAAACTATGCAAAATATTTTAACTTGAAGACAACTTTTAAAGTAAGATATAGATATAAAATAACACAAATACAACACGAATACACGAATCTAATTCATTATACGTAAAAAAAATTAAGATGGGTATCAAAATTTAATTCATTTAAATTATATTGATATCCATCATTTCTATTCATATTAAGAAATAAGAAAATAAAAAATATATATACCTAACAATTATCATACAATAATTCATAACTTAAAACATCATTTAACATAGTTTTTTCTTTTACTATTTATTATCATAATATTTTTTTCTTTTGATTCAACATCAAAAGTTTTAAAAAAAAAATTACTTACATCAACCCATCTCATATTATTATTTAATATTTTAATTTTTATCGATAATTTATCAATACAATGATTTTTTATTCAACAATATAAAAATAAAAAATTTAATATGACCTTATTTTAAAAAAAATAAAAATAAAGGACTAATCATTAAACAACACGTGACACAAAATTAGGAATTATTTGAATAGTGTCACACACGAACATGACATGAAAAAATAACTAAAATACGACACGACACGAAAAAATAACATGACCACGACATGAGTATACGAACGTGTTGAAATTTATATAAAACGAACTTGACACAAAATTGAGAGTTATTTGAATAATGTCAATTAGACATGACAATTTCGGACACGACACGAAAAAATAACAAAAACACAATACAACACTAAAAAATAACAGTAACACGACACTAGTGCACGAATGTATCAAAATCTATATAATACGAATTATTAACGTGTCAAAATTTATATATATGTAATACATTGAATAAGATTATAACAAAAAAAAAACATGAATACACAAATCTTTTTCTCATTCCCCCCCTTTTTCTTTCTTTTTTTTTTTCCCCTTTCTCTCTTTGCCACTATTTCCCATCAATTGATTTCCCATTCAAATTGCTTTATTTTTCAAAATTGTCCCTCAATTGATTGATCAATTGAGGAGATAACTTTAAAATCCTCTCGTTGCTTCGGTTTTATTATTGTTGATAATGAATTGAAACAAGATTATGACACAAAAAATAGCACGAATTTAGAGTTTAAATTGAATTACTATGACAAACTATGAAAAATATCCCACTTGAAGACGACTTTTTTAGTAAGGTATAAATATCTAAAATTACCAAACTTAATCTAGACAAACAATAGCTCTCAAACACATCACACAAAATTTGGAGTTATTTGAATAGTATCAATTAGACCTGCCAACTTCGGCTGCAATATGATTATATGGCATGAACACAACATCGAAAAAATAATTAAAATATGATATGACAAGAAAAATAATATGAACACAACACAAATAGATGAACATCTCAAAACCTACATACGAAAAAAATAACTAAAACACGACATAAAAAAATAATGTGACAAAATTTGAAAATTATTTGAATAGTGCCAATTAGATCTGGCAATTTTAGACACAAAATGAACATGAAAAAATAACTAAAACACAATACAACACAAAGTTATTTGTATAATGCTAATTAGACTTGGCAATTTCGGACACGACACGAACACGAAAAAATAACTAAAACACAATACAACACAAAAAATAACACTAACACAACACGAATGCAAGAATGTGTCAAAATTTATATATATGTAATATCCTTAATACGATTATAATACGAAAAAATAAAATAAATATAACACGTGATAATTATTAAAAAATAGTTGCCAAAAAAAATTACAATTGCTTGCCACGTGACAAGCAATTGCAACTTTTATTTATTTTATAAGATGACTTAAAATGCAGCTGGAAGAAAACTAGATTAAAAAATTTATATCACTTAGAAAAAGTTACCATTACTAATTGTCATAACGATCTCGCTACTGCTAAAATGACATTTGGGGGAAAAAAAAGATGATATGGTTCCTCGTAAATAATAAGTGGTTTTGAAAAACCTTAAAAATGGAGTCGACATCGATCTTTTTTGGCTAGGTGTGATCGGTCAACTTTTAAAATCGATGTTTGTAAAATATTTTAAAATTACTTAAAATCTTTTGAAAAACCAATTTTAAGGCCCACGTTAAACTAGAGAAAATCAAAATGCGAGTTCGGGAGTCGGTTAAGTCACAGGGAAGGTATTAGCACCCCCACAACGCTCGTATAAAACAATACCTTATTAATTGTGTGTTATCATGAAGTCTCGATGAAAGTCAATTTTAATTTTGGTATTTTAAAATAATTACCCTTAAAACAATTGTATTATTTCGAGAACAATTTAAAACTTATTATTATAAAAATTTTCTATATTCTAGATTTTTTTCTTATTTTAAAATCATCCGCATCATTCTCTTTTCTTTAAAAGGGTATTCATTTGTTAATGATAATTGATGAAGAGTTTGGACAACGCGGCGGAAGATTCATGAATTATTTTAACTCGGGGATATTGTCTTATTTATTAAAAACATAAATCTTTATATGAATTTAAATTCATTTAAATAATCATGAATATGCAAAACAATATTAATATGAAAATATGAAAGAAATAACATGAACACTAACTAAAACATGGCATAGACAAAAATTAAATAAATATCAATCATAAATTATCAATGACAAAAATCATATGTATATCAATTAACAAATAGTATGGACATAAAATCAACATGAATAACAATTATTAAATATCGTAAATAAAAATATGCACACAACCATTTTTTAAAAAAACATTATTTTTCACGTATTTATTTGTTAAATTACATAAATGGCATGTGTCGAAAAATATTATCGCACTCCCAGGCAAACCCGGCAAAGCTTGGAAGATAATTCTTTCACATGATACTTATATAATTCCGAGCAAAATGAAAATTGTACTTTATAATTTCATAAACATGTGCATTGAAAGATTTCCAAATCTTCATGACAAACCCGGCAAAGATTAAGAAATAATTCTCGCCAAATGTTTATGAAATCGAGAAAGCACGCTTTTATGCTAAATTTAGAAAAAAATATTTTTTAAATATGAAATGCACGAAAATGGGACCGATATTGGAATGTGTTTCTCTCTTGAAGAGAGGGCATCTAAATACCTAAGGAGGTATTAAAATTGGACTTAGCAAAGACAATTTTTTTGGGCACGGATTTTGGTTTGAATTAGAGGGGATATCCGAATGTCATTATTTGACATCCGAATACCTCTAAGTGAGCCTTAATGCAAAAGTTTAAGAAACCAAAACGAATTAAAAGACAATTTTTAAAATTTTGAAACAAGATAGCCGAATCCCCCTAGTGTAGAAATCAAAGTTTTGATTTGTTTTGAAACTCGTTTTAACTACCCAAAACTCGTTTTATTAAAACCTTATTTTTTAACATTAAAAGACCAAAGAACAACCTTTAAACAGCCCCCATTGAGGTTCGACCAGCCCCTCCCTCTAGTGAAAAAACCTAAATTTTTACTTGTTTTAAAGCTCGTTTTAGCCACCCAAAACTCGTTTAATCAAAACTATTTTTTAAACCTTTAAAGAAAACTCAAAAAATTTCCAACTCTCACCCATATGCTCGGCCAAGGCATGGTTTTATGTGGTTAAAACAGTTTTTTATTTTGACACAAAAATGCATTTGACTCATGTTGCCCACAACCTCAATATCAACCCTTTAAAACATTGATTTTTCAACATTTTGAAAAACAAGATTTTGGCTATGGACCATTGATTAATCCTAACCAAAATCCATTGAAAATCATTTTGAAAACATTTTTTACAGCCCAAAAAGTGGTTGGCTCAAAGTTGGCCTCATAGATGGTTAATCCGGCTCAATCATCACTTAGAAAATCTAAAATCATCAAGCTCATAACTCACCTTTTCAAGGAAAGGAAAATCATCAAACATCAAGCATGCACCAGAATAAACCATAGCCAAAGCATGCAAATATAACAAATAGCAAGAAATATTATCACTTATGCGCCACTTTTGAAAGGAGAAGAAATATTTTTAGCAAAACTATTTTATGGTTTTCAACAAGAGAAAAGAAGAAAAGAGAAGCTTTTTGTAAAAAACATTTTAGAAATCTCAAAAGTTTGAAGAAAAAAATAAGTAAAAACCATGTAGAAGAAAAGTTTTAAAAAGAAAATATGGAGAAGAAACTTGAAAAGACAATATGAAGAAGAAGATAGAAACTACCTTAGAAAAGCTCTTTCTGCAACAATGAAAACTCACTTTCTTTTTTTTTTTTTTTTTTTCTTTTTTTCTCTTTTTTTTTTTCCTTTTTTTTTTCTTTTTTTTTTCCTTTTTTTTTTCCTTCTCTTTGGCTGCTGTTTTTCAAAATTTCCAGCCCCCAAAAACTACTTGGTCAAATGGCCCTTTGCTCTCCCTTAGTCTCTTCCTTTTTCTTCTAGCTTTCTCTACACCCTTCTAGTCTCTTCTATTTTTTAGCCATATGGCAACCTCTCTTTCACCCACCAATGGTTTTCAAGTATTATTAGATGACTCATATACTAAATGGATGAGTCATGTACTACATACAATGACTCATTCAATTATTTACTAAGTTGCCACTTAGTTTTTCAAGAGTATCCTTCACTCTTTTTTATTACAAGTTTACTTTGCATTTATTTACACAAAATTCCTACAAATTTTTTTTTTTTTTTAAACTCACCCCTCTTCCTCTCACCCATTTTCCTACATGGACTGTAACTATGGGCCCTTCATATCTTCCTTCTCTTTTTGGACCCTTAAAGTTGGGTCTTCCACCAAAAATTTTCCTACATGGATCCTTAAAATTGGGTTTCCATATTTTTTCACACAAATTGAGCTCTTAATTTTCTATCCAAATTCCTTTCCTTTGGTCTTGAAAAATGAGCTCCTATATTCCACCAAAAATTCTTATCCACTTGAATAACAATAATGGACTTCCATCTTCCACCATTTTTTCACTACTTGGATTTTTCTTAAAAATGAGCTCTCATCTTCCATTAAAAAATCCTACCACTTGATTCTTAGGAAAATAGGCTTCCATCTTCAATTAGAAATCCCACCACTTGAATAAACTAAAAAATGGGCTTTCATCATCCATCAAAATTTTCTATCACTTAGATAGCCTCCAACTTCCACCATTTTTCACAACTTTTTCCTCCTAATTCGCCCCTCCAAGTTTAATCACGATTCTTTAATTATCAAGATTACCTCTTCAACATCCCATTTTCACTTTTAATCTTGATCTTCTAAGGTTGACTTTTCCAATGTTGACTTTTTTATGTCAAAGTATCAAAATCAGAATCGCCCACCTTGCCGAGCTCAAGTGTCAAGTCATTAAACCATGAAATTGAGGTAAATTTAGAAACTTGAAATTGAAAGAAAACATATCTTGTTTAGGTAGGGGTTCGGACAAAATTAGGTATCTACAATAATAATTTAAATTTCATATAATAAACTTTAACTCTTTATGAGAGAAAAAAAACCATAACTGTTAAAAATAATTAGAGAGAGAGAATTAAATATTATTTATATTTCAAATAGTTTTAAGTTTTGTACTTCTCAATAAAATTCTATATTCGAGAAATTAACTAATAACACTTCTAATTTTTGAAATTATAATTGGCCTTATAAATCGTAACCAAAATCATAGTGAATCACAAATAATAGTAACTGTAATGCAAAAAAAAAAAAATATATCAAGTAATAAAAATCATTAATAATTTTTTAGGCACTAAATTGTTAATTTCTTATATAAAATTATTTAAATTAATAATTCACTTTTAATTGACTTTTTTGTTGTTGTTGTTATATGATGTAATAATTTGTTCATATATGAAGAATCAAAATTAAAGTTATGCTATAAGTTAACGAAAATGTGATTTTAAATAATTAATTATGGTCGATAAAATCTGACTTTAACGCATTGATTGTTATTAGTGATTCATCATGAATGACAATAGCAACTTAGGCCTCATTTGGATGCGATGGAATCCAACTCATTTTGTGGTGGTATTTTACATCAATTTCACCATGGGTTAGGAGTCTGCAAAAAATCGGTTTACCGATTAAACCGATTGAAATTGATTTGGTTTGATTTTGTCAGTTCGGTTTTTTCAATTTATGGTTCAATCGGTTTGTTTATTCGGTTAAGACGTGTTTAATCGGTCGGTTTGTAATTTAATTTTTATAAATCGAACCGATCAATTAAACTGACAATAAATAAATAATAATATTTTTAATAATTTTTAAACTCATATATAACCCAACCCAATATAATTAAACATAACCCAATTCAATATATATAGACATAATAAAATCCAACGGTCCCAAACCAACCCAACCCAACCCATACCAATACCTTGATCGGCTGATCCAATCATATCCAAATGCCAAGACCCAGGGTTCCCGACCCAATTGCAAATTACCCAAATTCTGAAATTCCTTCCCAATCCACTATCCTATTACAGCCGCCCGTCTGTGTGAGTTTGAATCGAAGAACTCAAGTGTGAAGAGTCAAGAACAAATCAAGAAACCATAGAGTAGTGAACTCAGAACTGTGAACTGTCACCATGCGCCTCCTTTCTCTCTCCCTCTGGCCTTCTTTTGTTCTTCTTGCCGTTGCAAGGTAGTTTATCAATGCTACCTTTTTAATACAAGTTTTTTCATATCAAGTCGCATGTAGTTCTTCTCTTATTGCTTTCATAAATTTTACACATAATTTTGTAAGTTTTTAGAGTCCAATAATTAGATCTAGATTCAAGTCATGATGCTTTTGAAGGCGTTTATGTTAAGGGGCAGGGGAAAATAGCAAATTTACTGTATTAACTGGAAGAAAAAAAGATTATTAATATAGCTTAGCCCTGAAATTTCCATTTACAAAGCGCATGGGAAGGTCAAAATATACAAAAACCTCGATGGCATTATGCTACTGTGGATAATACTATTGGCCTATACTGTACACAGCAAAAGAATTACAGTATGCACCTAAAGCTTGCCATTCGATTTTCACCACGCAAGTGCACGTATCGTAACAAGTAATATAATGAAAAGTAAAGTGTCGATCCCACGAGTAATTGCTACTAAATTTGCTAAGTACTAAAATTAACACACTCAATCTTATTTAAACAATTAATTAAAGATGGTAATTAAAAACTAAATTAAAAGAAAATAATATTGAAAGTAAATAAATTAAAAAGGTTAAATTCAATTAATTATAAAAGTCTAGGATTACAACTTCCTTCATCACTTCGCTTGAATCTCTCTCTACCTCTTCACTTGATTAATGATCTTGAGTTGTTAACCTAGAGTTCTAATTTATTTATAAGCATCTGTCAATGGTTTTATAAAAATATTCCTCCTAACCAATTAACTATAAGTCTATGATAATTGAATTAAAGAAAAACTCATTAAGCTTAGGCTCTAACAATGCTTACACATGACAAGTAAGTATATTTCTACCCTGTCGCAACCTAAAAAAATAACGACGAGTCTCATCGCAAGACTTTATTATTCGTTAAGCGTGACATTTAAAAAAAAAAACCGAGGAAAAGTCAACTTAATTCCTCTAGAAATGAAGGTTTTGAAAATGACCTTAAAAAAGACATGGAGTCGCCACCAATCTTTTTTAGCTAGGTGTGATCGGCCACCTATTAAAACCGGTTTTATAAAATATTTTAAAAATTAATTAAAACATTTTAAAAACCAATTTCAAGTCTGCGTTTTAAACCAGAGAAATCAAAGAAGCGGGTTCGGGAGTCGGTTACGTGCAGGGAAGGATTAGCACCCCCACAACGCCCGTATAAATCGGTACCTTATTAATCGTGTGTTATCTTAAGTCTCGGTAAAAGTTGGTTTTAAATTTAGTATTTCAAGTTAATTCCCAATTTAAAAAAAAAAAAATAATTCCATTTTTTATTGAAAATGATCCGGAATTTATAAATTCAAAATTTTCCTATATTCCCCAACAAACGTGGCAAAATATAGAAATTTTTATTAGTTTTGGAAAACTTTCCGAATCATTCTCTTTTTTGAAAGAAAGATATTCCTTTATTAATGATAATTGATGATATTCCCTCCAGCAAACCCGGTAGAGAACTCATGAATTATTTTAACTCGGGAATATCTTTATATTTTTTATTGAAAACCATTATCTTTTTGAAAACATTTAAAATAAATGAATATGTATATGCATGACATAAATAAAATGACATAGCAAAATCTAAATAACATAATGCAACCTAAATGACATGGCAAACATGAATGATATGGCATATAATTTAAATGACATGGAATAAAATAATGCTATCATATAATATGCATAAAAATAAAAATGCAATGCATGAAATGTATTTTTTCCTTTAATTAAGGAAATCCGTATATCTAAAAAGATATCCGGCTACCTTAGGAAAATATGTCAAATTAAATATTCTAAAACCAAAATACTTTGTGATTGTTTGAAAACAATTTTGAAAAGCTTGAATTAACAATAAAAACTGGGCTAATTTTTTTTAAATGGCTCTAATTTCCTAAGTTTAAAAAATCCGGACTTGACTACCTTTAACCCGGGACTTGAAAAACCATTTTAGAGTTTAAAAGGGCTTAGAAATCATCCTAAGTCAGTAGCTAACCCTCCTAATCAGCCCACTCTAAGTAAATTAACCAAAACAGAAAATTGTTTTTTTTTTTTTTAAATTCAATTCTGACTCCACTGTCCAGTTTTAATCCACGAATTTTTATCCTATTTTTAAAAATTCCAAAAATTCTAAAAAAAATACTGGAAACTCAGAACATGTAAAACTACACGAAAAAAAATCGGCTTAATTTTCGAATCAAAGATGAATTCCCAGAAAAATCAGAGATGTACGAGTTTTTGGAGGAGAAAAAACTGCTTTGTTTTTCTTTAAATTCAATTCTGACTCCACTGTCCAGTTTTAATCCACGATTTTTTACCCTATTTTAAAAAATTCCAAAAATTCTGAAAAAAATACTGGAGACTCACGACATTTAAAACTACACGAGAAAAAATCGGCTTAAGTTTTTGATCAAAGATGAATTCCCAGAAAAATCAGAGATGTACGAGTTTTTGGAGGAGAAAAAACTGCTTTGTTTTTCTTTAAATTCAATCCTGACTCCACTGTCCAGTTTTAATCCACGATTTTTTACCCTATTTTTAAAAATTCCAAAAATTCTAAAAAAAATACTGGAGACTCAGGACATATAAAACTACATGAGAAAAAATTGGCTTAATTTTCTGATCAAAGATGAATTCCCAGAAAAATCGGAGATGTACGAGTTTTGGGTGGAAAAAAAACTGCTTTGCCAACACATTTTTTTTGTCTTTGATAAAATCATTTAAAAATAAAAATAAAAATATTTGAAACTCATAAAATGACTTGAAAGCAGTAGCTAGGACTTTTTGAAAGTTAGATAAAAATTGGCTAAGTAAAAAAAATCACAAAGGTAGAATAATCAATTTGACAAACTTAATTTTCCACAAGTGTGCTCAAGAGAGCATGACTTTGAACCATTAATTGGCTCAAGTCATTATTCAAGTGGCATGAACATGAAATGCATGAAACAATGCAGCAAACATAATGCATGAAATGCATGGATCTAAACCTAAATGTAAGGAAAATGCATGACATAAATAATATGGCCTAGACCTAACATGAACTTGCATGGCATTTAATGTAACCTAGACCTAAGACATGCATGGCATTTTCACAAACACAAGGCATGCTTAATTCAAAAACCCAACCAAATATCATGCAAATGCAAAAACCTAACAACTAGCATGACAAAAAATACAACACACAATGCAAAACACATGGAGTAGCCAAATGGCCCCAAGCTCCAACAAGCATGGCATTTTCACAAACACTTGGTATGCTAGCATGAAAAACTAAGTCATAACACAAAAATCACACAAGCATTTTCACAAACACCTAATATACCAAATCTAAAACATGCTCACTAAGATATAAAACAAGAATCATGCAAAGAATCACACAAGCATTTTCACAAACACTTAATATGCTAACTCTAAAACATGCTCAAATTTAAACAACATGAAAACAGAAAATTAAAAATGCAAAAACATGATATCTAAGACATAAATGGCAACAAACAAAGCAACCAAATTAAATATAACTTAAGAACATGAAATAACATAACACTTAAAACATCAAAAACAAAGAAAATAGCATAAACAATATGGTAAAATGAATTGAAACAACAACTTAAAATAAATAATGTAGGCCATTTGGCCATGGTGAGTTTATTGTAAAAGCAAAATGTAAAAAAAATATACTTAAGAAAGGAAATGAAGGAAGAACAAGATACATTATTTTAAAATGAAAACTCACCAAGTAGAGATTAAAATAGCAAAAAACAAGAATAGAAAATGAAAGTGCAAGAGTTGGTGCTCAAGAGCAACCTCAAGAAGCTAATATTTCAAGCTTTTCTCTTCAAACTTTCCTTTATTTCTAAACTTTTCTTTTTTGCTCTCAACCAAGAAGATAAAAACTAAGAAAAACTAAGAGAAATCAGCCAAAATGGAAAAGAAGAAACCAAAATCTGCCTCCCTCCCCTTAGGGCTAGCCTTAATGCATGGTTATATAGCCTCCAAGATGTTGTCATTTTTGTGTAACCTAATTTCCATAAAATGGCCAATAATTCAAGATGAAAAGTCATGAAATTACCACCTTTAGATTAGCATCTCAGCCCTCTCAAATTACAGCTATGCAAAAATAATGTTGACATCTTTCTTAACCTATGTGGTTTAATCACCATGGCTTGATCACAGAGAATGGTTAACTAACTCTTGATTTTTAACCACTTGATTAAAAAAAAAAAATAGAAGCTTCCTCCTTTCTTTGGGCTTGGGTATGCCAGCACATCTCTTTTCCAGCCCAACTCTGATTTTTTGAAGGGCCAAAAAAAAGCCCTTTTCGGTTGCTTGCTTGAAATGACCATTTTGCCCCCCCGGATGCAAGTAAATATCAAACGGACTCCAAATTCAATTTTTCTTTTTTTAATACTTCCAAAATAATAAAATATTGAGTTCTGGAAGTTTTCAAAATTATCCGAGTCCGTTTGCTATTTATTTGGATTTTTTCTTCCCAAAAATGCCCTTTTATGCCCCTACATTTTACCATTTTTTAAACGAGCTCCAAATCAAGATTTTTCTTCACCAATCTCTTCAAAATAATTAAAAAGTGTGATCTGGAAGTTTTCATAATTTTTGGAGCTCATTTGGTATTTTTTTGGGATTTATCGGCTTGAATTACTGCATAGGAGGCCCGGGATTTGGCCATTTTGCAAACGAACTCGGAATCAAGATTTTCTTTCGCCAATCTCTTCCAAATAATTTAAAAATGAGATTTGCCAAATTTCAGAATTTTTGGAGTCCATTTTCTATTTTTCCGGGATTTATCTTTTTGAATTACTGCATAAGAAGCCCGGGATTTTGCCACTTTGCAAACGAACTCGGAATCAAGATTTTCTTTCTCCAATATCTTTCAAATGATTTAAGAATGAGATTGACAAATTTTCCATAATTTTCGGAGTCCATTTGCTATTTTTCCCAAATTTTTCCAATTTTGCCCTTTTACCTCCGAAGCCCGGTTTTGCTCAAAACAAATCCGATTTTCAGATTTTCTTCAATCTGAGCCTTGGGCCATCCTTTTTAACCATTCTTCATCCATTGGGGGCTTTGGTCTTACCAAGTCGGGCCATTTCTGTGATTCTTCCCGATTTCACCGAAATCCACTAAAAACCCTAATTCTCGGTTTTCTCCCGGATTGACTTTTTTTTCGGTTTTTCTTGCAAGTGACTTCTCCATTACCCGTAGTCAGTGCTTATCTTTCATTTGGAACCTTCAATTTCGACCAGTTTGATCGTTTAAGCACTTTTCCCCAAATTTCTCGGATTAGGGTTTCCTTTCTACTGAATCTCCAAATCCCAACTTCCGAACTCCATATCTTTCAATGTAGACCTCGGATTATCAAAATTCTTTCGCCATTTTTCAATTGAACTTAAAATCTTGATTTTGAAAGTGGGTTGACTTTTTCAGTAGTTGACTTTCTGGGGTTGACTTTTTCGGGGTTGACTTTTTCGGGTTTGACTTTTTTTTCAAGTTTGACTTTTTGTGCTCGCCCTCTTAAACTAAGTCTCGGAGTACCACCTGCAGGATGAAAACAGTCTTTTTACACTTGGGAACATCAATATGGGAAGAAAACATACCTGTTTAGTGGTCCGGACAAAATTAGGTGTCTACAGCTGCCCCTCTTTGGCTATTGCTGAGAATCAGGAATCAGGCAAAGATAAACCGACACTAATTTTGTACGGTCAGTGACATCACATGTGAAGGAAAGGGAAAGGGGTTTCTTTTTCATTTTAATTTTTTTCATTTTCTATTTTTCATTTTTTCATTTTTTTCTTCTCTCTTCTTTTTTTCATTTTTCTTTTTTCCTTTTTTTTATTTTTTTTTTATTTTTTTTATTTTTTTCTATTTTCTCTTTTTTCATTTTTTTTAAAAACAATAAATTGAAGATTTTGTCCTTAAATTGAATTCCCTGCCTAAACAAGGCTCGATTCGTCTTAAGGGAATGAATTCGATTTCAAAAGAAAAATTTATGCTCGAAGGGCTTTAAAATTGGTGCCCGAAGGTCTTAAAATGGTGCCCGGAGGTCTTAAAAATTGGTGCCCGGAGGTCTTAAAAATTGATGCCCGGAGGTCTTACCCCTGAAAAAGTTATGCCCGGAGGTCTTAAAGATGTTGCCCGGAGGTCTTACCTGTGATTTGAAAATTTATGCCCGGAGGTCTTAAAAATTGGTGCCCGGAGGTCTTACCCCTGAAAAAAGTTATGCCCGGAGGTCTTAAAGATGTTGCCCAGAGGTCTTACCTATGATTTGAAAAAAATTATGCCCGGAGGTCTTAAAAATTGGTACCCGGAGGTCTTACCCCTAAAAAAAATAATGCCCGGAGGTCTTAAAGATGTTGCCCGGAGTTCTTACCTGTGATTTGAAAAATTATGCCCGGAGGTCTTAAAAATGGTGCCCATAGGCCTTACCCCTGAAAAAAAGAGTTATGCCCGGAAGTCTTAAAGATGTTGCCCGGAGGTCTTACCTGTGATTTGAAAAATTATGCCCGGAGGTCTTAAAATGGTGCCCGGAGGTCTTAAAAATTGGTGCCCGGAGGTCTTACCTGTGATTTGAAAAAAATGCGCTGTATGCGACTTTAAAAATGATGCCCGGAGGTCTTAAGAATGGTGCCCGGAGGCCTTGCCTATAATTTGGAAGAAATGCGCTGTACGCGACTTTAAAAATGATGCCCGGAGGTCTTAAGAATGGTGCCCGGAGGCCTTACCCGTGATTTGGAAGAAATGCGCTGTATGCGACTTTAAAAATGATGCCCGGAGGTCTTAAGAATGGTGCCCGGAGGCCTTACCCGTGATTTGGAAGAAATGCGCTGTATGCGACTTTAAAAATGATGCCCGGAGGTCTTAAGAATGGTGCCCGGAGGCCTTACCCGTGATTTGGAAGAAATGCGCTGTATGCGACTTTAAAAATGATGCCCGGAGGTCTTAAGAATGGTGCCCGGAGGCCTTACCCATAATTTGGAAAAAATGCGCTGTATGCGACTTTAAAAATGATGCCCGGAGGTCTTAAGAATAGTGCCCGGAGGCCTTACCCCTGAAAAAAGTTATGCCCGGAGGTCTTAAAGATGTTGCCCGGAGGTCTTAAAGATGTTGCCCGGAGGTCTTAACTGTGATTTGAAAAATTATGCCCGGAGGTCTTAAAAATGTTCTTTGAAGAATTGTTGAAAATTACCCTAACGATTTTGAGAAGATGCGAATGCTTTTTGATGCAGATGCAGGTGTTGAATAAGACACGAAATGACTTAAACTGGTGCAAATGTCTTTAATGCAAATGTAAATGACTTGGATTGATGCCCATGTTTCATGATGCAGATGCCCCTACTAATTGTGTTCATGTAACTGGTTTATGAATGGTGTAACTACAATTACCACACAGTAATGAAAATGCAATGATTCTAGAAATGATGCAATTGCTTGAGATGACACAAATACGAATTCCATGAAGAATGTAAATGTAAAGGTAAAATACAGATGCTTATGGAATAATGCCAATGCAAATACCCATGAATGATGCAAATGCTTGCCGACACTGTGCAGATGCAAAAGCTCGATAAAGAGATGAGTGTTCATGAGTGATGCAAATGCCCCCGGTTGTTCTTCTAGACTTTGGCTTAGCCTTTCAAATTCATTTTTCCTTTTCAAATCAGAGTATATCTTCAATTCATTTTGGCTATTCTCTTTGCCCCAATAGTTTTTCAAACTTTCATCAACAGAGATCTGAACCGGGTTCTATTTCTTCTTCTCATATCTGGAAGTCAGGACCTATCCTGGCAGTTCTATACCTTTGGGTTAGAAAAACCCTTGTCTCATGTCAACATCAAAAATGGGTATTTCAAAAATATTTTTATTTTCCCTTTTTGAAAAACAATTTTGCTTATTTAAGGAAAACTTCTAAGCCAAAAATTTTAACTCCACAGTGTATGATGTACAAATCTTTTGATGACTGATGATCACTGTTAGAAAATCCCCTAAGTATTAATTTAGGTTTTTCAATTTGAATTGACAAGGCTTGATACAACAAGATTTTGGTTTTTTCAGGAAAACTTCACAACAAAAATGTATGTCCCTTCTAGGCTCACAAATGGAACAGGTTTTATAAATCATGAATTCATTGAGAACCAAGCAAATTCAACATTCTTTTAGTTTCCATATCAAGGCTTTTTGACAAGCGTCAAGATTGGCCGGGATATTTAAATCGGAAAGTTTGATCTTGGAGGAAAAAAAGATTCAATTTTTGAAGACAATCCTCCGAATGAGAGCTGACAATTTGGGGGGTTCAGGAATTCCTAGATGTTCCTCGATGACCACTTTTTTTAAAATGACCTTTTTTTTTGTTTTTTTTTTTTTGGGTATCAGCACGGATGGCATTGAAAATTTCCAAATTTACTCTAGACCGCCCGTTTTTGGGTTTTCGCCCTAGAGTCCCATTCTTTCCTTTTTTTTTTACCACACACTTGAGAATTCTAAATTCTTCCTTAGTGAAATGATAATTCGATGAGATGGGATAAAATCCGAGGAAAAACCCTTCAAATTAAATATTCATGCTTGATCAAAATGAACTTTTAAAGCATATAATGTAGGCCATGGCTCAGGGTTCAGAAAGAAAGGATAAATAGGCCCAAAATATGTGTTTGAGGGTAATCAGATCAAGGATCATTTCTTGAGGAGGATTCCCTTTGAAGCATTTGTCCCTTATTGGACATTTCTTTCCTTTTGACTTTGCTCTTTTTCTTCCTTGCTCTTGGCTTTCAATTTGCCATGTCTTTCACACACATTTTCTTTTTCATTGTGTTTTTCTTTTGTTTTTCTTGGCTTTCATTTCACCATCTTTTTCTCTTCTTTTTCTTTGACAGAGTGAGCCCGTATTTATTCGGGGCTCCATTTGCTTTGTGTCTGTCCTTGAGCTATCACTCATTTCTCAATGATCTTTGAAAAGATCTTTCCTCGCATTTGCCCCCTAGTGTAGAGGGTAATCCTTGATCAGGGTTCAAAGAAGAAAGAATTCTTTTGGCTCAAAAGGGGTGACTATGGATAATTTCTTTTTGTGTGAAAGGGATATGAAAGATGGCCATTTCTCATGTCAAACACAAATATTCACATTGAAAAGCAATCCCTAGGGGAAATAGATATTCAGAATTTCATTTTGCACTTTGGAATCATCCGAATTCTCACATGCATGATATCACGATTTTTTTTTTGTTTTTTTTTTCGTCGCACGCCCCCAATGATTCATGCATTAGCCCATCCTTCTTCACTATGTATCCATCATTTCCACATATGATGCCCCAATTTGATTAACCATGCGAATTTGTATCAACGAGGAACATTGCAAGTCTAGGTCTGTTTTGAAAAGGCTGAGTTTCCAATCTGAGTTCTTTGAAGAGACAAGGAAAATATGACCCAAAAACAGGTTTTCTCTGGGACAAGGGATAATCTAGTTTAATCATTGTGCCCCGGGGTGTCAATCATGAAGTGATGTCTGGGCAATTAGTGTTTTGTGGTCATTGGGAAAGGTCATGAATTGTTTTAGCACAATCTTGACACACACCAAATTATCAAAATCTGGATTCTTGAAAGAATGTCTCATTTGTTTGATTTTCAAGGAATTCGAAAATTTTCAAAAAGTTCATTCCTTTGTTCATAGCCTAGACTAGGATCTACATCTTTGCTTATTCTATGACGACAATGGTTTAATGAAGTCAAATCATTCATATTCCTTGAAGCATTAGGTCTTTCAAGTGTTCTTGGTTTAAGAGATTTGGGCTTAGGAAAAAGTAAAGAGAGGGGAGAAGGTATTGGGTCATTTGTAACACTGATCATCAATATTCTCAAGATTGTTCATTATTTCATATGAAAACCACTTATTTATTGTGTACCACAAATTTTCTCAAAGTTTCATTTTTTTTTTTTTTTGCAATTTCAAATTTATTGCTAAAATAAAATGAACACAAAATATTTAAATTCAAAATTTATTTATTTCATGTAGATGTCATCATGAGACAAGAGCTTTCATTATCAAAGTGTAGAAATATATGCATCAGAATGCTCCTATTGACATGCTTTCAAAGATAACAATTCTTATCCTCAAAATTCTTCAAGAGGAAATCAATTTATGGTAAAACAAATTTCCAATGTTCGATAAGCTCTGGAATCAAAATGCCATCATGGACAAGACCTTCAATTTTTTTCCTTCAGTTGTCTGCATTTTTTAGTCGAATGCCCAATTGCCCCAATGTGATACTTGCACTTGCTGTTGGGGTCATAGCTTTTAGCTGACGAAGAAAACTCTTCAAAGCTAAGCCAATTTCTATTTCATCTTATTAATGTGTTTCATGATGAATGAGCTATGAATGTCATGAGTGCAATTTGATGCATGTGAAGGATAAACAAAGTTATGTGTGGTCATATACAGTGGAAACATGTTGACCATGTATGTTATAAATGCAACATGATGCCAACATGATGCATTTAAAGAATAATAAATTAATGCATGGATATATACAATGAATGACCATGTATGTTCCAAATGTATTTCCCAATGAATGATCATATACACTATGAATGCCATACAATGTCAATTATGATGCATGTGAAGAATACATGACTGACACAGAGTATATACAAAGAAAGTCATGCTGGCCGTGTATGTCATGAATGCAACCAGATGTCAATATGAAAAATTAATGCATGAGCATATCATGATGACTGTGTATGCCATGAATGCAACCTGATGCCAACATGATGCATGTAAAAAATAAGCAAATTAATGCATAGATATATACAGAAAAATCATGCTGATTATGAATGCATGAATGCAACCTGACAAATAATTGATGGGATGCAAAATGCAAAGGGGGAGATATCAAGGAGGAAATAAGAATCGGAGGAACTTAATCATCAACCTCTCATAAATTTGAAACATAATCAATTCATTCCCACATCAACATTCACAATGGTATAAACCATGTTTTACAAAATTTGAACAGTGGTTAAGACTGTCCTTACAAGCATTTTATTCTTCCTAACATCCTAAGGCTATAAGAGCCGGCTACTGAAAAAGTGAAATCCTATTACATCATATAAGACCGAAGTCTTTCCACCTCAATGATGTAAATCTCCCAATCCTAATGACGCTTTCCCAGTCCTCTATCAATCAGTGTCGTGGGATCCAACCACTTGGCATTTATAAGAGTTTGCACTTTCTTTTTGAATGCCATACAGTCTTCAACGTTATGGCCAACAATTCCACAATGATAATCACATCTTGCATTTGGATTATACCACATTGGATATGGTGGTAACAGGGGTTTCAATGGGACACAGGCAACCATGTGATTTTGGATCAGTATAGGGAGGAGCTCTTGGTAGCTGATTGGAATGGGATCAAAAGGCATTTGGGTCTTATCCTGGGGTCGTTTCTTAATCACACATGGCCTAGGAGTTGGGGCACTTGGTGGTGGCACTAAGGTCCGAACCGGAGTGTTTACATGGAGATGTGGCGGAACAGCATGGTGAGGGTATGGATTTGGACACGAGGACTTTGGAGGTTGTACATAGCTCGAGGTTCCTATCCCAGGTACTGGATAAGGTGATTGATGAGGGAAATAGTATGAACTGGCAGTTGTTGGTGATGGTGTGGGATTCTGGAATCCCGTAGTGGTCATCCCAATGGACGATTGGACCATAGTAGGGTTGGGATACTGGTTTGGACCTAGAACAGTTTGCAGGTATGGTACTGGATTCGAGGTTTCTGTCTTTGGTATCAAGCTTTCAGGTTTAATTATTTTCATGATTTTGTCCACAATTTCATCAGGATTGGAACCTTTGTGGCATTGACAAGTGCAGGATCCAGCAAGGATTGTATGTTCTGGACCTAATGGTTTTGGTTGATCCGAAGATGATGCGAAGCCCTGAGAAAGTTCACCTTTACTGTTACCCATATCCTCAACCATTTTCAGCAATTTGGCAAGTTGTTCCTTCACCTATCGGATTTCATGTCCATATTCATCTTGATTGCGTTCCAAAGCACCCAATCGTTCCTCCGATTCATTCCTCATATCTCGAACCCCTTTCATGCAAATGAAAATGTCATGAGATTAAGATTATGAATGTACATGCTCTATTCCTATGTGCATGAATAAACTGATGGTTAATGCATGAACATATACAGAGAAATTATGATGACTATGTATGCTATGGATGCAATCTAATGCCAGGTATATACAGATAATGACTATGCATGTTATAAACGTGTCCTACAATGAATGACCATGCATGCTATGATGTCAAAATGATACATGCTAAGAATAAATGAATTAATACAAAGGTAGGTACAAAGAATGACCATGTATATCACAAATGTATTCTACAATGAATAATCATGCATGTTATGACTGTAACACGATGTCAAAATGACACAAATAAATTAACCAATGATTACACGAAATTGGTGGGACCTAAATCTTGATTATTCAAAAATCTCATTATGCAAGATTTGCCTCCTAATTTATGATTCTTTTTTAACATGCTTTTTTTTTTTTTGTGTTTTTTTTTTTATTTATGAAAAACCAATCACATTATTTTCAAAAGAATTTCAGGGTGGATCCCACTATGGTACCATATGCAAATGTTCATGTGACACTACCGGTTTTATGAAATCATCAAATGAAATTACCAACTGTTTATTGCAAAGAATGAGATCAATAACACAACCAAAAATGTACATGCTCTATTCACACATGTATGAAATGTGCAACATGCAAAATGCTTGAAAAAAGATTTTTTTTTTTTTTTTTTTAAAACAGCTAATGAACATCTGCCCCAGCAATATCTGCTTATTTAGGCATCACGATGTCTTCGAGGCGGAGTATCACATTTATTACGGGCGATGTACGTACATCGTTGCCCGATCTACCACACTTATTCGGAGTGTAAAATAGGTAACAAAAGGTTTAGAACTGTCCCTCTATGTGTTCCTATTTTCGGTATATCTAACGGAAATCCGGCATGGCTTCGCCTAGGTTCACTATATGAGGGTGAATCGGTTCTAAGGCTCCGAATTGTTCCTCACTGTCGCCGGTGAAGGCTAGTAAGGCACCCCGATAAAAGCGGGTTCAATTCGTTAGAGTATATTTTCCTATGCCCATGCGGAGGATCATCACGAAGGCATTAGGTACTTTATACTCCGAAAGTGTTTCACTAGCCCATACGGAGGATCAATCACGAAGGCGTAGTTACTTTACTCCCACTTAAAAGGACGGAACCCGGGTATAGGATTCATGTTATGCAAATGCACGTGTAGTGTGTGTGGAGGAATAATAAACCTTTCACCACCTATTCTACAAACCTTATTCTAAATGCCCTAGCAATTAAAACATTCAAGAATAGTGTAACGCATTAACCAACAAGCAATTATAATATACAACCTTAAATAACTAGAGAACAAAAATAAAATGCATGCACATGAGTATGAACATATTTAAAAACAATTTATTATTTTCAAAATTCTCCTTATTAAAAAAATGTGGGAATTAAAATCAAATACCAATTAAACCAACAAAACCGAGACTTTGATAACACACGACTAATTCTAGGCCTGACTCTCTAATATGTCCCCAGTGGAGTCGCCAAGCTGTCGCAACCTAAAAAAAAAATAACGACGAGTCTCATCGCAAGACTTTATTATTCGTTAAGCGTGACATTTAAAAAAAAAAAACCGAGGAAAAGTCGACTTAATTCCTCTAGAAATGAAGGTTTTGAAAATGACCTTAAAAAAGACATGGAGTCGCCACCAATCTTTTTTAGCTAGGTGTGATCGGCCACCTATTAAAACCGGTTTTATAAAATATTTTAAAAATTAATTAAAACATTTTAAAAACCAATTTCAAGTCTGCGTTTTAAACCAGAGAAATCAAAGAAGCGGGTTCGGGAGTCGGTTACGTGCAGGGAAGGATTAGCACCCCCACAACGCCCGTATAAATCGGTACCTTATTAATCGTGTGTTATCTCAAGTCTCGGTAAAAGTTGGTTTTAAATTTAGTATTTCAAGTTAATTCCCAATTTTAAAAAAAAAAATAATTCCATTTTTTATTGAAAATGATCCGGAATTTATAAATTCAAAATTTTCCTATATTCCCCAACAAACGTGGCAAAATATAGAAATTTTTATTAGTTTTGGAAAACTTTCCGAATCATTCTCTTTTTTGAAAGAAAGATATTCCTTTATTAATGATAATTGATGATATTCCCTCCAGCAAACCCGGTAGAGAACTCATGAATTATTTTAACTCGGGAATATCTTTATATTTTTTATTGAAAACCATTATCTTTTTGAAAACATTTAAAATAAATGAATATGTATATGCATGACATAAATAAAATGACATAGCAAAATCTAAATAACATAATGCAACCTAAATGACATGGCAAACATGAATGATATGGCATATAATTTAAATGACATGGAATAAAATAATGCTATCATATAATATGCATAAAAATAAAAATGCAATGCATGAAATGTATTTTTTCCTTTAATTAAGGAAATCCGTATATCTAAAAAGATATCCGGCTACCTTAGGAAAATATGTCAAATTAAATATTCTAAAACCAAAATACTTTGTGATTGTTTGAAAACAATTTTGAAAAGCTTGAATTAACAATAAAAACTGGGCTAATTTTTTTTAAATGGCTCTAATTTCCTAAGTTTAAAAAATCCGGACTTGACTACCTTTAACCCGGGACTTGAAAAACCATTTTAGAGTTTAAAAGGGCTTAGAAATCATCCTAAGTCAGTAGCTAACCCTCCTAATCAGCCCACTCTAAGTAAATTAACCAAAACAGAAAATTGTTTTTTTTTTTTTAAATTCAATTCTGACTCCACTGTCCAGTTTTAATCCACGAATTTTTATCCTATTTTTAAAAATTCCAAAAATTCTAAAAAAAATACTGGAAACTCAGAACATGTAAAACTACACGAAAAAAAATCGGCTTAATTTTCGAATCAAAGATGAATTCCCAGAAAAATCAGAGATGTACGAGTTTTTGGAGGAGAAAAAACTGCTTTGTTTTTCTTTAAATTCAATTCTGACTCCACTGTCCAGTTTTAATCCACGATTTTTTACCCTATTTTAAAAAATTCCAAAAATTCTGAAACAAATACTGGAGACTCACGACATTTAAAACTACACGAGAAAAAATCGGCTTAAGTTTTTGATCAAAGATGAATTCCCAGAAAAATCAGAGATGTACGAGTTTTTGGAGGAGAAAAAACTGCTTTGTTTTTCTTTAAATTCAATCCTGACTCCACTGTCCAGTTTTAATCCACGATTTTTTACCCTATTTTTAAAAATTCCAAAAATTCTAAAAAACATACTGGAGACTCAGGACATATAAAACTACATGAGAAAAAATTGGCTTAATTTTCTGATCAAAGATGAATTCCCAGAAAAATCGGAGATGTACGAGTTTTGGGTGGAAAAAAAACTGCTTTGCCAACACATTTTTTTTGTCTTTGATAAAATCATTTAAAAATAAAAATAAAAATATTTGAAACTCATAAAATGACTTGAAAGCAGTAGCTAGGACTTTTTGAAAGTTAGATAAAAATTGGCTAAGTAAAAAAAATCACAAAGGTAGAATAATCAATTTGACAAACTTAATTTTCCACAAGTGTGCTCAAGAGAGCATGACTTTGAACCATTAATTGGCTCAAGTCATTATTCAAGTGGCATGAACATGAAATGCATGAAACAATGCAGCAAACATAATGCATGAAATGCATGGATCTAAACCTAAATGTAAGGAAAATGCATGACATAAATAATATGGCCTAGACCTAACATGAACTTGCATGGCATTTAATGTAACCTAGACCTAAGACATGCATGGCATTTTCACAAACACAAGGCATGCTTAATTCAAAAACCCAACCAAATATCATGCAAATGCAAAAACCTAACAACTAGCATGACAAAAAATACAACACACAATGCAAAACACATGGAGTAGCCAAATGGCCCCAAGCTCCAACAAGCATGGCATTTTCACAAACACTTGGTATGCTAGCATGAAAAACTAAGTCATAACACAAAAATCACACAAGCATTTTCACAAACACCTAATATACCAAATCTAAAACATGCTCACTAAGATATAAAACAAGAATCATGCAAAGAATCACACAAGCATTTTCACAAACACTTAATATGCTAACTCTAAAACATGCTCAAATTTAAACAACATGAAAACAGAAAATTAAAAATGCAAAAACATGATATCTAAGACATAAATGGCAACAAACAAAGCAACCAAATTAAATATAACTTAAGAACATGAAATAACATAACACTTAAAACATCAAAAACAAAGAAAATAGCATAAACAATATGGTAAAATGAATTGAAACAACAACTTAAAATAAATAATGTAGGCCATTTGGCCATGGTGAGTTTATTGTAAAAGCAAAATGTAAAAAAAATATACTTAAGAAAGGAAATGAAGGAAGAACAAGATACATTATTTTAAAATGAAAACTCACCAAGTAGAGATTAAAATAGCAAAAAACAAGAATAGAAAATGAAAGTGCAAGAGTTGGTGCTCAAGAGCAACCTCAAGAAGCTAATATTTCAAGCTTTTCTCTTCAAACTTTCCTTTATTTCTAAACTTTTCTTTTTTGCTCTCAACCAAGAAGATAAAAACTAAGAAAAACTAAGAGAAATCAGCCAAAATGGAAAAGAAGAAACCAAAATCTGCCTCCCTCCCCTTAGGGCTAGCCTTAATGCATGGTTATATAGCCTCCAAGATGTTGTCATTTTTGTGTAACCTAATTTCCATCAAATGGCCAATAATTCAAGATGAAAAGTCATGAAATTACCACCTTTAGATTAGCATCTCAGCCCTCTCAAATTACAGCTATGCAAAAATAATGTTGACATCTTTCTTAACCTATGTGGTTTAATCACCATGGCTTGATCACAGAGAATGGTTAACTAACTCTTGATTTTTAACCACTTGATTAAAAAAAAAAAATAGAAGCTTCCTCCTTTCTTTGGGCTTGGGTATGCCAGCACATCTCTTTTCCAGCCCAACTCTGATTTTTTGAAGGGCCAAAAAAAAGCCCTTTTCGGTTGCTTGCTTGAAATGACCATTTTGCCCCCCCGGATGCAAGTAAATATCAAACGGACTCCAAATTCAATTTTTCTTTTTTTAATACTTCCAAAATAATAAAATATTGAGTTCTGGAAGTTTTCAAAATTATCCGAGTCCGTTTGCTATTTATTTGGATTTTTTCTTCCCAAAAATGCCCTTTTATGCCCCTACATTTTACCATTTTTTAAACGAGCTCCAAATCAAGATTTTTCTTCACCAATCTCTTCAAAATAATTAAAAAGTGTGATCTGGAAGTTTTCATAATTTTTGGAGCTCATTTGGTATTTTTTTGGGATTTATCGGCTTGAATTACTGCATAGGAGGCCCGGGATTTGGCCATTTTGCAAACGAACTCGGAATCAAGATTTTCTTTCGCCAATCTCTTCCAAATAATTTAAAAATGAGATTTGCCAAATTTCAGAATTTTTGGAGTCCATTTTCTATTTTTCCGGGATTTATCTTTTTGAATTACTGCATAAGAAGCCCGGGATTTTGCCACTTTGCAAACGAACTCGGAATCAAGATTTTCTTTCTCCAATATCTTTCAAATGATTTAAGAATGAGATTGACAAATTTTCCATAATTTTCGGAGTCCATTTGCTATTTTTCCCAAATTTTTCCAATTTTGCCCTTTTACCTCCGAAGCCCGGTTTTGCTCAAAACAAATCCGATTTTCAGATTTTCTTCAATCTGAGCCTTGGGCCATCCTTTTTAACCATTCTTCATCCATTGGGGGCTTTGGTCTTACCAAGTCGGGCCATTTCTGTGATTCTTCCCGATTTCACCGAAATCCACTAAAAACCCTAATTCTCGGTTTTCTCCCGGATTGACTTTTTTTTCGGTTTTTCTTGCAAGTGACTTCTCCATTACCCGTAGTCAGTGCTTATCTTTCATTTGGAACCTTCAATTTCGACCAGTTTGATCGTTTAAGCACTTTTCCCCAAATTTCTCGGATTAGGGTTTCCTTTCTACTGAATCTCCAAATCCCAACTTCCGAACTCCATATCTTTCAATGTAGACCTCGGATTATCAAAATTCTTTCGCCATTTTTCAATTGAACTTAAAATCTTGATTTTGAAAGTGGGTTGACTTTTTCAGTAGTTGACTTTCTGGGGTTGACTTTTTCGGGGTTGACTTTTTCGGGTTTGACTTTTTTTTCAAGTTTGACTTTTTGTGCTCGCCCTCTTAAACTAAGTCTCGGAGTACCACCTGCAGGATGAAAACAGTCTTTTTACACTTGGGAACATCAATATGGGAAGAAAACATACCTGTTTAGTGGTCCGGACAAAATTAGGTGTCTACATACCCTATCTGCAAATCAATTCATCCTTGAATATGAAACATGTGTCATTCAATCCATGTCTAACACTAAACTCCCTATGTCTAGTTGTATTTAGGTTAACAAATCAATCTAATTGGTGACCAATCAACTAGAAGCATTAAGAACAAGATTGAAGAAGCAACTCAACAAACCATTAAATCAAGCTAGAGAGAGAAAGTAAATTCAAACTATATGTTGAGTTCCATTGAAATCCTAGTAAAAGAAATTTAGTTCATGATAATTAATAAAAACAAATATTCAAATAGTTTCATCATCATCAACAACACAAGAAAAATAAAGAAGAGAAAATAGAAAACTAAGAGTTGTCAATTCTTGAATATTCAATCTTCCAATCTTCTTGAGAGAGAGTTAGATTTCTAAGTATCCAATCCCCTTTATTCTGACCTAAAAGAGTCCTATTTAAAGTGCCCAAGGCCTCTTGGAGTCTGAAACTTCGCTCCCAAGCAAAACAAGTAAGTTTTGCATTTTTTTAAGGTTTTTGTGGTACCGTTCATGACCCCCGAGGCTGCAGCTCTGGCTTTCCAGCTCTGCAGTGCTGACTCTCGAATTAGAGAGCCAGCCTTCTCGTTTTGCTGCACTTCGCCTCTGTCATCTTCTCAAACTTTGTCAGTTGTTTTGACTAGGCAAATCTTCTCCGCTTTTGATTCTCCTTATACCGTTGGAAAGATATGAAAGTCAGCTTAAAAAGTCAAGAAGGGAGTTTTCTCAATTGAAGTCTTTAAAATCAAATTTTTCTTGAAAGAACCTCCGGAGGTCGAATCTGCCAGCTCATTGGTTTGCACTGTTTTTCATTGTTTTGCACCACGAAGCTCCAGATCACCTTGGACCTATAAAAACACATAAATAACTATTTTAAACATAAAATGGATAATTAAAATAAATATAAAAACATCTAAAACTAATCAAATCCTAAAATCCTCAAAGACTTAACTGATTTAAATGCATAAAAAGTAGCAAAATAACTATATAATTCTTCCATAACTCAGATCATCAAAACTTGTAGACTGAGATCTTAATGGATGAACATGAGTAAGCCTACAGAAGTTTAGCACCTTGATTAGTTGCTGCCATCAGAAAGACACATGATCTAAACAGGAAACACAGAACCTAAATTACTGACAAAATCGAACCATTCGATTCGGTCGGTTCAGTTAGAATCCTTTAGGTCTGTCGATTTTATGGGTTTAGTCGATCTAATCGGTTATCGATATTTATGAACCGAACCGATCGAATGCTCAGCGCTACATGAGGTGCTTTTGGATTGCATCCCATGGTGCAATATAACCTCACCGTCACTCCAATTTCTATCGAAGGGACAAGGGTCCACTTGGAGCAATTGGATCCGAAGGTGGGATCCAACTTTTAACCCCTTCCCCCCTTTTTTTTTTCTTTCAATAGTTTTTTTTTTATTTTATTTTTTATTTAGAAGTTCGTAAATTATTTATTTTTTAATTTTATTAACTTAATTTTATTTTTTATTTAAAAGTTTTAAATTATTATTCATTTAATATACTAAATAAATTTTTATATTTATATAAATAATTAGTTAAAATATTTAAATAAATGTATAAAATAATATTTATTAAAATTTTAAATGTAAAATATTATTAAAATATACATAAAGCCAATTTATCAATATACTCTTACATTAATGTCTTTAATGATCATTTTTCATTCTCATCTCACCGCCACCGTTGCTTTGTTATCCAAACACATATCCATTTTAATCTCACTACTACAGTACCCAATCTCACCGCTACAGTAACTAATCTCACTGCCACCGGTATTTTCAATCTCACTCGAACTAATCTCAATGCCTATCCAAATGGACCCTTACAAACTTAACCATATTTATGGTCCATTTGGGTAGGTGGTGAGATTGACTCCGGTGAGACTGAAAATAGCAGTAGCGGTGAGATTAATTACTGTAGTGGTGAGATTAAAACCAGTGGTGGGATGTGTTTGGATGCAAAAGCAACGGTGACAGTAAAATGAGAATAAACATGACTATTAAGAACATTAATGTAAGAGTGTTTTGATAAATTATTTTTATATATATTTCAATGATATTTAATATTTAAAGTTTTTTAATATATATTATTTTATATATTTATTTAAATGTTTTTATTATTAATTATTACATAGATATATAAATTTATTTATTATATTAAATGAATAAATATTTTGAAAATTTTAAATAAAAAATTTAAAATAAATTTTAAAATAATTTTTTAAATAAAAAAATTGTTTAACGAAAGGAGGGAGGTGAATGGGGATTTCACCCAAAGTAGTGAGTACCGTACCGGTGGGCCTACTATTTTTCTTTTGGTCTTGGTACGTACCGGTATTGATGTATTTTGGGATATCATTTTGGGTTTACCAGTATTTTTCAAATATTTTTTCATATATATATATATATAAAGCTAATTTCTAAGTTTAAAAAAAAATATATATTATATACATATACAAATACATCTCAATTACATACATATATATGTTTATATGCAAATATAAGTTTTTAAAATTATAAATATTTAATATCTAAAATTTCTAATCATAAATAAATAAAATATATATAAAATATTAAAAAATATAATAAATTATTATTAATTAGATTCAATAGCCTAATTTAATACATATAATTTTTTAAATGAAATTATGAAAAAAAAATTATTATCACTAAAAAGTATTAGGAATTGGTTAAAAGAATCAAGTAAGTGAAAAGTAAAATTTAAAAAAATAAAAAAAATCAAATTCTTGTACCAACCGGTACGAATCTGTACGTATCGATACAGGCCAGTATAAATCGATACAGGTCGGTACGAATCGATACAGGCCAGTACGAATTGGTACGATTGATACAAAAATCGAAACGGCATAATGTTGGTACCGTTTTGTTTTTTTTTCAAAACAAGTACGCAATGATCGGTACGAACGGTATCGAGTACCATGATTTCACTCCACCATGCCACATCAGTATTTTGGTTGGTAACCAATTTCTTTCTTTTTTGTAAATTTAAATTACTAAATATTATTATAATTACATAATTTTTTTAAAATAAATATATTATGATAAGATAATACAAAATAGTATTATAACTTTTATTATTTTTACATATTTTTTTTGCTAAATTACATAAATATATTATGATTACTTTATTTGTTCCTTTTATCTTGACTAATTAGCTTGCGCATTTATTCAGGACATGAAAATAATTTAAGATTTTACAAACGTTTATAAAATAAAAAGTAACACCTCGAGTAAAATAATTCTTGGTATTTTGTCTAAAACTTGGAGAGTTTCCGCTAATCATCGTTTACAAAAGATTATTATCTCTTATTTGGAGAATTATTATTAAAATTCCTAGACGAAAGGGCTTCTTCTAAATTTCGTTTGGACGTTATGGAATTTAGAAAAATGTTTCCAACGCTGAAGATTTTTATTTTATTCTTAAATAAAAAAAATTATAAAAAAAAGATTCTAATAAGTTAAGGAAATTATTTTTAAATATTAAAATTAAAATTATTTTTTGTCAAGAATGAAGATAACACGATTAATTGATATTGTTTTCAAATGGACGTTGTTAGGTTAGAAAGAATTATTTTATAAACATCTAATCACACCTAATTCAAAAAAAAAAAATTGATCACACCTAATCCAAAAAAAAAAAAAAAAATTGTGGCGACTCCCCCGTGATTTTTTATCATGGTTTTCTTATAAAAAAATTTTAAATCCCAACGGTTGAAAAATCGTTTGGACATTCACTGTTTTAAAAGTTACCAAAAACATTCACGTAAACACCAATGGTCACAAAACGTGTGGTCTTATGCACACGCACCAAGACCCATAAAAAATAATTTTTATTTAACATATACTTAGACCTATCAATTCTGTTCCGAATTCAAAAAATCTGATCAATCCATTCGAATTGAATCTAATCCAACCCGATTTAATTAAAAAAAGTCAATAACCCAAACTCGAGCAACTCGAACTCGAAATGACCAAACCCGAAAATAGCCCAAAGCCGAACCTAAAATGATCTGAACCCGAAATATCCTAGACAAGTAACCCGAAATGATCCAAACTTAAATTAAGCATAATTTTATTTTAAAAAATATCAGTTTAATAAAAATAATAACTATAACATAAATTATTAATTTAATAATTTTATATCTTGCAATTATCGTTTTGGAGTATGATAAAATATGCAATTATCATTTGGTATGTATAAATTGATCTTATATTTGTTCTCTTCTTTGTATGTAAAAATCTAGTGACTATACATATAAAATAGATCTGTCCACGGGTCGAGCTATCTGCCCAAGCCTAAAAGCCCGCCCGATATTTGGGAGGTCTTAGACAAAAATATTAGGCCCGAAAAATGGGTTTAGACAAAAAAAAAAATTAGGCTCGTTTAAAAAAGAATCGGACCTTGGCTCCAACATTCAAATCCCGAGCCCGATCTGTTTTAATATATAATATATATTGTTTTTATATGTATAAATATTATGTAATTTATATCATATAAAGAATAAAGAATATATATAATATTATAGTGTAAACATTAAAAAATATGTTAAGTTTTTCATGTTTTAAAATTTAATAGAAGAGAAAAGTTTAAATTACTATAAATTAAATAAAAAATAAAATTTTTTTTAAAAATATTTTTAGAAAAAAATTTATATGGGCGAGCTTGAACTACTCATTTACAAATACGAGCGGGTTAGGAAAAAAAATTTAAGACCCATATTTCGGGTTAGGCCAAACTTGGATAAGTATATATTGTGTTGATAGCATACTTAAGCCCGACCCGAACTCGGCCCGGCCCGGCCTGGCCCATGGACACCTCTAATGTATAGGTACATCACAAGATCTATGATTATGCTGTTATGACAATTCTTTTACCATGTGATTGGTTAGAATTTTTTGAATTGTTATTGTTTTCTAGTAATTTTTTTTTTGTTTGATAATGAAAGGCAAATATTATTAAAATGATTATTTTTAACCATTTTCGATACTTTGATCAATGTCTGGAAGTAAAAACAAATCCTTATATGAACTTGAAAATATATTATATTAGAGTTTGTCAATGAATGTTCATTTCAGATGACTCTTGCTCAAATGATTTTTTTCTTCTTCTGAAAGTCAGTGTCAATTCTTAAACAAATAAAGAATATTAGACTAACATGTTAATCTTTCACTGATAATTTGGAGGACTTGGGATAGAAAAATAGAAATAGACTCTGATCACATGTTAAAATAATCTTTTAAATATATAATAATCTCTTAAATCAATTATGATAATTTCATAATAAGAATTTAAAATAAATTATATATTTTAATTGTCATGGATATACTTATGATAATTTTATAAATCCTTTATTGTTATATATATTATTTAAAATAAAAGTATTTTTTTTTATTTTTAAAGTTTTAAAATAAATGTATTATTTTATTTTAAAAGTATAATCTATTCTTATGTAATTTAGAATAAAGTACATAAATAGGTTGTTAATAATGATACGTGTATTTTTTCTTAATGATTTGTACATTACGTTATAATAATTTCTTATAATGTAATTCTGCTCAAATTATATAATTTAATATTATTATACTTATACATGTTATTTTAGGATAAATGTGTTGTTTTTAATTTTAAATGTATAATCTATTAAGTCTTATCATGTGATTTTTTAAAACTATATAAAATAGGTCATTAATATGAGTATGTTATTATAATGATTTGTATATTACGTTATAATAATACATTCATAAATATGTAAATGAATTGGGATAACGATTTCACGTATACGATAATACCCGTTTAAGTAAAACAGGTACTCAAATTCAAAAAATTATCCGATTATATTGGAATTCCAAAAATCGGGTCAAATAGATATTTATTTTTAAATTAAAAATTACAATGTCTATATTTTTAAATATGATTTATTATTTATTTTCTATATTTCAATAAAATTTTAATTAAATCTGACTAGATCAAATAATTTGTTTAGTTTGATCTAATTAGATTCTAAAATTAATAAATAAAACTCGAATGAACCGAATCCGAAATGATCTGAACTCAAATGGACCTAACTCGAATAAGCCGAGTATCAAACCCGAATGACCCGAACCCAAAGTGAAACCGAAAATGACCAGAAAATTTTAAAATCCAAATTGATCTAATCTGAAATCAATCCGACCCACACAATTGACAAGTCTACATATATTCCATACATAACATATTTATTTTCATTAGAATAAAACTATTTCTTCACAACCGATCGAGATTTAGCCACCAATTTTTCGAAATCAATCTTTACACTCAATTTCTTCAATTATTAAAGAAATTCACATTCTCTATTTTCCCCCAAATCTCATATTTTTTTACATAGAAAAATTTTTATTTCAATAAAAATAAATGTGTCACATATGGAATATATGTAGTATAAAAAATTACTTTTTCAAATTAGCACTGAGAATATATTATTTTTAAAAAGTATTTTTTTTTTTGTTGCTAAAAAATGTCTTTTTAAATGTTGTAGGATAAGCATAAGTGGGATATAAGATATGAACAAGAAAATGGGGTGTCAATGTGGTCCAAAGAGAATGGGATGTGAAAACATATAAAAGTCGAAGTTGGTGAGCTAAAACCAGTTAATGGATAATGTTGATCGATGTTGATGTAATTCTTCTAGCTTCTCATTAGCTCTTCCAGTGCAGGCAACAACTGTTCTACGTTGGTGTGCATTTCTATTACGAATATTATTGCTAGTTGACTTTTGTTATTTGTTGTTTTCTAACCAAACTACGCGTAAAATAATTTTTAAAAACAAACAAAAAAAAATCAATCAATATATAGCATAATTAGTCAATTTCAGCAAAAAAAAAACAAAATTTGTTATTCCATGCATGTACAGGATAAATGATTGCGACTGAAACTGATATTTCTTTACGTTAACATCGGTTGGGCTTTAGTCAAGCGTCAAACAATTTCTTCCTCGATTAAAATAAATCATTGCTCATATGCTTGAGTTTTTTTAATATAAAAAATCGTAATTTGAATATAAAAGAAAATATTATAAATGTTAAAATTTAAAATTTAAATTATTAAATATATATTTTTAAAAGTGATTATATGAACCAATTGAATCAAGTTTCGAATTTTGCTCATATGTTTGAGTTGAGCAAGGGGAATATCTATTTTTGCCCCTCCATGTTTTTTTTTTTTTATTTAAAATTTGGTCACCCTAAGCCCTGATTGTCACCAGCTTTAAATAAAACACGTTTTATTGGAGTAAGAAGAAACTGGTTAATCTCTAATATATAATTAAGGATACTTTGTTAATAGAAGGGGAATCTCATTTTTTCACTATTAATACATTTTCTCTCTCCATTCTCCTACATTAGAGTTGGCCAAAGTAAAATTCTAATTCATTTTGTTGTTGTTGTTGTTTTTTTTCTTCTTAAAACAACCATGCAAGAAAGTCATGATAAATTATTATATTAACACTTCTATTTATAAAATCTCTTACAAATATTAGTGCTTGTTGTCAGTCTTTTTATCAGAATATAGCTAAAAAAAATTATTTATCAAAATACCGTTGTTTTCAGATTAATTTTCAAAATCCGCTTGTTTTAAAACTAGCTGGGAAATCGCCATCCCCCATAGCGATTTGCTAGCGTAAACTTTTCAAAAAACACCAAGGGAAATTGTCATGGGGTTGGCGATTTCCCTTGGTGTATTTTAAAAAATTTTCAAAATACACAAAGGGGAATCGCCACCCCCCATGGCGATTTCCCTCGGTGTTTTTTGAATTTTTTTTCAATTTCACCAAGGGAAATCGACATGGGGGGTGGCGAATTCCCTTGGTGGTATATATATATATTTAATTTTTTTTTTACTTAAATTTTAAAAAAAAAATTGTAAATTTGTTTTATAAATTTGTATTTTAATTTTAAAAAATGCAAATTAAATAAAAAAATTTATCTTGGTTTCTTTTTTTTATTTTTAAAAAAAATATATATTAAAATATTTTAATTTTATAAAAATTAAAATTTAATTTATTATTAAAATTTTGTAAAAAATAAAATTTTATTTATTATTAAAATTTAAAAAAGAAAATTATATTTCTTATTAAATTTTTATATAAAAAATGTTATTTCTTATTTAAATTTTATATAAATAAAAATTTTGATTTCTTATTTAAATTTTATATGTGAGATCTGTAACAAACAGGTATAAAAAAAATTATCTTCGTTTGTTTTTATTTTTATTTTTTAAAATATATATACTAAACTTTTATAATTTATTTATTTTTTTAATTTTATAAGAAATGTAATTTAATTTTTATTGAAATTTTATAAAAAATAAAATAAAATAAAATAAAATTTATTATTTTAATTTTATAAAAAGTAAAATTTTATTTCTTATCAAAATTATAAAAAAATATTTCTTATTAAAATTTTATATAAAAAATTTTATTTCTTATTTAAATTTTATATAAATTAAAATTTGATTTCTTATTTAAATTTTATATAAATTAAAATTTGATTTGTTATTTAAATTTTATATAAAAATTAAATTAATTTCTTATTTGAATTTTATATAAAATTATTTTTTTATTATTTTAATTTTATGCTATAGAAAATATTGGAATTGGATTCCTTCTGCAATGGATAGGACTAATGATTTAGGGTTAGGGTTTCAGTTATTTTTCAGTGAATCAAATCCTGTAGAAAATATTGGATTTGGATTCCTTATGCAATGGATCGGACTATTGACCAGATTTAGGGTTAGGGTTTTAGCTATTTTTCAATCAATAAAATGCTACAGAAAATATTGGAATTGGATTCCTTCTGCAATGGATGGGACTAATGATTTAGGGTTAGGGATAAGTTTCAGATATTTTCCAGTCAATCAAATGATGCAGAAAATATTGGAATTGGATTCCTTCTGAAATGGATGAGACTAATGATTTAGGATTAAGGATAGGTTTTAGCTATTTTCCAGTCAATCAAATGCTGCAGAAAATATTGGAATTGGATTCCTTCTGCAATGGATGGGACTAATGATTTAGAGTAAGGGATAGGTTTCAGCTATTTTTCAGTCAATCAAATGCTGCAAAAAATATTGGAATTGGATTCCTTCTGTAATGGATGAGACTAATGATTTAGGGTAAGGGATAGGTTTCAGCTATTTTTCAGTCAATCAAATGCTGCAGAAAATATTGGAATTGGATTCCTTCTACAATGGATGGGACTATTGGATAGTCCGGTACAAAGGATGAGATTTATCATCAGTTTTTGTATAGAATGAGTTATCAGTTTTTCAGTCAATTAACCCTAGCCAAAAAATAGGAATAAGATTCCATCCTGTACAAAGGATGGGATTTGTCATCCGGTACAACATAATGAACTATTATAAATTCATAATACTGATGAAGGTTTACAATACCCCCTACAGCAATTTTTCAATCAGATTTTTCTGAGTGCTAATACCTCCTCATTCTCATCCTTCTTTATTTCTTCTTTCTTTTGCCGAGTGATAATACCTCCATTCTCATCCTTCTTAGTTTCATTACTACACAACATGAGCAACAGAGTGATCGCACTTGATCTACTATAATGGCCAAATTCATAATACTAACGAAGGTGCTACCTTTGATTGTGAACGTCCTAAAAGTTTTCATGTTGATGAAGATGTCATATTAGAGGAACTGAAGTTGCAAATTCATACAAAAATTAAAGCTGGAAATAAAAAAATAGTTTCAGAGATTAAGTATAGGCACCCTATTTCTATTGGTGAAGGATGTGTCCGATATAGAACATTTTCACTTGAAGATGATGATGATGTCAGATGCATGTTTTATGCTCATGAGACATTTGCAAATGTTGGTGTACTTGAGTTATATGCTGACATAGAGGATGTTCACGATGATTGTGGGCCTTCAAATGTTCGCACTACAGAAAACTTTCCCACAGAAGATGATGATTGTGGGCCGTTCTATGTTCACACTACATACGATGTTCCCACAGAAGAAGTCGTTCCGCTATCTCAAGCTACAACGTTTCATAATTCATTAGTCTCACGAACAATTCCTTCTACCCTCGAAGATGAGCCAGCTGGTGTTGATCCTATTCCACCACGTGGAGTCTATGGTGAATATGTTGGTGACTTTAGTGAGCAGGAAGAGGATGTTGAATTCGCAAGTGATGACAACAGTGATTCTGACCCAGACGTCGTCCCTGCGGGGATCAACACTCATGGAGATCTTCCCCTATATGAGGTTGCATCCCATATGCATACCCTGGATCTGGAGGCAATACAAATGCCAGAATTTCCTGAGTATGCTCATACATTAGCTACTCCTCTGACATTTGATCCATCTATAGTTGATCTGTTTGTTGGGTTACAATTTCCAACGAAAGAGGCTGTGCTTTCAGCTATTAAGCACTATAACATCAAAAACTCTGTAGATTATAGAGTAATTGAATCTGAGCAGACCAAATATTATGCCAAATGTCTAATGTATGGGAAAGGGTGCAATTGGAGAATAAAGGCAACTTTTATGAAGAAGAAACAGGCATGGGAGATTAGAAAATATGAAGGGCCTCATACTTGCACATCGGGGAGGATTACACAAGATCATTGCAAGTTAGATTCTAACATGATCTGTTCATGCATTCTGTCATTGGTCCAAGCAAATCTGGAGATCTTCGTTTTAGTTTTGATCGCTGAGATGCGAATCCGATATGGATACATCACCTCCTATAAGAAAGCGTGGAAAGCAAAGCAAAAGGCAATTGTTCGAGTTTTTGGCGATTGGGATAGATCGTACAATGAGTTACCTAAATGGTTAGGTGCAATGCAACATTTAGTGCCTGGTACAATTGTGGAATTACAAACGGTACCTGCATATCATGGTGATCGACTGTTCTAGCGTAAGAGAATATTCCATCGACTCTTTTGGACATTTAAGTCGTGTATTTAAGGGTATCCGTATTGTAAACCTATTGTGCAAATAGACGGTACTTTCTTATATGGAAAATACAAAGGAATATTATTGTTAGCTATTGCACAAGATGGCAACCGAAACATACTGTCAATTGCCTTTGCCATTGTAGAGGGTGAGACAATAGAGGCTTGGTCATTCTTTCTCACTAATTTGCATAAACATGTGACAAAATAGCCTGGCATATGCTTGATGTCTGATTGACATGAAGCCATCAAAGCTGCGATTAGACGCGATGGTAGTGGATAGAATCCTCCACATGCATATTCAGTGTACTGCATTCGACACATTGCAGCTAACTTTATGAAGAAGTTTAACAATAAATAATTGCGTTGACACATTGTTAACATGGGTATGGAATCGAATCATAGTTATTTTATCTCTTATATTTCCTTTAGTATATAAAATAATACTGAAATTCACAAGTCTTTTGTTTTTACTTTTATTAGGATACAAGTTGAGGCGATCGAATTTTCATTTCATGTATGAGAATCTTCGTGGAGAAAACGCAGAGGCGGCTAATTGGCTTGATAGGATCCCCAAGGAGAAGTGGGCCCAATCATATGATCAAGGACGTTATGGCCATATGACAACCAACCTAGCTGAATCTATCAATTCGGTGTTGAAGGGAACGCGTCATCTTCACATTACTGCTTTAGTGCAATCAACATATTATAGGTTGGCTGCACTTTTTGTTAAGATGGGGAACAAGCAAATTGCAATGATGGAGGGAGGGAGGGCACACATCTGTGAAACAGTCACACAGACTATGCAAGAAAATCGCAGGAAAGCTAACTCTCACTTTGTTCGTAATTTTATGCGAGCAAATCAATCTTTTCTGATTGAAGACTTAGTTGATCCACAAGAGGGTGTTTCTGCAATGAAGTACAAAGTCAACCTTAGTGACATGTGGTGTGACTGTGGGAAGTTTCAAGCACAAAGGTTCTTGTTCACATGTAATTGCTGCTTGTGCACATGTCCATGTAGATTGCATGCAATATGTGGACAATGTCTATGGACTGGAAACTATATTGAATGTTTATAGACATGAGTTCGAAGCAGTTGAAAATGAAGGGTATTGGCCTCAATATGATGGTCCAGAAGTGTGTCCCAATCAAAAAATGCGGAGAAATCCACATGGTCGGCCAAAATCAAGTCGTATTCGTAATGAAATGGACCTCAGGGAGAAAGGCCAACCAAAACGTTGTGGATTATGCAGAAATGAAGGTCATAGCCGTCGAAAATGTCCGCATCAATCTGGCACATTGAGGGAGAGTTCGCATCAACAATAAAGAATTACATGTTTTCATAACCTGTAATATTTACATATTTTGCCATTAAGGGAAAATGTTATGCAAGTTTTTTTCTACTTATAATATAATTTGGATTATTATTTTATATAAAATTAAGAAATTTTATAAAAATATATTGAATAATATATTTTATTACATTTTTATAAATTAAATAACAACATTAACATTTTAGTTAGATATGCTGAATAAAAAAAATTAAAAATAACAATTAATTTTCCAACAAATTTAAAATAAATAACATGAAATGAAAAACATATAAAATTATATATTACAAATTTAAAATACATTATTCTCATTATATTGATAAAAGTACATTTATTCTAATTATTGCATGGTGTAGAGCAACAGTGTCGAGCTCTACTAGTGCGTGGTGGTTGGACCCATCGTTCAACCTCGTTAGTGGCACGTGTTCGCGGTAGACCACGACCTCTTGCTGTAACCGCCACTGGTTCCGGTTGTATGTTATCCGTCATTTCTTCTGTATCAAAAATTTGAAACCCACTACTGGAGGAGCCAATACCTAGTTCACCCATAAAGAGAACCTGACTACTAGATGGACCCAGAAATGATATACCATCAAATGCTGATGCAGGGGTTCCAAACTGATACATTGATGTTAGATATGCTGAACTTGGACTTAGGATGGGGAGCTGGTCATCTAACCTCGTCATTGGCGGTGATGGTCGGTAACACTTATCAACGTCATATCCGGGGTGACTGAAGGAATAACGATGACTGGATGGTACACCATGATCCCGTTGAGGTTCCACATGACTAAATGACATCCTCGGTGCTGTGAACTCCGATGAGGCCGGTTGACGCGTCCGCCTACGTTGTCGGCTAGGTCTAGGAGCTTTCATATCCTGTGTAGGAGGGACTGGAGTTGAAGTTCCTCCGGTAAATGACATACTCCTAACATCCTCATACACCGACGGTGGACAAATAAAAGGCCGACTTTCATTTATATACCATCCTATGTAATTATCAGATAGGTTGAAATTATTACCAACAATTGGATAACCTGTCGGAATTCGTTGACAACGTATATTCCACCAATGGATCCAATGATCATGCTTCGCAGGCCAGAATTCCTCATGACGACCATACATGTCGATCTTGTGAAGCTTATCAAGGTTCACCAAGGCTTGCGAAATTGGTTGTTGCATCCCAAATTGTCGCAACACCCTGTCAGTTTGGTGCCACTCTACATATCAAAAGCATATCAATGCTGTGTTTGCTTTCCATATATTACAATTATTGTAGGCATCAGATGGGAGGCATGCCATAATTTCACTTGAGGAATATGACATCCATAGAAACTGCGAATAATTATTACAAATTATTAGTTTCATATAGATTAAATACAAAAATACTTGAATGTAACAATCGAAATATTTACCTTATCATATCCTACTCGATCTAGTCGCAATCTTATACTTGCAAGGTCGGTTGGAGTCTCGGTAAAATCTCTATTCCTACTCCTACTCCACCTATTAAAATGCATATAAAATCTTAATAGACCTATAAAAATACAACTTTTTACAAAATTAATAAAATAGTAAAGATTATTATCTGCTTGTAAGGGGGTATACAGCCGAAACATCCAAGCGCGGAGCAAGAAATGGCAGCCGATACCAAGCCCATGATTGTAGAAGCACTAAACATCCACCTATGTCATGGCTTTTTAGAACTGTAGCTCGGCAGAGTTCTCTATACAAAACCGCCAAACATGCAGATTCCCAACTATAATTTGCCGCATGCTTTAAATCACGTAGTAATGGAAGATACATTAAATGTACCCGACTGCTTGATTTGTTAGACATTAGTAATCCTCCAATCAAACGTAAAATATATGCTCTAGCAGCATATTGTATCTGTTCTTCAGTTGCGTGTAATGGAAGATTTTGAAAGGATTTCGACCAATTTAGTCTCATCGTTGAGCCAGATACATACTCATCTGGAGGTACCGCGCCCAATAGATTTTGACACTCTTCATTCCAATCTAGCAAGCTTCCACCTGTAACTGCATCGCCATGGACCGGTAGTCCAAGTTGAAGCGCAACATCTTCTAGAGTTACCAAGCATTCACCAAATAGAAAATGAAAAGTGTGCGTCTCGGGTCTCCATCGTTCGATCAATGCACTGATTAAGTCAGATTGTATTGAGTTGCGTAATAAAATCCGGCTCTTCTTAAGTGGTCGATAATAGATGGATGCGGGTCCTCCAATGTAAATTTCCTTGAACGTAACATGCGACGAGTATCCTGTTGATAATTAATTAAATTAAATTAAATAATTATAAAAAGTTAATATATTATAAAACTATAATAATTAAAAAATTAAACAATATAAAAATTAAAAAATTCTAAAACTATAAAATAACAAAACAATAATAATATAAAATTTTAAAATTATTTATATAATTATTAAATAATTAAATAATATAAAAAATAAATAACTATAAAATGAAAAAAATAATAATTAAAAAATTATAAAACTATAATAATAAAAAATTGATTGTAGAAAGAAGAAAGAAAATAAAAATAAGTTGTAGAAAATGAGGGAAGGTTATTTATAGAAGAGTGGTGTGTGTAGGGGGGGTGGAGGGGATTTTGAAGGCAACGGTCAAGTTACCGTTGCCTTAAAAAAATTGATTTTTTTTTTTGTGTATATTATTAGTATTTTTTTTTTGTTTCAAAAGGTTATATAGTAAAATTTAACTAAAAAATTTTAAAAAAAATTTCATAAAATTTAAATAAGAAATATACCGTTGGACTTTTAAATTTTTTTAAAAAATTTCAATTTAATTTTTTTATTTAATTTGTAATTTTTAAAATTAAAATACAAATTTTAAAAACAAATTTGCATTTTTTTTTTAAATTTTAATTTTTTTTTTAAAAAATATAACACTAAGGGAAATCGCCACCCCCCATGACGATTTCCCTTGGTGTTTTCTGAAAATTTTGAAAATTTTACCCTGGGAAATCGCCATGGGGGATGGCGATTTCCCAGCTGGTTTTAAAACAAGCGAATTTTGAAAATTAATATGAAAACAACGGTATTTTAGTAAATATTTTTTTTTAGCTATATTCTGATAAAAAAAACCAATAACTCTCTAGGACACATAAATAACACAAGATAAATAAGAATAATTGAAAGACAAATTAAAACTAAATTGTATTAAACATAAAATCGAACCTTAAAAAGAAAATTAGAAGCATATAAACCGTAAAATTAAGTACATAAAACAATCGAACAATAGGATTAAAAACTAATATTAGGGTGGCTGCAACTTGCACGTGAGGCACATCAAAACCTAGTGTGTTGGTTGGAATTCTTCCTCTTTTTCAATGTTCTACTATAATAGACACTCAAATTTGTTGGAGTCCTTAGAATGTCATTTAAATTAATCAAATTGAATTATATTTGATTTTTAATTTCTTTCGAGATAATTTAAAATCAAATATAATTTAACCCGAATTTAAAACTAAAATCGATTCAAGGATTAAATAATTTTTTAAAAAAACCAATATTAGTCCAAATTTTGCACCTTTATTTAATTTTCGGGCTTCCATTAAATTTTGAGCTTCTAAGTGATTTTGGGCTTGAAAGTCGAACTGGGTCCATATACATGTACATATCCACATTCATATTTGTTTTTCTTTTCATAGTATTTTTTTTTTTAGAAAACCCAAAAATACAAAAAAATTGGAAAAAAGAGAAAGAAGTTTTATTTGAATACAATTTTACAACCAGATCCGAAACAATGAAAGGATAGTGATCTTAGCAGATTTGAAACATGTTTGAATTTGAGTGTGACAAGGAAAATAAAAAATTAAGTTCAAAATAATTTAGAACTCTGTCAAAATTCATTATAAATTCATGCACTAATCAATCATCAACAACACACACAAGAATTAGTATAAACACAAATCAGCAACAATAAAAAAAAAATTAGAGGAAAATTTTGGTCAGAGGGTTTGATTCGAATTTTATTGGGATTTTGAGTTGAAGTTGTCATTTTGAAAATCCAAAGGGTTAAAACCTATGGGAGGGTTAGAGGAGGGTTTGGTCAAATTTTAACGGTCATCTGACGGTTGCTGGCGGCAGAACAAGATTTTTTAGGTGATTTAGATTTAGGAAATTTTATGGGGTTTAGATTTAGGAAATTTTATGGGGTTTTCCAAAAATCCAATCCGGCTAAAGGGTAGAGGAAGTGAAAAGGATTCGAAAAAGGTTTTTTTTTTTTCCTGGGTTTCAGGTCACCGACAATGATTGTCACCAACGCCGAAAGCTGGGGATCACAACTGAGTCGCGACGAATTCTAGGGAGGCTTTGAAGGTCGACGGCTGCGATATAAAGCTAGAGTGAGAGAAATACCTAGAGAATATATATTTTTTTATTTTTGGGTAAGAAAATGATTGAAATTCTATTTTTGCATTTATAAATCATGAGTCGGGTCGTGTGAGGATCCGTGCGCGCTCAACCCATATGTCTTGCTTTCCCTTTCCCTTTCCCTTTCTTTTTATTTTATTTGTTTATGTATGTACTTATTTAGTTATTTATAATTCGTTTAGTTTTATACATTATTTATCGTGATTAATTTCCAATTCATTTATTTGTTTGTTTATTTTTGGATTATTTCTTGTTTAAGATATATTGCACTTATTTATTTATTTTTTAAGTTAATTGAAAATAGGTTAGGATGGAATTTTTCAAAAACCAATAATAATAAAATTAGGAGATTTAAAAAAATTAAAATAAAATTTAATTCACTCAATGTACTTATTTTTACATAATTGATGATTAATTAAATCGATGAATGAATTAAGATTTTTTCGATGATGAAATTCAAAGGGGTCAGGAATGGGTGATTTCTAAAAAATTTCCATATGAAAAAATTCTCAAAAAATTCTCCAGAATGGTGAAAAATTTTGAGAAAATTTTCAATACCAAAAGATCGAGATTTATTTTTTTGAATAAAATGAAATATAAGAAGAATTAAATTGTAAAAAATGTGATAAATGTAAAAGTAATTTTGAAAATTAAAATTAGGGTGTTTTTTCATAAATTTTTGTTTTTAAATATTTCGACGATGGAGCTTTCTTCACGAGAAATAATGGTTTCTATTGAATACTCTCGAGGTGAAGGAATTTTTTAGGGATTTCTCCAGAATGATGGAAGGGAACCTACATTTGTTTCTAATAATTAAAAAATTGAATAATTAAAATAGATTATGATAAATAAAAACCATTAAACTTTAAGGCCTTTTAGGATTACACAAGACTAATTAGGTATTATCCTCAGGATAAACGTTATGGGGGTGCTAATCCTTCCTCACACATAACCAAACTCCCGAACCTAGTTCTGAAACGGATACCAAAACCTATTCTTTTTAGGGTGCCTTACTAAAGTTTAGGATTACTTTAAGAATGATAAATTCATATAGGTGACTAATCATACCTAATAAAAGATTAGTGGCGACTCCTTTTTGTGTCTAGCGGTCGGGTTTTAGGAACATTATGACAGCTTGGCGAATTTATTGGGGACTTAGAGAGTCAAGCCAGAGATTAGTCTTATATAATCCTAGGTCTTGGTGAATGGTCTTGATCTATATTTAAATTAGGGCATTGCAAGATAATTATTTGGATTAAAAGGTTTATATCTTCTTTTGCATACACTACACATGCATTTCGTATCATAAGCCTTATACCAGGCTTGTCTTTTTAGGAGAGGGTAAAGTACCTAAGCTCTCGTGAAGTGATAACCTCCATATTGGCTAGCAAAACACTCTCAGAGTGTAAAGTACCAAAGCTTTTGTAAGGTGATAACACTTGCAGTGACTAGGGAAATGCTCTCACCCAAATTAAACCCTTTTCATTGGAGCCTGTGATGGGCAATGATGGGGGTGTCTTGCTAATCCACCATGGATGAAGTTAAGGAGCAATTTGGGGACCTTTTAGAATGGTCAAGTATCTTAAACCCAGCATATAGATAACACTCAAATGACCAACCTTAGGATAGAGCCATGCCAACTCTGTGTAGAGAAGGATTTGGAATAGGATACATGAAGGAATGTCCTTGTCTTTTTTTCAATTTTTTTGTTAAACTTTTCAAAAAAAAAAAAAAGTGAATATCACTTGTGTTTTTCTTCGATGTAATTTGTATTTAACTTTTTTGTTTCAAGTTTTGTGAAATCCTTGTGACTGTCATTTGAAATAACTTAATTTTCATGCATTTGCATCGTTTAATAATTACTCCCTTGCATACTCATCATGCATGCATACATGTGCATTTCATAAAGACATGAGTCCTAAATTTTAAAATTTGTGGTAACAAAGGTTCAAAGATAACACAAACAATAAAAAATCTTAGGGCATTCCAACTACACTCATTCATAGGCTAAAGCAATGACAGAGGAATAGGCTGTAAAGATGAATGAAATATAAAAGGCACATGAAAAATGAAGGAACAATTGACCAAGATGAAGGACTTGGTGATGAATCTAAACAAGCATAAAAGATTAGTAGAAGAAGTCACTACTCGGGAAAAGAATAAGTCACCAGATGGTGAAGATCCTAAATATTCACCTGGTTTTGGCCTATATACAGCTCAAACATTCTAAGTAACGTAATCACTACAAGCACCGCTTATGGGAGCATTTTCTTATCAATTTTTTGGGATGCTAGCGACATCAGCAGATACTTAACCCCAATTTCCAATAAACATTATTCTTGCGCCGAGGGAAAAATTATCTAATCCTATCCAAGTCCCTAATTTAGACAACCCTAAGGAATAAGAAAAGCTTAAGGTAAATGTTTCTGTAACAAAGGAGGATGATGATTCTCACAAAATGAGTCTTACAGAGGAAAGACTTCGAGTTGTTGAGGGGATTAACTTCTATGGTTCCATGGACCCAGCTGGGCTTTGCTTGGTTCCTTTGTAGTCATTCCACCAAAATCCAAGACCCCATATTTTAAGAAGTATAATGGAACAACATGCCCAATAACTCATGCCACCATGTATTGTAGGAAAATGGCTGCCCAAACACATGATGACAAATTGTTTATACATGACTTCCAAGATAGTCTTACCGGGTCTGTTGTAAGATGGTACATCTAGCTATATAAAACTCGCATCCATTCTTGGAAGGATCTAGAAAGGGCTTTCATTACCCATTACAAGCATATTGTTGACATGGCTCCAGATCGCTTGACTTTGTAGAATATGGAGATGAAAGCTTTAAAGAGTATGCCCAAAGGTGGAGGGACGTTGCTGCCTAAGTCCAACCACCTCTCATTGAAAAAAAAAAAAACTAGAGTGTTGTTTATCAGTACCTTTCGAGCACCATATTATGAAAAGATGATTAAGAATGCCACCAAGAATTTTGCAAACATGGTAATCTCTGGGGAGATAATAGAAAATACTATAGAGAATGGGAAGCTTGAAACTGAAGAGACATCTAACGCAAGGAAAAATGGGGCGTCTATAAAGAAAGAAGTAGATGTCTAAGCTGTGACTTATCGAGGACAACATGTAGGAGGTTTTTCCCCATACCATCCATACCGATGTACCAAAAATATTACCCCACCATAAAAAATGTTTCACCGAACCCTTATCCATATATACCACAACCATTTTCCAACCAAACTTGCATTCTCAGACACCTGTCCACATGCCTGGCCATGCATCCATATCTTCAGTTAGACCCGCTGCTCAGCCAAATAATCCAGTGAGTAATTAGAGGAGACAACGAAATAGTCAAAATAGAACTCCTATAGATCTAACCCCAATATCATACACAAAATTACTCCCTCGACTTATCCAAGATCATCTAGTTGTATCAATCTATTCAGAGCCTCTAAAGCCTCCTTACCCTAAAGGCCATGATGCCAATGTCACTTGTGATTATAACATTAGGAGCTCAGGTCATTCCATGGAACATTGTGGAGCCTTAAAGCGAAAGTACAAGGTTTGATCCAAGCAGGTTTGCTGAATTTTGAAAGGAAGACAGAGCCAAGTGTTAATGGAAACCCTTTGCCTGATTACACAGAAGCATGATAGAAAGAAGAATTCTATGGAAAAGGGTTGTGAAGAGATATTTGAGTTGTTTGTAATCCTTAAACTTTTTTTAGGATCCTTAAATGCTTGTGCCGAAAGCAATAAGGAGACCTTTCATGTTTACGCTAATTTGTCTTTTATCATTTCAATAAATTGATAAGTTTGATGCATTTTCATTTCTTCTTTCTTCCTTTGCTTTTATATATTTTGCCTGCCCTTTTAATTTCACCCATTTTTAAGTTTATAAATAATGAATATGAAGACAATCATGACAATAATATGGGATTCAATTTTGAAAGTTATATCCATATTGGTAAACTTGAACATAGGTGGTCATACATTGTCATTTGATATGTCGAGATTAATGTGGTGGGAAGGAAGACGAAAGTTGGCATGCAGTTTTAGCATAGTAAAATTTTTAGAATTGCTTCACAAATATGTAGATCTTTATGGTGAATGCTTGCAAGCTGATCGTTTTTCAATAAATGTTCTTTAACGAGAATATTCACATTTGAGATGATAGATGGCCATCTTTCTTTTATCCTTCACATAAATAAAAATCATCCATTTGTTACCCCTTTTGAGCCTTTGAAATTCTTTCAAAAACCCAACCAATGGTCACTCTCCATCTTGAGAGGCAAATTTTGGGAGGAGACATGTTCGTAGAAAGAGACAGCAAAAGTTATATAAAATTTTGGAAGCAAAGAAAAGTTCCCCTTGTGTGAAAGAAAAATAAAAAAAAGGGAGTGATGATGGAAAAAGTAAGAGAAAGAAAGAATAAAGAAAAAGTGATAAAAGATTATGGAAAATGTGAAAAACAGTAAAGCAAAATGTGAAGGTTAATGCTTCAAAGAAATGATCCTTTGGTTTGCAACCCTTAAACCAATATTTGAGCCTGTTTTATCCATTTTTATGACCCCAAACCCGGGCCTACATTACATACCTTTAAGTCCCTTTTGGTCAAATGTAAATGTTTGAATTGGAGAAACGCATGTTGAATTAGGACATGCTTGTCGTATCATCAAAGGAAAATGAAATTTGAAGACGACAGTCCCAGAAAAAGAAATAAGAGACTTACAACACTTTCAATAGAGTCTATTGTGTGAGAAATAATGAGGTGAGCATGTAATAAGGAAGTTCATTTTTGATACTTTGAGAAAGAATTCTAGTTTTGAAGAAAACTCTCTTGAATCATATGGCCATCGATGAAAGTTGACACCAAATTATGAAGGTCCAACGAAGTGAAAAGACTTTTTTGGATGAAGCATTAATTTGATAGAAATGGGTGGAAATAATTTTCCAAGAATTGTGAAAAAATATTTTCTTCTACAAAAAAAAAATAAAAAAAATAAAATGAAGACTCATATTGAAAATCGAAAAATGGCAGTTTGAATTATAGGAAAATATCTAAGTTGGAAACCTGAAAGTGTTATTTGAAGATTTTGTTGGGCATTATATAGCTTAGAAATATCAAAGATAATGATTAGATTGATTTTCGAAAAAGAATCGTGGATTAATTTGCTCAAGATTGTCAACATATTCATTATTTGGGATGTTGAGATCCCATCCAAATATCCTTGTGATAATTCTATGATTTGCCTATTATTCTTTGACAAAGATTTATCTTTTTCTTTTCAATGATAAATACCATTTTCTTCAATTCACTTTGTTCCTTACCATTCTTTGTTGCCAACTTTGCACTCCTTAATGAATAGAGGAAGTGTGTGATGCATTGCATTTGTTATAAATTGGAATGATGATTGATAAGTTAAAATAATAAACATAAAAGATCCTTGTATTACTTTGAGAAGAAGTTTAAGGATGATGTTTTGGAGCAAAAGGAAAAGGATGAGAACAAGGAATGACTTGAAATATAGACATTTAGGGCTACTAAATTGAAAAACATACACTTTGGAAATGACAAGTGTTGCAACTGAAATTGAATAAAATTGGCAAAGGACTAGTCTAGTGGATAGAACTTGTTAGCCAATTCTAAAGTTACATGTCTGGAAATGATAAGAAGATGAAATAAATGAGCTTGAGAATCCTTTTTATGACAATTGAGAACACATGATTTTGATTTAATTGGAGCATTTGTATTTCATGCATTGCATTCATGACATTCATTTCATGCATTGCATTACATAGTATTTATGACATTTATGTCATCTCTATTTCATGCATTGCATTCATGTCATTCTTCGCATGCATTTAACATATAAGAAAGATTTTAGTTTTGATTTATGAATTTTGAACTCAAACTTAAAAGATTGAGATTTTTTCGAGGAAAACTTTTTCACAAGAATTTTGAAACCTAAATTGAAGATGATTCTTTTCAATGTAAGTTTTTTGAATTTCACTTGAGGATACTTTCAAGATAAAATTTTGAACTTTGTTTGAGAAAAACTTTGTAAGATAAACTTTTTCGAAGATTATATGAGATTTTAAAACCTCTCTCTTAAGGAGTATTTTTAAAATGAATGAGATTTTAAAACCTCTCCTCAGTAGTATTTTAAAAATGAATGATATTTTAAAACCTCTATTTAGGATGTTTTTAAAGCCTCTCACGAGGATATTCTTTTTAAAGCATCTTAAGAGGATATTCTTTTTAGAGCCTCTCATGCGGATATTTTTAAAGCCTCTCACGAGGATGTTTTTAAAGCCTCTCACGAGGATGTTTTTAGAGCCTCTTGCGAGGATATTTTAAAGCCTTTCATGAAGATTTTATTTTTAAACCCTCTCACGAGGATATTTTTAAAGCCTCTGTTGGGATATGCCTTAAAACCAATCAAGTTGGCTGATCAAGTTGGAAGGAATTTACTTCTAATAATGCATACTAATCACTTATGGTATAAGTGATAGAGGTTTTCGTCCATCAATTAGTCAAACCAAATAAAGAGTTATTATAAGCTAATTGTATGAAGTCCATGGAACACAATGGCCTTGCAAAGGAATTATAACGGTCATAACTATGAGATCCTTATGCATCAAAGCCTTGTATCTAAACTAGTTCCTGGTCATTGTATTGTCAAGACAAGACATTGACAATGCTCAAAGACTTGTACATGTTAAGCCGTCTTACTTTGAAAGTAAGCAATCGATCTCATGGATTAAGTATAGAGATACTTGGGGATAACATGTGGGTGCTTGTTAAAGAACAAGTTCACTGAACATGACTTGCTATGAGAACTCCATTTGGTAGCTAACTCAAGTGTCTACGAAAATGTTCTCATGTGACAGTTGTGTAAATAGTCCTCAAACTTGAGAAGAGAGGTTATCTTATATGTGAATTGTCATGCTTTGATTTTATTTGAATCGGTCCCAAGAAATGATGCCTATGGTAGGATGATTTTAGGTATGACATGAAGCATATGAACATAAATGAGTAGTCAATAGAGGATTCACCACTCTAAGTGATAATGAGGAGATATATCTTACTTGGTCTTGGCTAAAGTTAACATGATTAATTCTTTGACCAAAGCATGATGAATTTAGAATGTTGGGAACAAACTATAATTCACTAATGCTATTCGAAGATCTAAAAAGAACTAATATGGAAGGCTTCATAAGTAGACACTACACTGTGCTTATGACCACTCCGAGATATACGGTGAAACGACCGAATTAAATTGCTGAATTGATCACTGAAAAGTTAAGTCAAACCGTTATGATTTTTCACATTTGGGTGGTCATGATGGCTTGCTAGTTCCCATTCATGGTCTTGAATATAAGTTATTTGATTTTTGATAAAACTTAGATTGTAACTTATGTTTATTTGCCAACATGTTGGAAACCTAATGGGTCATACACAACAAATTTCAATCCGGGATTAAAATTGAGATTCAATTAAGTAGGACTTAATTGAACAAAAGCAAATAGTAAGGGAATTAATTAAAATGTTTAATTAATTAAAAGAGAAAAAAGGAAATTCACAAACCCTGTTAATTAAGGGTTGCAGCAAGCATGGTCTATATATATCCATGTTGCCGCACATATATATGTATGTATCGAAATGAAGTTGCACTTAATTTTCAACCTTAGCCTCCTTACTCTCTTTCTTGTTTTTCTCTCTAGCCACCAAAGAGAATTGTTCTCCAAGTAACACTAGTCTAAGAGAAAGAAACACAAGATTCTTTTTATTCAAGAAACCCTTAGCCAAAAACACCATTAATGAGAAAAGTTAACTTGTTTCATACACACACAAAGACCGTTGCTTTTGATTTGGACTGTGATAAGGTCATAAAATATATATTTTATGCCTTTTCTATTCTTAGTTTTCGTTAAGTTTTCTATCTTTATTTTGATTACTTATGTTATGTTTTTGAATTTTAGGTATATTTAAGAGAATGAATCAAAAACATGTCAATTATGATGTTCAAGAGCTTACAAAATCACAATCACAAGATGGAATAAGACTTGGAAGTCAAAAATATCAAATCCTTGGTGCAAAGCAAGAAGGCAGATTTTACCTCTAGAGCTTGTTGCTAAGAAAACATGATGTTAAAGTTTTTATTCAAAGAAAATTTCTCTTGACTTTTGAAGTTGACTTGAAGTGATTTCCAACGGTATATCATTCGCCCAAATCGAATAAGAAATGGTCATCCAAATTGGCTGAGGAAGTGCGAGAAGATGCAGCAGCAAGAAAAAATATTTCGAGAATCGGCGTCGGGAAACTTGCCAAAATTGAATTTTCTACCTCCTAACTTTACTTGTGCAGTAAGAAAGGGTTCTCAAGGTTTTGAAACTCTATAAATAGCATCTTTTGAGCCACAAACTATACATCTTTTGTGGAGTCTTAAAAGATCATTATTAATCTTCTTCTTCTTCTTCTTCTTCTTCTTCTCCATTCTCTTATTTTCTTTTTAAGTTTTATGTTTATGTTAACTATGCCTATGCTAGGCTAAACTTTCTTTTGGTTAAGGATGATTTCAAAGCCCTAGACATGATTGTTAGTTAATAAATTTTAGATTATCTTTCAACTTTTTTTTGAATTTGTTATATTCTACTGATTGCATGTCATAAATTGCTATCTTGTTTATTTAGGTGGCCAACTAGATGAATATTATAGTGATTTGATTGCTAGTTTAGTGTTTTGATCCATAATTGTCAAGATTCCTAAACATAAGTAGCAAATTGTTATCAATGATTATGGGATATTTTTGTTCGATTCAATGTAGAGTATGGCTCAAGTTAAATGAACTCACTTGTGTGTGTTTGTTGCTTGATATAATCTATCTTTCTAGATTGAATGCTTTCATTGAATTAAATTTAGAGAGCTTATCCTAGGTTGTTTATTGAAAAGAGATTGGGTAAAAGTGTTTGTTCTTTTTTCCAACGACATAGTAAGGAAAGATTCGAGATAATGACCGCTTGTGTGTTGTCTTAGAGTTATTAAATTTAGAAAAGAGAGCGAGAGATAATTCTGATTCTTGACTATATTTCATGTTTAGTGGTGGTGAATGACCCCTTAACCATACTTTTCATCATTATTGTTATTTGCTATATTTAAATTTCTATTTCTTTAAATTTTAGTTCATCTTTTAAGTTTTCTTATTTTCTTTTTATCACCAAAAATAAAACGCCCCAAGTTTAGTTTAGGTATTAAAATCAATTAACATATAAATTAAGAACAATCTCTGTGGATTAGACCCTTGCTTATTACTATACACGATAACAATCATAATTTAGTGCAAGATTTTAATAGATACATTATTTTGTGTATCAATTTTTGGCGCCGTTGTCGGAGATTGTTTTCTTTAATTTATTTGTTAATTGATTTTGTTTTCTATTTTTAGTTTTATTTCTAATTTTTGTTTTGTTTTATTTTGAGGTTTTCTTTTACATCCGAGCAAGGAGAGATGGCATGTGTTACATCAAACATTGAGAGAAAACTAGCCAATCTCACATCCCTAGTTCAACAAATGGCCATGGAATATAATTTTGAACAAGCCAATGCTTTAGGAGGGTTTCATGCGCAACAAGGATTCCAAAGACAAAACTATGATCCTTTCTCAAACACTTACAATGCGGGATGGTGGGACCATCCTAATCTTAGCTATTCGAGAAATTATCAACAAGCTGCTCCTTATGCCAATTACAATCATCCACCTGGATTCAATCAACCAAGGCCACAACCACTAGATCAGTTTCAGCAACAACCGGTGACTCAAAGCCAAGGTAATCTCTTGAGGGTATGTTTAAATCTTTGGCTAATACTTGTTTGCAATTTCAATAGAAAACAAAAACATCCATTAAGAGCTTGGAAAAACAAGTGAGCCAATTGGCTAGTGGCATGGCTAAAGTGGAAGCACAAGGATCTGGAAAACTCCCTTCCCAAACTGTGATCATCCCAAATGAGAATGCTAGTGCGGTGACCTTGAGAAGTGGGAAACAACTTGAGGATGAATCAAAAAGTCCAGGGAAACCTGAAGATGACATAAAACCAAAGAGGGAGTCAAGCCTTGAGGATAATGGAGCCACAATTCCTATTGAGAGCACTTCAGCACCTAAGGTAACTTCTAAGGTTCCTATTTCTACTTATGTTCCTTCTCCACCTTTTCCTAGTAGGTTTGCAAAGTTTAAGAAGGAGAAACACGAAAAACAAATTCTAGAAACCTTTCATAAAGTACAAGTAAACATACGTCTTTTGGATGCCATTAAACAAGTACCTCGATATGCAAAATTCCTCAAAGAGCTATGCACCACCAAGTGCAAATTAAAGGGTGATGAGATAATAAGTGTGGTGGAGAATGCATCCACTGTTTTGCAAAGAAAGCTTACTCCAAAATTTGTTTTAATGTAGTAACTCTTGGAGTCAACTAGCAAGGATGCATCAAAAATTAATGAGAAGAGGCATTGAGCTAAAAGATCCTAAAAAGCCAAGAAAGGGTAGAGGCTAGGCTGAAGACAATCAATCAAGCGTTAATTGGGAGGCATCCCGATTGATAAAAACTTTGCCAACCTGCCATAATCAGATTTGCTTTCTTTTCCTTTCTCTTTTTATTATGTTTGTTTGTTTGTTTGTTATATATTTTTTTGTTTAGTGTTCTAGGTATATTTAGGTTGCATTAGTTTACCTTGTTTTGAGTCTATAATATTTTTGTTTGTTTGTGTGTTTTAGTTCCTTTCAATACAATGATGAGATATGAATTGTATAGGTCTAAAACTGGTTTATTAGTGAAAAGAGTTTTCATGAGATTTAAGCTTGATTATCATTCTTCACAAGCCAATGTTAATATGATGTGTTAATTGAGAAAGAAGCATGTTTAGACTTGATATCAACTTATATAAATATCCTTGTGAGTTTTGAGCCTATATGATTGATACATTATGCATATCAATCAAAATTTTTTTCCTTGTGTGCTCTCATGATCACATGTTTTACTTTAAACCATTTGAGACTATATTGATACATGTGACGACATGGATATAGTAGAGGCATTAGGATTGATACCACCAAAACCAAATTGCCTACACCCTAATGTATTTATTTACTAGAAAACCTTTTGAGCTTAAATAGGCCTTCTTATTCATGAAACCCATCTACTTGACCCTTCAACTCAGAAAAACAAAAATCTACCCTAATTCTAAGGAATTAGTAGAGCATGCTATGAGATCTTATGTGTTGTTGGAGTTCGTGTATGTTCAGTTTGATGATTAAAAGAATTAATTTTGGGAATTCTTGTTGTTTATGGGATGTTATTTGGTGGATAATAAGAGTAATGCAAAACATGTGTGCATTGATGTATTATGCATCTCATTTTTCAAAAAAGAAAAAAGAAAGGATGTACACGATGCATTAAAATTCAATTGTGAAGTCTTAGTGGAGTACTAAATATTGAGAATGAACAAATGAGCCAATAAGATGTATATGCTCTAAATTTTTGTGCTCTACTAGTTCTTTAGGATTATTTGTGATTCCTTTACCATCTTTTCTTTCTACCTTTACCCTATAGCCCCATTAAAACTTTGAATAAAGTCCTTTTGATTCATGAAGTTGTATTTTCTAAATAGTGAAGAATAGGTAGACAAGCAAGCATATGGTAGGATTGTTTTCATGAGATTGATTGAGTGTAAACACTTTACCACCATTATATAGAGTGAAAATCATGAGAGTATTCCATGTGAGAAGTTGATATTAAGTTTGAATATGCATTATTTTGATTGAGATATATTGTGTTAATGTTGGCTTAATTCAAACCATATACATTTAAGCATGATTCTTTGTGAAATTCTTTAGCTATTGACTAGTTTATAAGATCTCTTTAGTGATTTTCTCTAATTTATATTGAAAGGGTTAGGAGTAATTATTTTTAGTGTATTTTAGATTATTTTATGTTTTTGAATGTTTGTGGGTATCGTCCTGGTAAATCCTCACGAGACTAAATTCGTCCACTAGGGACACCTAGAGGTTTAGAGGCTTGTGTCACATGCTAAGTGCCATCGTGATTTCCTACGAAAGTGGATTAGATTAGATTATATTTTCTTACTTTGTTTTTATTTTGTTGTGCTCGAGGACTACCAAAAGGTAAGTGTGGAGTATTTGATAAGTTCATAAAATACACATTTTATGCCCTTTCTACCTTAGTTTTTGTTATATTTTCTATCTTTATTTTGATTACTTATGTTATGTTTTTGAATTTTAGGTATATTTAAGAGAATGAATCAAAAACATGTCAATTATGGTGTTAAAGAGCTTACAAAATCATAATCACAAGATGGAATAAGACTTGGGAGTCAAAAAGATCAAATTCTTGGTGCAAAACAAGAAGGCAGATTTGACCTTTGGAGCATGTTGCTAAGAAAACATGATGTTAAAGTCTTTATTCAAATAAACTTCCTCTTGACTTTTGAAGCGGACTTGAAAATCTTTCCAACGGTATATCATTTGCACAAATTGGATAAGAAATGGCCATCCAAATCGGCTGAGGAAGTGCGAGAAAATGCTGTAGTTAAATAAATTTTTCGAGAGCCCGGCGCCGAAAAACTTGCCAAAACAAATTACTTGTGCGGCAATAAAGGGTTCTCAGGGTTTTGAAGCTCTATAAATAACATTTTTTGAGCCACAAACTAGACATCTTTTGAGGAGTCTTAAAAGACATTATTAATCTTCTTTTCCATTCTCTAATTTTCTTTTTAAGTTTTATGTTTATGTTATCTATACCTATGCTAGGCTAAACTTTTTTTTGGTTAAGGATGATTTCAAAGCCCTAGACATGATTGTTAGTTAATAAATTTCAGATTGTCTTTCAACTCTCTTTTGAATTTGTTATATTCTACTGATTACATGTCATAAATTGCTATCTTGTTTATTTAGGTGGCCAACTAGATGAAGATTATAGTGATTTGATTGCTACTTTAGTGTTTTGATTCGTAATTGTCAAGACCCCTAAACATAAGTAGCAAATTGTTATCAATGAGTATGGGATATTTTCGTTAAATACAATGTAGAGTATGGCTCAAGTTAACTGAATCCCGCTTGTGTGTGTTTGTTGCTTGATATAATCTATCTTTCTAGATTGAATGCTTTCATTGAATTAAATTTAGAGAGCTTATCCTAGGTTGTTTATTGAAAAGAGATTGGGTAAAAGCGCTTGTTGTTTTTCCCAACGACATAGTAAGGAAAGATTCAAGACAATGACCGTTTGTGTATTGTCTTAGGGTTATTAAATTTAGAAGAGAGAGTGAAAGATAATTCTGATTCTTGGCTATATTTCATGTTTAGTGGTGGTGATGACTCCATAACCATACTTTTCATCATTTTTGTTACTTGCTATATTTAAATTTCTGTTTCTTTAAATTTTAGTTTATCTTTTCTTATTTTCTTTTTACCACCAAAAACAAAACCCCCCAAGTTTAGTTTAGATATTAGAATCAATTAACATATAACTTAAGAACAATCTCAATGGATTCGACCCTTGCTTACTACTATACACGATAACAATCATAATTTAGTGCAAGATTTTAATAGATACATTTTTGCGTATCAGACTGCAAGGAGTCATCTTGCTAGCACGAGAGTGTCTCTATCTTGGGAAGGTCCTTGGATTGGATTGTGTGGATTACCATAGAGGCCTAACACTTGGGAGGCTTGGTGGATTGGTTCAACCTCTTGGTGATCAAGTTCTCTCAGGCAAACCTTAAGGAGTTCACTTGGGATTACTATATCTCAAGGAGGTATGATTCTTGATCATATTGTTGTAATCTTTTATTGTCTTTATCACATAAAAATTTGTAAGTATGATCCTTGGAGAATTCAGCTATTGAATTTCTTAATATAATGTATCCACTGCATATCATAAATTGTTTAGATGTTTTATATTATGCTTGTTTTGTTTGAGCGTGTATGCCGAATTCCATTCAATTGGTATAAGAGCCTTGCTTACAATTTCTTGTGATTAGATGTTCAAATCTTTGTAATATTCAATTGGATTGATTGTGTGTTGATTTAGCAAATTTTCTATCAAGAAATTTTTTCTATTTTGATCTCAAATCTGGATAGCCTTATATGTAATATGTTCTTGGTATTTTAAGGAGTTTGAAATATGTTTAAAATTTATTTGATCAATGTTTAACCTTGATACATGATTGCATAACACAAAGGAATCAAAGAAACACGTTCTTGGTGTGATTGAATTGAGTTTTTGTGTATGATTTTCAAAGAAAACAAGTGTAGGATTTTTCTGCACACCTGTTGTATGTTGAAGTTTGGGATAGCTAGACTTGTTGAGAATTTATGAAATTTTGTTCTTATGGTCTAAACATGTCTATAATGATGCTGAATTTTTTGGTGGATATTTTTATCTTGTTTGGTTGTTGAAATCACATCTCAAAGTTGTGTAAACTGTTTGCATGGTTGCTGAAATTTCTGGGCAGCCTTGAGTTCATGAATTTAATTCATGTTTTGAAGGTGTAATTGACTAAAATCAAAGGATGAAGTGTGTTTGTGTATAGGCCACCACTTAGCCACCAAAACAGGCGGCTGTTTGAGACCAAAGTTGTTTGCTTGTTGTGCAGCGACAGTGGCGGTTTGCTTGTTGTGCAAGTTTGTGTTTGGAAATTTGGACATTTGGAACTTGTTTTCTAGTCAAACTTGAATTTCTAAGAGATAGGAGAGCACCTAAACTTTTCTTGTTGAAATTGTCTCCTAGTCAAACTTGGATTCCTAAAGAGTTGGGAGAACATCTAGACTTTCCATAAATAAAGTTTGCAATATGGTAAGTAGATTTTCTAAATTGGAAAACTAGTTTTAAAAATTAAAATAAGTCCTAGATTTCCAAATTGATAGTTTTGAGATATACTTCCTAAAAATTAGAAACCTAATTAAAATTTTTAATTAAATGAATGTTTCAATTCAAAGAATCCTAATTGGGTTAGGACTCAAGTAAATGAGTTTACTTTTCTTCAAGTGTTTTATGAAAATTGTTTTCATAAATATGAATTGAATTAAAATTATGAGTGCTAAATAATTTAAGTATGTTTAAAGAAGTTAAATGATACTTCCCCTAAATGACACACAAGATTACCAAGTGATATTGAATATTCATTTACATTTACATTTACATTTATGCTTTATGATATGATTATGAAAGCATGAGGGTGATTATGGATTAAAACCTTAGAGTTAGGTAATGGTTGTTAAATTTATTTTATTTTTCTATTTATTTTATAAATATGGGCTGCAGAAGTCTTATCACTTTTATTCTAGAGTTGTACATTCTTTTCTCATCTAAATTCCCTCGAATGTAACTCAAGGTTTCTTAAAGCTACGCAATAGATTTAGGATTAGATTAGAGTTGCGAAAATTCCAAGATGATGGAGATCATGCCACGAAGCAAGGAGATGTAAAAGATTGTCTAGAAGCCTTGTGAAGACTTTGTACGCAATCCTTAGGAATTTCCAACTAGTTTCCTTAGTGGCTCAAGGAAACTAGGATTAGCTAAATTTCATAATCATCCTAGTAGTTGGAATATGATAGATTTATTTTTGAAGTTTACATATCTAATATATGATCTAAATAAATGCTATGCATGTCAAATAACAAACCAATGAGACTTATTGAATAAAAGAAATCCCTCATACCAATATTAAACCAAGATATCAATTTTGATATAGATGCCTTCTGTCATAACGTGTCAAATCCTAAACCTAACCGCTAGACACAAACAAGAGCTGCCATTAATCATCTTTATTAGGTTTTATTAGTCACCTATATGAATCTATCTTTTTTAAAGTAATCCTAAGCTTGACTAAGACACTCTAAAAAGAATAGGTTTTGGTCTACTTCTTAGAACTAGGTTCAGGAATTCGGTTACCAAATCTATTTCCTCAACCAAGGTCAAAATCTAAAAGAGTTTTTCTCAATCGAGACTCAAAATTTCACCTTAAAAGACTTTCAACCGAGATTCAAAAATTTTATCTTGGAGGAAAAAAATTTGATTTCAAATTTCAAAAATTCAAACTAAAATCTTTCTTATATGTTAAATGCATGCGACGAATGACATGAATGCAATGCATGAAATATAGATGTCATGAATAACATGTAATGTATGCATGAAGGGAATGTCATGAATATAATGGAATGTAATGAATGTCATGAAATGCAATGCTTGAAATGAATGTCATGCCATGGAATGCAAACTAATCATGAATCTTTAAGTGTGACAATAGGATACTCAAGCTCATCGTGTCATCTTTTTTTAGCTTCCAAACACTGAGACTTAGAAATGGGTTGATTTTCGTCAATTTTATTAGTTGATCACAACACTTTCTCTTTCTCAAAAAGACATCTCTTTAAATTCCAAGGCTTTGAACAAAGATAATTCTAGACTCTTCATTATTCTCATATCATTCTTCTTTTTTCCCTAGGATGTCATCTTCAAACACATTCAAATTTCAAATGAAAAGTCTTCAATGATAATGCTATAAAAAGGCCTACTCTGCCATTCATCGTCTCAATACATCCTATTCTTAAAAACCATTCCTTTCATCGTGGGAATAAAAATTCAAAAGCCTTTTCAGTATTCTTTTTGCTTCCAGAAATGTCATTCTTGTCATATTGGTCCAAAACTTAAATATGCATCATTCCAAATTTGAAAATTGTTTGAAAAAAAATGAATTTTTCCAAAAACCTTTTATTTTTCAATCATGCCCCCTAAATCAAATGGCAACGGAAAAATACCCTACATCACAATTTTCCATGTCCAAAAATCATGTTTCAATTTTCTTAACAAAAACATGACTTGGATCTCTTAAAAAACTGGTGATTACTTCCAAGAATAGACGAGGTAAATCATAATTTGGCTATTTCAAATGAATTGGGTATTTCAATTTGTCTCGGTTTTGGTCATCAAGAAAAATTTCATCATATAAGGGAGAATCAATGTTTCTTCACCTAAACTTTCAACTAATTTTTTTTTGCAATAATCAGGTCTTCACAAGAAGATTTGTTTTGAAAACACAGTCCATTTTGGCATTCTCTCTTAGTTTCTTGATATATAGCATTTCAACAAATGTCAAGACTAGCTATGACAGGTTCAAAATCTGAAAAAAGGAAATGGATTTTTCAATACAGAACAAAGTCATCCAAACGATGTTGACTTGCTTAAATTTCTCAACAATGTTAAATGGTCACTGGTTGATTCAAGATTTCATTTTTCTGGTGCCTTTTGTTGGAGCCTTGGCATAATCATGCACAAATTTTCTAGAGTTGCTTTCATATTTTCAATCTTTGCTTTAGACTATCCGTTTTTGGGTTTTCACCCTAGAGCTTCATTTTTTCGTTCTTTTTTTTTTCACTGGTTGTTCACCCATGCTTTCAAAATTCTTCCATAGTAAAATGATAATTCAAAGAGATGGGATAAATTCTAAAAACAACTCTTCAAGTTAAATATTCATACTTAATCAAAATGGACTTTTAAAGCATGTAATGTAAGCCATGGCTTAGGGTTATGAAAAAAAAGCTAACAGGCCCAAAATATGTATTTAAAGGTAATCAAACCAAGGATCATTTCTTTTCATGAGGATTTTCATCATTTCTACAAAACATTTCATCTCTTTCTCTTCATTTTCTCATTTTTTTTCCTTTATTTTTTTCTTTCTTCTTTTTTTCTTTTTCTTCCTTTTTTTTTCTTTCTCTTTTTTCTTTCTCACGACCTTTTTCCATCGCGAATTGAGTTTAAAATTTTGGAACTCAATCCATTTTAACATTTGGCTCATGACATAAGACGTCCTTTTCATGGAATGGAAATATGGCCCAATCATTCATGCTTCTCTAGAAAGATAATTTTTCATGCCTACCCCTCTACGTGGAGGGTGATCCTTGGTTAAGGTTCATTCAAAAAGAATTTAAGAGGCTCAAAATGGATAACAAAGGATAATTTCTCATTTTGTTAAAGGAATATGAAATATGGTCATTTCTCATGTCAAGTATGGATACTTATATTGAAGAGCAATCCTTAGGAGAATAGATAATCAGAATTTCATTTTGCCTTTAGAATCAGTTGAATATCTCAAATGCATGATGTCACAATCGATTTTTTTTTTTTTGGAATTCATGTCTAAAATTTATCATTCTAGTGAAGGTCCAATCCAACAGTTTTTCTTTTCAAAGTCCACTCAGAAAGAAAGGGATTTTGCACGAGTCAAAATGGTGCACAAGGATATTCAAAACCAATAGGCAATTGGACTTCTAGGCAATCTTGCCCCAAGATGTGGGCAAAGGAATTGAATATTTCTGAAGATATTAAAAGATGCTGGGAAATATGGTCTTTTAGTAATTTTGCCCTAGATGCGGGCAAAGGACAACATTTGGGAAAGAAATTGAAAAGTTCAGGCATGGTGAAGGAACTTTGGAGTGATGTGTTTGAAGCTTTAGATAGCCTTGACACGTATCAGATTACCAAAATCAAGATTCTTTTAAGAGAATGCCTCATGTATTGATTTTCAAAAAATTGTTTTGCAAATCAATTATTGGTGTCATTGCTCATTGCCTAGATGAAGATCATTGACCTTTGGAATTCATTTCATGGTCAAATAAAATGGAAGGTTCATGAAATTTCAAACTTATACATCAAAGGAATCAAGCTTTTGAGTGGTTTGATTTGCGACTAACTGGACATGGGAATGGGTTGCAAAGTTCATTCCTGAGAACTAATTACCACTTTTCTTTAAGATCCAAGACATTTTTTATTTGAACTTAAAAAAATAAGTCATGCGAATATAAGCAATTTCCAACAAAATTGAAAGTAAACAAAATTGTAAAACACCTAATTAATGTTTAAAATGTCATGCCTAAAAAACATAAAAAAATTGGAATTATCCAGACTGAGTATTCAAGGTGACATTCCCCATGTTCAAACTTCATATTTCCATTGTTCCATAACCTATAAAGTCAGGATGCCGCTATTGATGAGATCTTTTTTTTCGTTGCTTGCATTTTTTCCTTGAGTTCCAATTGCCCCCCATATGATAATCAAACTTACTACTCTGATCAAAACTTCTTGCCAAGGAGTTTGGAGTTATTTTCAAGGGCACAATGTAAGGTACTAGCTAATCAACATTGATGGCATCCCCTCAAAATTCAGCAAACCTGCTTTGACCAAACCTTGCACTTTATGATTCAAAGATAGACAATTCTCTACGAAGTGACCATGATTTCCAGAATGATACTCACATCGTGCATTGGCATTTATATTTGGTCTTGTTTCTTCCTTTCCAGTCATTCTAGATACAATTTTTATATATTGGATCTTTCGTTATTTAAATCATGTATCTCTGTCACTTGTAGTTATTTATCATTCAATGAATGATTGAAAAATGATTCACGGATTCAATTATAATCTTTCTTACTTTCTATATAAGCAAAGCATGCAAAGTCATACTTACTCTACCCATCAGGAGAATACAATTTCTCCTCTATTTCATTAATTTTTTTTCCAGTAAAAGTAAATAGCAGAATCATGGATAGGGAACTATACTAGTGACCTACCCAATTTTATTGTAGAAATTTTCGGGATCAATGATTGGACCATGCAAACTAGAAATACTTTTTCTTGGATAAAGGAGGAGATTACTCGATCCATTTCTGTAAGGAGGTATAAGTGGTTTCAGATAAACTGGCGCGATAAGATGGGCTTGGATAAGATATGTGAGTAACTCTGCATCAGTCATAGGAATTGGGTCAATACGAGTCTTCTCTAGATTGTTTTGTGATCTTGTTTGGGCAATTGGCCGAGAATGTGGTTGAAAAATGGTAGAATGATAATATGGGTTCAAGTGTGGAGCAATTTGTGGTGATTGGGTGTCAGCAGATCCTATTTTAGATTTCGAGCTTTCAAGCTCAATCATAAGCCTATCCAATCTGTCCATCGCTTCTTCGACCTTGTCCCAATCTTGATCCTCACTTGGACTACTAAGCACATTAATCTATCTTTGAAAAGCATGAAAGATTTGCTAATCTTGACACAATGGTTGCTTGTCAAATGATTGGATTAAAGGTGATGAAGATTCTTGAGGATGAACCACCATAGATTGATCAAGGCTTCCAACCATCTTCATGAACTTGACCAAATTCTTCGTGATTTTCCTTCAATGCATTAATTTGTGCTTCTAAAAGATCACCCATGTCTCTTAATTCTATATTCTCAAGAAGAAATCACCAACATTACTACACTCTCTTTCATGTGATGAATGCATGAGTATCATGAATGATTGAAGTGTGTATGCATTACTTACACTTTATATATATATATATATATATATATATACACATACATATGAATGCATGAGCATTATGAATGAATAAAGTGTGTATGCATTATTTACACCTTATATGTATATATATATATACACACATGATGAATGCATGAGCATTATGGAAAATGTATACATGATGAAAATATTTAAATGATGCAAATGAAGTTATTTAAATGACACACACAAGGATTCTACAAAGCTCTACAAAAGAATTTACATTGAAGAAAAAAACAAGTGATATTCACAATAATTTTTAAAAAGTTTAACAAGAAAATATGGATAAAAAATACAAGGACATTCCTCCATGTGTCCTATTTTAGGTCCTTCTCTATATAAGGTTGGCATGGATCTTATCCTAAGATTAGTCACTTAAGTGTTGTCTACATGCTGGGCTCAAGATATTTGACAAGTCTAAAAGGTCCCAAATTGCTCCTTGACTTCATCCATAGTGGATGAGTAAGGCCCCTAATCCTCGCCCATTACAGGCTCCAATCGAAAAAGGTTCAAATTGCGTGAGAGTATTTCCCTAGCCACTACGGAGGTTATCACCTCACGAAAGGTTCGGTCCTTTACACCCTGAGAGTGCTTCTCTAGCCCATACAGAGGTTATCACCTCACGATAGCGTAGGTACTTTACCCCTTACTAAAAAGGACGAGTCCAGATGTAGGGCTTATGATATGAAATGCATGTGTAGTGTGTGCGAAAGAAACATATAAAACTCTTATTCCAAATAATTATCTTACAATGTCCTAATTTAAATAAGAATAAATAGATCGAGGCCATTCACCAAGACCTAGGACCATATTAGACTAATCCTTAGCTCGACTCTTGGAATCCCTGGTGGAGTCGTCGAGCTGTCATAATGTGTCAAATCCTATAACCTAACCGCTAAACACAAACAAGAGTCGCCACTAATCATCTTTATTAGGTGTGATTAGTCACCTATATGAATCTATCATTTTTTAAAGTATTCCTAAACTTGACTAAGGCACCTTAAAAAGAATAGGTTCTGGTCTACATCTCAGAACTAGGTTCAGGAGTTTAGTTAAATGTGGGGAAGGATTAGCACCCCCATAATATGTGGGGAAGGATTAGCACCCCCACAACGTCTATCCTAAAGATAATACCTAATTAGTCTTCTGATCCTAAAAAGTCTTAACTAGATGGTCTTATTTATCCTTTTTATCCTAACTTCAATTTAATTTGTTCAAGTTTGAGATATCGAAAATAATTTTTAGGTCTCCCTTCCACCATTTTGGAGAGATTGCTAAAAAAGTTTTCTCACCTTGAGAGTATTCAAGATAAACCATTTTTTCCCCTAAAATGGCTGCGTTGTCGAAAAAGTTAAATTTTATGGACACTTAAACATAAGTCTAATAAAGAAAATACATATTTCAAATATGTTCACTCAAAAAAAATAAATCTTGGTATTGAAAATTATCCCTCAAAACCCCTTCAGCATTCTGGAGAATTTTTAAGAGAGTTTTCTCACCTAGAAATTTCTCAGAAATCACTTATTCGTGATTCCCTTGAATTTCATCCTCGAAAAGATCTTAATCTATTCCTTGATTCAATAAAGCATTAATTATTAAAAATTATCCCTCAAAACCAATTATTGAAAATCAATTATCTCAAAAAAATAAATCTTGACCTTTTTAGTATCGAAAAGTATCCCTCAAAAATCTTTCGCCATTCTGGAGAACTTTTAAGAGACTTTTCTCACCTTTCTCAAAAGTCACCAATTTGTGACCCCTTGAATTTAATCCTCAGAAAAGATCTTAATTTATTTTTTAAATTTAATTCATCTTCAATTATAAAAACTCATTTAGTAAAAATAAAAACTTTACCTAACTCAATTGCAATTAAATAATAAATAAATAGATAATAAATAAGAGATAAATAGGTAATAAATAGATAATCAGTATACATTTACACAAAATCCATAAAATCAAGAAAATCATGAAAATTCAAAATAAAGTTAGTTATAAATATATTCACAATAATCAAGCAAAAAATATAATTAATCAAGAATTAAATAATCAAAAAAATTAACTTGGACCGGAAACATAAAATAAAAATAATGTTAATAACATAAAATAAATAAATCATATATAATAACACGAATTAATATAAAAAAATATATATATAAAATAAATAAAATCATATATATATATATAAGTAATCATAAACATCCAAACATATAATCATAAAACAAATAAAATATATAATCATATAATATATATATATATATATATATATAAATCATTATGTAACCATAAAATCTAATCATATAATCATAATATAATAATCACATAAAAAATAAATAAAAAATCATGTAATCATAACATCTAATCATATAATAAATAAATAAAAATTCAAAACATAAATGAAAGGAAAAAATAAAGCAAAACTTAGCATTTGGGTCGGGTCCAGGCGCGGGTTGCTGCGCGGGTCCCGCAACCCGACCCATGTGCTATGTACAAAACACACAAAAAAATTGAATTAGTTTTCTTACCTTTTTAAAAAATATATGATTTTCTCTCTGATCTCTCTCCTTCTTTAAGAGCCAAAATCTCCAGTCATCAAAAATGTAGATTTCGATGCCGGTGCCATCGTGCGTTGCCACGTGCGATCGTGCACCGGTGTCAAAAAATTCAAAAAGTAGCCAGAAAAATAACGAACCTAGAATCCGGTGTTGGAAAACTCAAACCTCGTCGGAGAACTCGCCGAAATCTTAAAATCTCACAGAAAAAGTAGCCAAAAAATCCATTTTTTTTTAGAAAAATACCGAAACTCTCCCATTTTGATTCTCCAGACTAAACTCTCGAAAACTAACTTCAAAGCTCCAAACTAAAAGAAAATTGAATTCTTTGAAACAAAGACTTTTTATTCTTTGAAACTCTTTTTTTCTCCTTTGAATTGTGTGTTGAATGCTGGGATTGGGTTTGTTTATATAGGGGAAATTTACCTAGAGTCCTAGGATGATTTGGTTTGAAGTTCTCATTCAAATCAAAATCTAACTTTAATGCAAATAAAAGTCTCCATGTAAATCTTTAAAATTTTAAAATTTAACCCTAATCCCAGAAGGAGTTTGGATTTGAACAAACTTTCAATTTTTATTTTTATTTTTATTTTTATTTTTTTATTTTTCTTAATTTTCCAAAAATAACACTAAAAATTAAAAAAAATTAAAAAACAAATACAACTCGGACAAAATCGGGTGTCTACACCTTTCATCTTTTTAGCAAGATAATAAAAGTTCCTTTAATTGGTGGCTTATTGAGTCACTGAAGGCCAAACTTTTACACGAATATGTTTGAGCTATGTAAGATGGGTCTTTACTTAACTAGTGCTATATTGTCTGAATGCGCCAAACCTGACCCCATAAGAACTAGAGGCAATGGTTAAGCGAAATGCATATGATGTATCTAGACAACGAGTTGTCACCTAACTAATCTAGGAGTTGTATGGGACACAATTGGTAACTATGTTACCTACCTAATTAGTCCTATGATGGCTTGTTGAGTCAATCAAGATCAAATTAGGATGAATGGTATCCTAGCTTACTAAGAAGTTTAAAAGTTAAATTTCTCGAAATAGAAAAGGAGGGCTATTATTTTGATAAAACAGTGACCTAAATTGTTAATATTTAAAACCTTGTCTTGATAATTTTATGTCAAGAATTTGAACTTATATATGTGTTGATTTACATATAGGATATAAACCATCATGGCAAATAACATGTCACTCCTTAGCATTCTAGATGCAAACAAGCTTCCTTGATTGGTTCCACAATATAAAGATTGTTTTAAAGCAAGAAAATAAGGCATATGTCCTTGATGATGAAATCCCTGATATCCTTACTGAGGACGCTGATGAAGAAATTAGGGAAGCCTATAAGGTCTTCATGCAAGATCTTTAACAAGCCACATGTGTGATGTTGGCTAGTATGGCTCTTGACCTTCAAAAGCAGCATGAAACCATGAATGCACAGGAAATCCTCTTGAACATTAGAGAATTGTTCTTCAAGGAAAGTTGCGTTGAAAGGTTCAACATCTCTAAGGAATTGTTCCAAGCCAAGATGTCTGAAAATAGCTTAGTGAGACCTCATGTGCTCAAGATGATTGGATGTACTAATAGACTTGGTCAGCTTGGTTGGATAATGGATCATGATCTAAGTATAAACTTAGTGTTGGCCTCTTTACCTGAAAGCTATTCACAATTCGTGTTGAACTTCAACATGAACCATATAGAGGCAACTCTTTCGGTGTTGTTGAATATGCTTACACAAGCCAAAAAGACTATTAACAAGGATAAGACCACCATCAATCTTGTTTCCTCCTCTAAAGGAAAGAAACAAAAGAAGAAGAAGTTCTTCAAGAAGTCAAAGAAAGATGGAGCTTCTAGCTCAAAGTCTTTAAAGCCTGCCGTTGGGGTAAAGAATGAAAAAGAGGATGCCAAAGGAACATGCCATCATTGCAACAAACATGGGCATTGGAGGCGCAATTACGAAGAGTATATTGAGTCCATTAAGGAAAAGAAACTTAAGAAAGTTTCTACTTCAGGTACGCTATGAGTCTATCATTCTTTTTCCATTTGATATATGATAGCTTATGAGAAAAGGTTCTAATATGTATGACATATTGTAGGAACCAAGGATAGTGGAGAATGAGAAAGACCAAGGAGGAGGCAACCTTAGTTGATATATCAAGCTTGCAGCCTATGTTTTAGTTGTTTTTAGAAACAATCTATTTATTTTTTTATATGATTTAGACATTGGATGCTTTGGTTTTGGCACTATAGGATTTTATTTTTAGCCTTGTGAGCCATTCTTTTAGCATGTTTTACACATATTATATTTTTCTAGGATTGGATGCAATGCTATTTTAGATTATCCTCTTAAATCATATCTTTGTTGGATTTTATTCCATGCTTTGGTCTTGATATTATCATAGTTAGTTTAAAAACTTGCAATATATATAATTATGCTTTAAGCAATGTGAATTTTTAGATCATAAAGAATAATAGTTAGAGTGTATAAATACTTGTAGCATTATTGATTATGAATAAAAAAGAATCTTATTCACATGACTTAAGAATACTTATGAGATAAGTGATTGCTTAAACATTCATAATACGATTATGAAACCTTTTACTATCAATGGAATTCTAATTTAGATGTAAGATTCTAATTGAAGATTGCTTTGAACTAAAAGAGATGATTATCCTAATGAATTCATAAGAGATTATTGAACATAATATGTTCATGTATGCCTCAAACTGTTGAAAATCAATAAAGGAATTAACCTAAAATTTTCAAAGGATTACGAATAGTAATAGTAAAACAAACATTCATATGATATATGAGATGCTTGGTTTTAAGGTTACATATATGCAATCAAAATAGTTTAGAATCTGTCCAAGAGAAGTAAATGTGTTTACTTAGTTATGTTTCCTACACATGTTAGAAACAGTGGGAGCTTGATGACTCTTTAAGTGTTAAAGATCATAAAAATGCTTTGTAATCCAAAGTTTATACATAAGATGTATAAATCGCATAATCATTCAAGCAATTAGTAGGATGCATTGTGATGCATTACTCATAAGAGATGAGTCTAGTAAGCTAAACCATGTGCGACATTGGAATATGATAGAAAATATTCAAAGAGTTGAACTTATCAAACAATAAGATATCAAATTGTGCATATGTGAAGGTTAGTGGGAGCACTAAAAGTAACAAATAAATAAAGTGTATGAGATACGTCAGTTTAGGATAACACTAGAAACTACAAATGATATTATGTTGAACATTGGATTAGATGTTAAATGAGTTTAACATAGTATGAGAAACCAATAGATGTTGGTATATGCCCTAGAGCCGATCAGATTGAGCATGGGATATACAGTCAATAAAGCATACCCTTCACTATGAACATAGTGATACTAGATTTTCCTTCATGTTAGTACAATGATAAAGAGTTATTAAGTACTAATCGAATGAAGCCCATGGAACATAACGGCCATGCAAAGGAATTATAAAGAGTTCTAATTATGATATCCTTATGCATCAAAGCCTTGCTCCTCAAACTGTTCATGGTCATCATATTGCCAAGAACGGGCATTGGCAATGCTCAAAGACTAGTACATATTAAGCCTTCTTACTTATGAAGTAAGCAACCGATCTCATATAGGTTTAAGTATGGGATACTTGGGATAACATATAGGTGCTTGTCTGTTGAACAAGTTCACTGAACATGGCCTGCCAAGAGAAATTTATTTGGTAATATCACTCCAGTGTCTATGATAATGTTCTCTAGTACCAGTCGTTTAAATTAGTCCTTAGACTTGTGATACCAGGTCATCTTGTATGGAGAGTGTCATACTTAGATTCCATCATGAACGGGTCCCAACAAGGGATGCTTATGGTAGGGTTATTGGGTATGACATGAACCATACAAAGATGAATGAGTGATCCAGAGAGGATTCGCCACTCCCTGTGATAATGGAGACATATCTCGTTTGTTCTTGACTACGATTAACTTCATTAAGTCTTTGGCCAAAGCATGATGAATTTGGGAGAAAGATGTTTCTCTAAATTCATAAGGTTAATCATAAGTTGAGAAGAACTAATCTGGATTGATCATGAGTAGACACTGCACCGTGCTCATGCGCTATCCGGGATATATAGTGAAGGGACAATATTACACTAACAGGCTGGTTGCTGAAAGGTTTCTAAAAGGTCACGCTGACTTCATAATATTTGGGTGGTCATGATGGGTTGCTAGGTCCCGCTCATGATCTATGAAAACAAGTTAAAGAGATTAACTTATGTTCATTGCCAACATATTGGGAACCTAGAGGGTCACACACATAAGAACATTAATGTATGAATTAAACGTATTCTATTAAGGTAAAACTTAATGGAATAAAAGATCTATATTGAGGACTTAATTGAAGAAGTTTAATTAAGAAAGATTAAGACATAATTGAGATTTGATAAATTCAAAGACAATGTCTTAATGAGATAAGAGGAATCAAGAAGTCTTATATAAACTAGTATAGTCGACTTTGACATTGTGATGTGCAAGGTGTATTTCGAATTACTATGCTATATTGGATTAATGTCATGAGATGATATTAATAGATTAATGTCAGGAGAAAGATATTTAATTGAGAAGTAAATTACTTTTGTTTAGAAATTAATCTATCCAATAAATAAGCATGAGAAATGAGAATGGGTCCAAAAAAACTATTCTAATTTAAGACTGTCTGCAAAGGATAGTTGGCCAAACTAAAGGCATTAAGGTTGATGGACCATTATAATTATTAGATGATATAATGGGCCTCTTGATCCATCTTAGAATTAAATTGTTTAAGTCCAAGTGGATTAATGAAAATCTTGTGCAACAAGCTATAATGGACGGCCAAGTCTTAGGGAGAGGGGTCAGGGTTTGCGCCTGCATATATATAAGATATAGAGGTTGTAGCCGCAACCTAAGCTTATTATTCTACTTGAGATATTTTGATTTTTGCTTGATAGAAAGTTAGTTTCAAGAAGAGAACCCTACCCTAGAAAAAACAAGATATCGCCACCTCCTTGCAAGATTTTGGTGTTGCCGTAATTCCTCTTCCTTTGGTGTTTTTCTCGCCGCTTCTCTTCCTTGTTGAGTGAGATTGGTTTAGGGAGATAAACACAAAATAGATATTTTGATTGTGATCTTTGGATCAACTTGATAGCACAAGTGAATCACCATACCTTAGAGAAGGATCCTTCAGTTGTTCGTGTGGACTAGCTCTAGAGGGAGGACAATTGTGCTTCTTGTGATCTTGTTCGAATTGGATCTTGGACTGGAGAGCAACTTGTAATTTGTATCTACAACTTAAGGTTACGATATCTTAAGTAGGTAACTTCTAAATCATATGGGTGATTTAAGATTTTTGAATGCTATAAACCTATGCTAAACACAAGCCTAAGATCTTGTTGTACTTCGGGTGCTTCTTTGTTTACTTCCGCTGCACTTTAATAATTTTGTTTAAGCATGAGCCTGAAAGTAGCATAACCCAATAGTGGTATCAGAGCCAAGGTTCTGTTGTTTACATGATATTTGTGCATGTAAATTCTTGGTGATAAACAAGTTATTGTTTTGTGTATTGATTTTGGCATGATTTCGGTTTCTAAGGATATAAAAGAAAAATAGTTTTCTTTAATTTTGTTAAATCTGGACAGTAGCTATATAGTGACATTAATCATGTTTAAAATTGTTTAAACCATAGATTAAAATTGTTTTAATCAACAAGGATTAAAGCCATGACATGTCTTAGTAAACCCGACAAATTTTGATGTCAAAAACACAGTTTTGAGTCAAGTTTGGTAAGATGATTTGGGGATGTTATAAAATTGATTTTTTAGATGTTTTAGATTTGGAAATTGTATATTACATGCTGCCATTGAAGTTACAAAATTTATTTGAGCTTAAAACATTTAAGCAAAGTTGTTTTTGGGCATGAAACGTTGTTACTACAATGCTGAAATTTTATGGACTGTTTTGTAGGTGTTTGCGTGCCATAAAATTCGAGCATGAGTGTGGAAACGTTTGACATGTTCTCTAGGAATTTGGACAGCATCTAAGGTGAATATGATTCATCTATGATGGCTGGTTTGGGCATGGAACTTGACTGGATTAAGCGGCAACTATTGCTGCACGCTAGTAGGCCAAACCTCGGCACCAAGGGGCAATTGTTGCAGAATTGAGTACAGCTATAAGGGGCAGCCAGCAAGCTCTTTTTAGGGCATCCAGTAGACACTATAGATGGCATACAATAGTCTAATCACGGGCTGGCAACGGCCATTTGATGGCCAAAGAGATTGCCTGCGCCTAGGACACTAAGAGTTAGAGTTCTACTTCAACAAGGAAACCGTTTCCTAGTGGGACTGTGAATCCTAAATGTTTGGAGAGACTTGTAGTATGATTAGGTAAAAGTTACCTAATGAGATTTTAAGTTCCTAAAGAGTTAGGATGGATTGCAAACTTAAAGACTTGGTATAAGACAATGAGATGTCCTAAAATGTTTAGGAACTTGAGCATGCTAGAATGTTTTGTCCTAATTAAGACAAGCAACCTAAAAGTTAGGTAAAGTCCGATTTCAAGATAGCTTTCTTAATTGTTAAGATTTTATTAAAAGTGATATTGACTATGCATGTTTTTAATTCATACTTATAATATGATTATGTATGCATGAATGATGGTTATAGACTAGACTTTAGTATGACTAGGGAATGTATGATTGAATTTTCTTATTGGTATTTTATAAATAGGGTCTGCGCACTCTGGCTTCTCTTTTTCATTTAGGAGTTGTAAATTCTCTTCTCATCTAACTCCCCTCGAATGTAACTAGAGGTTTCTGATAAAGCAATGTAATTTTTATATTCTTTATAGATTCATATAGGATAGGAAGTGTAATTAATGAAAATTCCAAGTTTGTAAGGAGATATGGCGCCAAGAAGAAGTAACCAAGGAGATCACCAACAAAGCTTTCGAAGACTATGTATGGTATCCCCTAGGAATTTGACCAACTAGTTTCCTAATGGCTCAAGGAAACTAGATTAGAATTAAGTCCATAATCATCCTAGTAGATTGCATGTGATAGATTTATTTTGAATTATGTATATATGTGATGTATGTAATTAAATGAATGCTATGCATGCCAATCGAATATGAAATCAACGAGACCTATCTAAGAATTAAATGAAACCCCTCATTAAATTATATTGAGTCCATGTTACGCATGATAAGTTGCCTTCCACCATCATAACAAGATAACCAGAGTTCTTCCATTTAGAGGCTTGTTGAGTCACTCAAGGTCATACTTATGTACGAACATGTTTGAGTTATTGAATATGGGTCTTACTCAACTAAGTGTTATGTTATTAGGATGCTTTAAAACTTGATCACATGACATTTAAAGGCAAAGTTAGGCGAAATGCATGTGATATATTTAGGCAAAGAGTTGTCACCTAACTGAATCTAAGAGTTGCATAGAGATGTAATTGGTAAATTAAGTTACCTACTCAATTAGTTTCAACATGGCTTGTTGAGACACTCAAGGTTATGCTGAAATGCAAAAGGGTCCTAGCTCATTAAGAAGTTTAAAAGTTAAATTTCTCGAGATAGTAGTTGAGGGTTATCATTTTGTTAAAATAATGAGAATAATCATTTAAGTAATAAAACCTGACATAAATGATTACTACTTGCTATTTATTGACTATTAAATGTTTTGATTCATATAGGATATAAACGCTAAAATGGCAAATGTATTATCACTGAGAAGCATACTTGATGCTAATAATTTAACTGGGCCAAACTTTGTTGATTGGTTTCGTAATGTCAAGATCGTCTTGACATAGAAAAAGAAAGCTTATGTTCTTGATGAGCCTATTCCAAATGAGCCTGCTGCTGATGCAACTGAGGAGGAGAGGGTGGCCTATAGAGTTCATAGAGATGATCTCGTACAAGCAACATGTGTGATGTTAGCTAGTATGGAACCCGATCTCCAAAAGCAGCATAAGGCCATGAATGCTTAGGATATCATCCTTAACCTTAGAGAACTATTCGCTAAGGAGAATCGCACTCATAAATTTGATATCTCAAAGGAATTGTTCCAAACAAAGATGTTAGAGGGAAGCTCAGTGAGGCCTCATGTTCTTAAGATGATTGGGTATATTACCCGTTTAGAGCAGATTGGATGGGTTATGGATCATGATCTAAGCATTGATCTAATCCTTACTTCACTACCTGAGAGCTATTCGCAGTTTGTTTTGAACTTCAACATGAACCACTTGGAGGCTACCCTTCTTGGTTGCTGAATATGCTCACACAGGCCGAGCAAACCATTGTTAAGGACAAGTCATCTGTCCATTTAGTTTCTTCTTCTAAATCGAAAGAAAAGGAAAAAAGAAAGACTAGATGGGATGTACCTCCTGCTTCAAAGAGTTTGAAGCCTGATGATGGTAATGTGAAGGAAGCAAAGGATAAGGATAATGCTAACAAAGCTTGCTTTCATTGTAGGAAAACTGGTCATTGGAGGTGCAATTGCAAGGAGTACCTTGAGTCTAACAAGGGAAAGAAGCTGAAAGGAGTTTCAACTTCAGGTATAATATGATTCACTCCTCTTTGTATATGATACCTAACGTTTGGTACTAAATATGTATGACATATTGTAGGGACCAAAGGAAAGGAACAGTGAAGCTGAACCATAAAGATGGTAACCGAGTTTGATGCTACATAAGAGCTTGCTGATCTTATGGATTTTTAATAAGACATTTATTTATGATTTATTTAGAAACATTTGATGTTTTATTGGCATTATGGGCCAATGTTAAGGATATTTAATTTATGTTTTCGAAACATATTGCTTTGCTGGCATATGGATGCAATGCTTATTTAGTTTCCTCTTAAATAAATCAGTTATAGAATTGTTCTATAACATGGTCTTATATTATACAACTTGCAAAGTATTATGAATACTATTTGACTTAGTGATATTGAATTCAAATTGTTATTGAATTAATCCCTTAACATCTACACATGTAGGATCTAGTGGGAGCTATTAATAACTCTTTGAATGATGAAGGTTATGATAAATTGCCATTTTTGAAAAATGCAATTAGTTGGAAACATTCCAAACTTGAAAGGATTGCACGTTTATATTAAAGGTTTTTAAGACTAACTATTTTGTTTTGGCTTGCAAAAGGAGTTATATTTGGATCATTAGCTACTAGCTAATAATTAGATTCCAATAGTTGTTATAGAAACAACTGAGCCATTTGAATGGAATCTAGGTCTCATTGTGATTTGAATTATTAACCTTGATAATGAGATTATCATGAATATGACAAAGCATATTCTCAATGCACTTAAGCTATGTCCTTGTAGAGACACAATTGCTAATCAAAAGAGTTCGGCATTGGATGCGTTAGTGATTGGCTTAGTGCAAGTGGGAGATTGTTGGTATATGCCCTAGAGCCAATCAGATTGAGCATGGGATATATAGTCAACAAAGCCTACCCTTCCCTATGAAGATAGTGGAGTTATTAAGTACTAATCGAATGAAGCCCATGGAACATAATGGCCTTGCAAAGGAATTATAAAGAGTTATAATTAAGAGATCCTTATGCATTAAAGCCTTGTTCCTCAAACTGCTCCTGGTCATCGTATTGCCAAGACGGGGCATTGGCAATGCTCAAAGGCTAGTATATGTTAAGCCTTCATACTTATGATGTAAGCAATCGATCTCATATAGGTTGAAGTATGGAATGCTTGGGATAACATATAGGTGCTTGTCTGTTGAACAAGTTCACTGAACATGGCCCGCCAAGAGAACTTCATTTGGTAATATCACTTCAGTGTCTATGATAATGTTCTCTAGTACCAGTCGTGTAAATTAGTCCTCAGACATGTAATACCATGTCATCTTGTATGGAAAGTGTCATACTTAGATTCCATCACGAACGAGTCCCAACAAGGGATGCTTATGGTAGGGAGTTATTGGGTATGACATGAACCATACGAAGATGAATGAGTGATCCAGAGAGGATTCACCACTCCCTATGATAATGGAGACATATCTCGTTTGTTCTTGACTATGATTAACTTCATTGAGTCTTTGGCCAAAGCACGATGAATTTGGGAGAAAGTTGTTTCTCTAAATTCATAAGGTTAATCATAAGTTGCGACGAACTAATATGGATTGATCATGAGTAGACACTGCACCATGCTCATGCGCTTTCCGGGATATATGGTGAAAGGAACGTATTACACTAACAGGCTGGTTACTGAAAAGTTTCTAAAAGGTCACGCTGACTTCATAATATTTGGGCGGTCATGATGTGTGAGATTTGAGAAATCCAAAGACAATGTCTTAATGAGATAAGAGGAATCAAGAAGTCTTATATAAACTAGTATAGTCGACTTTGACATTTTGATGTGCAAGGTGTATTTCGAATGACTATGCTATATTGGATTATTGTCATGAGATGATATTAATAGATTAATGTCATGAATAGTTCATGAGGAGAAAGAAATTTAATTGAGAATTAAATTACTTTTGTTTAGAAATTAATCTATCCAATAAATAAGCATGAGAAATTAGAATGGGTCCAAAAAGACTATTCTAATTTAAGACTGTCTGCTAAGGATAGTTGGCCCAACTTAAGGAATTAAGGTTGATGGACCTTATAATTATTAGATGATTTAATGGGCCTCTTGATCCATCTTAGAATTAAATTGTTTAAGTCCAAGTGGATTAATGAAAATCTTGTGCAACAAGCTACAGTGGCCAGCCAAGCCTTAGGGAGAGGGGTTAGGGTTTGCGCTTGCATATATATCAAATACAGAGGCTGTAGCCGCAACCTAAGCTTATTATTCTACTTGAGATATTCTGATTTTTTCTTGAGAGAAAGTTGGCTTCAAGAAGAGAATCCTACCTTAGCAAAAACAAGATATAACCACCTCCCTGCAAGATTTTGGTGTTGCCGCAATTCCTCTTTCTTTGGTGTTTTTCTCGCCGCTTCTCTTCTTTGTTGAGTGAGATTGGTTTAGGGAGATAAACACAAGAAATATATCTCTTTATTGTGATATTTGGATCAACTTGCTAGCCCAAGTGAATCACCATACTTTAGAGAAGGATCTATCAGCTGTTCGTGTGGACTAGCTATATAGGACGGACAATTGTGCTTCTTGAAATCTTGTTCAAATTGGATCTTGGACTCGAGAGCAACTTGCAATTTGGATCAACAACTTAAGTTTACGATATCTTAAGTAGGTAACTTCTAGATCATATGGTTGATTTAAGATTTTTGAATGCTATAAACGTATGCTAAACACAAGCCTAAGATTCTGTTGTACTTCGAGTGCTTCTTTGTTTACTTTCGTTGCACTTTGATAATTTTGTTTAAGCATGAACCCGAGAGTAGCATAACCCAACAATAGACGCCGATGACTTAAATTCATATATGCATCGGTTATTTGGAAGCGTTCCAAATTAGAGAGGATTGAAATGTTTTATCTTTAGTTGAATACAAACTTTTGTTTAAGGTTACAAAAGGTATATTGGGATCATTAACTCATTGTGATACGAATGAGTATTATGAGTAGATAATAGAGATTATCAAATCATATGTAATTGAACATATTCTCACAACAGAATATGCTAAAGTCATGTCCTAAGTAGAAACTACAATGCAAATCGAAATACTTCGACTAAGAGTGCATTGGTAATTGGCTTAGTGCAAGTGGGAGATTGTTGGGATATGCCTTGCAGCTAATTAAGTTGGAAGGAATTTACTTCTAATAATGGACACTAATCACTTAAGATATATGTGATAGAGGTTTTCGTTCATTAATTAGTCAAACCAAATAAAGAGTTATTATAAGCTAATTCTATGAAGCCCATGGAACACAATGGCCTTGCAAAGGAATTATAAAGGTTATAATTATGAGATCCTTATGCATCAAAGGCGTTACCTAAACTAGTTCTTGGTTATTATATTGTCAAGACAAGACATTGACAATGCTCAAAGACTAGTACATGTTAAGCATCCTTACTGTAGAAGTAATCAATCGATCTCATAGATTTAAGTATAGAGATACTTGAGGATAACATGTGTGTGCCTGTTAAAGAACAAGTTCATTTAACATGACTCGCTATGAGAACTGCATTTGGTAGCTCACTTAAGTGTCTATGGTAATGTTCTCATGTGACAATTGTGTTAATAGTCTTCAGACTTGATATGCCATGTTATCTTATATGTGAACTGTCATACTTTGATTTCATACGAATGGGTCACAAGAAGTGAAGCCTATGGTAGGATGATTTTCGGTATGACATGAAGCATGTGAAGGTAAATGAGTGGTCAAGAGAGGATTCACCACTCGAAGTGATAATGAGGAGACATATCTTACTTGTTCTTGGCTTAGGTTAACATGATTAAGTCTTTGGCCAAAGCATGATGAATTTAGAATGTTGGGAACATTCTAGAATTCACTAATGTTATCCAAAGAGGTAAAAAGAACTAATATGGAAGGCTTCATAAGTAGACATTGCACTGTGCTTATGGCTATTTTGAGATATATGGTGAAATGACCGTATTGCACTGATGAATTGATCACTGAAAGGTTAAGTCAAATCACTATGACTTTCCAACATTCGGGTAGTCATGATGGCTTGCTAGATCCTGCTCATGACCTTGAATATATGTTATTAGATCTTTGATAAAACTTAGATTGTAACTTATGTTTAATTACCAACATGTTGAAAACCTAATGGGTCACACACAACAAATCTCAATCTAGGATTAAAATTGAGATTCGATTAAGTAGCAAATAGTAAGGGAATTAATTAAAATGTATAATTAAGTAAAAGGGCAAAAGAGGAAATTCAAAAACCATGTGAATCAAGGGTTGTGGCAAGCATGGACTATATATATCCATGTTGCAGCACATATAGATGTATGTATTGAAGTGAAGTTGCACTTTGTTTTCAACCTTAGCCTCTTTGCTCTCTTTCTTGTTTTTCTCTCTAGCCACAAAAGAGAATTTTCTCCAAATAAACACTAGCCAAGAGAAAGAAACACAAGATTCTTGTTCATGAAGAAACTTACTTTAGCCGAAAACACCTATAACCAAGATAAGAGTTCTCTAGCTTCGGTATTCTTTATTTTGCTTTGGACTTCAAGGAGTCATCTTGCTAGCACGGGAGTGTCTCTACCTTTGGGAAGGTCCTTGGATTGGATTGAGAGGATTACCATAGAGGCATAATACTTGGGAGGCTTGATGGTTTGAATCAACTTCTTTGTGATCAACTTTTTCGAGCAATCCTTAAAGAGTTCACTTGGGATTCCGATATCCCAAGGAGGTATGATTATTGATCATATTGTTGCAATATTTATTGTCTTTAATCACTTTAAAATGTGTAAGAATGATCCTTGGAGATTTCGGATATTGATTGTTTAAATATCATGTTTTCGCTGCACATCATAAATTGTTTAGATGTATTAATATTATGCTTGTTTTTGATTGAGCATATATGCCGAATTCCCTTCAATCGTTTTTGTCCCAACCTAAAAAAAATAACAACGTAACAAGTCTCATCGCAAGACTTTATTATTCGTTAGGCGTGATATTTAAAAAAACGAGGAAAAGTCGACTTAATTCCTCTAGAAAAACGAAGGTATCGATACGTGATCCCAATCCCGGGGACCCGTTCGAGTGACGGAGAAACGAAAGCAGAGGAAAAGACGCCTTAATTCCTCTAGAAATAAAATAAACAGTCGAGGGTATGAAAACGACCTCGTAAAAAGATATGGAGTCGCCACCAATCTTTTTTATCTAGGTGTGATCGGCCACCTATTAAAACCGGTTTTATAAAACATTTTAAAATTAATTAAAACATTTTTAAAACCAATTTCAAGTCTGCGTTATAAACCAAAGAAATCAAAGAAGCGGGTTCGGGAGTCAGTTACGTACGGGGAAGGATTAGCACCCCCACAACGCCCGTATAAAACGATACCTTATTAATCTTGTGTTATTTCAAGTATTGGTAAAAAAGTCGGTTTTAATTTAGTATTTCAAGTTAATTCCCAATTTAAAGAAAAATATTTTCATTTTTAATTGAAAATGATCCAAAATTTATTAATTCAAAGTTTTCCCACATTCCCCGACAAAATCGGCAAAATATAAGAAATTTTTATTCATTTGAAAAACTTTCCGAATCATTCTCATTTTTTGAAAGAAAGATATTCCTTTATTAATGATAATTGATAATATTCCCTCTAGCAAACCCGGTAGAGAACTCATGAATTATTTTAACTCGGGAATATCTTTATTTTTATTGAAAATCATTATCTTTTTCAAAACATTTAAAAATATGAACATGAACATGTATGACATAAATAAAATGACATGGCAAAGTCTAGATAACATAATGCAACCTAAATGATACGACATAATTTAAATGACATAATATATTCTAGGTAAAATGAAAAATCCTAAGTATCATGGTATATTCTAAATGAGATAAAATGATTTAAATGACATGGCAATTTTAAATGATATGGCATATTTTAAATGACATGGCATGTTATAAATAAAATAACCTAAATGACATGGAATATGATCTAAATGACAAGAAATGACATGAAATTAAAATAATGCTAACATATAATATGCATGAAAATGAAAATAAAAATAATAATGCATGAACATAGTATATGCTAAACAATATGACAAAAATAACTAAATAAAAAGCATAGGATATCATGGAACATTCAAAATCATATGGCAAACAAATATAAAGTCATAAAATGTGAATTAAAATAATAAAAATATCATGGAAAATATCATAGCAAAAATCACACATTTAAATAAAATGCATGAACATGGAAAATGTATTTTTTTTCCTTTAATTAAATAAATCCGTATATCTAAAAAGATATCCGGCTACCTCAGGAAAATATGTCAAATTAGATTTTCTAAAAAACAAAACTTTGTGATTGTTTGAAAATAATTTAGAAGAAAAACTTGAATGAAAATTAAAACCCTTACCAAACCCTTTTAAAATGGCTCTAATTTTCTAAGTTTAAAATCCCGTACTTAACCACCCTTAACCCGAGATTTATAAAATCATTTTTAAAGTTTAAAAAGGCTTAGAAGCTACCCTAAGACAGTAGCTAAAACTCTACCCAACCCCCTCTAAATGCCTTAGCCAAATTCAACCATTATTCCTCTTTTGATTTCAAATCTACCTATACTGTCCAGTTTTGTCACACGATTTTTTGCCTATTTTTAAAAATTCAAAACAATTATAAAAAACATACTGGAGACTTCAAACATGTAAATATACACACACACAAAATTGGCTTAATTTTCTGATTAAAGATGACTGCCCAAAAAAATTGGAGAAGTTCGAGTACTGGGTGAAAAAAACTGTTTTGTCAAAACACATTTTTTGCCTTTGATAAAATCATTCAAAAATCAAAGTAAAAATTGTTGGAAATCATCCTAAAGACCTAAGGACAGTAGCTAAACATTTAAAAACCTTGGACAAAAATTGGCTAAGTAAAAAAAATCACAAAGATAGAACAATCAATTTGACAATTCCTTAATTTTCCACAAGTATGCTCAAGGGATCATGACTTTGAGCCATTAATTGGCCTAAGTCACAAATCAAGTGGCAATGATATGGAATGAATGAACATACAGCAAATGAAATGTATGAAATGCATGGTCTAAAGGTCTAAATGGTAAAGGAAATGCATGACAATTCAAGACAACCTAAATGCCTAGCATGAATTTGCATGGGAATAAATGCTATCCTAACTCAATATGCATGCAATGCTTGATAATGCAAATATGGCTTGGACCTAATATGTTATGAATATGCATGAAAATTCTAATATGACCTAAGACCTAAATAGCATAGTAATGCATGACAATACCAATGTGATTTAAGACTCAATATGCATGGCAATACCAATACGGCCTAGACCTAAAATGTAATGAACATGCATATCAATACTATGAACATACAATGACTCATGAAACTAATGTCAATGCTGGAACAAATAGAAACTAATACACTATTTCAAGATATGATAATGCAAAGCATGTTACCTCAACAAAATGCAAATGCATGATAAGGCAAGGGATGCATGAAGAGGCCAAATGATCACATGAGACTCTAATGCAATCCTATTTAGTAAATGACACAAATACATGACAAATCATGTTAACATGCATAATGTCATGACATTTTCATAAGCATATAACATACTAGAATCAAAATGCACAAGCTCATGGCATAGAAATGCAAACAAGTTAAGAAACAAAAGGAAAATGCACATGCAAGGCAAACAAAAATAAGATTGCCGAATGGTCATGGAACAATATATGATGGCATTTTTATCATAGCATTTTCATAGGCACATGGCATACTAAAATAAACATGTAGGCATAGAGATGCAAACAAGTTAAGAAGCGAAAGAAAATTGCACATGCAAGGCATACAAAATGGAGTTGCCGAATAGTCATGAAACAAAACCAAGAAAATGCAAACCTGTAAGACATGATACATGAAAAAAATGCACAACATGAGCATATGAACAACAATGGCCGAATATGCAAGGATGCAATATCAAGCATGGAAATGAAATATATAAGTAAATATAGCATAAAAATAATGTAAAGAACATATATATAAAAGATTTAACATAGACATGCAAAACAAATAACAAGCAAAACTAGTAAGTAAAACAAGGAAAATTAAGCTCCATGGTTGGTATCAAATGGGCATAGCCTCTCACCTAACCATAATCACTTGGTCTTGCCAAGATCATGAAGCCTTTCCATCTCAATAAAATAGAAAATAAACCATTCAAAACAGAAAATAAGGTGAGCTTCATGGTAGGTAAAAATGGGCATAGCCTCTCTTCTAACCATAGTCGCTTGGTCTAGCCAAGATCATGTAGCCATTTCAACCTTTTTTGCTTCATATTTTGTAAAAAAAATCAGAACCTTAGAATACTCTAAAAACCTTGTAAAAATCATTTTTCACAACAACATGCAAGGAAGAAAAAAAAAGAAAAAAAACAAGGCAAGTAAATGTGCCATATTCGGCCATAGCATGAAACCATAAGAAAAAATTGTTTTCCACCATTTTAATGAAGAAGAAGAGATGAAAACATAAGTAAACATTAAAAAACTTTATTTCTATGAAAAATGTAGTAGGAAAACAAGATAGAAAATAAAAAAAAAAAAAAAAACACCATGGAAATCAAGAAGAAAGCTAGGCTAGAGCTTGGTAGAGATGACTACCTTCAAGCTCTCTATTGAAAACCTTTTTTCCTTTCATTCAAAACCTTTTTCTTTGCCAAATTAGCTACTATTTCCAGCCAAAAAACCTTTGAAAAAATGAAATCACCCCTCTCCCTTTAGCCTTGGTTGAATGGCCCTCTAACCCTTGGATGGGAATTGCACTTTTTCTCCTCCAATCTTGGCCTTTAGATTAAGATATTTTGATGACAACATAAAAATGTCATCTTGCCAATTTATAGCAGCCCTTAAAATGTGTACTCAGCCCTTGTAGTAACCTTATCCCTTAGATGCAAAAGAGGACCAATCCCATGCACTCCCCTGCTTGCCCCCCTTGAGTGCCTACCCTTGGATGAGTTGTGCTCTTCCATTCTTGGTCATTGGATGAGGACAACATAAAAATGACATCTTGTAGATTACATCCAGCCCTCAACATGTGTACTCAGCCCTTGTAGATGGCCTAAGCCATTGGATGAAAAGAGATAATCCCATGCACTCCCTTGCTTAACCGAATGGATGCTCACCCTTGGATGAGTTGTGCTCATCTTTTTTCTTCCATTCTTGGCCATTAGATGAGGGTTCTTTTATGAAAAATAAAAATGTCATTTTGGCATTTAAACTTGGCCATTGGATGGTGCATTCAACTTCCCTACAAGGCACCTAAACCATTGGATGAAGGGGGGACCATTTGCAAGGTGTTAGTGGTAGCATGTGGCTTTATAGTGACTACGGAATTAAATTGTTCAAGCTTCCTTCTTCTCTTCTATGTTGGCTGACAAAGGGAAGAAAAAATCCCAGCAATTCCTTCTTCTTTCATATTTTCCTCAATTACAAATTTGCCCTTTTTGGTTTCTTTGGTGAAATAACCTTTTTGCCCCTCAACCTAAATAAATAGAAAACGGACTCCAAATTCGAATTTTCTTTTTTCAATACTTCCAAAATAATAAAAATTTGAATTCTGAAAGTTTTCAAAAATGTTCGAGTCCATTTGCTATTTATTTTGGATTTATTTCTGAAATTGCCCCTTCTATGTACCCAAACTTTACCATTTTTTAAACGAGCTCCAAATCCAGATTTTTCTTCACCAATATTTTGCAAATAATTTAAAAATGTGATATGGAAGTTTTCATAATTTTTGGAGCCTATTTGCTATTTTTTCAGGATTTATCTGCTTGAATTACTACATAGGGGACCCGGGATTGGCCATTTTGCAAACGAACTCCGAATCAAGATTTTCTTTCGCCAATCTCTTCGAAATAATTTAAAATTGAGATTTGCAAATTTTCAAAATTTTTGGAACTCGTTTACTATTTTTTCGGGATTTATCTACTTGAATTACTACATAAGAGACCCAATATTTGGCCATTTTGCAAATGAACTCCGAGTCAAGATTTTCTTTCGGCAATTTCTTCGAAATGATTTAAGAATGATATTTGAAAATTTTCAGAATTTTTGGAGTTCATTTGCTATTTTTCCCATATTTTCCAATTTTGCCCTTTTGCCTTCGAAATCGAGTTTGCTCAAAACAAGTTCGATTTTCAAATTTTCTTCAAACTGAACCTTGGGCTATCCTTGTTTAATCATTTCTCATTAATTATGGGCTTTAGTCCTACCAAATTGGACCATTTATGTAATTCTTTCAAATTTCACCGAAATCCACCAAAAAAACTCTAATTCTCGGTTTTCTTCTGAATTGACTTTTCTATCAGTTTTTCTTCCAAGTGGCTTCTCCATTACCCGTAGTCAGTGCTTATCTTTCACTTGAGACCTTCAATTTTGACCAATTTGATCGTTTAAGCACTTTTCCCCAAATTTTCCGAATTAGGATTTTCTTTCTACTGAATCTCATAACCTAACTTTCGAACTCCATATCTTTCAATATAGACCTCGGATTATCAAAATTCTTTCACCATTTTTCAATTGAACCTCAAATCTTGATTTTGAAAGTGGGTTGACTTTTTTAGTAGTTGACTTTTTGGGGTTGACTTTTTTGGGGTTGATTTTTTTTTTTTGAGTTTGACTTTTTCTGTCTGCTTCCTTAGACTAAGCCTCGGAGTACCACCTGCAGGATGAGAAAAGCCTTTTAGCATTCTGAAACATCAATTTAGGAAGAAAATGTACCTGATTTAGGGGTTCGGACAAAATTAGGTGTCTACAGTTTTGATTGAGAACTCTTGTGTTATTGCGCATAAGTCCTTCCACTTAAATAAACCATTTAATTAACCCTTCTAGATAAATTGTTAATTTTATCAATTAGGTCCAATCCATTTTAATCTCTTAATTTCACCATATTGTGTGTGACCCATTTGGATTCTAACTTGTTGGCAATAATCACAAATTATTTTTAATTCATGTTTATTGACCATGAGGGGCATCTAGCAATACTTCATGGCTATTCAAATGTTAGTAAGGTCTAATTGGTTTTTTGAATAACCTTTCAGTATACAGTATTTTCATAACGATCTCGCAACCAATAGATGACGTTAAGTGGGTGAAAAAGATAATTGGTCCTCATAAATGATACGGTTTTGAAAAACCTCGAAAAACGGGAGTCGTCATCAATTTTTTTTGGCTAGGTGTGATCGGTCACCTATTAAAATCAATTTTTGTAAAGAATTTTAAAATAATTAAAATATTTTTAAAAACCAATTTTGAAGTTTGTGCTTTAAAACTAGAGAAAAATAATGGCGGGTGCGGAAGTAGGTTACGTATGGGGAAGGTATTGGCACCCCTACAACACCCGTATGAAACATACCTTATTAATCATGTGTTATCATTAGTCTCAATAAAAGTTGGATTTAGATTCGGTATTTAAAGATAATTCCCTTTGAAAACAATCATATTATTTGAGAATGATCATAAATTTTATTATCACAAAATTTTCTTTGTTCCCTGGCAAACTCGACAAAACATAGAATTTTCTTTTATTTTAAAATCATCCGTATCATTCTCTTTTTTGAAAAGGATGTTCTGTTGTTAATGATAATTGATGAAATCCTCCCCGACAAACCCAACAGAGAACTCATGAATGATTTTAACTCGGAAACATTATCTTATTTTATTAATAAAGCATCCATTTTTATATGCGCTTAAACTAATTTTTAAAAAAATATATTATTAATATGCAAAACATTATTAATATGCAAAACATTATTAATATGCAAACATGAGAAAAGTAATGTAAACACTAATTATATAATGGCAAAAAATAAGAAACTAACATGGACATTAATCATTAAATAGCATAAATTAACAAATAAATAATATAAAAAAATTATTAACTAGCATTATCAAGAACATAATATAAACAACAGTTATTAAATAACATAAATAAAAAAATATGCACACAACCTTGATTTGAAAACTAAATTTTTATGTATTTCTTTATTTGAAATTACATGAATGGCATGCGTCAGAAAATTTTACCGAACTCCACGGCAAACCCGACAAAACTTGAAAAACAATTCTTTCGCCTAACAGTTATGTAATTTCGAGTAAACCGAAAACCATACTTCGCGATTACATGATCACTCGCGATAGAAAATTTTCATTCTCCCCGGTAAACCCGACAAAGCTTAGGAAACTATTCTCTCGCCTAATGTTATGTAACCGAGAAAGTACGTTTTTATGAAAGTTTTAAAACAAGTTTAGAAAACATAAAATGCATTAAAAGGGACCATTATCGGAATATGTTTCTCCCTTGAGGAGAAGGCATCTGAATACCTATGTAGAGGTATCCGAATACCTTTGAAGAAACTTAGATCGAACTTAGAAAAGAACCGACCCAGAGGTTTTGGAAAACGAAAACCCGAAAGTTTTAAAAAGTGGTAACCCGGAGGTTTTTAAAAAAAGGTAACCTGGAGGTCTTGAGAAACGGTAACCCGGAGGTTTTAAAACAACGGTGCCCGGTTGAGAAACGGTAACCCAAAGGTTTTAGAACAGGTGCCCGGAGGTCTTAAAAGACGATGCTCGGAAGTCTTGAGAAGTTGTTTTTGGACTTAAAAATGTTTTCGAGGAAACAAAGGACGGTTAGGAAACTTGAGTCCGTAATTACATAAATCGACCTAAGAGAGTTTGATATGCCCCGGTATATCATGAGAATAAGAAACGGACATGGTTACGAACTATTACTTAATCCGAACCAAGAATTCCTGGGGAGGTTTGAAAAACCTATTTCTGGGTGACAACAGGGCGAAGGGGAAAATTTGGCCCGTAATCGCATTATCCAACCCAAAAATGAGTTTAATATATCTGGTATATCATACGAACACAAAAGCATCTCGATTACGAACCATTGCTTAATACGAACCAATATTTACCGAAAGCCTTTTTTCAAAAAAAAAACTATTTTTTTCAACAAAGTGGTTGGCTCAAAGTTAACCTCATGGATTATTAATCCGGCTTAACTATCACCAAAAACCGAAACGACCAAGGATTCTCAAGCTCATAACTATCTTTGTTTTCAAGAAAAGATAACATATACATCAAGAAGCATGCATCACAATAGATCATATCCAAGGCAAGCAACATTAGGCATATAAGAGGAAAATCATCAACACCAAATATGCACCTTAATGTACCATATTTAAAGGCAATCTATATTAGGCATATGAGAGGAAAATCATCAAACACCTAATATGCACCATAATATACTATTTCCAAGGCAAGCACAGTAAATATAAGAGAAGGGAAGGAAAGATTACCTCAAGTGACTCCTTGGACTACCACCAGCTTCCTCTCAAAGCCTAGACTAAATCTTTTTTTAAGCACCAAAAACCTTCCCTCTTTAAAATCCAAGAGATCCTTAAAAGCTTATATTTTTAAAACCCCAAATTTTTTTTAAATCACCAGCCTTTTCTCCTTTTTACATCACCCCCCTTTATCACTTTTTTTCTTTTTTTAAAAAAAAAAACATTTTAACCTTCCCCTTTCCTACCTTCTTCCCTTTTTCTATTTTTATTCTCCATTCACCTTTGTAGCTCCCCATTTTCTTAATTTCCTTTCTTTTTTTTCTTTTTTCTTTTTTTAAAATTGAAAAATGAAATTTTAAAACCTACTCCCTTTCACGTCACTCTCTCTTCTCTTAATCTCATCACCATTTTTTATTTCTTTTATTACTTCCTTCTAGTCGCGTTTGCCTTTTCCCCTTTTTTTCTTTTTTTTAAAACCCCTACCGCCTTGGAAGCTCTCCTTTCCAATTTTCTTTTTCTTTTTCTTTTTTTAAACCCCAGTTCTCTCCGCTTTTTCTAGCCTTCAGCCTTTTGAAAAAAAAACTATCCGGCTTCTCTTTTTAACTTTAAGCTCTCCTTTCCTTGGATCATGTGATCTAAGGGTTCACAACTATTCCCTTTTAAATACCCTTTAAAAATTTTCTTTTTTTCCTCATTTTTTATAGACATTTAGATTTAAGAAAATAAATGGTCTAAATTAAACTAATGAAAAGAAAAAGGGGTAATGTCTAAGTTACCCTTCCATCCTTTATCTTTTCAACTCTTATTTTTTATTTTATTCACCCAATTTCTCAAATATTTTTAATTAAGATTTCTATTTTAAAAAATCTAAAAGGTGTCAACTTTAAAGCTCAAGATTAAACTTTTTTCACCATGGGTTTAAATTGAACTTGAAAATTGGTAATTTTATGATCCAATTTTATTTGAATAATTAAAGATAAAAGGATATATAATTTAAAACTAAAAAATCTAAAATCGCGACCATGACTTCTATAAAAATATTAAACCTGAGTAGAGGACTATGTTATTTGAAAGTCAGTCCCTCGTTCAAAGAAAGTTGAGATTGTCAGGCTAAAAAGAAAGGGAAAGTACTAGAGATTGTCATTCCATGGTTGAAGCCCCTGGGTATAGGTAAGTCGGTTTCTATTAAGCTAATTCCCTCATGCTAGGAGTCAAACTACCCTAAGAGAGCGTTGTATGAGAACCGAAAAAGCCTACCCTCCCTGGTTCGAGCTAGAATAAAGAAGCAGTTAGTTAGCCTACACTATAATCTCTTTTGCTAAAGGTTTTGACTCCAACGGGATATATAAAGAAAGCATGCTTTCGTAAGGTTCTTAGTCCCTGGTTAAATTGATTTCAAAACGACCCAAACAAAATTAGGTGTCTACAAGTATGTCAGTGTAATTTGATTTTTTCATCAAATATCTCGAAGGAGAGAAAGCATGGTGCAATGTCTACTTTCTAACTCATTCCATATTAGTCCTTTAGCTTCTTTGATAACTCACATAATCACCTTGGGCAAGGACTTCATGAGTTAATCATAAGTCAGGAACAAGTGAGATATATCCCTTCTATATCACTAGGGTGATGAATCCTATCTTGACCGTCATCCATCTTCATGTGCTTCATGTCATACCCAAAATCATCCTACCATAAGCATTATCCCTTCTTAGGACCCATTTGAATGAAATCAAAGCATGACCATTCACACATAAGATGACCTGGTATCTCAAGTCAAAGGATTACTTACACTACTGACACATGAGAGTGTTTCCATAGACACTTGAGTGAAATACCAAATGGAACTCTCATAGTGGGTCATGTTCAGTGAACTTGTTCATCTTAACAAGCACCTATATGCTATCCATAAGTATCTCTATACTTAAACCTATGAGATCAGTTGCATGCTTCCTAAGCATGATGAGATAGAATATACCAGTTTTTGTGCATTGTCTATGCCTGTCTTGACAATACAATGACCATGAATTATATTTAGAAACACCTCTTTGATGCATAAAGATCTCATAATTGTAATTCTTTACAAATTCTTTGCAAGGCCTAATGTATTTCCTGGGCTTTATCTTAATAAGTTGTTTAAAGCATTTAAGAAAAACATCTTATCGATAAAAGACTACCTCTACTATTACAGAAGGATTCGAACAAGCTAGTTTCAATACACAAAAGCATAAGAAACATATACAAATCAAAGTTCAGCGGAAGTATAAACAAAAAGAATCGAATCCACCAAGGAATCAACTTGTTTGTCATATCAATTGATCAAGATTCAAGAATCACACCAGGGATGGAATAACATACTAAGAATTATTATCTCGAAATCCACAATCACGATCTCCACCGCTTTATGCTTGCACTCCAAAGGTCCAATTGTCGTAAACCAAAGACATTCAAGTGTCTGGCCTCTAATGGTAATCCACACAGATGATTTAGAGATCCTCCAGTGTGCAAACCAAACTCTATGATAGTAGATTAGGTTTCATAAACCTCACCCTTAATACGAGAAGTATAGGCCAAAATAACTCTCAAGAAAAATAGGAGAAGAAAACAATTTTCTTTGATTTCTTGAAAATTGTGGCACACAAGGTTTGGAATACATGATTTTGTCAAAATCTCTCTCTTGTATATGGGGGACGGCTAGAACAAAAATATTTATAGACCCAGGGCTAAAACACAACTCTTCTGTAAATTCACATAAGTCTTACCACTTAATTAAACCATTTAATTAAGCCCTTATTGATAAATTGTTAATTTTTTTCAATTAGGTCTAATCCAATTTAAACTCTTAATTTCACCTTATTATGTGTGAAACATTAGGCTTCTAACATGTTGACAATAATCACAAATTATTTATAATCCTTGTTTATTGACCATGAGGGGTATCTAATAATACTTTATGGCTACCCAAATGTTAGTATGGTCAAAATGGCTATTTGACTAAACCTTTCAATCTATAGTATGTCACTATAATTCGATCATTTCATCAAATATCTCGGAAGAGAGTAAGCATGGTGTAGCGTCTACTTTTTAACTCTTTCCATATTAGTCCTTCAGCTTCTTTGATAACGCCCGTAATTGCCTTGGCTAAGGACTTCATGAGTTAATTATAAGTCAGGAACAAATGAGATATATCCCTTCTATATCCTATCTTGACCACTCAACCATCTTCATGTGCTACATGTCATACCCAAAACCACCCTTCATGTCATACCCAAAACCACCCTACCATTAGCATCCCTTCTTGGAACGCATTCAAATGAAATAAAAGCATGACAATTCACACATAAGATGACTTGGTGTCTCAAGTCAAAGGATTATTTACACTACTGACACATGAGAGTATTTCCATAGAAACTTGAGTGAGATACCAAATGGAACTCTCATAGCGGGTCATGTTCAGTGAACTTGTTCATCTTATGCTATCCGTAATATCTCTGTACTTCAACCTATGAGATTAGTTGCATGCTTCCTAAGCATGATGGCTTAGCATATACTAGTCTTTGTGCATTGACAATGCCCTGTCTTGATAATACTATGACCAGGAACTATATTTGGAAATACAGCTTTGATGCATAAGGATCTCATAATTGTAACACCCTTACAATTCCTTTGTAAAGCCTAATGTATTTCCTGAGCTTTATCCAAATAAGTTGTTTAACTCATTATAAAAAACATCTTATTGACAAAGGAATACCTCTAATATAAATTATCAATTATAATGTGAAATACATGAAATAAAACTAGTAGGGTTTTAACAAGCTTAAATGCAATTGCTTGCAGGGCATACACCAACAATCTCCCACTAGAACTAAAGCCAATCGCAGATGTATGTAACATCATAGCCTTCTAAGTGGTGATCATGTTTTTACTGGGACATCATTTTAATTAGAGGATCGGCTAAATTATTCGCAGTGGGTATGTTCTCCATATGTATATCACCTCTTTCAATGATATCTCTAATTATGTGGTAACGTCTTTATACGTGTTTGGATTTATGATGAAACCTTGGTTCCTTAGCTTGTGCTATGGCTTCATTGTTATCACAGTACAAAGTAACAGGATCAACAATGCTTGGAACCACTCCTATTTTAGTGATGAAACTCTTGATCCAAAATGCCTCCTTCGCAGCCTCATACGCGGAGATGTATTTAGCTTCGGTTGTTGAGTCTGCAGTCGCTGCCTACTTGGAACTCTTCCAACTGATTGAAACACCATTTAGAGTAAATATGAAATCGCTTTATGATTTGTAATCATCCCTGTTTGATTGGAAGCTAGCATTAGCATAGCCCCTTACTTGGAATTCGCCCCTTCCATAGACCAAGAACACATCCTTAGTTCTTCTCAAGTACTTTAGGATGTTCTTCACGGCAATCCAGTGACTTTAACCTGGATTACTTTGGTATCTACTCGTGACACTCAGAGCGTATGATACATCTGGCCTAGAACATAGCATACATAATGGACCCTATTGTCGAGACATATGGCATTATGTCCATTCTTGCTCTCTCTTTTGATGTCTTAAGACACGTATACTTTTAGAGATTAATGTTATGCGATATAGGAAGGTATCCCCTCTTGGAATTTTCCATGCTAAACCTCTTTAGCACCTTGTCTATGTATGTAGATTTGGATAAACCAAGCATTCTTTTCGATCTATCTTTATAGATCTTAATTCCCAAAATGAATGTTGCTTCTCCTAAATCTTTCATGGAGAATTGTTTGGAGAGCCAAACCTTGGTCGCTTGCATCATCGGTATAACGTTACGCATAAGCAATATGTCATCTACATATAGCACTAGGATAACTATTGCTTGCTTGTTTATCTTCTTATAAACGAATGGATCATCGGGGCTCTTGATGAAACTGAATCCTTTGATTGTTTCATCAATATGATGTTCCAACTCCGTGAAGCTTGCTTCAATCAAATAAATGGATTTTTACAACTTGCATACTTTATTTAATGTGGAGTTTGATGTAAAACTTTCTTTTCAATTTCTTGCTTTATCGGTCTCAACAAATCAAATGGCAAAGTATGATCATTTGTGCTCAACTTTACCAATATGGATAGAGTTTTCAAATTGAATCCCATATTATTGCCATGGTTATCTACACATTAAATATTTGGAGACCTAATAATAGGTGAAATTGAAAGAATAAATGAGTGGGTACTATGAAAGCAAAATAAGAAAGAAAGAAAATGCATTATACTTGCCAATTTATTGAAATGATAAAGATAAATTAAGCCTAAACATAAAAGACCTCCTTAATGCTTTTGGGCATAAACATTTATGGATTTGACTATATTACTTTAGAAGAAAAGAATAAAAAAAATTCAAGGATAGCACGCAACTTCCATTTTCTTCTCACAATCCTTTTTCATAAAAACCTTTTTGCCACTAAACGCTTGGCTTTGTTTTCTTATCAAAACTCAGCATACCTGCTTTAACTAAACTTTTCACCTTTCACTTCAAAGCTCGAAAGCCTTCTATAGAATGGCCCAAGATCCCAAAATGATAGCCACATGTAGCATTGACATCATACCCCTTAGGATAAAGAGGATTTAGTGGCTCCGAATAGATTGGTGCAACTAGATGATCTAGGATGAGTTGAGGAAGTAACTTTGTGTTTGACATTGGAATAGGCTCAGTGGGAGTTTTATTCCTCTTGCTTTGTGGTTTTTTCTAGTTACCTACTGCATTATTGTTGGATATATTTAGGTATAAGTATGCAAATATATCAACAATGCACAAGATTAACTTGATAGGATAATGAATGATGGTTACAAGCTAGCAAGGAAATGAGATAAGCTCGTAGAAGCTCATAGGAACTCAAGATGAAGCTTAACTCATCTTAGAATGGCTCGTAGTAGCTTGAGCAAGTTTAGGTTAGCTCAAGAGAGTTGGACGCCAGCTAGATGAGTGACACTCAACTGAGGTGAAGTGACACTAGCTAGAGGTAGCTAGGTTGGCTGAATGATGTGGCATATGAGTGTGACACATCATCACCATCAAATTAAATCAGATTGTGACAAATGTCATTCAAAAGTTTCCATATGCCATCTAATGATTAGATAAAGAGAGCACACAAGAGGCTGCCACATGTAACCGAACCATCATGACCATTCAAAAGGTGATGTTCCTGAATGGTTGCTTCTTTTGGCATTTTCATAGCAACCTTTCAACCAAAAGACACTTTTTGGAGAAGGTTCTTCAAAGCTATAAAAAGGGGAAGGGGCGTCCATTTAAAGGTAGAATTTTCAACACCAAGTGTGTGTGAAATATTAAGAGGTTTCTTGAGAATTTTGAAAGAACAAAATACTAAAGAATTAAAAGAGTGGAGATCTTGATTGCTAGTGAGAAATCAAGAGAAACGAAGGGCTATAGCATTCTGGTTTGGAAAGAAAGAAAGGTTGTGGAATTGTTCCTTGGGTTGCTCCATCAAGTTGATTACAAGGCTGCCCTAGTCATATAATTGTGATTATTTTCCCATTTTTTAAGGAGCCTTATATATAAGACAAGTAAGTAATCAAACTCTTCCTCTTTGTTTATGGATTTGATGAAATCCTTCAGTTACTTGGTCGAGTGATAGGTTAGTTGCAGGTATGGATGCAGAGACAGGTATTGGAGTGGGTGTTTGATGGTGAAAGTTTGGTTGAAAGGCTTGCATTGGTAAAAAGGATAAGGGTTTGATGCAACATTGTTTATGGTAGGGTAGTAAAGCTGGTACATGGGGTATTGAGGATATGGAGTAACACTTCCAACACGTTGCCCTTCATTAGCCACAGCTTGAGCATCTCATTCTTTCTTCTATGAGCTAGGTATTTCTCCTTCGAGCTTTCCATTCTTTATCGCGTTCTCAATTATTTCCCTAGATATCTCCATGTCCGCAAAGTTCTTAGTAGCAATCCCAATCATATTTTCATATTATGGAGCTCAGAGAGTATTAACAAACAATACTGTTGTTTCTTTCTCAATAAGAGGTAGTTGAACTTGGGCAGCAACATCCCTCCACCTTTGAGCATACTCCTTAAGGATTTCAGTAGCCCTCTTTTCCATATTTTTGTAATGAAAATCGATTAGGATCCATGTCCACAACATGCTTCTATTGGGTGATGAATGTTTTTGCCAATTCTTTTGATGAATGAATGTGATTCTTATTCAGCTGGACATACCATCTTATAGCATACTCGGTGAGGCTGTCTTGGAAGATATAATCAACAACTTTTCATCATGTGAACGAGCAGCCATCTTCCGACAGTACATAGTGATATGGGTTATTGGCCACTAGGTCCTATCATATTTTTCAAAGTCAGGAGTTTTGAACTTTGCTGGGATAACCACATCGGGCACCAAGCAAAGCCCAGCAGCTTCCATGGAACCATAGAAGTACATTTTCTCAACAGCCTGGAGCCTTTCTTCCAAGAGATCCATCTTTTGAGAACTTGAGTCCTCTTTTACCTCTAGAGTGCATATCTTCAACTTTTCTTGCTCTTTAGGATCATCCAAGTTGGGGACGTGGTCGGAGCTGATGGCTTTTCCCTTAGAGTGGGAATGGTATATTAAGGTGGACTTATGATTAATGGCATACAAGAGTATGCATCGGGGTACCCTCTGTCATAACATGCCAAACGCGAATTCGGCATGCTAGACGCAAATTGTGGAGTCACCATTAATCATCTTTGCTAGGTGTGATTAGTCACCTATATGAATCTATCCAATTTATAGTAATCCTAAGCTCGATAAAGGTACATAAAAAGGATAGGTCCTAGTCTACATTACCAGAACTAAGTTCGGGAATACGGTTACGTGTGGGGAAGGATTATCACCCCACAACACCCATCCAAAAAGATGGTACCTAATTAGTCAAACATTACCCTAAATTTGGTCTTAATTAGATGGTCTTTAATTTCGATATATTAAATATTGAGAAAAATTCTTTAAGGTATTCTTCATTGTTGGCGGAGTCCTAAAAGAAATCTCCTCACCTCAAGAGTATTCAAAAGACACCATTTGGTCCCCTGAACAGGCTCCGTCATCGGATGTATTAAGTATTTTATGAAAAAAGATAATTCTAAATTCTAAGTTCAATTATCACATACATTTCATTATTTTAGTTAAAAATAAATTTTAACCAATAATATTGAAAGTCATCCCCAAAATTCTCCATCATTGGCGAAACTTAGGAAAATCTTCTCTCACCTAGAAATTTCAAGAAGATCGACCGTTGGCAATCCCCTAGAATTCCATCGTCTGATAGGTCTCAATTTATCTTTAATTTAAATTATTATAAAACAAAGGTGAGATCTAACAAACTAAATTTAAGTAGATGAAATTAATAATAAAAAGTAAATGTAAATTTATGTGAGATGTTGACAAATGAATAAACAAATAATTAATTAATAAATCAGCGAATAATAAGAATAATGAAGTTCAAGTAAAAAAAATAATAATAAAATAAACTTACAATAAAATAAAATAAATAAATAATCAAAAAATAATATTAAAAATAATTTGAATTAAATTAATTAAAAAGAAAAGAAAAAGAGAAAGAGAAATAAATAAATAAAAATCTAAGAAAAAAGAAAAGAGAAACCTTGCGATTGGGTCGGGCTGAGGTGCAGATCCGTGCTGGTTTTTTCCTATTAAAAAAAAACATTTGAATTTGAATTTGGATTTGGATTTGGATTTTAAAATGAAAACTTTTTTGAAAATTCATTTGAATTTAGATTTTAAAAAAAAAATTGTTTTTTCCTCTCTGAAACCCTAAAACTAGTCGAACCCAGATGTTTAAGAACCCAGTTTTTGGCGGCCGAGAACTTAAACAGGTCACCAAAAACTTCAAATTTTTCCAGTTTTCGGCACGAAAACTAAAAATTTCCATAAAATTCCCTCTTTTATTTTTTAAAAAAACAAATCCGAAAACCAAATCTTGAAACTTCAAATTTTCTTTTCTTTTAAACCAACTTTAAATCTTTCCAAAAAAAAAAATTTCAAAAAGAAATTCGAGACATAAAATAATACTTTGGCCTAGCTTTTTAGATCCGAAACCTAGAAAAACAAAATTTTATGTTTTTGTTTAATTTTCTTCAAAATTCGAAACCGAGAAACCCCAAGAAAGTTTATATATTTTCTTCAATGTTTTTCAAACACTATTTTAAAAACTCGAACAGAAGTTGAACAAAGGAAAATTTCAAAAAACAAATACCTTGGAATAAATCGAGAATTATTTCTACTGTGTGATTGTTGATTGTATGTGTTCTGTGAATTATCCGTGAATTTTTTGGTGTGTGCAAGGGTGGGTATTTATAAGGATTCAAAAGGTAGTAAACCTAGGATTTCAAATAGATGGCCAAAGATAGGATCTGCATGCAGATCTGGTTTCCTTCCTTTTTTCTGATTTTTCTTTGATTTTTTTTATTATTTTTCTTTCCGAAAACTTCCCTTTTTAAAAAACCAAAATTTTTGGCTAAAATCAGCATGTTTTTTAACATCCAAAATTTTGCAATCTCCCAAATCATATTTGGTTCTTTCCAATTTTTAATTTTCTGAAATTTTCAATTTTTTATTTTTTATTGATTTTTTGAAATGAAAGAAAGTAAAATAAAAATAATACCTATAATAATAATGCTAATAAAAATATATAATGATAATAATAATAATAGTAGCTAATAATATACAATAATAATAATGATAATAGCAATAACAAATGACATGGGTTGGTCCACGGATTCCAAGGCCCAAATAATCAAAGACCCGAAAAAAACTTAAAATGGACTTAGATTGAACTATAAAATCCAGCAATTCGAAACATATTGATCGGTCCAAAGTCAAATGCCAAGGTCCAAATAAAACCCGATAACAATAATTTTGCAATATCAAATTCAATATCGGTTTAAAAGACCCGGATAAAATCGGGTGTCTACAATTGCCCCAATTTGTACACTTGCTGAGAAACAGGAGTGTGCAAAGACGTAGACACCTTTATCCTCGGACATCGCTGCGATCACCTACCTGACAAAATGCTCCTCTCAACGAAACAAAACTTAAAAAGTTTCAAACGTACCCTGAGGTTTTGAAAAATAATACCCTGAGATTGAGAATTTGAAAATGGTTCCCAGAGGTTTTAAAAAACGATACCCTGAGGTTTTCCCGAAGATTTTGAAAATGATACCTAGAGGTTTTCGAATGATACTCGAAGACTTTGAAAAGGATACCCGGACGTTTTGAAATGATACCCGGTGGTTTTGAAAAGGATACCCGGAGGTTTTGAAATGATATTCGGAGGCTTTGAAATTTGTACCAAGAGGTTTTGAAAAGTGATACCCTGAGGTTTTAGAAAATAATACCCGGAGGTTTTTAAAAGAATATTCGAAGGTTTTTAAAATGATACCCGAAGGGCATGGAAATGATACCCGGAGGCTTTGAAATTTGTGCCCGGAGGTTTTGAAAAGTGATACCCTAAGGTTTGGGAAAATAATACCCAGAGGTTTTGAAAATAATATCTGGAGGTTTTAAAATGATACCTGGGGGTTTTGAAAAGAATACCCGGAGGTTTTAAAATGATACTCGGAGGCTTTGAAATGGTACCCAGAGGTTTTTGAAATGATTCTATAGATACCCTGAGGTTTTGATAAAAATCATACTAACGATACCTTGAGGTTTTGATAATCATGCCAAAAAGTCTTAAAAAAACTATACCCAGAGGACTTTAACAATCTTTTATTGAAAATATCAGTTTTTAAATGGTTTTCCTCAATTGAATGCTCAAAATTTGTTCAAATAAGAGTTTTCAATCCTTTTTACTGAGTTTAACTTTGGAATTCAAAGTCTAAACTCTATCTTTCTTATGAATGCAATGAATGTCATAAATGCTAGAGTGCAATGCATGAAATGTAATGCAAATGCATGAATCTTTAATTTTGACAAAAGGATACTCCAACTTGTGGTTTCATCCTTTTTCAGCTTCCAAACGCTCAGACTTAGAACTAGATTAACTTCTGCCAATTTCATCAATCGATCACAGCACCTTTCCTTCTAAAAAAAAAAAAACTCTTTTAATTCCAAGGATTTGAACAGATGTATTTCCAGACTTTTTCATTACTCTCTTTCTCATTCCTCTTTCGCTCAAGGATGTCAACTTCAAGCACAAAAATGAAAGATCTTCATTGTTAATCTTGCATGAGGTGTTTATTCAGCCATTCACCGTCTCTACAAGTCCCTTTCTTGAAAACCCATTCCTCTTGTCATTGTGACGAAAACCCGAAAGCCTTCCCAGCATTCTTTCTACCCCCAAAAATGTCACTTTTGTCACATTGGTTCAAAACTCAAACATGCATCATTCCAAATCTGAATTTTTCATGTTTTACATTTGAAAATTCCTTAAAAAGCATAAATTTGTTCAAAAACTCTTTTTATTTTCAATCATGCCCCTGTGTCAAATGGAAAATTGCCCCACATCATTATTTTTCTTATTCAAAAACAAAAATGTGAGATTTGGATCTTTGGAAAAACTGGTGATTACTTCCAAGAATGGACAAAGTGAATCAACAATTTGGCTCCTTCTAATGGATTGAGTGTTTTAGTTTATCAAGGTTTTGGTCCTCAAGAAAGACTTCATCATATAAGCGAAGATCAATGTTTCTTCATCTAAACTCATAATGAATTTTCTGTGACAATCAAGTTTTCCCAAAAAGATTTGTTTTGAAAACACAATCCATCTAGGCACTCCATCTTAGTTCCTTGATATATAGCATTTCAACAAATGTCAAGACTAGCTATGAGGGGTTCAAAATTCGGGAGAGATAGGAAAATGATCTTGGATTTTGGACCAAGTCACCCCAACAGTGTTGGCCTTTTTAAATTTCTCAAGAATGTTCAGTGCCTAATGATTGATTCAAGGAGTCATTTCTTTGGTGCTTTTTGTTGGGCCTTGGCACAGTCATGCAGAGTTGCTTTCAGATTTTTGATTTTTGCTCTAGACTGCCCGTTTTTGGGTTTTCACCCTAAAGCTTCATTCAATCTTCTTTTTTTTGTTCTACCATGCATTTGAGAATTCAAAAATTCTTCCAAAGACAAAATGTTAATTCATAGAGATGGAATAAAGTCTGAGGAAAAATTCTTCAAGTTAAATATCCACACTTGATCAAAATGGACTTTTAAAGCACGTAATGTAGGCTAGGTTTGGGGTTATGAAAGATTGGATAATCAGGCTCAAAATATGTGTTTAAGGTAATCAAACCAATGATCACTTTTTTTTATGAGAACTTTCATTCTTTCTACTTCTCAAAATATTTCACATATTTTCTTCATTTTTTTCTCTTTTTTCTTTTTCTTTTTCTTTTTCATCATGAAGGGAGTTCAAAAATTCTAGAACTCAATTTCAACATTTGCCCCCTGACATAAGTATTTTTTTTTCAAAGCTTAGAAATAAGATCCAATCATTCACGTTATCCTCCTTCATACTTGTCCCCCAGTATGGATGGTGATCCTTGGTTAGGGTTCATTCGGAAAAAAAAAAAAAGACTTTAATAGGCTCAAAAGAGGTAGCAATGGATAATTTTCTTTTTTGTGAAATGAATATGAAAGATGGTCATTTCTCATATCAAGCATGAATACTTTCATTGAAAAGCAATCCTCAGGGGAATAGATAATCAAAATTTCATTTTGCCTTTGGAATCATTTGAATATCTCATATGCATGATATCACAATCAATATTTATTTTTTGCAACTCATATAAAATACGTCATCTCAATATGCCATTCAAGTGAAGGCCCAACCCAATAATCCTCTTTTCATGACTTTTAATGCAATTTTCGTTCAATCACAGAGGAAAAAGTTTGCATAAAGCAAGGTTATCAGAAACGTTTGGGTGATTTGGTTTTTTGGTAATCTTGCCCCAAGATGTGGGTGAAGGAATTGGATATTATTCGAGGTATTCAAAGATACTGAGAAATATGGTCTTTCGGTAATTTTGCCCCATATGCAGGCAAAGAATCAACCTTTGGGAAAGGGATTCAAAATTTTGACCATGGTGAAAGTATTTAAGGACATGTGTTTGATGCTCTAAATAGCTTTGACACTTTATCGAACTACCAAAATCAAGATTCTCCAAGATAGTGCCCCATACATTGATTTTCCAAAAATGTTTTGCAAATTAACCAATCATTTTCATTGCTCATCGCTTTGATGAAGATCATTATCGTTTTATGGTCAGGTGAGAAGATAGGGATTAATGAAATTTCAAACTTATACCATCAAAGGAATCGGCTTTTAAATGGCTTGATTTGCAACTGGACATGGGAATGGGTTGCAAAGTTCATTCTTAACAGCAATCACCAATTTTCTTAAGATCGAAAATATTTTTCATTTGAACTTGAAAATAAGGCATGCGAACATAAGCAATTTTAAACAAAAATGAAAGGAAACAAAACTGCCAAACCCCTAATTAATGCTTAAAATGTCATGCCTAGGAAAATGAAAACATCAAAAATTTGGAATCATCCAGATTGAGTATTCAATGTGACATTCCCCATCTTCAAACTTCAAATTTCCATTGTTCCAAAATCAGGGTGCCGTTATTGATGAGATCTCTTCAACAATTGGCTTCGTCTTTTCAAACTTCAATAAACCTGCTTTGATCAAACCTTGCACTTTATGCTTTAAAGATGGGTAGTTATCCACATAGTGACCAGGATCTCCAGAGTGATAATCACAACGTGCATTAGCATCGTACCATCTAGGATAAGGAGGTTTAAGTGGTTCCAGGCAAACTGGTGTGACAAGATAGGCTTGGATGAGAAAGGGAAGTAAGTCTTGTATGTCACTGGAATTGGGCCAATACGGGTTCGTTCTCGATTGCCCCATGGTCCTTTTCGCATAACAGGCCTAAAAGGTGGTTGAAAAGTGGCAGGATGATAGTATGTGTTCAATTTTGGATCAATCTGCAATGATGATGTGAAGTTGAGGGGCTTCATTTTAGACATCTGAATAGGTGGTGGAAAAGTGGTAGGATGAAGATATAGACTCGAGTGTGAACCAATCTATGGAGATCATGTGCAATCAGGAATCTTCGTATTAGACATCAAGCTCTTAAATCCAACCACCTGCATCTTTTCTTGGTACTTTTCTGGATCATTACTTAGGCCACCCAGTACATTGGCATTACTCTTGTAAAAGATTGATTGGTCTTAACATATTGGTTGCTTATCATGTGATTGAGTCAAAATTGATGAAGATCCTTGAGAATGATCCGCCTTTGCTTGACCAAGACTTTCAACCCCTTTCATCAACTGGTAAAGTGTGCCCTTCAACTCTCGAACATCATGTCCAAGTTCCTCTTGAATATACTCCAAAGTATTAATCCGAGCTTCTAAGTGATCGCCTATGTCTCTTGAATCTTTTCTACCTTCAATAGCAGAAAGACGCTAATTTTTTTACATAATGAATGCATGAGTATTATGAAATATGCATAGATTAATGAAATCTGATGCATGAATGAATAATGATGTATGATGCATGCATGAACGAAAAATGTATTATTACAATTTTTATACCTAACAAATGCATGAGCATTATGTATGCATGAATTATGGATGGGTGAAAGAGTATTTCAAATACTCAATTGACAATCACAAAAAAATTCACAAAGTTTAATGCTATGGCAGTTAAGTTAAATACATACTAGAACAAAGTAAGAACTTCACAAAAAATAAAAATAAAAGAGTTCACTAAAAGATGTGAAAAGAAAGCAAGAGCATTCCTTCATGTGTCCTAACTTGGGTTATTTTCTACACAAGGGTGGACATGGCTCTATCCTAAGGTTGGTCACTTAGGTATTGTCTATATGCAGGGTTTAAGATATTTAACCAATCTAAAAGGTCCCCAAATTGCTCCTTAACTTCATCCATGGAGGATGAGTAAGGCAACCCAATCCTTGCCCATTACAGGCTCCAACCGAAAAGGGTTCAATTTGGGTGAGAGTATTTCCCTGGCCTATCCGGAGGTTATCAACTCACAAAAGCTTTGGTACTTTACACCCTGATAGTGTTTCGCTAGCGCATGCGGAGGTTATCACCTCACAACGAACCCGGGTATAGGGCTTATGTTATGCAAGTGTATGTGTAGTGTGTGTAAGAACATATAATAAGTAAGAATAAGCATGCAAGGGATCATAGGAAGATAATAAATATTTAAAGACCATTTATTTAAACCTACGGTAACATATGACTAATTGATGGCTCGACTCTCTAATTTCCCCAGCAGAGTCGCCAAACTATCAGAACATGCCAAACGCGAATTCAGCATTTAAGACATAAATTGTGGAGTCGCCACTAATCATCTTTGCTAGGTGTGATTAGTCACCTATATGAATCTATCCAATTTATATTAATCCTAAGCTCGACGAAGGTACATAAAAAGGATAGGTCCTAGTCTATATTACCAGAACTAAGTTCGGGAATACAGTTACGTGTAGGGAAGGATTAGCACCTCCACAACGCCCTCCAAAAAGGACGGTACCTAATTAGTCAAATATTACCCTAAATTTGGTCTTAATTAGATGGTCTTTAATTTTCAATATATTAAATATTGAAAAAATTCTTTAAGGTATTCTCCATCGTTGGCAGAAACCCTAAAAGAAATCTCCTCACCTCAAGAGTATTCAAAAGACACCATTTGATTCCCTAAGAGGCTTCGTCTTCGGATTTATTAAGTATATTATGAAAAAGGATAATTCTAAATTCTAAGTTAAATTATCACATACATTTCATTACTTTAGTTAAAAATAAATTTCAACCAATAATATTGAAAGCCATCCCCTAAATTCTCCATCATTGGTGGAACTTAGGAAAATCTTTCCTCACCTAGAAATTTCTAGAAAATCGACCGTTTGCAGTCCCCTAGAATTCCATCATCAGATAGGTCTCAATTTATCTTTAATTTAAATTATTATAAAACAAAGGTGAGATCTAACAAATTAAATTTAAGTAGATGAAATTAATAATAAAAAGTAAATGTAAATTTATGTGAGATGTTGACAAATGAATAAACAAATAATTAATAAACTAGGGAATAATATGAATAATCAAGTTCAAGTAAAAAATAATAATCAAATAAACTTACAATAAAATAAAAATAAATAATCAGAAAATAATATGAAAATAATCTTTAAAATAATGTGAATTAAATTAATTTTAAAAAATAAATAAATAAAAAGGAAAAGAGAAAGAGAAATAAATAAATAAATAAATAAATAAATAAAAATTTAAGAAAAGAGAAACCTTGCGATCGGGTTTGGCTGAGGCGCGGATCCGCGTGGGTCAACGCTCGGATCTTGCCCGACCTACTCGCTTCTTTTAAAATGTAAACTTTTTTTAAAGTCATTTGAATTTGGTTTTTTTTTAATAAAAAAAAAAAAAAAAAAAAAAACTTGTTTTTTCCTCTACCTGAAACCCTAAAGCCAGATGTTTAAGAACCCAATTTTTGAAGGCCGGGAACTTCAACCGGTCGTCGGAAACTTCATATTTTTCCAGTTTTCGATGACGAAAACTAGAAATTTCCAGAAAATTCCCTCTTTTATTTTTTGAAAAACAAATCCAAAAACCAAATCTTGAAACTTCAAATTTTCTTTTCTTTTAAACCAACTTCAAATCTTTCAAAAAAAAACATTTTCTTTCAAAAAACAAATTCGAGACATAATATAATACGTTGGCCTGGCTTTTTAGATCCGAAACCCAGAAAAACAAAATTTTATGTTTTTGTTTGGTTTTCTTCAAAATTTGAAACCCAAAAACCCCAAGAAAGTTTACATATTTTCTTCAATGTTTTTCAAAAACTATTTTAAAAACTCGAATAGAAGTTGAACAAAGAAAAATTTTCAAAAAAAAAAAATACCTTGGAAAAAATCGAGAATTATTTATGCTGTATGATTGTTGATTGTGTGTGTTCTATGAATGCTCCGTGAATTTTTTGGTGTGTACAAGGGTGGGTATTTATAGGGATTCAAAGGGTAGAAAACTTAGGATTTCAAATCGATGGCCAAGGATCGGATCATGCAGATCTGATTTCCTTTTTTTCTAATTTTTCTTTGATTTTATTTTTATTTTTCTTTCCCAAAAATTCCCTTTTCAAAAACTAGATTCTTTGGCTAAAATCAACACGTTTTTTAACATCCGAAATTTTCAATCTCCCAAATCAGATTCGGTTCTTTCCAATTCTTAATTTTCTAAATTTTTCAATTTTGTTTTTTACTGATTTTCTGAAATAAAAGAAAGTAAAATAAAAATAAAAGAAATAAAAATAATACCTATAATAATAATGCTAATAAAAATATATAATAATAATAATAATAGTAACTAATAATATATAATAATGATAATAGTAATAGTAATAGTAATAGTAATAGTAATAATAAATGACATGGGCTAGTCCATGGATTCCAAGGCCCAAATAATCAAAGACCTGAAAAAAAAAAAAAAAAAAAAAAAAAAAAAAAAAAAAAACTTAAAATGGACTTAGATCGAACTATAAAGTCCAGCAATTCGAAACTTATTGATCGGTCCAAACTCAAATGCCAAGGTCCAAATAAAACCCGATAACAATAATTTTGCAATATCAAATTCAATATCTATTTAAAAAACTCGGATAAAATTGGGTGTCTGCACCCTCCATTGAATGATGCTTGTTGTGGTTGTTCCCCTTGGGATGCCTAAGCCCGATATGGGTTAAAACCAGGTGAGTACAAAGAATTCTTGACATTTTGCGACTGGTGCCTTTCTTGAATGGTCTCTTCTTCTACTACCCCTTTCTCCTTGTTTAAATTCATGAGCAAATTCATCATCTTCTCGAGTTGGCTCTTCATCTCTTCTTATGCCTTTTCCACTCAGGATAGTTTGTTCTTCCATTGCCTTTGCTTGTGCACGAGTATTATATGAATAATGAATTGTTTTCGATGAACGAGCTATCTTTGAATCTTTTATTTCCACAAAACTAGGATGTCATGAGCATGTGTTCATAAATGCATTACGAAGCATTTATGAATAACTGGATGAATAAATGAATGCATCATGAAGTATTCATGAATGAAAGAACGAATGAATGAATGCATCATGAAGTATATTTGTTGCTAACTTAAAAAAAAATCTTTTTCAATATCAACTATTAAAATGCATAAGTATGAAATCTAAACAAATGAATTATTGAAAAAAAAAAGTTTTCTTTTTGTTTCCAAATTTTTTAAAATTTTCTTTGGGCAAAATAACCATCAATTATGAAAAAGTGAGATGTTATTTCATGTGTCCTACTTTGAGTCAATTTCTACACATTAGGTTGGCATGGCTCTATCCTAAGGTTGGTCTCTTAAATGTTGTCTATATGCTGGGATCAAGATATTTGACAAAAATAAAAGTTCCCAAATTGCTCCTTTCTATCATCCATAATGGATTAGTAAGGCACCCTGATCCTTGCACATCACATGCTCCAAAAGAAAAGGGCTCAATTTGGGTGAGACTATTTCCCTAGCCACTTCGGAGGTTATCACCTCACGAAAGCTTAGATACTTTACACCTTGAGAGTGTTTCGCTAGCCCATGCAGAGGTTATTATCTCACGAGAGTGCAAGTACTTTACTCCCTCTTAAAAAGGATGAACCCAGGTATAAGGCTAATGTTATGTACATACATGTGTAGTGTGTGTAAAGAAACAAAAACCTTTAATCTCTAAATTAAATGCCCCCAAAATTGAAATAAATTAACAATGTTAATAAGCATAAAAGGAATCACATAATACAATTGAGGACCATTTGTTAAGACCTAAGGTAACATATGACTAATCATTGGCTTGACTCTCTAAGATCTCCAGTGGAGTCGTCAAACTGTCATAACGTGCAAATTCGAAGATTCGACCGCTAGAAACAAATAAAGAGTCGTCATTAATCTATTTTGCTAGGTGTGATTAGTCACCTATATGAATCTATCCTTTTTAAAGTAATTCTAATCTTGACTAAGACTCCCTAAAAAGAATAGGTTGTCGTCTACTTTTTCAGAACTAGGCTTGGGAGTTCGTTTACGTGTGGGAAAAGATTAACACCCTCACAACGTCTATCCTAAAGATAATACCTAATTAGTCTTGTGTTATCCTATATTGGCCTCAACTAAATGGTCTTGTTTATCTTAGTTTTATTTTAATTTGTTCAAGTTTTTAATTATTGGAAAAAATTTAGGTTCCCTTCCACCATTTTGAAGAGATTTCAAAAAAGTTCCATCACCTCGAGAGTATTCAAGAGAAACCATTCTTTACCTTGAAGAGTCTCTATCGTCGGAATATTTAAGTTTATTATAAAAGAATCCTGAATCTAATTTCTAAAATTATCCTCATATCTATTTAATTTTCCTTATATTTTATTTTGTTTAAAACCTTTTGGTGTTGAAAATTTTCTCAAAACTTTCCACCATTCTGGAGAATCTTGATAGAATTTTCTCATCTAAAAATTTCTCAGAAATCACCTATTCCCCTTTGAATTTCATCTTCGAAAAAATCTAGACTTATTTCCTAATTATTTTATTTTTTTAATTATGAAGGAAATGCATTATATGAATCAATTAATTTTTTAAGAAAAAAATATCTATCTAATTAAATTTTAATTATCCTAAATATAAACAAAAATAAATTAAGAGGATAAACACAATCAAAAATAAAATAATCCATCAAATTAATAAGTTGGTAACAAAATAATTAACAAAAATAAATAAAGAAAAATAAAAAAAAATAACACAAAATTAAGAAACAAATACAAATATTTTACAAACTAAAATATGCAATCAAATAAAAATAAATTAATGAAAAAATAAAGAAAACAAAATTTTTTTAAAAAAGAGTTTTCACGCAAATGGGTTCGCGCGCGGGTCAGCGCGCAGATCCTATGCGACCCTACCCTTAGCCTTTAAATTTCAATTTTTTTTGGTTTTCATTAAAGTCAAGTAAAAAAAAAAAAAAAAAAAAAACCAGACCTTAAGCTCTCTCTTTCTTCAAGAACACCGGCCACCTTCAAACTATTCCCAGAATTTGGCTATAGCCTTCGCCGCTACTGTCGTTGACCGTCGGGGTTCAAAAATCTCCATTCTTCCTTTCAATCTCCTAAATCCCAAAATCAAGTTAGATTTCCAAAAATTGATGTCTAAAGTATTAGATCTAAGTTTGAAGTTTCGACCCCTAACTCCCCAAAATTTCATCGACGACTGTCAGATGGTCTCTAAATTTTGATCGATCTTTCTTCTAACCCTTCTCTAGGTTTTCACCGCTTGGATTTTGGAAATAATAACCTGAACTCAAAAATCTTTGAAATCCTTAAAATTCCTCAACCAAAAAATTTCCCAAAATATTTTCCTTTTATTCCCCCTTTTTATTACTGTTTTTATTGGAATCGTGTCTGTGGTGATTTTCTGAATTCTGTATTATGTTTGTGATTTGTCTCTTTATAGGGGTTCGATGCCAAAATTTTTGGTAGTCATCAATTGGGAAGATCTTTCCTTTGATTTCTTTTGATTTTCTAGATTTGATCATTTGGCCCCAAGATTTCCAAACTTGATTTTCACACATTTTTTATAGTTCAAATCTTTCTTGATTTTTGGAAGTTTTGATTTTCTTTCCTTTTTTCGGATTTTTTTTTTGAATTTTTTCAAAATTAAAGAAAAATAAAATAAAAAAGAATAAAAATATTGGAACAAGCTAACCCAATTATTTTTATAAATCTAATTTGGTAGTTCTAAAGCCCAATTCAAAATGCCAGGATAAAATTTGGGATCCATCAAGAGCAATCCCTAGACCAAATTGAAACTTTAAAAGGCTCAAAGTGTTGGGAAATCCGAGCTCATACTTATACAAAAATATAAGAGTAAATGCAGCGGAAGGTAAACATAGAAGCACCCAAATCCCTCAGGATCTCTAGACTGTGATTTACATGGGTTAACAGGCAATTAAAAATTAATCAATCATATGATTAAGATCGTACCTACTTCAGAACTCATAATCCCGAGTGTGTTGCTCCCTGCAACAATGCAGCAACTAAATGATCTCTCCGAGGCCACGAGCAACTCAGGTGATTTGCCTCCAACGATGATCCACACGAACGGCTGTTGGCACCTTCAAAAGGTTTAGGGATTCGCATGTGCTAGCGGCCTGATCTTCCGATCAAAATCAAAAGGTCACCTTTTTTATTTTCACACTAAAGATCATGTAGTGGTTCAGCAATCAAGAAAACCATCAAGAAGAAAGGAGGAGATGGTTCGACAATAAAGTTTTTTCCTTGGCAGATTGTTCTTCTAACTTTTCACTAAGGAGAAAACGATTTTTCTCTTCAAGAAAAATTCTAAAACCATAAGTCTGCTTAACCAGAATATCTTTCATTTTCTTAGCGTAAAACCAAAAGAAGAATTCTAATTTTTATCCATCACTTGGTCGGTCACTATCTAAGGGAAACGATAGAGTTTATATTTCATTTAAACTCCCGTTATATATGAACTCTTCCTATCAAGGTGTTTAAATTTCAACCAACCTCTTTTAATCAAAGCTTGGCCGAATCCACCCCTTATAGTGTCCAGGTTCATCTGTTAAGAGATAGGTAAGGATAGGAGTTTGATTCAAGATCAAAGTCCTAGTTGAGGTGAAACTCTTCCAACCTCAAGCATCCCAACTCAACCGAAACTCTAACTCTTAAATCCGAGTTCAAACCTATCTCGAATTATGTCTATGTTAATTGCTCGGTTTCACAAGGATAAGAGTTTGATTCTCAATCAAACTCTTAGAGTTCTAGTTGGACTCAACCAGCTTGGATTAAGAGAGTTTGATTCATAATCAGACTCTTTGTTCAAGTAAAACTCTTTTACTTAACAAGTGTTAGAATCCTAGTCAAACACTAACTCTTAGTGCCAGACCTGGACTTAGACATAATCGAAGCAATATTCGGCTTAGTGAAAATACGAGTTGATAGAATTTGATTTGTAAACAAACTCCTCAAAAATGAGAAACTTTTCTCATTTCGGACAACTTCTAATTTTCGGCCAAGACAATTTATCTTAAGATATGTCTACATTTAGACATTGTCTACTTAAGACAAGCTTATCCACATTGTCTTGTTAAGACATCTTAATTTGGATTTCCCAAATCCAAATTATGTCTTAACCTACCTGAATTGAATCTTATTCAATTAGGTCTTCCAATGTAACCCTTTATTCAATTAAGTCATACTTAATCAAATCTCAAGTTTAAGCCAACATTATCGTTCTAATGTATGTGACCCATTAGGTTCCCAACATGTTAGCAATGCGTATAAGTCAATCTCATTAACATATACTCATAGATCAAGAGCAGGATCTAGCAACGTATCATGACCATCCAAATGTTGAAAAGTCAATGTGACCTTATTGAAACCTTTCAGTAACCAGCCTATCAGTGTAATTAGGTTCTTTCACCAAATATCCCGGAAAGCCTAGTAGCATGGTGTCTACTCATGTTCAATTCATATTAGTTCTTGCAGCTTATGATTAACTTTAACAATTTAGAGAAACGATTTCTCACAAATCCATCATGCTCTGGCCAAAGACTTCATCAAGTTAACTGAAGCCAAGAACAAATGAGATATGTCTCCGATGTCACTTAGAGTGGTGAATCCCCTCTGGATCACTCATCCATCTTCGCTTGGTTCATGTCATACCCAAAACCACCCTACCGTAAGCATCCCTTCTTGGGACCCGTTTCGTGATAGAATCAAAGTATGACACTCTTCATACAAGATGACCTGGTATCACAAGTCAGAGGACTAATTTACACGACTAGCACGTGAGAACATTTCCATAGACACTTGAGTGACAATACCAAATGGAGTTCTCACAGGGGGGCATATTCAGTGAACTTGTTCAACAGACAAGCACCTATATTGTATCTCAAGTATCCCTCATACTTCAACCCATGAGATCGGTTGCTTACTTCATGAGTAAGAAGGCTTAACATGTACTAGTTTTTGAGTTGCCAATGACCCGTCTTGGAAATATGATGACCAGGAACAATTTGAGGAACACAGCTTTGATGCATAAGGATCTCACAATTATAACTCTTTATAATTCCTTTGCAAGGCCTTTATGTTCCATGTACTTCATCTGATTAGTACTTAATAACTCTTTATTATCGTACTAACATGAAGGAAAACCTTGTATCACTAAAGTATAGTGATGGGTTTGCTTTATTAACTGTATATCCCTTGTCCAATTTGATTGGCTTTAGGGCATACTAACACAAATGTCTTAAAAACAAATTGAAAGCCCAAAAGTAATTTTAAGATTCAATAAATTTAAAGGCCCAAAAGATAGACTTTGAATCGATTTAATAACAAGAAATTTGACTCTCAATTTATAAAATCGATTTTAGTCTCGGGTTTGAACTAAACAGTATTTGATTCAAATTAATATTCCCGAAAGAAATTAATTTGACAATCAAAAGCAATTTAATTAAAATTAATTTTTTTTAAAGATCTCGAAAAAAAATTGGGTGTCTACACACTTAATAAAATTTCTTCCAAAGAAGTACTTAAACTCCAAATTAGTGATTTTAGAAATACTTTTCGATTTTAAGGAAATCAAATAAAATTCTTAGGCCCGAAATTGATGATATATAATTTAGTTAAATTGTTGCCAATTGGGTTCAGACAAAATTTGACTTCTGCATCATATATCATTAGTAGCAATCAAAGTGCTTTTGTTGCAGGGAAAAACTTAATGGATAATGTCCTCATGGCTCAGGAGTTGGTTCATGGATATCATTAAGTCTTCTCTATCTCCTAGTTGTGCAATCAAGATTGATTTAAGGAAAGCCTTTGATTCTTTACTTCGATTCTTTAGATTGGCAGTTATCATTCGAGTGCTTTCAGCTTTGGAGTTTCCAAAGACTTTCATTGGTTGGCTAAGCAAATATTTTACAACCCTATGTTTTCTCTAGCTATAAATGGTGGCTTAGTTGATTATTTTCATGGTGCAAAAGGGATAGGACAAGGGGATCCCATTTTCTCTTTTGTGTTTGTCATTGTCATGAATATTTTTTCTTGCTTATTAAATACTCCTGCTACTCATAGGATTTTTTTTTCTTTTCATCCTAAGTGCAAGCAAATTAATCTTACACTTGTGTTTTGCTGATGATTTATTGATCTTCACAAAAAGGAAATGTTGATTATGTTATGCCTATTACCAATATTTTGGAGGTGTTCTATGAATTTTCTTGCCTGAAGCTGAATTGTTTCAAAAGTGCAGTAATTAATTAGTTTTGGATTTGTGATGTTAAGCAACCAAAATATTACTAATCTAACAGGTTTCAAGGTTGGCTCTCTCCCTGTCATGTACTTAGGTGTACCATTGGTTACCATGAGGCTAAGCTATAAAGATTGTTTCCCCTCTATTGGAAAAGATCACAGAAAAAAATAAAGGTTGGGCTGCAAAGCATCTTTCCTATGCTGGTCGTCTGCAACTCATACAGTCAATCATTTTTTATATTCAAAATTTTTGGGCAAGAATTTCATTTTGCCAACAAAGGTTGTAAAGAAGGCTTCTCAGCTTTGTGATGCTTTCTTCTGGAAAGTTGGTGAGGTCAATGCCAGAAGCACTCGGGTCAGTTGGCTGGGCATTGTCATTCTAAGTCAGAGGGGGTTTGGGATTTAAGGATTCGATTTCATGGAACAAAGCTTGCATTCTTAAGAATCTTTGGATGGTTCTTTCACAAGCTAGCTCATTGTGGGTAGCATGGATTTAAGCTTATGTACTAAAAGGAATGTTATGCAGCTGCCTTTACTCCAAAGATTTAGCTGGAGTGAGAAGATGTTATTGAAATTGAGAGTAATAGCTCAAAATTTCATACCGCAACAAGGGGGAGGTGTGATTTGGAGAATGCCACGCTCGACTAGGATGAATTGAGATATAAGCAGGCTAAAGTGGATTGGCATAAATTAATATGGTGTCAATTCCATATTTCGAGGCATGCCATTATCTCTTGGATGAAAATTCTAAATAGACTGCCAACTAGGAGTAAGATCAGTTCATGGGTCATCAGAATTCTCTTGAATGCTTGTTTTGTCATGAGGAAATGGAAACAAGAGATCATATATTCTTCACTTGTTCTACTCAAAACAGCTATGGGGAAAGATCAATTGGTAATTGGCAGTAGGAGCTAATATTGGAAATGAAGAAACTCTGGGGAAAGCTCTAATCTCTATTATTTTGAGACTAGTCTAGAATGCTTACATTTACTACTTGTGGCAGGAAAGGAACAGCTGGCTCCATGGAGGTTTAAGCACACCTTATCAGTTTATTTTTTGCTTGATTACTAATATAGTTTGATCTAGGGTTAGCAGGTTAAAAATATAGCTAGTGATCCTGTTAATCAGTCTTTGTGTAATGCTCAGTGTCTTTGTGAGTCTATGCTTTCATAAATAGATTGTTTGTTGTGGCTGTTGTATGTAGCATTGTTGAGATTTCATAAATAGATTGTTTGTTGTGGCTGTTGTATGTAGCAATGTTGAGATTGTAACAGCTTTTGCTATTTCTTTGGATAAATAAAACCTTTATTTAACCCAAAAAAAAAAAAAAAAAAAAAAACAACTTTCCTTATTCTCTTTCATTTTTTTACCATTTTTTTCTTCTTTTTAGTTTCCTTTCTTCCTAAAAAAAAGTATTAATAATACTAAATTATTCCATCGGAAAGCATGGGTACTCTCTTTAGTAAATTATTTAAAAAAATAATTTTGTTAACGAGTGTCTTAAAGGTATTTTTTAAAGTTATTAAATATAATAATATTTTTAATTAATATATTGAAAATAATAAATAAAATTATCAATTTTTATATTTAATACAATGTTATAATTATATATAATATATTAATTAATTTTAAAAAATGTCCTAGTGACATTCGTTATTAAATCTATTAAAAAATAATATATATATCCAAAGCCACTTATTAGCTTATGAGTAAGAGGATAGCAAAAGCAAAGGTACTCCGGTCAGTCAAGCAAAAGAAATTGTCATGATTAGGCGTAGCTTTAAGCAAGTATTGGGTTCAGCAAACTCTTTTTCCATGGTGGTGTTAGATAGGAGTTATTATCCAACCTATGTTTCTCTGGGTTTCTTCTAGCTTTTGCCATAATATATCCAATCCTAGTGCCTGATTTGTCTGGGTAAATATGAAAAACAACCTTCAATAATTAAATAATTATTAAATGATTTAATAGTTAAGAGTTATTTAAAAAAATAAAAAAAAATTAAAATTATTAAAAAAAATAATGTAAAAACAAAATTATCTTTCTTTTTCTTTCTCCTTTTATTAAAAAAATATTATTTTTTAAAAATTTTAATTAAAAATAAATTTAAAAAATAAATATTTAAATATTTATTTTTTTAAAATTTAAAAAAAATTAATTTTAGAAATATTATTTGTATTATTTATAATTTTTGTAAAAAAATTAATTAAAAAAGTAAATAAAAAAGAATATGTTTTAAAATTAAATAATATATTTTTAGAAAAATATATTTTTTAATTAAAAAAGTAAATTAAAAAATAAGAAGAAAAGAGATAAGAAGATTTTTTTTATCAAAGACAATTTTGTCTTTACAATTTTCTTCTTAATAATTTTTTATTTTTTATTTCTCTTTTTTAAATAATTCTTACTCATTATATCATTTAATAATTATTATATTATAAAGGATATATTTTTCAAACTTACCCTGTGTTTTGGGTCCATCTAAGTATAATGGCTTCTTTTTATAAAGAATAAAAATTTAATTTCACAAATAAACCACGTTTTCACTATCATGCAAGCTTCAATTAATTGGAGAAACAACTGCTTTTCCTTTAAAAAGGTACAACGGCTTAAAGGTCACATTTCCTTTTCTCACTAAACTTTAAAATATATATATATATAAAAAATTAAAAGGTTAAAATTTTTATTTATGAATAAATATTGAAATTTATCAATATACTTTGATTTGATTGAAATTTGTCATTTTTTTTAATGATAATTTTTAGCCATACCTAATCAAAAATGAAATATATAGTAAGTATATTTAAAATTAATTTTTAATGATAAACAACATATAATGTGAATATTCAACATGTAAAAATATAAATGTCTCACATTAAAATTTTTTTATTTTTTATGAAATTTATACTAAAATAACTAATTTTTAAATATTAAATTTAAAATAATTTTTGCAAAAAAAATTAATTCTAATTTATCAAGTAGCAAGAAGTATGGTAAAAATAGAAAAAGAGAGAAATTAAATGAAAAGAAAAGAGAAAGCAATTTGGATGGATGGAGATTAGAATAATTTTTCTAGCGCCAAGAGTGATTACAACTTACAACGTCAAGTGTCAAGATGATATCACTTAACAAAAATATAATTTATACAATAAATCATTTATCATCCACAAAATATAACATGGAGTATAACCTAATAACAATTTTCTAATTTTCATTCTAATTCTTTTGCAATTGCTTTCTCTCTCTATTTGCTTCTCATTTAATTTCTCTCTTTTTTTTTTCTATTTTCTTACCTTACTTTTTTCTACTTGATAAATTAGAACTAGTTATTTTAAAATATATATTATTTTAATATTTGAAAATTATTTATTTTGATATAAATTTGTAAAAATAAATAATATTTTTTAATATGACACATCAAATATACATTTTACATATTAAACAATCATATTATATATTTTATTTTATTAAAAAATAAATTTGAATATACTAACAAAATATTTAACGAAATATTCAATTTCATTAAATATGATCCAAAATTATATAAAAAAAATAATAAAATTTCAATCAAATCAAAATATAACCATAAGCTAACAAATTTGTAGTTCAATGAGAAAGGGAAATGGCAGAGCAGCAGCAATCACCAAATTGCAAACTGCATTTTGTTTTTATTTTGTTGATTTTCAACAAAGACGGTGGGGGACTGGGGGGGTGGTTGGCGTTTCCATTAACGCAAATCAATCATTTTTAAGCTCAAAGCCCTTGCCTTGGGCCATACTTTTCCTGCAGAAAGTGAGATTCTAAGGGCGTGCGTGTTAGTTTCTCGAGAAAATAAGCTGAAAGTGATTCCCAAGCACACTGCTTTTCTCTTTGCCAGCTATTGCCTTCTTAATTCCTTTTTTGTTAGCTTCTACACTCAATCATGCCTCGCTGTCCTTCGAACCACCCCTTTTTTTAACCCATTTCTTTTTATACGTGTTTGGAGTTTGTGCTTTTCCTTTTATTTATCTTTTCTCGAAATAATTTTAAAAAAATTTATACTAACAAATATTTTTAAAATACTTATTAAAAATAAAATAATATTATAATTATTAACTAATTTCGTGGATTTTATTCTATTGAAATAAGAAGTTCTCGATTATAATGATTTTAAAAATACATTTATAAAGTATTAATAAAACTTCTTTTTTCTTTAAAAAAAGAAACATTTTATTTGTACGTTGCGATGTAGTGCTGTTTCTTTTGGTTGGATTCCATATCAAAAGTTTGATGTTTGACCAGCATCAAAGAACATTATTTTTTTGTCCCATTTAAATTGTTATAATTGATTTTGTGATAAAAAATTGTCATAATTTTTTCCTTTTTTTTATCTTATTATTTTACACATTCAATTTTTTAAAATAGATTTAAAAATATTTCATTCAAAGTTTTTAAAACATATGTTTTTCATATTGTTATTAACTTTAAACATAAAATAATAATAAAATTAAAAATTTTGACGAACAAGAAAAATTAACAAGTTAGCTGATTTAGAAGGAGTATTATATATCTTTAATTGCCCATTTTGAACGCTTGACAAATCATAAAGATAAATTATTTCATTCATCGTAAAAATTTTAAATTTTATAAGCGAAACAAATAGATGATACATATCCTTTAAGATAAATTAAAAAATTAAAAAACTAATTAAAAAAGAAGTGTAATATGTGGTAAATCTTAACCCGTTTATAAACATAAAAAAAATTCACAATCAATGTATAAAAAAAAACTCTAATAAGATAAGTTAGAATTTAGTCATGAAGCGAGCGATAAAAGATGGTTGATAAAGTTGGATTTTACTATAGCACAATAAATTAAGAGTTTATATTTGATGCACTGATAGTGTATATATTTATACATTATCAGCGAATCAGATGATGTTACTTCATTCAAAAATTTTAAAAATAAATACAGATAATTTATTTTTAATGAGTTGACATTATCTGATTCACTAACAATGTATAAATTTATACACTACTAGTGCATCAAATATAAATCTATAAATTAAAGTATAATAAGTTTGTGTTTCATATGATCTATAGTTTTTACAACAGTAAATCCTTTGTATTAAAAAAGTTCTTGAATTTAATTATAAACCAATGATCCAGTATGGAAAGACTATTGTAACAAGATCACTTTAGCAAATTATTATAAGAATAACATAGTTCCATAAGAATTAGGCGACCGAGATGAGGTTTATGTAAAAGAGGGCACTTTTTTTTAATATATAATTGGGTAAAGGGGAGGGGTTGTTTGGATTTGAACCCAAGACATCATGCTCCCAGACTTATTGGCCACTCGGTCAAGAGTTGGTTGGCAAAGATAGCACTTTGAGTCTTGAGCACCAAGAGGGATTTCAAGAGGCTCCTACTGTTCGGGTTTGGACGTAAACAAGTGTTTAAGTGGTTATTTTCGGTTGGGCAAAATCATGATATTATTTATCTTGACATGATAATCCTAGACTTTTTTTTTTTTGATAATTTGGGGAAGGTGATTCGAACCCTGCTCTTAAACAGAGGAAAGCATGCACCAACCAACTGAATCAAAAGCTCGGGTACAAAAATCTCAATTCAGATAATCCTAGACAATTAGTGTATCATAATATGAGGGTTTTTAATATATACTAGAATTTATCGCTAATTCTTTGGTTGAAAATTTTATATTTTCAAAAAAAAATTATTATATATTAAAAGAAATAATAAGTTGAAAAAATAGGTAAGTTTTTTGGGGAGGATTTTTTTAATTAAAAGATATTAAGAAAAGGTGAGTAACTTTTTTAATAAAAAGTTATTTTTAAAAATCAAAAGACTTAAATACTCTAATTTTATTTTATTATTATAATTTTAATTTGATATCTATACTAAATTACTGTTATGAGTCAAGTGACATTAACTCAGTTAAGAAAAAAAAAAAAACCAAATAAATCATAATACCAACTAATTATATAAGTGTATTAATGTCTTTTAATTTTTTATATATATATTTTTTTTTGAAAAAAGAATCATCAACTTCTTCTTTAAAAAACTACTCACTTCTAAAAAAACTATCACTACATACATAATTTTTTTTTTCTCTTAAAATATATATTTTTCATATTATATTTTTCTCTACCACCCACATAGTGGGTGTGCATATATCTAATTTATGCAATTTTCTTAATTGAATTGGTGTTAATTGATTCACTGACACCGTCTCAATTAAAAAATTTATAATTAGAATATATATATATATATATATATATATATATATATAGAGAGAGAGAGAGAGAGAGAGAGAGAATATGAGTTATTATTTATGCAATAGCATAATACGAAGAGTTTTTTTCTTTATTAAGTTTTTAGAAATGTTGTTCAAGCAACGTGTTATAAGAGTTGATATTTTTAATAAATTGGCTCAAATGATATTTATATATGTATTTGTAATTTTTACATTACCTTAATAACTAATTAATTGAAATATTATTTTCTAAAATAGTATCTTCACAAATTTTAATTAGTGTTTGTTTAAGCGTCTTTCAACTTAAACTTTTTCAGATTTATATATCAACTAATCCTTTTATCATAAAACTTAATTATCAATTTTTGTGGAGTAATATTTGAATGTATTAGAATTATTAATTCAATTTCTTTCGATGTAATTTCTAAAATTAAATTTTTTTGGCCAATTTATAATACACCTACCATGAAAAAAAAAATGTAAATTTTCGCAAACATGAAGTACTAGTAGCCTTTTCATATTTTTTTTTTTTTTTGAATTTTAAATTTACTGATTGTATGAACAAAGTAAATTAAGCTCAGAGTGACAGAGTTCTTGCCTTTTTACTTTGATATACGCATAAATAGTCGTGAAAGATATTAAAAAAAAAAAGAAAAAGAATGCTTTAAACTTTGACTATGATTCGAATAATAGATGTTTATAAATATTTTTAAAGTTAATTAAAAATTTCCCTTTACTGTATTATTTTTATTGAATTTAATAAAAGATGATATATTAATGATAAATTTATTGTTTAAAATATTTTTTTTTGAAAAATATTATCTTAATATGTTAATGTTTTAGTTAACATTAATTAATCATGTGAATGTCGGGAATAAGAGAGTAGCAATCCAAGAGTCGGCAAAAGAGTTGAAACAAGCTGTCGTCTGCTTGGAATGCATCCAACTAAAACTGGACCCCATCTTTTCCTCGTAAAATCTAGGGTCGTTGGGCTATATTAATTAACTTTGTACTCTTCATTTTTCTTTTCTTTTACTCTTTTTTTATAAAGCTCTCCATTTTTGTTATTTTTATTAAATTTTCTTAATATCCTATTTTTATTTTTATTTTTTAAAAATATTCCATCAAATTCAATTCTTTGAACAAGTATATATATATTATTAAACCATTTGCTTAGAGATATTATAATATCTCGTCTCTTGATATCAAATATGAATAGATTTATTTAATTTTAAACCGATATAATGTAATAAAATTTAAAGATGTAGTACTATCTCATGTAATATCAATATAATTACATTTTCTTAATAACGATAATTGTATTAATAATGAAATAAAGTTTTAAAAAATAAAAGTAAATATATCAAAATTAATTATTTATAAATTACATATAGTTTATATCACGAAGAAACAAACTTGTAAGTGTAATTGGTATTTTTTTATTTTTTAAATATTTATATCTAACATGAGTATATTATTATTCATGTTTCCTAAAAATATATTAAAGTTTATGTTATCAAATTATTCATTCACGAAACTTTATTCAATTATTATTAACATCGTAACTAATTATATAATACTTTGTTCATATTTATTTAAATAATTATATATATATAATATATATTATATTTGTAAAATTGTATAGAAAGTATATAAGATTTAAAATCATGTTTACAATATTTATATATTAATAGTTAATATTAATTAAATATTTTTATTTTTATTCCACATTAATTATTTGTTAATATAATAATTTATTTATTATTTTTTCAATAGAATCATTGTTTCATTTACTTTTATAATCAAAATTAATACAAATTTTTTAAAAAATTATCACTTACACGACACGAACATAATACGAAAAAATAATTAAAATATGGCACGATATGAAAAAGAAGCACGAACACCATACGAATACACGAATATGTCAAAATCTATATAATACAAATTATTAACACGTTAAAATTTATACAAATATGAAACACCTTAAATATAATTATAATATAAAAAAATACACGAACATAATACGAATATGCGAATTGATCCAGGGAAGAGTGATGGGAGTTAAAAATTAAAATAGTAGAAGAGCAAATTTTACAATATATATGATGGAATAGCTAGCTAGGGTAGTGCTATCTTTCTATATATATATATATATATATATATATATATATATATATATATATATATATATATATATGGCATTGGCATTGGTTAGAGAGCTGTCCATTTCCACCGATTCAACACAAAGAAAAGGAAAGTAGTTGAATTTCCTGATGACAATAACCAAAACCAAACCAAAGCTTTTGTTTTGTTATGATCGATCTACCCAAAATTTTGTGTCATTTTCATTTCACGTCTGATTTGTTATTGCTGCTCAATACAATCATTTTCACTTCTCCTTTTCGTTGTGATATTTCGTTTACTTGTTTGCCTTTTAGTATCACACTATGAATTTCACCATAATTTTCACAGTAATCTTTTGATTCAAGCGTTGGGTAATAATACATTATAATTAAATAGTGTCCTCGAGTATTGAATTTAATTTTTTTTCAGATGAATATCTTTATTATTTAAAGTTTTTTAAAGTGGAGAAAACTATTATGACTCAATTTCAATGTCTTATTCAAAATTTTATACCAAAATTAATAACCAAATGTAATTGGCATTATAAATTGTTACACGATTTTTCTTCATTATTTTTAAATGTGAAATTCATAATCAATGATTTGATGATTTGAATTTAAACATATATGTAAGATGATCATATAGATGTATTATTTAAAAAAATAACAAAAGCCAACAAAATAGTTGAGGAATCTGGTCCTGGCGGTATGAGAGAGAAAATCATAAATAAACATAATTTTACATCCTCATATATACACTCTTGTTTAGTCTCACTTCTCAATCTCATTCTAACATGCACTATATCATACAACACTGCAACTGGGAAGTACATGCATGCTTAAATATGGTACACGTTTCATTTACCTTCATTTAGACCGTCTGATAAGATATTTTTCACGATGATCTTAGTCTGGTAGCCCATTCTCATGCTGCTCTGCTACAATCAGCCTTACCGAATCCCACTCTCCTATTTGCCAGATCAAATTCCACCCATAGATTTTGTTGATGAAAGTTTCCGATTATATTGCTTGCAACTCCAAGCATACTTGACCGTCCGATCCCCAGGCAATGGACCCCACCTCCAACATCAGCTAGCATCCTCTCCTTATCCACAGTGATTTCCACCCCTTTCTCAAACTCCAATACCATATCGCCTATCAACCGTCCGATCTCAATTGGGTTGCCATTGAAACACATGTCAGCTACTTCACCGTACACGTAACCCTTTTTAAGCCTGGGACCAACCAGTCTCACCACCTCTTCCCTCACCTTGTCATAGGCCTCATCAACCAAGTAAGTGAACTCGGAACCCGAATCAATCATGGTTTGACCCGACCCGCCTGCATCGGGACGAAAAACGGATGTGGGAATTGGCAGTTTTTTGGCTCCAATTCTTATCCCTTGCATTGGGAGAGTGTAAGCCAAAGGATCCATATTAGGCATGGTTTGGCTTTGAGGGAAAATCAAAAGGTTAATATAGTGAAACCCGCGAGAATTCGGGTTTTCACCTAGATAAAACGACCCGGTGGGTGAAACCCCGGGTTGCTTCCGACGAGTAGGCACACAATAGGAAAACTTGGAAATTTTAGATTGGGAAGCAAAAGACAACCGTCCAAGGTTCATTCCCAAAATACCCTTGTCTTCGCTGGTGTCCGTGGCGCAACCAAGGATCAAAGGAGGGGTGCTTTGGGAACGTGCAAACGTGAATTTTTCTCTGACTAGGTTGCCCTCAGCAAGTGTTCCATCGGCGTAGAAGTAAGAATAGTGGCATAAACGGTTCTGATCGCAAGAAGTAGGGAGGGTAAAATCGGGAATTCGAGGCTTACAGAGAGGATGGTTACATGGCAAAACAGAGAAAGAAGAGGAAAGAGAAGGATCAAACGACGCCGGAGGAGGCCGCTTGTGGGCAAGCTTCTTATGGCACTGAATCCAGGAGAGTTGGCTCCCAGTGTCCAACACCATCTGCTGAGTCTGCGGTGGAGTGCCTATTGGGAGAGCCACGATCAGAGCCATTGAATACTTGAACGTTGTTTTATAATTATATGAAGATGGGGTTGGCCTTGGCCTTGGATGAAGCCTTGGGTTTCGCTTGGTTTCTGAAACAAATGAAGGGTACAGAGTCTGAACATTGTTACGAGAGAAACGGAGGGAAGTGAGAGGAAAAGAGAAGGAAATGGAGTTGTTCTGGTTTTGCGTTGGATTTCCTTGTGTTGAGAGTGAGCAAAAAGAAGTGAGGAAGAGAAGAAAGAGAAGGAGAAAGGAAAGAAAGGGCAGATTTTTGAAGAGAAGAGCCATGGAAACAAAGAGAAAGGAAAGAAGAGTTTTTAGTGAGGTTGGGTAGAATGCACAAGAGAGGGTGGGGTAGTATTTATATAGCAAAGGGGGCTATGGTTACGAACGGGCACGGCCTACAGGGGAGGAAAAAGACAACCAAAACATGAACAAATCTACAGTAAAGCGTACGCGTTTTCTTAATTTAGCGGTTAGATCTTATGATTCTTAATTTAAATGGCGGCCTCCATTTTTATGATTTACAAGAATAGGCACACTCATTGTGCGGGATGGAAGGAAAAAACTGTTAAAAATAAATAAAAGATAAGAAGTTATTTGTTTGTTATTAGTTAAGAAGAATCGATAATTTTTAAAATATTTATTTTTTGTTTTAAAAAATAGTAAAAGATATAAATATCTTTATAAATATATATTTTTATTTTATTTATAATTTTTTTAATTGAATTGATATAATTTGATCCGTTATATCAAGTTCACTTAAAAGTTTTAGAGATTTATATATGAATTTATGCAAATCGTACCTTTCTAAAGAAGATATCTTTGAGACTTTGAGCTAAACTTGCTTTACATACATATGTGAAGTTTGTAGATAAATTCCATTTACGTGCAAAGGTTTCAACCCGTCCTTTTATTATTTGTCTTTATTTCATTTTTACGAAGATTAAAAAAACTCTATTATAGCTTTGTTATTCTTAAATTATTAGAACTTTGTTATCTACTACTAACTAGAATTTTGTTATCTATTACTGTTGGAAGAATATTAGAACTTTGGTATGTATTCTATGCAAACTTTGGCAGATAAGAATATATTAGGTTATAATATTAAAAGTTTATTATAATACTCAAATATTTCTTTTAAATATGAAAATTTGTTGGTTGTTTCTTAAATATAAAAAATATGTTTTTCTTATGTATTAAAAATAATTTTTGTTGTTTCTTAAAAATATAATATATTTTACTTGCATTGTGACTTGTGAGAAGCATAATTTTATAAATTACCAAAAATGCTTATGGAAATTATGCTTTTAAATATTTAGTATAAATGTTTGTTAATAATATATATTATTAAAAATATTAAAATTAATATAATTTGCAGTTGACTTGATAAGAGTAATTTTAAAAATTATCATCACATTTTAAATAAAATATTTAGTTCACCAAACGTATTAGTATAACTTTTTCATAATTTTAATCATCATTTTCTTATATAATGTTTACTAAACGTTATAATATTATATTCTCATGATTTTAATTTCCAACAATAACTTTTTCAACAATTACATAATATTAAAATCATATAAGATGAAGAGGTACCAAAAGCAACTTTAATCGAGCGGTTAGATCTTCTGATGATTCATAATTAAAATGGTGGCCACCATTTTTATGATTTATGTATACATGAATTTATGCAAATCGTACTTTTCTATAAAAAAAAAAAAAAAATGCTTTGAAGCTATGAGCTAAATAATTAATTCTGCTTTTCAAACGTAAGTTTGTAGATAAATTCCATTTACTTGCAAAGGTTTCATCCCGCCCTTCTTATTATTTGTTTTTTTATAAAGGGAAATACGTTAAATGCAGTCTTAATGTGGACGTTAGGGTTTATCTCAATGCAATGATAACAGAAGAAAAAGTTGTTAGGTCATTAGCTGGCTACTTTACTTTCGACGGTTGTCCATTTTAAGATTGTTTCGTGCGTGTAGATTTGATAATTTATATATTTGTATTATGTTTATATATTTTCACGTATTATATATTTATATAAATTTTAATATGTTAATAATTTATGTTATATAAATCTTAAATATATATATATATATATCATATTTTATATCATTTTATGTTTTATATTATATTTTAATTATTTTTTTATATTATTTCGTATCATATAATTATATCGTATTTAAAATTATCAAAACTACTTGCACGGCACAGCTCAACAAATCTTAACCACGGTTGATGAAATATTAAAATTTAAAAATTAAAAATTGAAAATTATAAATAAAAATAAACTCTCTCTATAAAGAAATTAAATTCACCAACCTCTTCAGTCAGTCAACGCAAATGTTCCCATTTTCACTGCCAAGGTGTCTATGAACATTAATTGACAGTCTTGTACATTTGAAATGCTTCAATATTCTCATCAAATTTATTAAGGTAAATATTAATTTGTGTCTAGTGATTAAGGTGATATATATAAAAATATATATATATATATAATTAATAATTATTTTTGAATTCAGTAAAAATAATATATTAAATATAAATTTTTTAAAATTGATAATTAAATAATTTTTAATTAATGTTTATACGTAACGATTAAGCGAATTCATTTATTAATTTATTTGTTTGATTTGTTTATTATTTTTGTATTTATTCAAATATATATAAATATAATTTTTGTTGATACATATATTTTCATATAAAAAATTATTATTAATTTTTTTTTATAAATATCATTTTAATCAATATCTACAAACAGTCCGATTAGCATCTCTTATTTTAAGTTTTCCGTTCTCAAATTTTCGAATTTTTAATTCACTTTGAAATTTAACTTGTAGTTGACTTGACCAGCTTCTAAACGGTCAAATTACGTCAAGGACTAGTCAGTTAACTTTTGAGAACTCCCTTGACTCATTGGGAGACAAAGTACAAAGTCTGCCCTGCTTTTTTGGGTGAACACTACAATGAAATTTTTGAAATGAGAATAATGAGAATTAAATGGTTTTTAATGGTTAGATCAGATTTATTATTTTGTAACCGATAATTTTTACATGTCAACATAAGGAAGAAATTAGTAATTTGTAATAGTAGGTATTGAACTGAAAACACAAGAAAAAAATCAACATACTACAAAATTGAACCTCGGTTTTATGAAAAAGTGAAAAGCTTATTTTTATTTTGAAGAAAAAATAGAAAACTATAGAAAAATATCCAAAAGATTTTATAGAAATGGAAAGAAAGTGCAAATGGGTTATCAAAAATGAAAAAGAGGCATGGAAAAAGATTGCCTCCCCCGACTACTGCACCAACCTCGTTGTCTCTTTGAGCCTCTCCCAACTTCTCGTATCCTCCATTTTCTTTCTCTGTGTTACTCTTTCTTTTGCATGCCATTGATTTTTCTCTCTCTTTAGATTTTGCGTAGAGATGGTTGTTGGAAACGAAGAGAGATAAAACGAAAGTTTTTTAAAATAATCTTAAGAAAGTATAAAGCCCTGGAATTCATTTTCCCTTTTTTTCGTTTTAATTTTATTTGGATCTGAGTCTGACGTCTTATTATTATTATTCACAAAATCCAAATTATCAAAAAGCATAATAAGCAGAGAATTTATTCTACTCCATATAAGCAGAGAGAACAACAATGTTTTCAATGAACTCTCTATTAGCTAAGAATAATATATTTATCACTTGTCAGTATTTGTGAAAGATGAGAAAAAGAACACTTGTTCTCTAAGGTGTAGCTCTTTTGCAAATCATCATCATATGAATATCCTACACTATTTAAAGATTCTTTACTATGTTAAAAATATCAGATTTAGACTATTATTATAAGTTAGGATCAGAAACTCTCTGCTCTTTATCTACATTCTCTCTCTTCTAACTCTCTCTTTACTCTGTCATTTCTCATATCTGAGAAGCAACACTCTTAAATTGTTCAAAGTTTTTTTAGAGACAAAATTTAGAGTGTCTTTCTTTTTTTTTTTCTAAAAAAAAAAATAGATTATATAGTACTTTAAGTTTAAAATATATACTTGCAAGTTGCTGTAAAAATTAACTAGCAAGTTGGTAGCAAATTAGAGTAAAAGCTTTTGCAGGTTTGTTACGACTTCTATGGTAGCTTAAAAATATTTTTCTTTTTTCTGATTGTGGATGAGTTTCAAGTTTTATTAGAAGATAATGAATGGATAATAAAATGAAATTTTGTTGGGCAATCGATTACCTTTTTCTTTTAAAAGAAAGAAATAGTGTGTACAGTATTTCCCCTTTTCATGGCTAGTAGTGAAGCTTTTTAGATGTTTTTCTGATGGAATAAGCCTCTGCCTTGCTTCAAAAAGACCTTCATCAAGTTACCGGTTTTTTCTTAATGCTGACATGTAAATCATCAACGGTTACAAAGCAATAAACTTGATCTAATGGTAAAAAAACATTTGGTTCTCATAGTTCCCATTTCAAAAGTTCTCATTGTAGTCTTCATCCTTTTTTTGCCTGATTTTATTTCAATTTTTTACTTTTTAATGGTTGATAAAGATTTTATGAATCGGATTAAATTGGATCCGAATAATAAAAAATTATTTTTAAAAATTTGGTTTGATTTGTCAAATTTGAAAAACTTGTTTTATATTTAAAATATATTAAAATATAAAAAATTTATTTTTATATTAATATTTATATATTTTTATAATTAAATTTAAATAAATCTTTTTATTAATTAAACAATAATTCAAATTGAATGAAACGCAAACTTAAAATATCATGTCCGAGCTCTGCTCCAATAAATGTTGTTGGCAAAGCAATAATTTTTAAAGATATTTAAAGCACTTATTATTATTATTTTTTGCTTCAGAATTTATAACAAGCTCTGTAATGAAATTTGAAATAGTTTACTGGAAAGTGGGCATTCCAATTATAATCAACAACAGCTGGTTTTCACAATGGAATTGAAAACAACTCAAAGCTCTGTTTAGAAGAAGTGGAAAACGTTGAAAAGCAATCCGGTCGGTACGGTATCAGTACTGGCCATATTGACCGATACGTATTATTATTAAGGTAAATCGAAAAGGTATCAGCCTTATACCATTTCGATTTTTGTATCGGTCGTACCGGTCAGTACCGGTACGTATCGGTTCGTATCGGTTGGTATAAAATTTTAATTTTTTTAAAACATTTTTTTATAAAAAAATCACTTATTTAATTTTGTAAACCAATTTCAATATTTTTTGTGTCATGATCATTTTTATATTTTTCATAATTACATTTAAAAATAAAACATGTTCATTAAATTAAGCTATTGAACATAATTAATCATAATATATTATATATTTTTTTAATATTTTAATAATTTTTTTTACTTATTTGATGTTTAAAAATTTTAGATATTAAATATTTAAAATTTATATTTACATAAATATATATATATATATGCATTTAATGGATGTATATTTACATGTGTATATAATATATATTTTATTAAAAAACTCGAAAATAAGTTATATATAGATATATGAAAAAATATTTGAAAAATATCGATAAATTCGAAACGATACGTCGAAACACAACGATACTGATACGTATCAATATTAAAATAAAAATGATACGTCCATTAGTACGGTAGTGACCACCTTGTTGAAAAGTCCACTTCTGCACTGCTTTAATATTTTTCCCAGAAAGTCTTTTTGGGCCAAGAATCTTTTTCCAGATTTAATAAATGCGTTTCAAAGAAAAATCTATTTTCGTTAAACAAAGTTAAGGGAATGTTATAGGCATGCGCATTTGGAACTGGCAAAATTGATCTCAAGAAAAAAATTCATTCGAATAAATCCGAGATCGACTTTGATTTGATTCGGATTGATTTAAAAAGTTAAAATTTCAAATTTGAATTTGAAAATTTTGAATTTAAAAAAAATTGAATCCGAAAAAATCCAAGATCAATCTGATTCAAAATCCATAAAAACTGAATTTATAATTGAAAAAATCAAAATTATAATTATACGATTTTATTTAAAATTTAAATAAATAAAATGATAATTTTTTTCTTAAATAAAAATTTTAAATTTATGAAAACTTAATTATAATTATTATTCAATAATGTATTATCAACAAAAATAATTAATATTGAATCTTTAATTGGATTATGAAAATAAAAGTAATTTGAAACACATTAAATATGAATATCAAATATTTTTTAATAATATTTTTATTATATTTACAACTATTAACCATGAAAAATAACAAGTAATATTATTAATTTAATATTTTTTGTCAGTATAAAATAAAATAATCATTTACAATATATTATTGTACTTATTACACATTTAAATTTTAGTTTTAATACAAAAGTAATTCAAATATAATATTAAAATAATTATACTTTAACATATAGTTGAACTTGATGTGTTGTGTAAAATATTAATAATATTATTAATGTTTTGAATCAAACAGTTTCTTTTACTTTCTTTTTTCGAATGCTGCCTTTATGTTAATATTTTTATTTTTATTTCAATTTTAATATATGTAGAAGAAAACTTAATTTACTTTAATGATTTACTAATGTTTATTACAAAAATAAAATTAGTTATTAATAGTAAATCAAAGTATAATTTAGAGGTATACTATACTAGTAATAATTTTAATGCAATTAGTTTTTATAATTTATTGATATTAAGATTAATTATATTTAAATGATATACTTGTTAACTTAAAATTTTTAAATAAAATTTAAGTATCTTATATTTAAATAAAATAAGATAAATATTTATTATTAATGTTATATTAATTAATTTTAAATATCATTTTTTTTATTGTTAGAAATTTTAATTAATACTATACAAATTAATTGATTGATTACATGCATTTATAACTAAGTATTAAGTTATTTTTTGCTAAGATATATTTATTTATTGACTAATGTCAAAATAGTTTAATACTATGTCAATTAGCTTTTACACGTCATAGTATCCTATCTAATAAGGTTAAGCTAATTAATTGACCGATTATTAATATTAAATATTTTTTGTGAATGATAATTGATACTCTTTTTAATAATGTCTACTATTCAATATTATAATTGGATATTTGCTAATTGATGTATATGATTATATCTAAAGTTAATGTCAAAATGATCAAATATTAAAATTAGTTAATAGTGTATAAATTGATTTTTAAGTATCATGGTTTCCTAAATTTTTTAAGTATTAATTATTAAGACTAAACCAATTAATTGGTACTCTTTTAATCTCTACTATTCAACATTTTAATTGTGTTAGTATTTATAATTATGCCCAAACCAAAACACATAAATATAAGAATAAATTCTTAAAAATATAAAATACTGTTAAAAAATTAAAATACAATGACTAAAAAAGTTAATAAAGCAAAAAAAAAAAGAATTGTTGGACTAAGTGACTAATGAGTTATTTGTTAGTATAAGCCTGCGTGCCAATCACATTTATGCTTGCTTAGACACTACTTCTTATTTTATGTATTGCACATTATAATTGAGGTATTTTTTTTATCCATAAGTTATCTTGAATAATGCGATTGCATAAACTTGTGAAAATAAAACCCATGAAACATCAAAGGCCTTGAAAAGAAATTGTAAAGAAGTACAATTATGAGATCTTTATGCATCAAAGCCATGTTTCTAAAATAGTTCCTGGTCAAAGCATTGTCAAGACATGGCATTGACAATGAACAAAGACTAGCATATGTTAAGTCTTCATGCTTATGAAGCATGCAACCGATCTCATAGGTTGAAATATGGAGATATTTGGGGATAACATATGGGTTCTTGTCAAGATAAACAAGTTCACTGAACATGACCTGCTATAAGAGTTTCATTTGGTATCTCACTCAAATGTCTATGGAAATACTCGCATGTGTAAGTAGTGTAAGTAATCCTTTGACTTGTGACACCAGGTCATCTTGTATGTGAATTATCATACTTTGATTTCATCTGAACATATTCTAAGAAGAGATGCTAATGGTAGGGTGATTTTGGATATGAATTGAAGCATACGAAGGTGGATGAGTGGTCCAGAGAGGATTCATCACCCTTAGTGATTTAATGGGATATATATGTCTTGTTCCTAGTGTAGACACCTAATTTTGTCCGGGCCACTAAACAGGTATGTTTTCTTCCTATATTGATGTTTCCGAGTATAAAAAGACTGTTTTCATCCTGCAGGTGGTACTCCGAGACTTAGTTTAAGAGGGCGAGCACAAAAAGACAAACTTGAAAAAAAGTCAACCCCGAAAAAGTCAACCCCAAAAAGTCAACTACTGAAAAAGTCAACCCACTTTCAAAATCAAGATTTTAAGTTCAATTGAAAAATGGCGAAAGAATTTTGATAATACGAGGTCTACATTGAAAGATATGGAGTTCGGAAGTTGGGATTTGGAGATTCACTAGAAAAGAAACCCTAATCTAAGAAATTTGGGGAAAAGTGCTTAAACGATCAAACTGGTCGAAATTGAAGGTTCCAAATGAAAGATAAGCACTGACTACGGGTAATGGAGAAGTCACTTGCAAGAAAAACCGAAAGAAAAGTCAATCCGGGAGAAAACCGAGAATTAGGGTTTCTAGTGGATTTCGGTGAAATCGGGAAGAATCACAGAAATGGCCCGACTTGGTAAGACCAAAGCCCCCAATGGATGAAGAATGGTTAAAAAGGATGGCCCAAGGCTCAGATTGAAGAAAATCTGAAAATCGGATTTGTTTTGAGCAAAACCGGGTTTCGGAGGTTAAAGGGCAAAATTGGAAAAATTTGGGAAAAATAGCAAATGGACTCCGAAAATTATGGAAAATTTGTCAATCTCATTCTTAAATCATTTGAAGGAGATTGGCGAAAGAAAATCTTGATTCCGAGTTCGTTTGCAAAATGGCCAAATCCCGGGTTTCTTATGCAGTAATTCAAAAAGGAAAATCCCGGAAAAATAGCAAATGGACTCCAAAAATTCTGAAATTTTGAAAATCTCATTTTTAAATTATTTGGAAGAGATTGGCGAAAGAAAATCTTGATTCCGAGTTCGTTTGCAAAATGGCCAAATCCCGGGCCTCCTATGTAGTAATTCAAGCCGATAAATCCCGAAAAATACCAAATGAGCTCCAAAAATCATGAAAACTTCCAGATCACACTTTTTAATTATTTTGAAGAGATTGGTGAAGAAAAATCTTGATTTGGAGCTCGTTTAAAAAATGGTAAAAAGTAGGGGCATAAAAGGATATTTTGGGAAGAAAAAATCCAAATAAATAGCAAACGGACTCGGAAAATTTTGAAAACTTCCAGAACTCAATATTTTATTATTTTGGAAGTATTAAAAAAATAAAAATTGAATTTGGAGTCCGTTTGATATTTATTTGCATCCGGGGGGGGCAAAATGGTCATTTCACCCAAGCAACCGAAAAGGGCTTCTTTGGGCCTTTCAAAAATCAGAGCTGGGCTGGAAAAGAGAAGTGCTGGCCTGCCCAAGCCCAAAGGAAGGAGGAAGCTTAGGATTTTTTCAATCAAGTGATTAAAAATCAAGAGTTAAGTTAGAGATTTTCATTTTTGAGCCTAAGTCCCAATCCCACATCCCTTTGTAATGTCAAGCCAAGGAGGTGCTCACCTTATAAATAAGGAGTCTTGGCCTTTGGTTGAGACCACCCACTACCCCTTGTGAGATAGTCTATACACTTGTATTAGGATTATCCGGGTGGTGAGTCATAGTGTTTTACTCTGAGGGTTCGTAGCTTAATCCGTTCAAAAGCTACTCTGAGGGTTCGTAGCTTAATCCGTTCAAAAGCTACTCTGAGGGTTTGTAGCTTAATCCGTTCAAAAGCTACTCTGAGGGTTTGTAGCTTAATCCGTTCAAAAGCTACTCTGAGGGTTTGTAGCTTAATCCGTTCAAAAGCTACTCTGAGGGTTCGTAGCTTAATCCGTTCAAAAGCTACTCTGAAGGTTCGTAGCTTAATCCGTTCAAAAGCTACTCTGAGGGTTTATAGCTTAATCCGTTCAAAAGCTACTTGGTGAGTTTTCATTTTAAAATAATGTTTCTTGTTCTTCCTTCATTTCCTTTCTTAAGTATATTTTTTTTTTACATTTTGTTTTTATAATAAACTCACCATGGCCAAATGGCCTACATTATTTATTTTAAGTTGTTGTTTTTGATTCATTTTACCATATTGTTTATGCTATTTTCTTTATTTTTGATGTTTTAAATATTATGTTATTTCATGTTCTTAAGTTATATTTAATTTGGTTGCTTTATTTGTTGCCATTTATGTCTTAGATATCATGTTTTTGCATTTTTAATTTTCTGTTTTCATGTTGTTTAAATTTGAGCATGTTTTAGAGTTAGCATATTAAGTGTTTGTGAAAATGCTTATGTGATTCTTTGCATGATTCTTGTTTTATATCTTAGTGAGCATGTTTTAGATTTGGTATATTAGGTGTTTGTGAAAATGCTTGTGTGATTTTTGTGTTATGACTTAGTTTTTCATGCTAGCATACCAAGTGTTTGTGAAAATGCCATGCTTGTTGGAGCTTGGGGCCATTTGGCTACTCCATGGGTTTTGCATTGTGTGTTGTATTTTTGTCATGCTAGTTGTTAGGTTTTTGCATTTGCATGATATTTGGTTGGATTTTTGAATTAAGCATGCCTTGTGTTTGTGAAAATGCCATGCATGTCTTAGGTCTAGGTTGCATTTATTGCCATGCAAGTTCATGTTAGGTCTAGGCCATATTATTTATGTCATGCATTTTCCTTACATTTAGGTTTAGATCCATGCATTTCATGCATTATGTTTGCTGCATTGTTTCATGCATTTCATGACCATGCCACTTGAATAATGACTTGAGCCAATTAATGGTTCAAGGTCATGCTCTCTTGAGCACATTTGTGGAAAATTAAGTTTGTCAAGTTGATTATTCTACCTTTGTGATTTTTTTACTTAGCCAATTTTTATCTAACTTTCAAAAAGTCTTAGCTATTGTTTGGAAATCATTTTATGAGTTTCAAATATTTTTACTTTGATTTTTAAATGATTTTATCAAAGACAAAAAAATGTGCTGGCAAAGCAGTTTTTTTTTCTCCTCCAAAAACTCGTACATCTCTGATTTTTCTGAGAATTCATCTTTGATCAGAAAATTAAGCTGATTTTTTATCGTGTAGTTTTCCATGTCCTGAGTCTCCAGTAATTTTTTCAGAATTTTTGGAATTTTTAAAAATAGGGTAAAAAATCGTGGATTAAAACTGGACAGTGGAGTCAGAATTGAATTTAAAGAAAAACAAAGCAGTTTTTTTCTCCTCCAAAAACTCGTACATCTCTGATTTTTCTGGGAATTCATCTTTGATCAGAAAATTAAGCCGATTTTTTATCGTGTAGTTTTACATGTCCTGAGTCTCCAGTAATTTTTTCAGAATTTTTGGAATTTTTAAAAAATAGGGTAAAAAATCATGGATTAAAACTGGACAGTGGAGTCAGAATTGAATTTAAAGAAAAACAAAGCAGTTTTTTCTCCTCCAAAAACTCGTACATCTCTGATTTTTCTGGGAATTCATCTTTGATCAGAAAATTAAGCTGATTTTTTATCGTGTAGTTTTACATGTCCTGAGTCTCCAGTAAATGTTTTAGAATTTTTGGAATTTTTTAAAATAGGGTAAAAAATCGTGGATTAAAACTGGACAGTGGAGTCAGAATTGAATCTAAAGAAAAAACCAATTTTCTGTTTTGGTTAATTTACTTAGAGTGGGCTGATTAGGAGGGTTAGCTACTGACTTAGGGTAGTTTCTAAGCCTTTTTAAACTCTAAAAATGGTTTTTCAAGTCCCGGGTTAAGGGTAGTCAAGTCCGGATTTTTAAACTTAGGAAATTAGAGCCATTTTAAAGAAATTAGCCCAGTTTTTATTTTTAATTCAAGCTTTTCAAAATTGTTTTCAAACAATCACAAAGTATTTTGGTTTTAGAATATTTAATTTGACATATTTTCCTAAGGTAGCCGGATATCTTTTCAGATATACGGATTTCCTTAATTAAAGGAAAAAATACATTTCATGCATTGCATTTTTATATTCATGCATTTTATATAATATGTGATTCTTGCTATAATAATTTCTATGATATTGTTGTTATTTTGATTTATATTTTTTGATGTTACATGGTTTATTATATGGTTTCGAATATTTCATGATATCCTATGCTTTTATTTAGTTATCTTTATTTAGCATATACATATTCATTTATTTTAAATGTTTCCAAAAAAGGATAATGGTTTTCAATAAAAAAAATATAAAGATATTCCCGAGTTAAAATAATTCATGAGTTCTCTACCGGGTTTGCTGGAGGGAATATCATCAATTATCATTAATAAAGGAATATCTTTCTTTCAAAAAAGAGAATGATTCGGAAAGTTTTCCAAAACTAACAAAAATTTTTATATTTTGCCAGTTTGTTGGGGAATATAGGAAAATTTTGAATTTATAAATTCCGGATCATTTTCAATAAAAAAATGGAATTATTTTTCTTTAAATTGGGAATTAATTTGAAATATTGAATTTAAAACCAACTTTTACCGAGACTTGAGATAACACACGATTAATAAGGTACCGATTTATACGGGCGTTGTGGGGGTGCTAATCCTTCCCCACACGTAACCGACTCCCGAACCCGCTTTTTGATTTCTCTGGTTTAAAACGCAGACTTGAAATTGGTTTTTAAAATGTTTTAATTAATTTTTAAAATATTTTATAAAACCGGTTTTAATAGGTGGCCGATCACACCTAGCTAAAAAAGATTGGTGGCGACTCCATGTCTTTTTTAAGGTCATTTTCAAAACCTTCATTTTTCTAGAGGAATTAAGTCGACTTTTCCTCGGTTTTTTTAATGTCACGCTTAACGAATAATAAAGTCTTGCGATGAGACTTCGTCGTTATTTTTTTAGGTTGCGACAGCTTGGCGACTCCACTGGGGACTATTAGAGAGTCAGGCCTAGAAATAGTCGTGTGTTATCAAAGTCTCAGTTTTGGTTGGTTTAATTGGTATTTAATTTTAATTCCCACATTTTTCTAATAAAGAGAATTTTGAAAATAATAAAATGTTTTTAAAAATGTTCATTCTCATGTGCATGCATTTTATTATTGTTCTCTAGTTATTTAGGTTGTATATTATAATTGCTTGTTGGTTAATGCGTTACACTATTCTTGAATGTTTTAATTGCTAGGGCATTTAGAATAAGGTTTGTAGAATAGGTAGTGAAAGGTTTGTTATTCCTCCACACACACTACACGTGCATTTGCATAACATGAATCCTCTACCCGGGTTCTATCCTTTTAAGTGGGAGTAAAGTAACTAAGCCTTCGTGATTGATCCTCCGTATGGGCTAGTGAAACACTTTCAGAGTATAAAGTACCTAATGCCTTCGTGATGATCCTCCGCATGGGCATAGGAAAATATACTCTAACGAATTGAACCCGCTTTTATCGGGGTGCCTTACTAGCCTTCACCGGCGACAGTGAGGAACAATTCGGGGCCTTAGAACCGATTCACCCTCATATAGTGAACCTAGGCGAAGCCATGCCAAATTTTCGTTAGATATACCGAAAATAGGAACACATGGAGGGACATTTCTAAACTTTTTGTTACCTATTTTACACTCCGAATAAGTGTAGTAGATCGGGCAATGATGTACGTACATCGCCCGTAATAAATGTGATACTCCGTCTCGAAGGCATCGTGATGCCTAAATAAGCAGATATTGTTGGGGCAGATGTTCATTAGCTGTTTTTTAAATAAAAAAAAAATCATTTTTCAAGCATTTTTTGCATGTTGCACATTTCATGCATGTGTGAATAGAGCATGTACATTTTGGTTGTATTATTGATCTCGTTTTTGCAAAAAATGGATGGTGATAATAGTTTCATTTCTTGATTTCATAAAACCAGTAGTATTGCATGAACATTTTGAATTGGCTATGTTGATGATTAAGTTCCTCCGATTCTTATTTCCTCCGTGATATCTTCCTCTTTGCATTTTGCATCCGATCAATTATTTGTCAGGTTGCATTCATACATTCATAATCAGCATGATTTTTCTGTATATATCCATACATTAATCTGCTTATTCTTTACATGCATCAGGTTGACTTTGGGTTGCATTCATAACAAACATAGTCAGCATGATTTCTTTGTATATATCCATGCATTAATTTGCTTATTACATACATCATGATTAGCATTAGGTCACATTCATGACACACATGGTTAGCATGATTTTCTTTGTATATACTCTGTATCAATCATTCATTGTTTGCATGTATCATAATTGACACTGTGTTGCATTCATAGGATATATGATTATTCATTGGGAAATATGCTAAAATGCACATGATCAGTCATTGCATATATCCATGTGTTGATTTGTTTATTCTTTGTTTGCAACATGTTGGCATTGTGATTGCATTTATCACATATATGGTCAGCATGTTTCCATTGTACATATCCATACATCATATTGTTTAGGCTTCACATGCATCAAATTGCATTCATGGCTCATTCATCATGACATACATTTGGGGGAAATAAAATAGAAGTTGGCTTGGCTTTAGGAGTCTTTGAAAGAATTTCCATTTCAAATCAGAAGAAGTACTGAGTACACTTTTAATACAGGCTGGTGCTATGGAGGATGAACAAGTTGCCCGAATGGAAAAAATGGAAAGGGAACAGAGAGAATTGCGAGAACAGCTAGCAAAATCTCAAGCAGAATCTAAGGATCAGATGACTAAACTGATGGAGCTAATGTCTGCTGTAATCAAGGGAAAAGGATACACCGAAAACTTTGTCGCCGGAGAAGGGTTAGAGGTACAAAAGGGCCAAGATGAGGTCGCAATAAGTGATGCCCAGAACACTGTTAACCCCGTCAATGTCCTAAACTCAGATGATCCGGCTGAACAGGCAAAGTTGAAAAGGGTTGCAGTAAATGAGGTTGAGTTGGCAGATTCTCAAGGGAAATATCAGTTGTTAGATGAAAGGCTCCGGGCAATAGAAAGAACAGATGTATTCGGGAGTGTGGAGGCGAAAGAACGATGCTTGGTCCTCGATTTAGTCATTCCTCCTAAGTTCAAGATCCCTGACTTTGTGAAATATGACGGGACGACCGATCCATCAGCCCACATCACTATGTTCTGCCGAAAGATGACAAGTGAGATATATAATGATAAGCTTTTAATTCACTGCTTTCAGGATAGCCTCAGCGGGTCCGCAATTAGGTGGTATAGTCAGTTGAGCAAGGATCAGATTCGCTCTTGGAATGACCTGGCTAGGGTTTTTCTAAACCAGTACAAGCATATGACCGACATGGCGTCTGATCGTCTCACCTTGCAAAATATGGAGAAAAAAGCTACTGAGAGCTTCAAAGAATATGCACAACGGTGGATGAGCCTGGCTGCCCAAGTACAACCGCCCTTGACACAAAAGGAAATCACTATCCTTTTCGTGAATACACTGCAGGCCCCGTACTATGACAGACTCGTCGGCAATGCTTCGAAGAATTTTGCGGACATGGTAATTTCAGGGGAGATGATTGAGAATGCTATCAAGAGTGGGAAACTTGAAAGAGAAGGAACATCCAATACCGAGAGAAATAAGGCACCAAGAAAGAAAGAGGAAGATGTCCAAACTATGGGAGATTTCATCCCATATTCCCAATTTCCCTCATACCAATCATGTTACCCTACTGAGATATCTCCAAGCCTTTATCCTTACCTACCTACCCAAACACCTAATCCTATACCAGCCCTTGCAACAAGGCCTACTTCTAGAAAACGACCGCGAGAAAATCAAGAAAGAATTCCAATCCCCATCCCTGACTTACTGCCATTACTAATAAAGAATCAGTACCTTACCCCGGTACCTTTGAAAATAGCTCCGAATCCATCAGCAAGGAGTTATGACCCTGACAGCAAGTGTGATTATCACCTAGGGGTAGTTGGGCATTCAACTGAAAAATGCAGACAACTGAAGGAAAGGATTGAAAGTCTTATCCGTGATGGTATTTTGACACCGGAGCTTATCAATCAATGGAAGGCCGCTTAGCCCTAAATCAGTTTCTTTCAGGGTTTTAAGGGGAGAATTACTACCTTTGAAGGATGTCAATAGGAGCATTTTTGACGCATGTAGTTTTATACACTGTGATGATGAAAGCACTTGTCTCATGTTAACATCTACATGAATTAAATGAATTTTAAATGCTTTGTGTTTGTTGTGTTTTAAATAAACGTGAATTTACAAAAACAAGCATTAAGGAAGTTTTAATAATGGATAGTCTCAAGAAGATTGATGATCAGTGTTAGAAATGACCCAACACCATCCCCCTCCTTTTTGGGCTTCTCTATACCTAAACCTTGAATCAATAACACTTGAAAGACCTAATGCTTCAAGGAAAAATGAATGAAAAAAAAGAAGCATTGTCATTGCAAAATAAGCAAGGATGTAAATCCTAGTCTAGGCTATGAACAAAGGAACGAACTTTTTGAGATTTTTCGAATTCCTTGAAAATCAAACAAATGAGACATTCTTTCAAGAGTCTAGATTTTGATAATTTTGTGTGTCAAGATTGTGCTAAAACCATTCATGACCTTTCCCAATAACCACAAAACACTAATTGCCCAAACATCACTTCATGATTGACATCCTGGGGCACAATGATTAAACTAGATTATCCCTTGTCCCAGAGAAAACCCGTTTTTGGGTCATATTTTCCTTATCTCTTCAAAAAAAACTCAGATTGGAAACTCAGCCTTTTCAAAATAGACCTAGACTTGCTATGTTCCTCGTTGATACAGATTCTCATGGTTAATCAAATTGGGGCATCATATATGGAAATGATGGATACATGGTAAAGAAGGATGGGCTAATGCATGAATCATTGGGGGGATGCGACGAAAAAAAAAGAAAAAAAAAAAGAAAAATCGTGATATCATGCATGTGAGAATTCGGATGATTCCAAAGTGCAAAATGAAATTCTGAATATCTATTTCCCCTGGGGATTGCTTTTCAATGTGAATATTTGTGCTTGACATGAGAAATGGCTATCTTTCATATCCCCTTCACACAAAAAGAAATTATCCATAGTCACCCCTTTTGAGCCAAAAGAATTCTTTCTTCTTTGAACCCTGATCAAGGATTACCCTCTACATTGGGGGGCAAATGCGAGGAAAGATCTTTTCAAAGATCATTGAGAAATGAGTGATAGCTCAAGCACAGACAAAAGCAAATGGAGCCCCGAATAAATACGGGCTCACTCTGTCAAAGAAAAAGAAGAGAAAAAGATGGTGAAATGAAAGCCAAGAAAAACACAATAAAAAAGAAAACAAAATGTGTGAAAGAAATGGCAAATGGAAAGCCAAAAGCAAGGAAGAAAAAGAGCAAAGTCAAAAGGAAAGAAATGTCCGAGAAGGGACAAATGCTTCAAAGAGAATCCTCCTCAAGAAATGATCCTTGATCTGATTACCCTCAAACACATATTTTGGGCCTATTTATCCTTTCTTTCTGAACCCTGAGCTATGGCCTACATTATATGCTTTAAAAGTCCATTTTGATCAAGCATGAATATTTAATTTGAAAGGTTTTTCCTCAGATTTTATCCCATTTCATCGAATTATCATTTCACTAAGGAAGAATTTAGAATTCTCAAGTGCATGGTAAAACAAAAAAAAAATGTGGAAAGAATGGGACTCTAGGGCGAAAACCCAAAAATGGGCGGTCTAGAGTAAATTTGGAAATTTTCGATGCCATCTATGATAGTGCCGATACCCCAAAAGAAAAGATCTTATTAAAGGAGTGGTCATCGAGGAACATCTAGGAATTCCTGAACCCCCCAAATTGTCAGTTCTCATTCAGAGGATTGTCTTCAAAAACTGAAACTTTTTTCCTCCAAAATCAACTTTCCAGTTTAAACATCCCGACCAATCTTGACGCTTGTCAAAATGCCTTGATATGGAAACTAAAAGAATGTTGAATTTGTTTGGTTCTCAATGAGTTCATGATTTATAAAAACTGTTCCATTTGTGAGCCTAGAAGGGATATACATTTTTGTCATGAAGTTTTCCTGGAAAAGCTAGAATCTTGTTATACCAAGCCTTGCCAATCCCAGTTGAAAAAAAAACCAGATTGATACTTAGACAACGATCATCAGTCTTCAAAAGATTTGTACATCACACATTGTGGGGTTAATATTTTTTGTTCAAAAGTTTTCAAAATGCGAAAACAAATAAAAATATTTTTGAAATACCCATTTTTGATGTTGACATGAGACAAGGGTTTTTCTAACCCAAAGGTATAGAACTGCCAGGATAGGTCCTGACTTCCAGATATGAGAAGAAGAAATAGAACCCGGTTCAGATCTCTGTTGATGAAAGTTTGAAAATTGTTGGGGCAAAGAGAATAGCCAAAATGAATTGAAGATATACTCTGATTTGAAGAGGAAAAATGAATTTGAAAGGCTAAGCCAAAGTCTAGAAAAACAGCCGGGGGCACTTGCATCACTCATGAGCACTCATCTCTTTATCGAGCTTTTGCATCTACACAGTGTCGGCAAGCATTTGCATCATTCATGGGTATTTGCATTGGCATTATTCCATAAGCATCTGTATTTTACCTTTACATTTACATTCTTCATGGAATTCGTATTTGTGTCATCTCAAACAATTGCATCATTTCTAGAATCATTGCATTTTCGTTAATGTGTGGTAATTGTAGTTACACCATTCATAAACCAGTTACATGAACACAATTAGTAGGGGCATCTGCATCATGGAACATGGGCATCAATCCAAGTCATTTACATTTGCATTAAAGACATTTGCACCAGTTTAAGTCATTTCGTATCTTATTCAACATATACATTTGCATCAAAAAGCATTCGCATCTTCTCAAAATCTTTAGGTTAATTTTCAACAATTCTTCAGCACCATTTTTAAGACCTCCGGGCATAATTCATAGGTAAGACCTCCGGGCAACATCTTTAAGACCTCCGGGCATAACTTTTTTCAGGGGTAAGGCCTCCGGGCACTATTCTTAAGACCTCCGGGCATCATTTTTAAAGTCGCATACAGCGCATTTTTTCCAAATTATGGGTAAGGCCTCCGGGCACCATTCTTAAGACCTCCGGGCATCATTTTTAAAGTCGCATACAGCGCATTTCTTCCAAATTATGGGTAAGGCCTCCGGGCACCATTCTTAAGACCTCCGGGCATCATTTTTAAAGTCGCATACAGCGCATTTCTTCCAAATTATGGGTAAGGCCTCCGGGCACCATTCTTAAGACCTCCGGGCATCATTTTTAAAGTCGCATACAGCGTATTTTTTTTAAATCACGGGTAAGGCCTCCGGGCACCATTCTTAAGACGTCCGGGCATCATTTTTAAAGTCGCATACACCGCATTTCTTCCAAATTATGGGTAAGGCCTCCGGGCACCATTCTTAAGACCTCCGGGCATCATTTTTAAAGTCGCATACAGCGCATTTCTTCCAAATCACGGGTAAGGCCTCCGGGCACCATTCTTAAGACCTCCGGGCATCATTTTTAAAGTCGCATACAGCGAATTTCTTCCAAATTATGGGTAAGGCCTCCGGGCACCATTCTTAAGACCTCCGGGCATCATTTTTAAAATCGCATACAGCGCATTTCTTCCAAATTATGGGTAAGGCCTCCGGGCACCATTCTTAAGACCTCCGGGCATCATGTTTAAAGTCGTATACAGCACATTTTTTCCAAATCATGGGTAAGGCCTCCGGGCACCATTCTTAAGACCTCCGGGCATCATTTTTAAAGTCGCATACAGCGCATTTCTTCCAAATTATGGGTAAGACCTCCGGGCACCATTCTTAAGACCTTTGGGCATCATTGTTGAAGTCGCATACAGCGCATTTTTTTCAAATCACAGGTAAGACCTCCGGGCAACATCTTTAAGACCTCCGGGCATAACTTTTTTTTTCAGGGGTAAGGCCTATGGGCACCATTTTTAAGACCTCCGGGCATAATTTTTCAAATCACAGGTAAGACCTCCGGGCAACATCTTTAAGACCTCCGGGCATAACTTTTTTTTCAGGGGTAAGGCCTATGGGCACCATTTTTAAGACCTCCGGGCATAATTTTTCAAATCACAGGTAAGACCTCCGGGCAACATCTTTAAGACCTCCAGGCATAACTTTTTTCAGGGGTAAGACCGCCCGGCACCAATTGGTAAGACCTCCGGGCACCAGTTTTTTAAAACCTCCGGGCACCAATTTTAAAGACCTTCGGGCATAAATTTTTCTTTTAAAAATCGAATTCGTTTTCTTAAGACGAATCGAGCCTTGTTTAGGCAGGGAATTCAATTTAAGGACAAAATCTTCAATTTATTGTTTTAAAAAAATAAAAAATAAAAAAATAAATTGAAAATTGAAAATTTGAAAAAGAGAAAAAAAATAGAAAAAATAAAAAAAAAGTAGAAAATGAAAAATGAAAAATGAAAAAAATAAAAAAAAATAGAAAATGAAAAAAAAATGAAAAATGAAAATGAAAAAGAAACCCCTTTCCCTTTCCTTCACATGTGATTTCACTGACCGTACAAAATTAATGTTGGTTTATCTTTGCCTGATTCCTGATTCTCAGCAATAGCCAAAGAGGGGCAGCTGTAGACACCTAATTTTGTCCGGGCCACTAAACAGGTATGTTTTCTTCCTATATTGATGTTTCCGAGTATAAAAAGACTGTTTTCATCCTGCAGGTGGTACTCCGAGACTTAGTTTAAGAGGGCGAGCACAAAAAGACAAACTTGAAAAAAAGTCAACCCCGAAAAAGTCAACCCCAAAAAGTCAACTACTGAAAAAGTCAACCCACTTTCAAAATCAAGATTTTAAGTTCAATTGAAAAATGGCGAAAGAATTTTGATAATACGAGGTCTACATTGAAAGATATGGAGTTCGGAAGTTGGGATTTGGAGATTCACTAGAAAAGAAACCCTAATCTAAGAAATTTGGGGAAAAGTGCTTAAACGATCAAACTGGTCGAAATTGAAGGTTCCAAATGAAAGATAAGCACTGACTACGGGTAATGGAGAAGTCACTTGCAAGAAAAACCGAAAGAAAAGTCAATCCGGGAGAAAACCGAGAATTAGGGTTTCTAGTGGATTTCGGTGAAATCGGGAAGAATCACAGAAATGGCCCGACTTGGTAAGACCAAAGCCCCCAATGGATGAAGAATGGTTAAAAAGGATGGCCCAAGGCTCAGATTGAAGAAAATCTGAAAATCGGATTTGTTTTGAGCAAAACCGGGTTTCGGAGGTTAAAGGGCAAAATTGGAAAAATTTGGGAAAAATAGCAAATGGACTCCGAAAATTATGGAAAATTTGTCAATCTCATTCTTAAATCATTTGAAGGAGATTGGCGAAAGAAAATCTTGATTCCGAGTTCGTTTGCAAAATGGCCAAATCCCGGGTTTCTTATGCAGTAATTCAAAAAGGAAAATCCCGGAAAAATAGCAAATGGACTCCAAAAATTCTGAAATTTTGAAAATCTCATTTTTAAATTATTTGGAAGAGATTGGCGAAAGAAAATCTTGATTCCGAGTTCGTTTGCAAAATGGCCAAATCCCGGGCCTCCTATGTAGTAATTCAAGCCGATAAATCCCGAAAAAATACCAAATGAGCTCCAAAAATCATGAAAACTTCCAGATCACACTTTTTAATTATTTTGAAGAGATTGGTGAAGAAAAATCTTGATTTGGAGCTCGTTTAAAAAATGGTAAAAAGTAGGGGCATAAAAGGATATTTTGGGAAGAAAAAATCCAAATAAATAGCAAACGGACTCGGAAAATTTTGAAAACTTCCAGAACTCAATATTTTATTATTTTGGAAGTATTAAAAAAAGAAAAATTGAATTTGGAGTCCGTTTGATATTTATTTGCATCCGGGGGGGCAAAATGGTCATTTCACCCAAGCAACCGAAAAGGGCTTCTTTGGGCCTTTCAAAAATCAGAGCTGGGCTGGAAAAGAGAAGTGCTGGCCTGCCCAAGCCCAAAGGAAGGAGGAAGCTTAGGATTGTTTCAATCAAGTGATTAAAAATCAAGAGTTAAGTTAGAGATTTTCATTTTTGAGCCTAAGTCCCAATCCCACATCCCTTTGTAATGTCAAGCCAAGGAGGTGCTCACCTTATAAATAAGGAGTCTTGGCCTTTGGTTGAGACCACCCACTACCCCTTGTGAGATAGTCTATACACTTGTATTAGGATTATCCGGGTGGTGAGTCATAGTGTTTTACTCTGAGGGTTCGTAGCTTAATCCGTTCAAAAGCTACTCTGAGGGTTCGTAGCTTAATCCGTTCAAAAGCTACTCTGAGGGTTTGTAGCTTAATCCGTTCAAAAGCTACTCTGAGGGTTTGTAGCTTAATCCGTTCAAAAGCTACTCTGAGGGTTTGTAGCTTAATCCGTTCAAAAGCTACTCTGAGGGTTCGTAGCTTAATCCGTTCAAAAGCTACTCTGAAGGTTCGTAGCTTAATCCGTTCAAAAGCTACTCTGAGGGTTTATAGCTTAATCCGTTCAAAAGCTACTTGGTGAGTTTTCATTTTAAAATAATGTTTCTTGTTCTTCCTTCATTTCCTTTCTTAAGTATATTTTTTTTTTACATTTTGTTTTTATAATAAACTCACCATGGCCAAATGGCCTACATTATTTATTTTAAGTTGTTGTTTTTGATTCATTTTACCATATTGTTTATGCTATTTTCTTTATTTTTGATGTTTTAAATATTATGTTATTTCATGTTCTTAAGTTATATTTAATTTGGTTGCTTTATTTGTTGCCATTTATGTCTTAGATATCATGTTTTTGCATTTTTAATTTTCTGTTTTCATGTTGTTTAAATTTGAGCATGTTTTAGAGTTAGCATATTAAGTGTTTGTGAAAATGCTTATGTGATTCTTTGCATGATTCTTGTTTTATATCTTAGTGAGCATGTTTTAGATTTGGTATATTAGGTGTTTGTGAAAATGCTTGTGTGATTTTTGTGTTATGACTTAGTTTTTCATGCTAGCATACCAAGTGTTTGTGAAAATGCCATGCTTGTTGGAGCTTGGGGCCATTTGGCTACTCCATGGGTTTTGCATTGTGTGTTGTATTTTTGTCATGCTAGTTGTTAGGTTTTTGCATTTGCATGATATTTGGTTGGATTTTTGAATTAAGCATGCCTTGTGTTTGTGAAAATGCCATGCATGTCTTAGGTCTAGGTTGCATTTATTGCCATGCAAGTTCATGTTAGGTCTAGGCCATATTATTTATGTCATGCATTTTCCTTACATTTAGGTTTAGATCCATGCATTTCATGCATTATGTTTGCTGCATTGTTTCATGCATTTCATGACCATGCCACTTGAATAATGACTTGAGCCAATTAATGGTTCAAGGTCATGCTCTCTTGAGCACATTTGTGGAAAATTAAGTTTGTCAAGTTGATTATTCTACCTTTGTGATTTTTTTACTTAGCCAATTTTTATCTAACTTTCAAAAAGTCTTAGCTATTGTTTGGAAATCATTTTATGAGTTTCAAATATTTTTACTTTGATTTTTAAATGATTTTATCAAAGACAAAAAAATGTGCTGGCAAAGCAGTTTTTTTTTCTCCTCCAAAAACTCGTACATCTCTGATTTTTCTGAGAATTCATCTTTGATCAGAAAATTAAGCTGATTTTTTATCGTGTAGTTTTCCATGTCCTGAGTCTCCAGTAATTTTTTCAGAATTTTTGGAAATTTTAAAAATAGGGTAAAAAATCGTGGATTAAAACTGGACAGTGGAGTCAGAATTGAATTTAAAGAAAAACAAAGCAGTTTTTTTCTCCTCCAAAAACTCGTACATCTCTGATTTTTCTGGGAATTCATCTTTGATCAGAAAATTAAGCCGATTTTTTATCGTGTAGTTTTACATGTCCTGAGTCTCCAGTAATTTTTTCAGAATTTTTGGAATTTTTAAAAAATAGGGTAAAAAATCATGGATTAAAACTGGACAGTGGAGTCAGAATTGAATTTAAAGAAAAACAAAGCAGTTTTTTCTCCTCCAAAAACTCGTACATCTCTGATTTTTCTGGGAATTCATCTTTGATCAGAAAATTAAGCTGATTTTTTATCGTGTAGTTTTACATGTCCTGAGTCTCCAGTAAATGTTTTAGAATTTTTGGAATTTTTTAAAATAGGGTAAAAAATCGTGGATTAAAACTGGACAGTGGAGTCAGAATTGAATCTAAAGAAAAAACCAATTTTCTGTTTTGGTTAATTTACTTAGAGTGGGCTGATTAGGAGGGTTAGCTACTGACTTAGGGTAGTTTCTAAGCCTTTTTAAACTCTAAAAATGGTTTTTCAAGTCCCGGGTTAAGGGTAGTCAAGTCCGGATTTTTAAACTTAGGAAATTAGAGCCATTTTAAAGAAATTAGCCCAGTTTTTATTTTTAATTCAAGCTTTTCAAAATTGTTTTCAAACAATCACAAAGTATTTTGGTTTTAGAATATTTAATTTGACATATTTTCCTAAGGTAGCCGGATATCTTTTCAGATATACGGATTTCCTTAATTAAAGGAAAAAATACATTTCATGCATTGCATTTTTATATTCATGCATTTTATATAATATGTGATTCTTGCTATAATAATTTCTATGATATTGTTGTTATTTTGATTTATATTTTTTGATGTTACATGGTTTATTATATGGTTTCGAATATTTCATGATATCCTATGCTTTTATTTAGTTATCTTTATTTAGCATATACATATTCATTTATTTTAAATGTTTCCAAAAAAGGATAATGGTTTTCAATAAAAAAAAATATAAAGATATTCCCGAGTTAAAATAATTCATGAGTTCTCTACCGGGTTTGCTGGAGGGAATATCATCAATTATCATTAATAAAGGAATATCTTTCTTTCAAAAAAGAGAATGATTCGGAAAGTTTTCCAAAACTAACAAAAATTTTTATATTTTGCCAGTTTGTTGGGGAATATAGGAAAATTTTGAATTTATAAATTCCGGATCATTTTCAATAAAAAAATGGAATTATTTTTCTTTAAATTGGGAATTAATTTGAAATATTGAATTTAAAACCAACTTTTACCGAGACTTGAGATAACACACGATTAATAAGGTACCGATTTATACGGGCGTTGTGGGGGTGCTAATCCTTCCCCACACGTAACCGACTCCCGAACCCGCTTTTTGATTTCTCTGGTTTAAAACGCAGACTTGAAATTGGTTTTTAAAATGTTTTAATTAATTTTTAAAATATTTTATAAAACCGGTTTTAATAGGTGGCCGATCACACCTAGCTAAAAAAGATTGGTGGCGACTCCATGTCTTTTTTAAGGTCATTTTCAAAACCTTCATTTTTCTAGAGGAATTAAGTCGACTTTTCCTCGGTTTTTTTAATGTCACGCTTAACGAATAATAAAGTCTTGCGATGAGACTTCGTCGTTATTTTTTTAGGTTGCGACACCTAGCTTTTGATTAACTCATTGAAGTCCTTGACCAAGGCGATTATAGGAGTTATCAAAGAAGCTATAGGACTAATATGGAGAGATTTAGAAAGCAGACACTACACCATGCTTTCTCTCCTTCGGGATATTTGATCAATGGATCGAATATACACTGACATACTGTACACTGAAAGGTTAGTCAAAACCATGTTGACTTATCTTAACAATTGGGGTGGCTATGATGCATTGCTAGAAGTCGCTTTTGGTCTATAAATATGAATTAGAAATAATTTATATTTATTGCCAACTTGTTAGGAGCCTAATGGATCAACATAATAATGTGATACTAAGGAATTAAACTAGAATAGACCTAATTGATTAAATTTATAATTTGTCAATAAAGACTTAATTAAATAGTTTAATTAAGTGGAAAGACTTAAATGCAAATAACACAAGAGTTGTGCTATAACCCTGACTATAAATATGTACTTGCCGCCCCTCATCATTAGTGGTTATGCAAAGTTTGAACTTAGACCTCTTGTTTCGTTAAGGTGTTGCAATTTGCTAGAGGAAAAAAGAAAATTGTTTTCTTCCTCTTCTCTATTCTTGATAGCTTTTGGCTTAAGTTTTAAAGAGGCTGAGGTTTATGAAACCTTGTCTACTAGCATAGATCATGGAAATGACTTCATTCCATCATTGAGAAGATTTTCTTGATCACCTGTGTGAATCACCATTAGAGGCTGGACGTGTGGACGACTTTTGTTTGCGAAAACCAGGCCCTTGTGTACAAGAACTAAGCGGAGGAATTTATTGTTGGAGTATTTCAACAATCCCAATTTATGTAGAGGTATGAAATTTCAGCCTATGTATGAGTTTTTGAAATCTTGATCAATTGATTTAACAAACAAGTTGATTCCTAGAAGGATTCAGTTTTGATTGTTTATACTTTTGCCGCATTTTGATTAAATCTTGATTCGTAAAGGTAGTTTCTTTAAATCTTGCATGTATGAATCCTACAATTGGTATCAGGCCTCCTTGTTCTGTATTTAAGTTGATATATGTTTTAATTGTTGTCATCTTGACAAAAGAGTTCTGTTTATGAACTTGTTATAATCCTAACCGTTTCTTGATTCTTGTTTAAAAACATTTTTTTTTATCCTTCAAGATCATGGACAACAATCATTCTTGGCTTTAAATCTTGATTTCATGTGTTTAAATATTGATTTAAGTATTGTATTTGGTTCTTCAATTACTGGCCATCAATTGAGAATTGTTTGGGGCAAAATTGGATGAGTTTTGATGGTGTTTGATGACAAGAAAATCTTGACCAATTGATTTGACAACCAAGTTGATTCTTAGGAGGATTCAGTTTTGATTGTTTATACATTCATTACACTTTGATTAAATCTTGATTTTTAAAGATAGTTTCTTTAAATCTTGCATGGCCAAATCCTATATTATTGGGTTAAGAATAAAAACTCATTTATATAAATGTTTAGTGGGTTTTATTTGTAACTGGTTTGTTGTTTCCTTCAGATAAATCTTTTTTCAATGTAGCCTAATAACTTTGGATTTTTATTTTTATTTTTTTAGTGTTATTGTATATTTATTTTAGCTCACTTTATATAATCATTAATTATAGTTATATTCTTTCGTATGCTAGGAAGAACGAAAAATAAGAAAATCTAACTCATTTTAAGGTAGAGCTCTTTGAGTATATTTTAAGCCAGTTCCTTAGTTAAAGTAAGAGAGTAGAAAAAGAGGGTAAAACCCATAAAAAATTTTAAAAACATAAGTATATAACCATAAGAAATATCAAAATATACAATTTGTTTTTTCTTCTACTCATACTATAAGTAGATATATCAGACTTATATATTTAGCTTTTATTTAAACTTAAAAGATATCGGACTAAAAAAGTAATGGATATTATTCAAATAGAAAAAAATCGATACTCAATTTATAAATAAAGTTATTATATTATATAAATATTTATTAATTTTTAATTTAATATTTTGTTAAATTCTTATTTAATTATGTAAAAAATGAAATTAATTACTACATTCGAAATTACAAAAGTGTTTATAACTTATAAAATTTTAAAATTATTCGAACTCGTCTAAACTCGCCTGAACTCGAATTCAATATAATCAGAACTCGAAAAAGCTAATATTCGAGATGATCCAAACCCGAAATAATATAAATTCAAAATTATTCGAATTCGAAAAAGTTAAAATCCGAAAAATATCCAAATTATAAAATATCTAAACCCAAAATAATTTAAATAAAAAATAATTCAAACCTTAAATAATCTGAATAAAAAACAATTTAATTTAAACTCGTCATACCCGCTCGTTTGCCACCTTTATGCGCACCCAACATCACTTGTCAATATTGGAGCCTTGACAAGCCACATGACCTTACTTTTTAAGTTGCCAGTTATGGCAAGCTACTTCACTCTCCTTGATGACTGATAATATAATGGGAAAAAGGGGGGAAAAAATGCTTTATAGCTTTCATAGCCCAAATTTGAGAATAATAATATTCACATTTCATTCTTTAGGCTTTGGTGCAGAGATATTTATGGATTGAATAAGACTGAATTAGGTTTGGTTGGTAAGAAAAATTCTTTGCTCAAAATTCGACCCGATTCGTTAGGTTTTTAAAACTTTTTTTAATATTAAAAGTAATTTTTTTATATATTTATATTTTTAAATATAGTTCAAGATTAAAATGAAATAATTAGTATTTTTAATTAAAAATAAGTTCGAGCCAAGTTGAGTCAAACTCGGCTTGAATCGGGCTAAGCCTATCAGACCGGAAGAATAATCTCACTTTTGGATAAATCTAGTTTGTTGGTGGTTCATGTTTCTACTACACTTGTTTTATATTTTTGTAAAAAATAATAAAAGCCATATTTGGATAAAAATCAATCAATACTTATTTAATATAATTTATTTAGCTCATAAAATGATGATTCTACTTTTTAATTACTTACATAATAAATCAATGCTAAATTTTAATTAGTTATAATTTTACTTTTTACATTTTTCTTTGACTTCAAAGTAATTTTTGAAAAAGTAAAATAAATATAAATAATAAAAGGGATAACTAATAAAAAACTTTAATTTTTTATCTTCATATATTTTATTTAAATATATATTTTGTTTAAAAATTATGTAAAACTACCACTTTTACATTAAAAAGAAAAACTGTTTAATTATCTTCTATTTGCAAAACTTCTTTTCTCTAAAAACATTCAATCCACATTGTGAGTGTACCAAATTCTGTTAGATGTTTATTTATCTTTACATACAATGTAACACTTTAAGATTTATACATACTCGAAATTGTGGTAACTAAATGTAATACTGATTTTAAGATGAAAAATACCAATACTAAATTTTAGTTGGTATTTCTTATAATATCATATCCTCTTTTTAATTCTGTCACAAAATGGGCTTTTTTTTTAATCAAAATATTGATTTATGTATTTATTTATTAAATTACCGATCTTTCCATTTTATTGACCAAATAGTTTGAAAATTGTCATCACTGATGACGGTTTTCAAATTGATTTTTTTTTTAAAAAAAAAAATACAGAAGGAGAAGCCAAATTAAGAAAAAAGATTATGAGGGGAAAAACCGCCCTCCATGAGGGCGGCTTCCCAGCACAAAATTAAAAAAAAAAAGTTTTTATGAGGGGAAACCACCCTCCATAAGGGCGGCTTCCCAACATTTTTTATTTTTAAAAAAAAATTTAAATAACAAAATAAAAAATAAAAATTATATAATTTATAATTTTAAAAAATAAAAATGTAATAAATTTTAAATAACAAAATTTACAAAATAATAATTTACAAAAAAAAAAATTGTATAACGGTTATTTTTTAAATTTAAACATTTAACCAAAGAAAAATAAAAAATTTATATAAATTTTTTAATTATATATAAAAACTAAAAAAATAAAAAATATATAAAAATATAATTATATAACATGTAATGATAAATAAATAAAAACTTGCATAACATGAAATGCGAAACATTTAAATTTATACATTATTATACAAAAATAGATTATTCTCGTTATACATTATTATACAAAAATACATGATTCTCGTTATATTATACATTATTATACAAAAGTATATTTATTCTAATTATTTATGGAGGAGCTCTCTTATCGCGTGGTGTTGAGCAACAGTGCGAAGCTATCCTATTGCGTGGTGGTTACACCTGTTGTTCAACCTCGTCAATGGCATGTATTTGTGGTCGACCTCGTCCTCAACCTCTTGCTGTAACCGCCACTAGTTCTGGTTGTGTGGCATCCGCATGCTAATGGAATATTCTGTAATGACCCACATCAGCTGCATTAGTCGATAAAAACTCACTATTGAAGGGACCCATATCTTCTGTATCTAAAAATGGAAACTCACTGCTGGAGGAGCCAACCTAGTCCACCCATAAAGGGAACTTGACTACTAGATGGACCCACAAATGATGTACCATCATATGCTGATGCAAGGGTTCCAGACTGATACAATGTACTTACATATGCTGAACCTGAACTTTGGGTGAGGAGCTGGTCATCTAACCTAGTCATTGGCGGTGATGGTCGGTAACACTCATCAACATCATCCCTAGGGTGACTGATGAAATAACGATGACTGGATGCTACTCCATGATCTCGTTTAGGTTCAGGATGACTAAATGACATTCTGGTGCAGTGAACTCCTCCGAGAGGTCGGTTGACACGTCCGCCCACGTTGTTGGCTAGGTCTAGGAACTTCCATTTCCTGTGTAGGAGGGACTAGTTTTGAAGTTCGTCCGGAAAATGACATACTTCTAACATCCTTAAACTCCGACGGTGGACAAACAAAAGGCCGACCTTCATCCTTATACCTTCTTATGTAATCATCAAATGGTATGAAATTATTACCAACAATGGTATAACCTAGAGGAATTCGTTGAGAATGTATATCCCATCACTGGATCCATTGTTGATGCTTCGTAGGCCAGAATTCTTCATGACGCCCACGTATGTCAATCTTGTAAAACTTATCAAGGTTCACCGGTGGTTGCAGAATTGGTTGTTGCATCCCAATTTGTCGCATCACCCTGTCGGTGTGGTTCCACTACACATATGCAAAGCTTATCAATGCTATATTTGCTTCCATATATGACAATTATTGTAGGCATCCAATGGGAGGCATGCCATAATTTTGAACAATATGGCATCCACACAAACTGTGAATAATTATTAGTGTTCATATGGATTAAATACACAAATACTTGAATGTAACAATCAAAACATTTACCTTATCATATCCTAGTCGATCTAGTCGTAATCTTATACTTGCAAGGTCGGTCGGAATATCGGTATAATCTTTACACTGACTCCACTTGTTAAAATGCATATAAATCTTAATAGACTTATAAAAAATACAAGTTTGTACAAAATTAATAAAATAGTCAAGATTATTACCTACTTGCAAGGAGGTATACAGGCGAAAAATTCACGCGCGGAGCAAGAAATGGCAGTCGATACCAAGCCCATGACTGCAGAAGCACTAAACAACCACCTATGTCATAGCTCTTTGGAACTGTAGCTCGGCACAGTTCTCTATACAAAAATCCCAAACATGCAAAACCCCAACTATAATTTGCTACATGCTCTAAATCATGAAGTAATGGAAGATACATCAAATGTACCCGATTGCTCGATTTGTCGGTATTAGCATTCCTCTAATCAAACATAAAATATATGCTCTAGCAGCATATTTACCTCTTCTTCACTTGCATGTTCAGGGAGATTTTGAAAGGACTGCAACCAAGTTAGTTTCACCGTTGAGCCCTTGACATACTCTTCTTGAGTTACAGCGCCCAATAAATTTTGACACTCTTCATTCCAATCTACAAAGCTTGCGCGTGTAATTGCAATGCCATCCACTGGAAATCCAATTTGAAGCGCAACATCTTCTAAAGTGATCGTACATTCACCACACGAAAAATGAAAAGTGTGCGTCTCGGGTCTCCATCGTTCAATCAACGCACTAATTAACTCGGGCTGAAGCAGAAATCGTCAAACTTGAGCTGCATAATAAAATATGGCTCTCTTTAAGTGGTCAATAATATATGGATGTGGGTCATCAAAAGAAATTTTCCTCAAACATAAGACGCGATGAGTATCTTGTTGATAATTAATTAAATTAAATAATTATAAAATTATGAAAAATTAATAATGTAACACATATAATATTACAAAAAATTATTTACCTCTTGAAATACAACTGAGGATATGTGATTCTCTTGCAACCTCAACAATGATGATGAAGCCATTTTTAAATCAACGCTAAAAGATTTTGTATGGAACAATAAAGAACTTCAAAGAAATTTTGATTTTTTTTTCTTGTATAAAATAAAAGGAGATTGAGTTTTTTTTTGGTATGAAATAAGAGAAAAAAAATTTGAGTTTATGAATTAAGTTGGAAGAAAGAATGAAGGAGATGGGGATATGTTGGGGTTGGGATTTTTTAATTTTTTTAAAAATTATAATTGTTGGCCCCAACGGTTATAATTTAAATATTTTTTTAAAAAATTCTTTTTTAAGTGTGGAAGCCGCCCTTCCCTTGTATATTTTTGTTTTTGTTTTTTTTTTTTTTGGTTTAAATCTGTATGGAAGCTACCCTCCTTGAGGGCAACTTCCATACATTTATATGAAAAAAAAAATATATCAAAAGTCTTAAGAGAAACCGCCATCGGCTATGGCGATTTTTCTATCTATGTAAAAATCAACGTATTTTGGTATATAAAAAAATAGGTAATTTGAAAATTAAAAAAAAGCTATATTAATATAAAAAAAAAAACCTCACAAAATGTATCAATAAAATTTAGCTATACGAAATGGTATTTAAAATTAATTATTTAGGACTATATAATTTAAGAAAAAAGAATTGATATTGAAAGTAGGACTTGAACCAAAAAGTTTTTGAAGAAATGAAAATAAAAAATTAACAGAAAAGCATTATATTCAAAATTTAGAAATATGCTAACATGGAAAAGAATTTACTTATGAGTGTTTTAAATGTTAACTAAAAATTAGATAGATTTTTCATCATTCATCAACTCTTAGTTCTCATTTAAATTTTAAAAATTTACGAAATAGTACTCCATATATTCAACCTGTTGTATTGTTTTAATATTGTCAAAAGTCTGAAAACTCGACCACTAAACTCGAACAGGAGTCATCACAATTTTCTTTTTCCTAAGTTTGATTGGTTAGTTAATTGAAATCTATCTCTTTCAAAGATATTCTAAACTTGACTAAAGTTCTCTAAAAAGAATAGCTTCTGCTCTATATCTTAGAATTAGATTCGAGAGTATGGTTATGTAAGGAAAGATATTAGCATCCCAAAACGCCTATCTAAAGGACACTATCAATTAATCTTATGTTATCTTTTTCTAGCTTCTTTAAAGTGGTCTTATATTCCTAATTTATTATTGATGTATGCCTATCGGATTGACTATGTAATACCTATCAAATTAAGTATTACTATTATTAACTAAGACATTCTTTATCTATAAGTTTGTATACATATTTGATATCACTTACTTAGATAAAATCCTTGAAATAAATAAAGCTTTACAAGAACAATACAAGCATATTGTTGTAATTATGAGACACTTATTTCATCAAAGCTATTTTTTAAAATTGTTCCTAGTGAATGCTTTATCGAGATAGGGCATTGATAAAGCTGTTGAGTTATGCTCTTGCTTATGAAACAAGCAATCGATATCATATACGTTGAAATTTGGATAAACTTCTGCTAGCTTGTGGGTAGTTGTTACAAGATCAAATTCAAACTGAACATGATCAGATATGAGAAAGCCATTTGGTAAATCACTTAGTGTCTACGGTTACATTCTCATGGTAACACTACAACAAATAGGAGCTTTAACGGCATTTTTTTTAAAGCTTAGGGGCGTTTATAGACGCTAGTAAAATGTTCGCGGCCTTTCTTAAAAATGCCGCAAAAAACGTCGGTGAAAACATCGCCGACACATTTAACGGCATTTGTACCAAAAATGCCGCAATTATAGCGGCGTTTAAATGTACATCCGCGGCATTTCTAAACGCTAGAATTGAACGTCGAAAAGCGGAATTGGAAGGCCCTTTGACGGCGGTTGTACCTCACAAACGTCGATAATTTGTAAAATTTACCGGCGTTTGTTTTTAATAAACGTCGCTAATTGTGATATTTTAGTGGTGTTTGTTCATGAAACGCCGCGAAATTGTGTATGTTTTACACCTTGCAGTTTAGATATTTAGTGGCGTTTTGTTCTTGAAACGCCGCTAAATAACCAGAATATTTTTTTATATATATAATTTTTTTTGGTATAAGAAGTTATATTTTGCAATAATACCTGTAACATTATTTACAGAGAACTATCCAACAATACACAAACAATACAAATTATTAAAAAAACCATAATATAATGATATATTTAATATAAAGTATCACTATACAATAAATGTATTATTTAACACATCAAATTTAGTTACAACTTAAAAAAAATACAAGTTACAAACTATAAAAATTGGAAGACAGCCGTAAAAAGAACGTTTTCTCCAGAGCAAGTTCGTTCTAATTGTAGACACCTAATTTTGTCCTGACCCCCTAAACCAGGCAAATTCTCTTTTTCAACTTCCCGAAATGCAAGGAAACTTCCACCATTCCTCAGATGGGTCTCCAAGACTTTGATTCAGAAGTCAACACAAAAAGTCAACTCAAAAAAAGTCAACTCTAAAAAGTCAACCATTAAAAAGTCAACTCTCAGTCAAAGCCAAGATTCGAAGTTGAATTGAACAATGGTGAAGGAATTTTGATAATCGGAGGTCTACAACGAAAGATAGAGAGTTTGAAAGATAGATTGCAAAAATTCGGTGTAAGAAAAGTGCCTAATTTTGCCAATTTGGGGAAAAGTGCGTAAACGATCAAATTGGACAAAATTGAAGGTTCCAAATGGAATAAGATCAATAAATATGGATATTGGAAGGTCCAATTTTGAAGCGGAGTTGAAGGAAGAATTGGTTTGAAGAGAAAAAGGAAAATAAGGATTTTATGAATAAATAGGAAATTCACAAATTTGGGAAAAACTGCAGAGATGGCCTGATTCGGTGAAATTGAAGCCCCCAGTTGATAAAGGATAAATAAATAAAAATATCACAAGTCCCAATTTGAAGTGGATCCCAAGGAAGAGCCGATTGGAGGAAAAACAGAAAAATGAGAAAATTTCCAATAATGAGGAAAATGGGAAAACTAAGGATGGAAAAATTGGACTTTTTGGACCAACTCCAATTCAATATATGACAAAGGCAGTGAAAAAAGAAAATCCAAAAATTTGGTCCCGTTTCGAGTAAAATCGAGGTTTTGGGGGTTAAAGGGTAATTTTGGAAAATACAGAAAAAATAGAATCCGAGCTCGAAAAATTATGAAAACTTTTAGAACTGAGTTTTATATTTGATGGAAGGGATTGGAGAAGAAAATCCAGAATCAGAGCTCAAATGAAAAAAGACAAAGTTCGGGAGGCACTAATCCGAAATTCCAAGATAAAATTTTGGGAAAAATAGAATCCGAGCTCGAAAAATTATGAAAATTTTCAAAAATGAGTTTATATTTTATGGAAGGGATTGGAGAAGAAAAATCCATAATCGGAGCTCAAATGGAAAAAGACAACGTTCGGGTACACTAATCCGAAATTTCAAGAGAAAATTTCAGAGAAAATAGAAAACGAGCTCGAAAAATTATGAAAACTTCCAGATCTGAGTTTTATATTTTATGGAAGGTATTGGAGAATGAAAATTCAGAATCGAAGCTCAAATGAAAAAAGACAAAGTTTGGGAGGCACTAAACCGAAACTTTAGAGAAAAATCCGAGAAAATAGAATACGAGCTCGAAAAAATATGGAAACCTCCATAACTGAGTTTTATATTGGATTGGAAAAGAAAAATCCAAAATTGGGGTCCATTTTGCAATTAAATTAAGTTTGGGGGCCAAAATACAATTTTACCAAAAAATCGAAAAGGGCCATTTTGCAAATAAAAAAAGAATGGCCTGGAAAATTCCAGGCCATTTTCGGCTAGTCTATAGATGAAGGAGAGGGTGTGATCATCTTGAATCAAATGGCCAAGATTGAATAGCAAGATGGCACTTTTAAGAAAGGACAAGATTCTCCACTACTTGCCTACATGGCATTTTTGGCCAATGGGAGGCCTCCAAATTGCAAAGCCATGTGAAGGCCAAGTGAAGAGCATTTGAAAGCTATGAGATAATGCCAAATATGATTAAACATGCCACCTAGGAAGATATTTTAATAGTAAGTCATATGATCATGACAGGTGGCTTAAATATTTTGTAGAGATAGGAGACAAGAATAATCTAGATAGCAACGTCAATGAGAGATTGTAAAACCCTTAATTTAAGGGAAGTAACATGCAAATAGGAAACAAGAACCCTTAATTTAAGGAAAGCACCATGCAAGGAGGGAACATTTTTTAGCCATGTGGCAAAGATGTTCGGAGAGCATGTAAAGCATGACAAAGGCTAAAAAATAAAATGCTCTCTACTAATATACAAGGGGGCCGGCCAAGCATCAATGGAGGAGGATTTTATTTTTCAAAAAGCTATTCACTACACTCTTGGGAGAAAAAGGAGAAAAGAGAGAAACCTCTCAAGGAAAAAGAGAAGAAGCTTGGAAGGAAAGCTTAGCTAGGTAGCTATTTCTTCTTTTCTTTTCCATTTATTTACTTGGATTTCATGTTCTTGTTCTTTTTTTTTTTTCATGTGATTGTTATTTTTTTTGTTAAATAAAAAGGTTTTCAAAAATAAATTTCTAAGGTTTTCTTTCCTTTATTCTTTACAAAATAACAAGGTTGATAAAATTTTTCAACATGTTTTCTTGCTCTGGCCGAAACCATGGAGGAAATATTGTGCTTATGTTTGCTTGATTTTCTTGCTTGCTTGTTGATTGTGGGCTTCACCATTGTGGTAGGATAGATTTTCCTCTTTGGTTTTTCTTTAAAAAAAATCAAATAAAAGGTTTGAGAAGCTTGAGGATCTTGATTTTAATCAAGTGATTTTGGTTAGGTGGGACTGTGTCCATGGAACCAACCATTGAGCCAACCTTCTTTTTCTTTGTGTGTTTATTTTTATTATTCATGCTTGATTCATTTTCACATGTTTGTGGGTTGTAAAATCATGCATTTCATACCATTCCCAACTTGATTTTTAGTTAAGGCTAATTAATGGTCTCTAGCCAAATTTCTCTTGTGTATACTAGTTGGAAGAGTGATAGTTTAAGTTGGATATTCTGACTTTGAGCATTTCTTTTTATTAAGTCATCTCTTGTCAAAATAAAAAGGTTTTTTTACCACATGTAGTATACCTTTAGTGGATGCCTTGGTATTTTTTCCAAGATTTTTAGATTTTTTTATTAAGGTTGAAAAAATGGTTTTTGATAAAAGAGTTTTTAGTTTACTGTTCTGACTTTAGTGAAAATTCGGTCAAGGCATCCTTGGTCCAAAAATTAAGCCGATTTTTCCCCATAAAGACCATCATGTTTTAAGTTTTTAAGGTTAAAATAAATTTCTAAGGTTTTCTTTCCTTTATTCTTTATTCTTTACAAAATAACAAGGTTGATAAAATTTTTCAACATGTTTTCTTGCTTTGGCCGAAACCATGGAGGAAATATTGTGCTTGTGTTTGCTTGATTTTCTTGCATGCTTGTTGATTGTGGGCTTCACCATTGTGGTAGGATAGATTTTCCTATTTGGTTTTTCTTTTAAAAAAAATCAAATAAAAAGTGTGAGAAGCTTGAGGATCTTGATTTTAATCAAGTGATTTTGGTTAGGTGGGACTGCGTCCAAGGAACCAACCATTGAGCCAACCTTCTTTTTCTTTGTGTGTTTATTTTTATTATTCATGCTTGATTCATTTTCACATGTTTGTGGGCTGTAAAATCATGCATTTCATACCATTCCCAACTTGATTTTTGGTTAAGGCTAATTAATGGTCTCTAGCCAAATTTCTCTTGTGTATACTAGTTGGAAGAGTGATAGTTTAAGTTGGATATTCTGACTTTGAGCATTTTTTTTATTAAGTCATCTCTTGTCAAAATAAAAAGGTTTTTTACCACATGTATTATACCTTTAGTGGATGCCTTGGTATTTTTTCCAAGATTTTTAGATTTTTTTTATTAAGGTTGAAAAAATGGTTTTTGATAAAACAGTTTTTAGTTTACTGTTCTGACTTTAGTGAAAATTCGGTCAAGGCATCCTTGGTCCAAAAATTAAGCCGGTTTTCCCCTATAAAGACCATCATGTTTTAAGTCTATACTGATTTTTCTAGAATTATTTGATTTTTTTTTTAAATAAAGGGTAAAAAAAAAATAGTTTTTCGAAATTGGTTTCGGGAGTCATTTTTTTTTTAAACTAATATTTTTCTGTTTTTATTTGTATACAAAGAAGGGGCTGATTTGAGTCATTAGTTACTATCTTAGGTTGATTTCCATGTCATTTCAAGGATAAAAATCGATTTTACAAAAATCGGGTCAAGGATGGTCAACCCGGGTTTCAAAAAATATAGGAAAACTAGAGCTTTTTCTTAGGAGTATTCGGCCATGAGGCCTTTTTCATCCCAAAAATTCCATTTTTTTTTAAATCCGAGCCCAAATTCATTCGATTTTTGAAAATCCAATTTACGTTTCTTTCAAAGCTATTCGGATACCTTTTTAGGTATACGGATGTCCTTACTTCAAGAGAGAAATACACCTTCATGCATTGCATGTTTTAAAATGTTTTTCATTTTAATTTGACATAAAACGTATGTTTCTGTTTCCTAAACATTTGGAGAGAATTATTTCCTAATCTTTGTCGAGGAGGTTAGGAAATTGTTCAACGCATGTGTTTATGGAATCAGAAGATATTGGATTTTGTTTTATTTGGAATGATATAAATGTCATAGGAAAGAATTAATTTTCAAGCTTTGTTGGGTTTGCCGGAGAGTGTAGTAATATTTTCCGACATATGCTATTTGTATGATTCCTCACATGAAAATTCTATGTCCATGAACCATGTGTCATTTTATATTCATTTTGCCATATTTAGATTATGCCATGTCATTCATGCATATGCCATATCATTTAAATTATGCCATGATATTCATTCATATGTCATATCATTTAGATTATGCCATGTCATTCATTCATGTGCCATGTCATTCAAATGTTGCCATGTCATATGCTACATCATTCATATGCCATGTCATTTAGATTATGCCATGTCATGCACGCATATGCCATATCATTTAGATTATGCCATGTCATTCATGCATATGCCATATCATTTAGATTATGCCATGACCTTCATTCGTATGTCATATCATTTAGATTATGCCATGTCATTCATTCATGTGCCACGTCATTCAAATTGTGCCATGTCATATGCCATATCATTCATGTGCCATGTAATTCAAATTTTGCCACGTCATATACCATGTCATTCAAACTTTTCCATGCCATGTGCCATATCATTCATATGCCATGTTATCATTTAGATTATGCCATGTCATGCACGCATATGTCATATCATTTAGATTAGGCCATGTCATTTATATGCCATGCCATGCCATGTCATTCATGCATATGCCATATTATTTAGATTATTCCATGACATTCATTCATATATTATATCATTTAGATTATGCCATGTCATTCATTCATGTGCCATGTCATTCAAATTTTTCCATGTCATATGCCATATCATTCATATGCCATACCATGCCATGCCATGTCATTCATATATCATATCATTTAGATTATGCCATGTCATTCATTCATGTGCCATGTTATTCAAAATTTGCCATGTTATATGCCATATCATTCATATGCCATGACATTCATTCATGTATTGTCATTCAAATTTCGTCATGTCATATACCATGTCATTTATTCATGTGCCATGTCACTCAGATTTTTGCCATGTAAAGCATGCCATGTCATTAATCTTTTTAGCAAGTCATTAATCATATGTCATGTCCTTCATTCATGTATCATGTCATTTAGAGTTTGCCATGTCAAGCATGTCATATCATTCATTTTTTAGGCTATATCATTTAGATTTTTTCATGTCAAGCATGCTATGTCTTTGATTCATATGCCATGCCCTTCATTCTTTTGGCTATGTCATTTAAATTTTGCCATGTCAAGCATGCCATGCCATTAATTCTTTTGTCATGTTATAATAAATTGCTTGCCATGCCATGTTAATTATGCATGTTTTGTATTCATGTTTTAAATGATAATTTGTACATTCACGATCATTTAAATTTTTGAAAATTGATATTTTTAAATAAAATAAGGCAATATTCTCGAGATAATATAATTCATGGATCCTCTTCCGGGTTGTCGGGGAGTCTTCATCAACTATATTAATGAAGGAATACCCTTCTAAAAGAGGATGATGCGGAGATTTTCAAAAACAATAAAAATTCTATATTTTTGCTAGTTTGCCGGGGAATATAGAAATTTTTTGCAATAATGAATTTCGTATAATTTCCAAACAAAATAGGATTGTTTTTTTAAATGGGAATTATTTTCAAATACCAAATCTAAAATCGACTCTTCACCAAGACTCGAGATAAAACATGACTAATAAGGTACCGTTTTATACGAGCGTTGTGGGGGTGCTAATCCTTCCCCACACGTAACCGACTCCCGAACTCGCATTTTTTTCTCTGGTTTAAAGCGCAGACTTCGAAATTGGTTTTAAAATGTTTTAATTAATTTAAAATATTTTTCAAAACCGATTTTAATAGGTGGCCGATCACATCTAACCAAAAAAGTTTGGTGGCGACTCCATTTCTTTTTCGAGGCCGTTTTCATACCCTCAACCTTTATTTCAAGAGGAATTAAGTCATATTTTCCTCTATTTTTTTAATGTCACACTTTAATGAAGTCGACGTCCCGCGACGGGGCATTTCAGACTTTTTTTAAGGCTTGCGACACTAATGTTATGAGCCCTACTATAGAAAGTTAAAATACGTAATTAATATATAAGATATTAAGTTATACAAGTAAAATAGTTAACAACGAAGATATTATATTACCTGAGATGGAGGATTTTGTGAAGTCGTTGAGCATGCTGAGACTTTTGCTGCATTAAATTCATCAACAACTGAAACTGTGTCTGCAACTCTTGATATCTTCGTTGCTCTTTTTCTTTCTCTGCTTGTCTCTGTGTTTGACTCTCTGTTAAAATCTTTGCTATCTCTGCTTGTCTTTCTGCTTCTTTCCTTGCCATCTCTGCTTCTCTCTGTGCTTTTTTTTCTTCAAAACGTTGATGCATATTGTTCATTTCTTCTCTCAGCATCTGAACTTCATATGCACTGGAGTTTTGTGAAGAAGAAGCAGTAAACCGCTGAAAAGTAATTTCATAGTAGCTCGATGGTGTTGGACCTAATCCGAAACTTTGAACCTTTCCATGTCTTTCTTTCCCAGCTACTTCAGTGAAAATTTGATCCTCGACATCTTTTATATTCACTGAGGCATTTGATGATGCAGCTTGAAACTCAGCAATTTTATCTTTTGCTTTCTCCTATAAAACAATCAAATTAATTATATATAGTGTAATATATTTGTAATTGAAAATAAGTATGAACAAAACATACCACAATTTCCTGAGTCTCGACGTTTAAAAATGATCCACCTTTTATGAGTTAACTGAAACAGTTCAACTCGTCAAATTTTTTTCCCTCACCCAATTTCCTACAAAATAATAATAATTAATAGTTTGTAAATTTTGTCCTATTACGAGATTAAATATACTTAACACTAACATAATAATAGTTAATTGTGAATGAAAACTTACTTTCTCATTAGCTTTTCTAGCAAAATTTTTTGATCCACTTGTGTGACTATTTCTGTTGCTTTCTACTGGAAACTCCTATCCGTTCTCGTTTCTGTACATTGAACACAAACATTATTAATGTATACATATTTCATACAATTGTATTATAAAAAATACTAAAATTAAATGACAAAAATGAATTATAAATGATACCTCTCTTTTTTCTGAAAACCAGAATGTAACCAATCTCTCATACTACCATGGTACCACACGAAGCGATTGGGTTCGTAATATGACAGCAGGATATTTCGATCGAAATACTTTTTCTTCAAGTCATGCTTATAGTCTTTCCATTTTTTCCTAATGACTTGAGAACAAATGATACTGAAATTTGCAAAGAAAATCTAGACTGAAATGAAAAAGTTGTAGAAAGTTAGTTTCGATAATATACAAAATTTCAAATTTAATGCAATACTAATTTGACACGCTTATACTAGTACCTCAATCAATTTTAAGATTTCGACCTTCACAGCATTTTTTAACACCAACATAATAATAGTTAATTGTGAATCAAAACTTACTTTCTCATTAGCTTTTCTGGCAAAACTTTTTGATCCACTTGTGTGACTATATTTCTGTTGCTTTCAACTAGAAACTCCTATCCGTTCTCGTTTATGTACATTGAACACAAATATTATTAATCTATACATATTTCATACTAATGTATTATAAAAAATACTAAAAGTAAATGACAAAAATAAATTATAAATGATACCTTTCTTTTTTCTAGAAAACCAGAATGTAACCAATCTCTTATACTGCCACGGTACCACACCACGCGATTGGGTTCGTAATATGACAACAAGATCAGTATTTTGATCGAAATGCTTTTTCTTCAAGTCATGCTTATAGTTTCCATTTTTTTCCTAATGACTTGAGAACAAATGGTGCTAGAATTTGCAAAGAAAATCTAGACTGAAATGGAAAAGTTGTAGAAAGTTAGTTTCGATAATAAACAAAATTTCAAATTTAATGCAATACTAATTTAACACGCTTATACCAGTACCTTAATAAACTTTAAGAATCGGCCTTCGCAGCATTCGGCACATCACGCCATGTTTCATAATGAATTGGCAACTTCATCCCATTTCGAGCAATCATGCCAAGAAAGCTAGCCAATAGTTGTGCTTCAGGACCAACTGGCTACTAGTCATGATTTGCTGAAACAACAATACGCTTTTCAGGAGGCATGGCCCATAAATCCTTTAATGTGGTTCGACCTCGAGTTCTGCGTAGCCCATTATTATCAACTACAAAAAATCAAATATATTAGCAACTTCCCAACATTAAGAATTGTGAAAATATATTGTGTAACTTTACAATGTAACACGATACCTGTATTCAAGTCTGTATGAAATACTCATTCTGCAGCCATATTTCCAGTAGCCAACTTTGTGTTAGCATCTGGAGTAGAGGCTTCAACATCTTCGAAGACGTCCCTCTACGGTCGCCCTGAACATTGGCGTCTGTCGGTTCTGAACGTGTGGTAGTGATATTCAGACCCTGTACTCTTCTCCTCGACATGGTATCTGCAACAATGTTAAGTAAATAATATTAGTCTTAGAACTTAATACTATAATGTAATGAACATTAATAATAAATTATTCAAACTATAAAATCATATTATATACACAGTATTTGTGTCAAAATAATCTTACTAAATTCACTTTTTTCATCAAGCTTTGTAAATGTCTTCATCGACATCTTCGCGAACCCAACGAGCTTCTGTACTGGTACTAGGGATATTGTCATCCAAGTTTTGATCATTAAAAGGCAAGCTTTAAGTTCTTTTTTTAATATCATCTCTACATTGATCACCCATATCAAGCAAGTCTCTAGGTGTGTTACAGAGTACAACAAAGCAACCTGCATCATTCGAATCTTCGAAATAAAAGACTTGTTTGACTTGAGATGAAAAAACATAAGGCTCGTCAATTAGTTGTTGTCCGGTGTGAATTAATCGGGAGAAATTAACCATTGTAAAACCGAGCTGATCTTTTTTAACACCTCTACCAGTATTCATATCAGCCCAATCACATCGAAATAACATTACCTTCCACTTGCCATAATAATCCAGCTCAATAATATTAGTAAGAATCCCATAATAATCAACATTCCCTCCACAGGATTACTATCCCTACCACTAGCATAGCTTGTTGTTGAAGAAAAATCACAACTCCACAGTTTTGTGTTCTCCTAAATCTTTCACGAGATTTAGTATGAAATCTAAATCCATTAATGGTGAAAGCACTATATCTTTTCACTATTTTATTCGGTCCTTGTGAATGACACTTAACTTCTTCACTAACATGTTTTTCACTCCGAACCTATTACAAGAAATGCAAAAAGGAAAAATGTAACTTCATTTATATATTAAACAATAAATTGATCGTAATAAAATCACAATTAGTTGCGTTACCTACAACTTCTCCTAACCATTCGTGAAAATTTTTCGTAAATAATTTATCAAGCTCGCAAAGTTGTGATCTTCGAGAACGTAAATAGCCTTTCAGGTAACTTCTATACTCACTATAAAAAAAAAAAACTTTTTAAATTAAGATTGCAAAAATTTTATAAACTCTTTGTTAAAATAAATATTATACTAAAACTTAAGTGCGTAATGATTCCAGTGAGTCATTATGCAAAAGCACATATCTGTGTGCTTGTGCCTAAGATTTATCATCTAGCTCAACCACTTCAACTTTGCCGATTGGTTCTCCAAAACTTTCAAATAAGTATGTCTCGACTAAGTTATTATGTGGGAGCCCATAATTTCTCCCCGGTCTATTAAATCTTGTTTCAACATCTTCAAAATATCTTGCACAAAATGTCATGCACTCCTCCACTAGATATCCTTCAGCAATTGAACCTTCTGGATAGCGTTTGTTCCGACAATAAGATTTTAACTTTCCTAAAAACCTAAAACAGAATAAATAACAATATTAATGTGTATAATTAAACGATGTGTTTAAGATAAAACTATAATAAGCTAATTAGCAAATAATACCTCTCTAATGGTACATCCACCGATAGAAAATCGGTCCATCGACTTTTGCTTTCTAAGGAAGATGGATAACTGAATGCACCATTATAGTGAAGAATGAGGGAGGAGAAATCTTCTCTAAGTGGCATAAAGTTAGAGCCGCTTGATCTTGAAATTGTTCAAGCTTGAGAACTTTGCCACAAATTGCTTTAATTATATTATTGAGTTCAATTATGGAAGAAGTCACTTGCTTTGACATAGAACAACATAAAGCAAGTGGAAGTAAGTCTGGCATTAAGATGTGGTAATCATGTGACTTTAAAAAAGTAAGTTTTCGATCCTTGACATTCACACATCTTGATATATTTGAATCATGTTCATTTTATGTATCTCTTATACTACACACATGTTTACTTTAAGGTCACTATTTCAATAGAGTTAAAGCATTTTTTTTTTTTTTAATAAAGGCATAATAAATGTAGATTTTTTTTTTCACATTTATAACATGCAACCATTTTTCTAATTAAGGACTAAAAGAACTATAATTCCCCACTTAATAGTTTATTAATTATTACCATAGTTCTTCTACAATGCCATCAAATAGAGTTGGATTTTTTTTGGAGCACTTTAAAAATAAAAATTTTGAATTAGAAAAATGACACCGTTTTCGCTGGGGTATTTTTAATTTTTTTATAATATTTTTATTAATTAATATTAAAAAATTAATTTTGGTTTATGTTTTATTAAATAATAATTATTTATTTAAATGTTCTATTTTTAAATTGTAGTAATTTTAATATAATAATATTTTTTAATTATGAAAATTATTTATTTATAAATTACATAAAATAAATGCATTTTTAAATGTTATTTATATATATATATTTTAAAAAATTTAGACTTTATTATATATTGTATATTTTTATAGGAGGTAAAAAATAATAAATGAAAAATAAGAAAATAAAATTGTGATTTGTATTTTATTCTCTCGTAAGATTGATTTTCTCACATAGGTTAGTAGCAAGTTCATTTTTTCCTTCTTTTAACTTTTTTCCCCAAGCGAGTTGGGTATGAATCCTAAATTGACCCGCGAGTCAACGTGCGGATCAATCACTTTAAAATAATTAATAAAATATATTTTTTTAACTTTTTTTTTGAACTGATTGGGTACAGATCCTAAATCGAGTTGCGAGTTAACGTGAGGACTAAACCTTTTAAATACATAATTTAAAATTAAAATAATTAATAAAATAATTTTATTTTTTAACTTTTTTTCTTAGTGGGACGAGTACTAATCCTAAATCGACTTGCGAGTCAACGTGCGGACTAACCCTTTTAAATACATCATTTAAAATTAAATTAAAATATAATAATTAATAAAATATATTTATTTTTTAACTTTTTTCCTGAGCGGGTCTGGTACGAATCCTAAATCGATCCGCGAGTTAACGTGCCAACCAACCCCTTTAAATACATCAATTAAAATTAAAATAATTAATAAAATAAATTTTTTTTAACTTTTTCCCCGATTCGGTCGGGTACGGATCCTAAATCGACCTGTAAGTCAACATGTAGACTAACCCTTTTAAATACATTATTTAAAACTAAAATAAAAAAATAATTAATAAAATATATATTTTTTAACTTTTTCCCATGCGGGTCGTGTACGGATCCTAAACCAACCCGAGAGTCAATGTCCGGATCAATCCCTTTAAATACATCATTTAAGAATAAAAAACTAAAAGTAATTAATAAAATAAATTTCTTTTTTAATTTTTTTCTTGAGCGGGTCGGGTATGAATTCTACATCAACCCATGAGTCAACCTACAGATCAACCATTTTAAATACATCAGTTAAAAATAAAAAAATAATTAATAATTTGTTTTTAATTTGTTTTCCAGAACGAGTCTGGTACGGATCTTAAATCAAACTGTGAGTTATCGTGCAGATCAACTCTTTAAATAAATAATTTAAAAATAAAATTAAAAAAACTAAAATCTAAAAAAAAAAGAAAAAAAAAAGTGAGCTCGTCACATGTTAAGTAAAAGAGCCCGACACATGTCAAGCAAGATCCATTAGTTTTTTTTTTTTTTTTTTAATGCTATATATGTAGTAGGACAAAATTCTCTAACCTATTTAAAAAAAACCTCTTGAATTTTTAAAATTAAAAAATAATATATAGTAGATGCACCCATTACTACGAGGGAATACATCCTTAAATTTGTCTGAACAGAGACTAAATATAGACAAAATTTGAAAAATACTCTAACCGTATGAAAAGAAAAGAAACAAACTAAAAGAAAATTAAAAGAGGTTAAAGCTGTGAATTGTTCACGGGTTTGTATGATAAAAAAGTGATCACGGGCCCTTTAATAAAAATGAGAGAGAGAGAGAGAGAGAGCAGCCTTTTAGAGGCGATGAGCAAAATTAAAGATGAAAATATCCCTAGCATTTTATATTAAAATTTGATAATATTTTCATATATTTTTCTCTTGGCTCGCTCCACCTGCCATTTTTTTTAAAGTATCCCTAGACATTCATCTTTCTCTCATATATATATATATATATTTACATATATATATATATATCATGTGCAAAAGTAAAATTGAAACAAAATAATTGTCGAAGTTATTTAAGTTAGACAATCTAAGGTCACCCTCTATTAAATTTTAAAGGAATTCCATTTTCACTATTAAGTCAATATATTTTTTCCTACATGGTATGTGAAAGTGAAGTACTACTTTCGGAGTTTGGATATCCTTTCTCCTCCTTCGAGACCATTCGGACTATCGGTATGCGGAGTTCATCTCTTGGTTAGCAAGGAAAGATTCTTCTACCGGGCATCTCCCATAAGACCCGGCTTAGCCCCTACGGGCACCAATACCAAGGCCTATCTTCTAAAAATCATTCATATTGCATTGAATTGAAAGTAACATCTTCCTAAGCCTAAACCTTACTCCTAGTATTGCACAAAAAACACTTTGCTTTGGGGTTAAATAAGAGTTTGTCGCTAAATCAATTGCTAAATGACTTGACTTCCTTCCAATATGTCCCTGAGGTCATGTTTAATAGCCCCGCTTTTAGGGAACCCATGCTAGTAACTTCTCTCCCCTCTCATCAGGTAATTCTTTTTCTTCTTTGAGTTGCCTGTGTGAGGCCAATGGCTACTTCTATTCTAAACAGTAAAGGAAGCTTTCCATAATTGAATATCGTGTGTGTAGCCCCTATTCCATAGATTTTTTTGAAACCATTGAATTCGGAATATGGTAAAGTAGACCCTGGATGGGGAACGACTCGTTTAATGGGTGTCGCAATGACTTTATCTGCGATATTCTTATCTATTATTTTGGAGATTTATCATTCTTCCGTTGGCGTTTGCCCCCGATCCAATCGGGGGATCGAATTGATTATAGAAACATGAGTTTAATTAGTCGATTTATTAGTGAACAAGAAAAAAATTATCTAGGCGAGTAAATAGATTGACCTTAAAACAACAATTTCTTGGCAAGCTGGCTTAGCTTCGAATGAATATAAGATTCAGAGAGCAGAAGAAGACTTTTGAGTGGAACTTGGTCGATCTTATTTAATTTATTTTTAATCGAGCTCCTGCTACTAGAGTATTTTTTCAGGAGTAATAAAATGTTAGCATGGGATTCAAAGAAGCTTCGTCACCCTTATATAGTTGCTTGTAGTTTTCTTTTTTTTCGTCGAGATTGGGTTGGTCATCAGTGTACTTTTTTGCTTGATGTAGTTGCTTATCCTTCAATCCCATCTGTCTATCAGTGAAAGTGGAATCGTCTCCCGTGCAATCAATCTTGGGAGATACTCTTTTTATTTAATGAGACAGATAAAGAAAGGAAAGTAATAAGGCTTTCCCCTCTAAATGGCTGTTAGATTGGTTAGGGGCTCAAAATTACATATATAGGTGTAGAGTACATACCTTAGTCCCCTCCTCCCATATTTTTGTTGGAAGGAAAACCCTCGCGCCCAATATAAATATAGATTTGAAAGATTGACTGCCATCGCAGGTGGTCGGCGGAGCTTAAGTGATTGGCATTTCAAAACGAATGATGCACGCGCTCGACACATCTATTATTTTACTTTATAGAGCGAGATAGATACCTGTATCTAGTCCTGAATCTTCACTCAAACCATATATCACTTCGAGTGAAAGAGGCAGAAAGCTAGCCCTAATGCACTAAAAGTGCTAGCGTCAACAAAGAGAAGATTTTTAGCAGTTAATTACACTTCGAATGTAAAAAAAAAAAAAAAAAACAGAGAATAGATTCATGGGCCCCTACCTTATAATATAATGAAAGTCATGCTTGATAGAAAGATTAGATCACATAAAGTCAACGAATGAGGTGGATTCATTAACAATTCACAGATGAAACAATGGCAAAAAAGAAAACATTCACTCCCCTTCTATATCTTTCATCTATAATATGCAATATCTTATTACGAATAATTTCGATAATTTCAGGAGAAAATGAGGCATTTGCTTATTACAGAGATGGTGCGATTTGATTATTATTATTATTATATATATTTTTACTTTATTTACTTTATCGCTCTCAGTCTTAGGAAAAAAACACATGATTCAGAATAGAAACCCCTTTTTTCTTTTTTCAATCTAAATTGGAGGGGTGTAATTATATCTCTATTGTCAAATTGAAATGTCACATAATGGGTTTTGTTTTCTAAATTAATTTGATTAGATACTAAACATAAGATAAGTAAGTAGAGAATAGAAAGGAAGGATAAATGAAGGGAAAAAATAATTACAGGGAGTATTCTTCGTCTTCCTAGCCTTCAACACAAGAAAAGAGATGTGTAAAATTCCTTTTCTTGTGTCGAAATAATAACAATTATGGAGAACATTCGTCAAAGATTAGGCTATAAGGTCGTACCTTATAGCTCTTTATGCTCTCTCCGCTCTCTCCTTTTCGTAGCGTAGATCTTTCTTCCCTTTTTTCTTCTCTTTCGTCCTAGACTATTCTTTTATTAAAAACCCATATATATGTGTTTCTTACATAACGTAAAACCAACTATTCATATCTTAGATTCAATTGGATTCTAGAATTATTCCTCAAAGGATAGACAAGAGTTGGCTTATAGCCATTAGATTCCATATACCTAATTATACCCCCCATCGACATTAATCTGCAACTGACTTCCCACCTTGTTAAAAGTGCTATCATGTCACTACAGATTGAACACGAAGGGGGGCTTATCAAGAGCGAATTCCCTTATCCTCATTCCCTTGGATTGGACACATTGCAGTATGATTTATTAGGTAGGATGGCAGAACAAACCAGAGATCACTTTATTTCTTTTCATTCAATTCTGAGAGGTCATGAGTTAACTTGACAACTGAAATAGATATTGAAAGAGTAAATATTCGCCCGCAAAAATTTTATTTTCATTCTATTTGATTGTTAAATTTTTGTCGACATCCTCCCAAGCCAGAATCTTTAATTTTTTAAATCTCTTTCACCCTATTTAAACAAACAAATTTTTTTCACAAAGACTCAAAATTTAGATGTCTACATGACGTAACATAAGTAGGAAGAGCAAAAAGATAAATGAGTGAATTCCACATTCCGGTATTCCACAGTTCATTATTCATTAGTGTGAGTCAACGGATAAAGCTCCTCAATTGGATGCTACACCTGTGGGATCTATTTTCGCCTTCTTGTGCTCCTGTATTCTCATCCAATCATGGAAGCCATTCAACGCCCTTCTCTTTTGGATCGTCTTATTTATAGCCTGCAGCTAAAAGGAACTTGATCAACCCGCCGAGAGAACCAATCTCTAGTAAGCAGTCACCAGGGTTGCAAGGTCTAGCAACAGAGGTTCCCAAAAAAAGGCCACCTAGGAGCTTTAGCTTAAAGAAGGAGAAAGATCTGAGTTAACCCAAAGGAGAGGGAGAAGTAAGAAGTCACTCTTCGAGGCATAACGTCGTTCTTTAAGCCGTATTGACCTTGCGCATAGTCGATCTGTTGTCAAATAATGTCTCTCATAGGTCAAATAGCAATGACTCGAAGCACTTCTTTTTACACTATTTCAGAAATCCAAGGACTCAATCGTATGGATATGTAAAATACAAGATTTCCAATCCTAGTAGGAAAGGGAGGGAAACAGATACTCAATTTAAAGTGAGTCATGGATCGGGTCGGGTCGCGGCCTTCGAATTTTTTTATTTTTCTTACCTAGGTCCGGGTCGCACCTGATCTGGATCGACCCGAAAGTCCATATCACTATTCAAAATAATATTAAAATAACATTTCATATTAAATATATTATTTTTATCCTTTTGCTATTAAAAAAAGGGAGAAGTTTTAGAATACATATTTTGCTTGAATTGGAATGTGTGACATGATTTATGAGTACTATACATACTATTCTTTTATCTTTTTGCTCATAAATATCATGTAGTGCCATTGAGATGTGCTAAAATCTTATGCTTATGAATTATCCAATGCCTTGAAGTGATCTCTTTTTTGCTATGACAAAAAAGAGGAGATATTTTATGAAAAAATTGCTTTGTTTTATGTGCTTAAATGAATATATATTATGAATAGACTTATAAATGGAACACTGAGTTACAGATTATGATATGAATTCACTACAGCAAATTGCGATTTCAGTGGCGTTTAGTTGGTTGCGTTTCACTTAAAAACGTCGCTAGCAACCATGTTTGTACAAACGTAGCGGCGTTTTCTAAACAAACAAGGGTAAAAAATGTTATTTGCGGCTTTTATAGAAAAACTATTCTAAACATGATTCATTACTAGCGTTTTTAGCTATAAACGTCGCTATTTGATTATCAATTTATGCAGTTTGTCTTTTACGGCCAAAAAAATTACCGCCCTTATTTTACAAGAAACGTAACGTTTTACTACATGTATTTAGCGGCGTTTGTAATAAAAACGCCACTAAACTTAATAATTTTTCGGTGTTTATTTATAACAAATGCTGCTATATAATTATTAATTTACGCGGGTCTCTTTTAAGCTCCAAAAATATTACCACCATTTGTTCCAAAAGAAACGTTGCATTTTATTACTTGTATTTCACAATGTTTATTACATAAAAAGCTGCTAAATACATTAAAATGACGGCGTTTTAGTTCCATAAATGCCACTAAATAATGAAGTTGAGACTCCATCTTTTTTAAGAGCGAAAATATACCATCTTTTTTCTTAAAAAGACGGTGCATTTTATGTCTTTGAACTTAGCGGCGTTTCTAAAGAGAAACGACGGGATTAGGTTAAGTTTACCGGCGTTTAAATGTGTAAAACGCCACTAAGATTGAAAAAGTAGTGGCGTTTTTTGTGTACAAATGCCGATAAATGTACCTTATTAAGAAAGTTTCAAAATGTAGAGTTTTGTAGTTGGCTTTAGCATAAACGTTTCCTTTGCCCAAAACTCTTTTCCTTTCCCTTTCTCTCTATTCCGTTACCCCTAAATCTTTTTTCCCCTATTTTTCATAGAAAATTTAAGGAAACTCTGTCCCTCTCCCTCTAATCCTAGAAGATTCTCGTCTAAAGGTAACAATTTTATTTTTTGTTCAAATTAAATTGGGTATTTTCATTTAGGGTTAATAATTGTTTTTTTTTTTTTGTGTTTTTTTCCTTGCCACATAATTTTCTTTTGTTATTGTTGTATAATATTTGTGTTTGTGAATGGAAATTATGTTTAGAGATTAAATAAGGGTTAGTAATTTAATAGGTTTTGTTTAGGGATTGAATTTAAGGTTTAGGGTTTCAAAGGATTAGGTTGCTGCCAGCAGCCATTGGGTGGCTGTTGGCATCACCCACCACCTGGTACCCCCTGTTTTGTTTATTATTTGTGGCATTCTTTGGATCATCTATCAACTAATCAATGTTTGAAATGTTAAAAAAAGATTCCTTGGTTTTCTTTTTTTATTAAATTAATATATGCTTATTCTATTCCATTTTTCTTTCATTTTTGATTATTTTCAATATGAATCTCGGAATCCATCAAAGAATCAAATCCATGATATTTAAACATGATTAGCACATGTTTAATACATGTATTCATATTTAGGATTTTGACATGTAAAAATTTGCATTATATTTAGACAAAAATAATAAGAAAATGTTGAACAATGTTTATCTTATATTGCAAAAAAAGTTAACTATAAATTTACAATATATTGTTTTATAATTTAGCCTTTCTCATGTACTAAATGGATAAGAGTTGAATGCAAAAGTTGAGGCTAAATCAAGAGTACCAAGATGAAGTACAAAGTTTTCTCAATTTTGCTTTTCATAAAGCAAGTGAAGATAAGATGATATTATGTCCTTGTTCGAGGTGTGCTAATATTGATTGGCATATGCGTGAAGTTGTTTTAGAACATTTAATTTGTTTTGGATTTCTCTCGAGGTACACGCAATGATATTTTCATGGAGAGTCCACACATTCTAGGTCATCCTCTAGAGTTCTTCCAAGTTCTTCTTCTCATAATCAACATCAGTTTATTAGAGAAGATGACATGGAAGGCATGTTGCGGGATGCTTTTAACATGCGTAGCCACAGTTTCCAAACTTCTTCACTAGAAGTTGGCTGATTAAATGAGTTTAATGTTGGCATGAATGATTTTGCTGAAACGAAAAGAGGTGTAGGTGACCAAGAACCCAATGGAGAAGCATCAAAACTTTGTAAGTTATTTAATCATATGAATGAAGAACTTTAGGAGGGATCTAAGCATTCAAAATTGTCATTCTGTGCCCATCTTTTTCACTAGAAATGCTTATGCGGGTGGACGAGAAACTCTTTGACACTATTGTTAGAGTTTATGAAAGAAATGTTTCATTTTGCAAAAATCCCTCAGTCTTGTAAGGATTCGAAGAAGATGATAAAGGATTTAGGCCTTGGATATGATAAAATTTATAGTTGCCCGAATGATTGCATGTTGTATTTGGGTTATAGAACAAATCAACAATCTTGTTATCTGTGCAGTAAATCTTGGTGGTTGGATGGAAATCCAGAAAAAAATGTGAATGAGGATGATGATGAAGCGCATTTACAAATAAAGCTTGCAGAGATTTTGCAGTATTTTTCTTTAATGCCAAGACTTCGATGAATTTTCAAGTCTTCCAAAATATCTGATTCTATGAGGTAGCATCATGATGAAAGGACTGATGATAGCTTATTAATGCATCCTGCGGATTCTTTGTCTTGGAAATCATTTGACAGAAAGTTTTCATGCTTTGCTAATGATCCCCGAAATGTGAGGCTTGGACTTGCATCTGACGGCTTTAATCTGTTCAAAATGATGAGTACTTCTTATAGTACTTGGCCAGTTGTCATGATTCCTTATAATTTGTCTCCATGGAATTGCATGAAACAATCTTCCTTTATTATGGACTATAAACAATTTTTCTGCTTATGCAAATCTATCTGCCTGGAGCACCAAAGGTCGTTATGCTTGTCCTTGTTGTGTTGCGCAAACATGTTCGAAATAATTATATAATGGAAAGAAATTTTTTTATATGGGATATCATTGGTAGTTAGAGGAAAATCATAGATTTAGATCCCAAAAACATGTCTTTAATTGCACTAAAGAGTTCAGGGAAGCACCTGCACCCATTATTGGGTCTTATAACTTGTTGAAGTTGAAAGACGTCAATTTCACTTATGGAAAAATGAATCAGTCAACTAGCACACAATCAAGGAAAAGATCGTGCGAGATGTTTGAAGTTGATGATGTTGATATCCAAAGTGATGAGAAGGAAGATGAAAAAGATAATCTACATAAGGCAGATTTGTGAAAAAAAAGTATTTTTTTTTAGTTATCTTATTGGGAGCATAATTTATTACGTCACAATCTTGATGTGATGCATGTAGAGAATAATGTTTGTGAAAATATTATCGGGACAATTCTTAATATGGCTAAAAAATCAAAAGACAACTTAAACAGTTGGCTTGACCTAGTTGACATGGGAATTTACCTTGGTCTTCATCCGGAATTGCTTCTTAATGGCAAATCACGGTTACCGCCTGCTTGCTTTGGGATGCCTAAAAAAGAGAAGGACATGTTATGTAAGGTGTTGAAAGATGTGAAGATCCCGGATGCGTATGTCTCAAATATATCAAGATGTGTGAGTATCAAGGATCGGAAACTTTCTTCCTTAAAGTCACATGATTACCACATCTTAATGCAAGACTTACTTCAACTTGCTTTACGTTCATCTATGTCAAAGCAAGTTACTTCTTTCATAATTTAACTTAGTAATATAATGAAAGCTATTTGTGATAAAGTTCTCAAGGTTAAAGAGCTTTAAAAACTTAAAATCAAGCAACTCTAACTTTATGCCACTTAGAGAAGATTTTTCCTCATTCATTCTTCACTATAATGGTGCATTTGGTTATCCACCTACCTTATGAAGCAAAAGTAAATGGATTGGTTTATTATCGATGGACGTACCCATTAGAGAGGTATTATTTTCTAACTAGCTTATTAAAAAGTTATCTTAAACATAGCGTTTAATTACATACATAAAGATTGTAATGTATTATGTTTTAGGTTTTTAGGGAAGTTAAAATCTTATTGTCGAAACAAACGCTATCTAGAAGGTTCAATTGCTAAAAGATATTTGGTGGAGGAGTGTATAACATTTTGTGCAAGATATTTGGAAGATGTTAAAACAAGATTTAATAGACCGACTAGAAATGTTGGGCTCCCACATAGTAACTTAGTCGAGACGTACTTATTTGAAATTTTTGGAGAACCAATCGGCAAAATTGAAATGGTGGAGCTAGATGATAAATCTTGGGTACAAGCGCATCCATATGTGCTTTTCGATCATGATTCACTTGAACCATTACGCATGTAAGTTTCAGTATAATATTTCTTTTTTACATTAAGCTTTTTAAAAATTTGCTTTCTTAATTTAACATTCTTATTGTCCATAGTGAGTATAGGAACAACTTGAGAGCTCGTTTATGTTCTCGAAGATCACATCTTCGTGAACTTGATAAGTTATTTACAAAAAACTTTCACGAATGGTTAGAAGAAATTGTGAGTAATGCAACTCTTTGCAATTTTATTATGATCAATTTATTGTTTAATAAATAAATTAAAATATATTATGTATCTGTATATGTTTTAATAGGTTTGGAGTGTAAGGGATGTTAGTGAAGAAGTTAAGTGTCTTTCATGAAGATCGAACAAGATTGTGAAAAGATACAATGTTTTCATCATTAATGAATTTAGATTTCACACTAAATCTCGTGAAAGATTTAGGAGAACACAAAACTGTGAAGTTGTTGTTACTTCTTCAACTACAAGTTATGCTAGTGCTGGGATAGTAATTCTCTGGAAGGAAATGTTGAAAATTATGGAATTCCTAATGATATTAGTGAGCTGGATTATTATGGCAAGTGAAAGGTCATGTTATTTTGATGTGATTGGGTTGGTTTGAATACTGATAGAAGTATTAGAAAAGATCAGTTCAGATTTACAATGGTGAATTTGTCTCAATTAATTCACAGCAAACAACAATTGATTGACGAACCTTATGTTTTTAATCTCAAGTAAAACAAGTCTTTTATTCTGAATATCTGAATGATGCAGGTTGGTATGGTATACTCTGTAACACAACTACAAACATGTTTGATAAGGGTGATCAATGTAGAGATGATGGTGAATAAGGAACTCAATGATTTTCTTTTACCGATCAAAACTTGGACAAAATATTCCTAGTACTAGTACAAAAGTTCAGTGGGTTCGCAAAGAAGTCGATGAAGACATTTTATGAACTTTGATGAACACACTGAATTTAGTAAGATCATTATGTCACAATTGCTTTATATATAATATGATTTTATACTTTGAACATTTTATTATTATTGTTCAGTACATTATTTATTTAAGATGATACATATTGTAATTTATTCTTAGACTAATGTTGTTTGCTTAACATTATTGTAGATAGCATGTCAAAGAAAATATTAAAGGGTGTTAATATTATTAACACTTGTCCAAAACCGACAAGGGCTGATGTTGGAGGCGACACTGGAGTAGCATCTTCGGATATGCCTAATCCTTCAGCTATGGATATTAACATAGATATTCCTTTCGAAAATACGAGTGCAGAAGCTTTTATTAATATGCAGCCAATTTCTTCTGCTATTAACTTAAACACAAGTATCATAATGAATTGTAAAAGCACACAATTTACGGTGACCATTAAATGTTGGGCAGTTGCTAATTTTATTCTATATTTTGTGTAGTTCATAATAATGGGCAACGCAAAACTCGAGGATGTACTAGATTAAAGAATTTATGGACTCTACCTCCTGATGAGCGTATTGATGTTTCTGCAAACAATGATCAACAACCATTTGGTCTCGAAGCACAACTTCTGGTTGACTTTCTATGCATGGTTGCTTGGAATGGGATGAAGTTGCCAATACATTTTGAAACATGGCGTGATATGCCAAATATTTTAAAGATCGAGGTTTCAAACTTTATTGAGATACTAGAATAAGCATCTTACATTAATAGCGCATTAACTTTGAATTAAAGTTTGTGTTCCAAAATAACTTTGTACAAATTTTTCATTTCAGTCAAGATTTTCTTTGAAAATTTCAACACCATTTGTTCTCAAGTCATTAGAAAAAATGAAAATTTTGTAATCATGACTTGAACAAGAAGTATTTCGATTGAAATATTGGTCCTGCTGTCACATTACAAAACATACCGCTTGGTATGATTTGGTGGTAGTATGAGAAACTGATTGAATTCTGGTATTCAAAGAAAGGAGAGGTATGATTTTATTTCTAATTATGTTTGGCTTTAAACTATTAGTAGTTTTTATAATATAATCGTATGCTACAACATGTATAATAATTATGTTTGTAACCAATGTACAGGAATATGCACGATTGGAGTTTCTAGTAGAAAGCAACAAAAATACAATCACACAAGTGGATCAATAAGTTTTTTCAGAAAAGCGAATGAAAAAATAAGTTTCCAATCAAAAATAAATGAAAAGTATGTTAGTTTTCTCAAATGTTTTAAGCAATTTGGGTACCGCTAAATGTCAAAAATGTCAACCAACCCATTTTATTATGCTTTATGCATGTAATTAGTTCAATTCTGTTATATTACAATTACTCCGATGCCAAATTTGTTGTTATGATTGCTTGTGTGACGTAAACCTTGGGGTTTAAGATGTTTTAAGCATTTTTGGTTTCGTAAAAGGGCAAAAATATCAAAAAGCCCGTGTTAGTGCACTTTATTCATGTAAATAGCTTGACTCTTTTTATTATACTTGCTCAAGTGCTTGTGTAACATAAACTTAGTGTTCTGAGATGTTGTAACAGTTTTTGCTCCCGTAAAAGAGAAAAATTTCAAACACCTCGTGTTACTGCACATAAATAACTCGATTCTATTCTATTATACTTGCTCAAATGCTAAATTTGTTGTAATGATTGCTTATGTGACGTCAACTTAATGGTTTGAGATGTTTTAAGCACTTTTGGTCCTGTAAAAGGGCAAAAATATCAAATAACTTGTGTTAGTGTACTTTATGCACGTAATTAGCTCGATTCTGTTATATTATAATTGCTCAAATGGTAAATGTTTTGTGATGATTGCTTGTGTGATGTAACCTTAGTGTTTTGAGATGTTTTAAGCACTTTTGGTCTCGTAAAAGGGCAAAATTGTCAAATAATCTATTTAGTGTATTTTATACACGCAATTAGCTCGATTATGTTATATTATAATTGCTCAAATACTAAATTTGTTGTGATGATTGCTTGTGTGACGCGAACTTAGTGTTTTGAGATGTTTTAAGCACTTTTGGTCCCGTAGAAGGGCAAAATTATCAAATAGCTCATTTAGTGCATTTTATGCATGTAATTAGCTTGATTCTATTATATTGTAATTGGTTAAATACTAAATTTATTGTGATGATGCTTGTGTGACGTAAACTTAGTGTTTTAGATATTTTAAGCACTTTTGGACCTGTAAAAGGACAAAAATATTAAACATCCAATGTTAGTGCACTTTATACACGTAAATAGCTTGACTATTTCATATAATACTTGCTCAAATGTTAAAGTTGCTATTACCACTTGCTTGTGTGACGTAAACTTAGTGTTTGAGATATTTTAAGTGCTTTTGGTCCCGTAAAAAGGCAAAAATATCAAAATCCTATGTTTGTGTACTTTATGAGAGTAAATAGCTCGAGTGTATGATATTATACTAGTTGAAATGCTGAAGTTGGCGTAATGCTTGGTTTTGTCAGAAAAATTTATTGTTTTGACTATTTTAATATAATTTTCATATTAATTGTTATTATTTTGTGGGAAGCTGAATAGAGAAAAAATTGGACCAGTTGAATTGCTTCAATTAAGTCACACTAAGAAAGATGGGTTTTATTTGAATGTTGAGACTCAACAAATTGTGATATATTTTGTTCATAATTTTTTTTTTATTATTTACAAATATATTCACAAAACAATATTAATTTTTATTGCTTTATAGGAGAAAGCAAAAGAAAAAATGGTTGAGTTTCAAGCTGCAGTATCATCAGATGGGTCTATCAATATGCATGCTGTAGAAATCAAATTTTCAATGAAGTTACTGGAAAAGAAAGGCATGGATGGGTTCGAGGTCTCGGATTAGGTCCAACACCATCCAGCTACTATGGATGTAGTTCTCAACGATATACTTCTTCACAAAGGCTCCCTACATATGAAGTTGAGATGTTGAGAAAAGATTTGCAATCTATGCATGAACGTGTTGAGCAAATAGAAGCAGAGAGAGCATAGAGAGAATAAGAGAGAGAAAAAGAAAGACAAAGATATCAGCAACTGCAGTCATAGTTTGATTTGCTGATGAATTTAGTGCAGCAATAGTTCTCGAAAGACAATACAACGGGTTCACAAAATTCGTCATCTCAGGTAATATAATATATTGGTTGTGTTAGTATATGACCTAGAGTCAATCCGATTGGACAAAGGGATATACAGTTAATAATGCAAACCCATCACTATACATTAGTGATACAAGGTTTTCCTTCATGTTAGTACAATGATAAAGAGTTATTAAATACTAATCAGGTGAAGCCCATGGAACATAACGGCCTTGCAAAGGAATTTTAAAGAGTTATAATTGTGAGATCCTTATGCATAAAAGCCTTGTTCCTCAAACTGTTCCTGGTTATCGTATTGCCAAGACGGGGTATTGGCAATGCTCAAAGACTAGTACATGATATCATTCTAGTTAGAATAGGAGATTTAAAGTAAAAGAGTTTTACTTTAGCTTAAAGCCTTCTAGTCAAGGTGAACTACTAAGGAGTTGGTTTTGAACCAAAACTCCTTGGCTTGTACAAGCATAACCGTTCATGTACCTAGTCTATCTAGGTGGTGGGGTTCGGCTATTGACACTAATAGTTAGTGTCATGATTGAACCCAACTCAAGTATATGATAGAGTTTCATTCTTTGTGAAACTGTTTTAGACTTAATCAAACTTTATCACAACTTGATCACTAGAGTGGATAGTTAGCCAAGAGAGTTAGAGGTCTAGAGAATTCTTTTTAGAAGAAAAGAAAAAGAAGAAACGAAAAAGAAGAGAGAATTCCTTTTTGGTGACTTTTGGTTTTGAAGAAAAGAAAAAGAAGAAATCGTTCTTCCTTTTCTTTTTGTGTAAGACAAATTCGGCCAAAAGCTTTCTACCATTGCCGAACCTTTTTGATCATTCTTTTGTTGGTTTTCTTTGATTGACTGAATCATCCTATGCTTTTGGTGAATCTTGGACATTGAAGGAAATCAAAGAAAAGCCTTTTGATTGTTGATCATCCGATCAACTTGCTAGCAAAAGGTAATCCCCGAGACCTTTTGAAGGTGCCAATAGCCGTCCGTGTGGATCTCCGTTGGAGGCAAGACACCTGTGTTGCTCGTGGCCTTGGAGAAGCCATTCATTGACTGTCAAGTTGCTGACTTGTTGCATGGATCGACACACTCGGGATTATGATTTCTCGAGTAGGTAACATTCTGACCATGATGGTGTTTTAAAAGTTTTAAATGCCATGAAACTCATGTATATCATGATCCGAGATCCTACGATAGTCCGGTTATTTGTATTATTACTTCCGCTACTTTAATCTTGTATAAATCTGTTCATGTATGAGCCTGGACTATTCCCAACAGTGGTATTATATCCTAGGTTCTGCTGATTTTATGTGGTTGTTGCATGTCAATTCTCAGTGATAAGCATGTCGTATGCTTTGTGTGTCGATTTTGCTAGTTTCGGTTCGTTTGGTTTCTTGAAAAACTATTTTTCTTTAAATCTGTACATTCTGGTTAGTGGCTGTAATCTGGCTTAAATCGAGTTTAAAATGTTTAAATATTGTATTAAAATTATTTTATGCAATCCGGGTTAAAGCTGTTACATGTTTGTGCAAAACCGAGTCGTTTTGAGGCTTAGAACGTTGTTTTTGGTGTCCATTTTTGGGACATTTTTTGGGCTGTATAAAAACATATTTCTAAATGTTTTAATTCTGGAAATTGTATTTATATACTGCCATTAAATTTCCAAAATTGATTTGGGTTTAAAACGTTTAAACAAAATCTTTTACGGGGGCTAAAACGATGTTAGTGCAATGCTGAAATTTTTTGGACTGTTTTGTAGGTGTTCGCATGCCTTGAAAATTTTGAGCATGAGTGTGGATACATTCTACATGCTTGCTGGAATTTTTGGATAGCATCTAAGGTGAATACATTCATATTTGATGGCTGGCTTGGGCACGGAACATGACTCGAATGGCAGCAAACGTTGCTACACTTGGTGCACCTGAATCGCGGCTAAGCATGATGCAATAGTTGCCGATTTGCTTGCTGCCATGTGGGCAGGTAGCAGCCTATTTTCGGGGCATCTGACAGCCACTGAAAGTGGCATATAGTGGCCTAATGACGGACGGGCAGCGGCCATCCGATGGCTAAAGAGGTTGCCTAGAGGACACTAAGTGTTAGAGTTCTACTTCGACATGGAATTAGTTTCCTAGTGAGAGTGTGATTCCTAAAATTTAGGAAATAGTTTCAGTATGATTAGGTAATTGTTACCTAATGTATTTGTAGTTCCTAAACGCTAGGAATTTAATTAAAAGTGTTTTAATCAAAGAACCGATATTATTAAAAATAATTTGATAAATTGTCTCAAGCAAGTTGGTGACATTTATGTGATACACAAGATCACCGAATATTTATTTTAAATTCATGCTTATAATATGATTATGTGTGCATGAGGATGATTATAGACTAGACGTTAGTATGACTAGGGAATGTATGGTTAAATTTTTCGGATTGGTATTTTTATAAATAGGTTCTGCGAACCTTCCCTTTTCTTTTCAAATTCTCGGGTTGTAAATTCTCTTCGGCCAAAGCTTTCTACCATTGCCGAACCTCCTTGATCATTCTCTTATAGATTTTCTTTGATTGGCCGAATCATCCTGTGCTTCTGGTGAGTCTCGGACATTGAAGGAAATCAAAAGAGGAGCCTTTTGATTGTTGATCATCCGATCAACCTGCTAGCATAAGGGAATCCCTAAGACCTTTCGAAGGTACCAACAGTCGTCCGTGTGGATAGCCTTTGGAGGCAAGACACCTGTGTTGTTTGTGGCCTCAGAGAAGCCGTTTGGTGACTGTCAAATTGCTGACTTGTTGCAGGGATCGACACACTCGGGATTACAAGTTCTCGAGTAGGTAACATTCTGACCATGATGGTGTTTTAAAAGTTTTAAATGCCATGAAACCCATGTATATCATGATATGAGATCCTGCGGTAGTTTGGTTATTTGTATGTTTACTTCCGTTGCTTTAATCTTGTGTAAATCTGTTTATGCATGAGCCCGGACTAATCCCAACAGGTGGTTAACTGTCTTACTTTTTTAACTTAATATCCTAATATTAATTACGTATATTAACTTTTTTTAGTAAGGTTCATAACATGATAACAGACGTGGTGCGAAAAATCGTTCTTCTAACGACTGTCCTTGAACTTTTAACATTTGTAAATTTCGTACTTTTAAATGTGTAACTGCATTTGAACCTTTCAAAAACATAATTGTTGTATAAGAATACTTCATAATATTTATTTAATTTTTCATAAATATATATAATTTCTGTTTATTGTTGATTGTAATGTTTTTACTACTATTAGTAATTACACATTTTTTAATAAAAGAAATTATATTTTTAAAAAATTCTTGAAATTTAGCATCGTTTTATGAATAAACGCTGCTAAAATAGTGGCATTTTTGAAATTAAATGCCACTAAAATTATGAACTTAGCGGGGTTTTAAGAAACAAAGGTTGCTTTTGAACTTAGTTGCGTTTGTGGTTTAGAAATGTCTTTGGTTGAACTCATAGAATAACTCAACTAAGTTCTTCATTGGCGTTTATAACTTAGCGTCATTTAATTGTAAAACGTCGCTAAATTCTCCAACGCCGTTTTCCGCTACTCTTATAGCAACGTTTTTGAGAAAAGCCGCGATAGACCTACTTTGCTGTAGTGATTGTGGATATTCTGTCAATATGTTGTCAAACTATCTTTGTTTAAAGTGGAGTTTTTTAAAATCGTTTTCAAAATTTTTGACTCACTTCTTGAACAAATTTTGTTATATCAAGAGAAGGAGATTTTTAGCTTTAAATTGATCATTATTAAAAAATTTATATATTTTTCAAACCAAAGTTTTGCTATAAAGATTATTTATTTGACTCTAAAATGCAAGTCCAATTGATATTTGAAGAAAATTTATTTTCCTTAGACTTAATACAATTTCGAGTTTACTGGTTTTGTGAAAAATAAATTTTTCATGCGCTTTACTTGAAAAAAGCAAGCCGAAATTGAGATTAGAAAAAATATTTTTCTTAGATTTAATATAATTCTAACATTATTGATTTAAAAAAAAGGAAATTTTCAATAAATTTTACTTGACTAAAGTTTTTATTCTTCAAAAGAAAAATGGTGTTGAGCTTTAATATTTTCTTTAAGTAATTAAATTTTGAGAAAATGAAACACAAAAAAAAAGTCCAAGATTAACTAAAAAGAAAGTCCAAGTAATTTTAAAAGAAAAATATTTATTTTGGACTTATAATTATGATATCCTTTGTTAAATTTTCTTTTATGTGAAAAATATTTTTAAGTCTCCAAAATCTCCTAGTTTTTATCATAAATATTTATTTCAAGTTAACTCCCAAATGAATGCTTTTAAACTTGAAGAAAGGATTGGTTAAATAAAAGGAAAATAGAAGTCAAAGCTTGAAAGCCAAAAAGAGAGTATCCAGGATTTTCAACTTCATAGAATGAGATTGGTCCTCTCCTCATGGGATCAATCTCACTTGTGCAAGGCATGTCTTCCTTGAATTTACTTGAAGGGATTGACCCTTCCAAAAAGGTATCAATTTCCTAATATTTGACAATAGACCTATTTAAGGACCGGACTATCCGCCCAAACTCGAAGGCCCGTTCGATATTTGGGAGGGTTTGGACAAAAATATTAGGCCCAAAAAATGGGCTTGCACAAAATTCTAAGTCCATTTTCTATACAAGCCGGGCCTTGGGTAAAGAATTTTAAGCTCGAACCCGACCCTGCCTGAATACATGATTGTCCAAAAAAAGTGAAAATAAATTTCTAAGATAATCACTTTTTGCCAAGTGGCTTCCACTTTTCTTGTTTCTTTCCAACAAGACATGAGTAGGACAAGACTTGTAATCCTCTGCTAAAGCTAGTAGGTCCAACTTCCAAGGTCTGAAAATCACATGCAAAGACAATTTGGGTTTTTGTGAGAAGTAGGGGAAAGTCTGTGAAACGAGAAAGAGAATGTGAAGTTCAGAACAAGAATAGTTTGGGTGGGCCTGGGTTTTTCATTACCAAATCGGGCCGAGCTTGGTCATAGGATCTTGCCCATATTTTGGGCTGGGCAAGACACAAAATGTATTAGCATCCGGTCTCAGCCCAGCCCATGAATAGGTCTACTTGACAACCTCTACCAGTTAGTTTCTCAAGAGTAACCAATTGGTTTTTCTCTACTCACTCAATTTCAACAGCACCAAACTTATTGTTGGATAATCTTGTAAGCATTTAGCATTATTTCATTATTGCATATATATATATATATATATATATATAAATGTGAATAGAATATATAAATCTGGCATATCAATATATATATATATATATATTCAAATACGAATATACGGACACTTACAATTTCGGTAGAACAAAAATTGGAAAATCGAGTCAAGGTTGAACCTCTAACCTTAAGACGATTATTGCTTGTTTATCAGGTGCTTACAGTATAATGCAATACGTCTCCCAGGCCTTCTCGATTACGTTGCTGTCGAGAGCACACTCGATACAACACAGCAAACCAGAAAAGATGTCGATCTCTCTCACAAGATAATAAAAACCGAGAGCAAGAAGAAAAAAATATTTTAGGAATTTGCAGTATATTAAAAAGGCACTGATCTCGGGTTTATATAGAAAGCCAGAAACCTGTTCGGACAAGACACACCAGTTGAAAAAAAAATGTTTGGAAAAAAGTTGTGTCATTAGGAAAAGAACCAAATGGTTCGGTCTGGTCCGAACAAACATGTCTCAATCAGACAGGCCTCTTGGTCGGTTGGCGGTTCAGTTCGATCCCGAACAATCACTTGGTAGAAAGGGCAGTGTCAGTTCAGACCAAAACAAAAGTCAGTTGGGCAGTAAAAAATTAATTACTGACCCAAACGCAAACCCGACCCAGCCCGGCTCAGCTCAGCTCGGCTCGGTGGCGTGCGCGTGTGTGGTAGCCCATTTTTTGTGTAGGTCCTCACCCTTCACAAAAACTTGGGTGTCCCTTGGGTCCCAACCCAACATGGAACCTAAGCCTATATAAACTACAAGCATAAACCTTTCTTTGTTCAATGTGGGATTCCACTCCAAGCACAACTTCAACCATATTCTTCCTTTTCAAGTGGGTATCTTTGAGATTAATTTCTCTTTCAAACATGATATCAATTGTGTACATAAATTATTCACCGTGTATCTAGTTATGACAAACCTAGGTATTCAAATACGTATTTCAACAATTAACCATTGATATCCAACAATCCCCCACATTAATGAACATTGTCTGATTAAAACAATGAACTGACTCGGAATATGAGAGAGAATAACTTTGAAGAGTTATTGCATCAGGATAGGTAGCTTTTGGCTTTGAACCTTTCATAGTGAAAAGTATAGGATTTACTCGGCTAACTAGTGAACATGATGTCTTGAACTATTCAGCCTTTTGTGTAAACCAAGACAATAGGTATCACACAATTCCTCTTCAAACATTATGGTTGTGTCCATTTTGGCCCCGAACACGTCCTGCTTTCTATAAGTACTCTAGAGAATTTAGCCTGATCAATTCTTATAGAAATGGCCACGTTTCTTACTCATATAGGTGATTTCTTATGAAGAGTATCCTACAATACCCCACTAGATTTTATCTAGCTATAAGAATCATTAAAAGTATATCTTATCATAACTCCTATGCAGGCAGCATTAATTCATCATAGGAATGGATAAGAGTGTTTATCTCTTCTAACAGTAAGTTAACATATTGTTGTCTGATTTCCCTACGCAAGTGTAAGTATCGCAAACAAGTAATAAAATGGAAGTAAAGTGTCGTACCCACGAGGAATTGTTATTAATTTTGCTAAGTACTAAAATTCACACACTCAATCTTATCTAAACAATTAAATAAAGATGGTAATCAAAAACTGAAATTAAAAGAAACTAATACTGAAAGCAAGTAAATTAAAAAGATGAATTCAATTAATTAAGAAAAACCTAGGATTACAACTTCCCTCAACACTTCGCTTGAATCTCTCTCTACCTCTTCACTTGATTAATGATCCTGAGTTGTTAACCTAGAGTTCTATCTTATTTATAAGTATCTGTCTATGGTCTCATAAAAAATATCCTTCTTAACCAATTAACTATATGTCTATGATAATTGAATTAAAGAAGAACTTATTAAGCTTAGGCTCTAACAATGGTTACACATGACAAGTAAGTATATTTCTACCTTACCTGCAGATCAATTCATCCTAATAAATGAATATGAAACATGTGTCATTCAATCCATGTCTGACACTAAACTCCCTATGTCTAGTTGTATTTAGGTTAACAAATCAATCTAATTGGTGGCCAATCAACTAGAAGCATTAAGAACAAGATTAAACAAACAACTCAACAAAACCATTAAATCAAGCTAGAGAGAGAAAGTAAATTCAAACTATGTGTTGAGTTCCATTGAAATCCTAGTAAAAGAGATTTAGTTCATGATAATTAATGAAAACAAATAATCAAATAGTTTCACCATCAACAACAACACAAGAAAAATAAAGAAGATAAAAGAGAAAAAAGAAAACTAAGAGTTGTCAGTTCTTGAATCTTGAATCTTCAATCTTCTTGAGAGCGAATTAGATGGCAATTATCTTCTTGAGAGAATTAGGTTTTTAGAACTCAAATCCTCGTTATTCTGACCTAAAAGAGTTTTATTTAAAGTGTCCAAGGCTTCCGGGAGTCCAAAACTTCGCTCCCAAGCAAAACAGGTAAGTTTTTCTTTTTCTTTAATTTTATTTTTTTAATGTTTTTGCGGTACTGTTCACAATCTCCTGGCGCTGTAGCGCTGACTCTCGAATTGGAGAGCTAGCCTTCTCGTTTTGCTACACTTCGCCTTTGTCATCTTCTCGAATTTCGTTAGCTATTTTGACTGGGCAAATATCGTTCGATTTTGACGCGCCTTATACCTTTGGAAAGGTATGGAAGTCAGCTTCAAAAGAAAAGAGGAAGTTTTCTCAATTGAAGTCTTTAAGATTAAGTGTTTCTTGAAAGAAGCTCCGGAGGTCGAATCTGCCAGCTCATTGGTTTGCACTTTTTTTCATCGTTTTGCATCACGAAGCTCCAGATCACCTTGGACCTATAAAAACACATAAATAACAACTAAATAACTATTTTAAACATAAAATGGATAATTAAAATAAATATAAAAAACTAAAACTAATCAAATCCTAATAAAATCCTCAAGGACTTAGCCGATTTAAATGCATAAAAAGTGACAAAATAACTATATTTCCTAGAGTTATCACACCCCCAAACTGAATATTTTGCTAGTCCTCGAGCAAAACAAAACTAAACAAACTAAATAAATAAATAACTTGACTCAAAACATCACTCAAGATAAATGTACTCAAACAATGATTTCTTAATTTTCCTCAAAAGTTAGCTCAAAATCTTAATTCAAAGTAGAACATAAACATAATCCAAATGCATGATTTAATTCAATCGTAAACTTCATGCTTGAATGGATTTTTAGTGTGTGTGTGTATAATCTCTTTGCAAATCATCACATGCAATCTAAATAAGTTTATATCAATGCAAAATACGAATTATAGTACTAGATTCTCATATGTTTGCTTTTTGTCTCTCTCTCCACTAATGTAGACTAACATTTCATCAAGGATCAAGTAGGTCTTTATTAAGCTTGTAATGTAAGGCTAGGGTCAAGTATGATAAAGATAAATTTCGGTTTAAGTCACCTATAGACACTTTACATTTTTTTTTTCAGGATTTTGAGAGCCATAGTCTTTTCCTCAAATTACATACTTCATTCTTGAATACACTTCCTTTTTGATTAACCAATTTATTCACTTTTTTTTCTTCTATTCTTCGTTTTCGAAGAACCGTAAATTTTTTTTATACCACCATTTCACCCAAATTCGACATGGCTCATAATTGTTTCCTCTAATATCATCACATGCTTATGTAGCAAGGGTTAATCATGGTTTTTCTTATTTGGCTAAGCTAAAAGATGTGGAAATCAAAGAAAATAGATATATCAATAGGCACAAAGAGGTAGACTAAGGATATTAATATATAAAGCTAAGTTTGAAAGGCTCAAATGATCCAAAGATGGCCTAAATCACTTCCTCAACTTAGTATTGTCTAGGATTTCGCCTTGAGAGAGAATCAAACAAATTCTAGGTTCTAGACATAATTGCAATTCACATTAACATAATCAGTCTTTAAATAAGCAATGCAAATCTAAGCAAGAGATCAAGTGCTCAATTTGTTGAAAATCACATCCTAACAATGAAACTAACAAAAGAATTTAACATAAAATCAAATCATGCTTATGTTTTCCCAAAAATCAAGACAAATCAATAACTAAAATTCATCATTGGATAAGGATTTCATCATAATAAGTGCATCATATCTCAAGCAAAAAAAAAAAAAAATAGACTCTTAAAAAAATTAGACAAAACTGTCACAACCTAAAAAATAACAAGTCTTATTGCGAGACTTTATTCGTTAAGCGTGACATTGGAAAACAAGGAAAAAATGACTTAATTCCTCTTGAAATAAAATGAGGGTTTGAAAACAACCTCGAAAAAAGACATGGAGTCGCCACCAATCTTTTTTGGCTAGGTGTGATAGGCCACCTATTAAAACCGATTTTGTAAAATATTTTAAAATTAATTAAAACATTTTTAAAACCTATTTCAAGTCAGCGTTTTAAACTAGAGAAAATTAAAGAAAGCGGGTTCGGGACTCAGTTACGTGCGGGGAAGGATTAGCACCCCCACAACGCCCGTATAAAAATGGTACTTTATTAATCGTGTGTTATCTCAAGTCTCGGTAAAAAAGTCTGTTTTAAATTTGGTATTTCAAATTAATTCCCAATTTTAAGAAAAATAATTCCATTTTTAATTGAAAATGATCCGAAATTTATTAATTTAAAATGTTCCTATATTCCCCAACAAACGTGGCAAAATATAAATTTTTTATTAATTTGGAAAATTTTCCGAATCATTCTCGTTTTTTTAAAAAAAAAGATATTCCTTTATTAATAATAATTGATGATGTCCTCCCCACAGACCCGACAGTAAACTCATGAATTATTTTAACTCGGGAATATCTTTATTTTATTGAAAATCATTATCTTATTTTAAAAGATGAATATGAACATGTGTGACATAATAAAGATGACATAGCAACATCTAGATAATATAATGCAACCTAAATGACATGATATAATTTAAATGACATAGTATATTCTAAATGAAATGATATAACCTAAGTGACATAATATATTCTAAATGAAGTGATATAACCTAGGTGACATAATATATTCTAAATGAAATGAATAACCTATGTGTCATAATATATTCTAAATGAAATAAATAACCTAAGTGTCATAATATATTCTAAATGAATAACCTAAGTGACATAATATATTCTAAATGAAATGAATAACCTAAGTGACATGAAATGAACATGAAAACATAAAATAATATTATCATGAAATATGCATGAAAATAGAAATAATAATGCATGAATATGGCAAATACTAAATGATATGACAAAAATAAATGACTAAATAAAATGCGTAGGATAACATGGAATATTCAAAGCCATATAACAAACAATATAACACCACAAAATATAAATCAAAATAATAGCAATACCATAGAAATATTCATAGCAAAAATCATATGTCATATAATATGCATGAACATTGAAAATGTAATGCATGAAAGTGTATTTTTTTCCTTTAAATAAGGAAATCCGTATACCTAAAAAGATATCCGACTACCTTAGAAAAAGACATCAAATTAAATTTTCTAAAACCAAAATACTTTGTGATTAGTTTAAAAATAATTTTGAAAATATTGGATAAGAAAAATGACCAAGGCCGAACCCCCTTTTTAAATGGCTCTATTTTCCTAACTTTGAAAACCTGAACTTGACCACCCTTGACCCGAGCTTTATAAAATTATTTTTTAAGATTAAAATGACTTAGAAATTAACCTAGGACAGTAGCTAAGGTTCCTAATCAGCCTTCTCTTAATGCATTAGACAAACCAGAAAACTAATTTTCCCTCAAATTCAAATCTGACTCTACTGTCCAATTTTAAAACGTGATTTTTTATCCTATTTTAGAAAAATCTAAAAAATCTAAAAAAAAATATAGGAGACTCAGAACATGTCTAACTCTATGGGAAAAATTGGCTTAATTTTTAGACTAAGGATAACCTACCAGAAAAATCACGAAAGTCAGAACACTAGGTGAAAAACGGTTTTGCCAAAAATCATTTTTAAGCCTTTGATAAAATCATTGAAAAATAAAAGTAAAAATATTGGAGACTCTCCTAAGGACCTAAAAACAATAGCTAAAATTTTTAAAAATTTGGACAAGAATTGTCTAAGTAAAAAAAATCACAAAGGTAGAAATTTCAACTTGACAACTTCTCAATTTTCCACAAGTATGCTCATGTGAGCTTGACTTTAAACCATTGATTGGCTTAAGTAAAAAAATCAAGTGGTATGATATAAGTTGCATGAACAAATAGCAAATTTTATGTATGAAATGCATGATCTAAGACCTAAATGACATAGGAAATGCATGGCATAAAAATATGACCTAGACCTAACATGAACTTGCATGGCAATAAATGCAACCTAGACCCAAACATGCATGAAATGCATGGCAATACAAATGAAGCCTAGACCTAAAAAATGCATGGCAATAACACAAAAACATAGCAATATAAATCAAATACACAAAATCATGGCATAGAAATATAAGCATGTCAACTAGCAAGATGAAAATGCACATACAAGTCATAAAACCATGGGGTAGCCGAATAGTCCTAAACCTAAATGGTGAAATCATAGCATGCCATTATCACAAACACATGGCATACTAAATCAAAATACACAATATTATGGCATGGAAATGCAAGCCTAGTCAACTAACAAGATGAAAATATACACACAATGCAAGAAAGGATGAGGTAGCCGAATGGTCCTAGGTCTAAATGGTGAAATCCTAGCATGGCATTATCACAAACACATGGAAAACAAAATGCAAGACTAAAAAGGAAACATGCTAAACTAAGCAAACATGACGTAAAGGCATGAACATAGCTAGACATTTTTACAAACACATAGTATAGTAAAATGAAAATCATAAACAACTTTAACATGTTGAAAACAGAAAATTAAAAATGGCAAACAAGGTAAGTAGACATGAAAGCAAAATGATAAAATCAAAAATAGAGGTAAGTAAGTGTAGACACTGGATTTTATCCGGGTGTTAATTAGTTAATTAATTTTGTAATTTAGATTTTGTAATTTATTTTATATATTTTTGAATTAAATAAAAAAACAAAAAAGGGAAAATCAGAAAAGAAATAAAAAAATTTGGATAATTGAAAAATAAATAAAAAATGATAAACCCAAGTTTAGGTTGGACTTGATCTCTTCTTTGGATCAAACTTGGACTCTTAGAAGTGTGATTAGAATGAGCTCCTATCTTGATCAGATTAGGACTCCAGATGACAATGAAACCCTAGTTTCTTTTCCTATATAAACAAGTTAAATCAACAACAAAAAGGATCAAAATTTCGAAGCACAATCAAGAGCAAATAAACAAGAATCGGTGCAAAGAAGAAAAAAAAATTTAGCTATTAGGTTCAAAAATTCCTTGGGTGTTAGCTTTAGTGGTTGTTTCAAAATATTGTTTATAGTGGGGATCTCAGATTTAATTAAAAGCTTAGGGTGGAGTTTGGTGACCATTCAACGAACGACGAAAGAGATCGGAGAGGTTGAAGCCGTGACATTCAAACTTAGATCTAGGATTATCGGGTTAGATTCGGGAAAAACCAAGTTGGTTTTTGGGTAGAGGAGGTCGAAAGGATTTTTTAGAATTTTTTGGAAGTTTTCTAAGTCCGGTGACTGACGGCAGCGACGACGGTTTGCGACGACGGCAGTGAACAGTGGCCAAAATCTGGATTTTTTTTCTTTTGGGTTTGCTTGGTGTTCTTGAGGAGAGAGATCAGAGAAAAAAAGAGGTTTTTTATAAAAGAGGTGAGAAAGTAAAACCAAAAAAAAAATATTGTTTAAAAGGAGGGCCAGCAGCCGGGTCGGGTTGGACCCGCGCGCAGCCTGTGCCTGGGCCCGACCCGGTTGCTGGCTGTTTTTTTTTTCTTCATTTGCGTTATTTATTTTCTTTTTCCTTTTGTTATTTCTTTTTGGTTATTCCTTTTATGTTTTTTTATTTCATATTTATTTTAATTAGGAGCATTTCTTTTATATTATTATTTGTTTAAATTAATTATTTATTGTACTAATTTTTTTTTTTTAATTTTTGATGTTTGCAGGTATATTTTTGCGAATCAACTTTGATATGAATTATTTTTTAACTATTATCTATTTTTTTTAACTATTACTGTTTTTTAACCATCATTATTTATTAACTATTAATTTAATTTGATTAGTAAGGTAATTTTTTTTAATTAATTTTTAATTGAGGATTAATTAAATTAAAATAATAGATACAGATCTTTTCCGATGATGAAATTCAAAGAGATCACGATTTGTTGATTTTCGAGAAATTTTTAGGTGAGAGAACTCTCCCAAAAATTCTCCAGATTGATGGAAAAAAATTTAAGGGATGATTTTCGATGCAAAGAGGTTGAAATTTATTTATTTTAAAATAATTAATTTTCAATGAATTTTTAAGTCATAATTTTAATAATTGATGCTTAATTAAAAATCAAAGATAAATTAAGATTTCTTCCAATGATGAAATTCAAAGAAATCGCGATTGGTTGATTTCTAAGAAATTTCTAGGTGAGAAAAAGTCTTTTAAAAATTCACCAGATCGAGGGAATAGTTTTTAAGAGATAATTTTCGATACTGAAATCGAGATTTATTTTTGAGTAAACATAAATAAAAATATAAGTTTTAATTATGAAGATTAGACTTAGGTTGAAATAACTTTGTCATTAAAATTTAATTTTTCCAATGACGGAGCCTCTTCAATGGAAAGATCGATTTCTTTTGAATACTCTCGAGGGGAGGAAACATTTTTTTAGCAATTCCTCCAGATTGATGGAAGAGAGACCTAAAAGATGATTTTTGATATTTTTAACTTGAATAATTTAAAAAGAAGATAGGATAAATAAGACCATTTAATTAAGACTTTTAAGTATCACAAGACTAATTAGGTACTATCTCTTAGATAGGCGTTGTGAGGGTGCTAATTCTTCCTCACACGTAACCGTACTCTCGAACTCAGTTATGATAAGTAGACCAGAAACTATTCTTTTTAAGGTGCCTTAGTCAAGCTTAGGAATACTTTAAAGAGGATAGATTCGTATAGGTGACTAATCATACCTAGATTAGATAATTAATGGCGACTCCCTGTTTGTGTCTATCATGCTAAATTCGTATTTGGCACGTTATGACAGTTTGGCGACTCCATTGGGGATGTTAGAGAGTCGAGCCATAGATTAGTCTTGTGATACCTTAGGTTTTAATAATTGGTCTTAAAAAGTGTTTAATCTTTTATTTTTATCTTCTTTTTAATTTTGATTTTGTTATTTGTGCCAATAACACTTGTTTCTTGTACATTGGTGAGAAAAAGAATGTCTGAATGTTCCTTCGCACACACTACACGTTGCATATCATAAAGCCCTATACCCGGGCACTTCCTTTTTAGGCGGGGGTAAAGTACCTATGCCTTCGTGAGGTGATAACCTCCGCAACGGCTAGCGAAACACCCTCAGAGTGTAAAGTACCAAAGCTTTTATGAGGTAATAACCTCCGCAGTGGCTTTGGAAAATACTCTCACCCGAATTGAACCCTTCCGGTTGGAGCCTATAATGGGCGAGGAATGAGGTGCCTTACTCATCTTACATGGATGAAGTTAAAGAGCAATTTGGGGATCTTTTTAGTTTGGTCAAATATCCTAAGCTCAGCATATAGATAACTTTTAAGAGGCAAACCTTAGGATAGAGCCATGTTCACTCATTTTAACCCGAAATAGGACGCATGAAAGAATGTTCTTACTTTCTGACAAAGTTTTAATTTTGTGAATATTATTTGTATTTCTCTAATATGTATCTAACTATTGAATTTGGTGAAATATTTGTGGCTATTACTTGAATTAACTTTATTCTTTCATTTATTTTCATGCATTTGCATCATTTAAATATTTTCATCATGCATCCATAATGCTCATACCTTTAAAATGCTCATGCATTCACCATGAACATAATGTTCATGCATTTGCCATGTACATTTTTCAACCATGCTCATACATTTATAATGCTCATGGATTCACCATGTACATAATGTTCATACATTTACCATGTACATTCTTTAACCATGCTCATGCATTTATCATGTACATTTTTTATGCTCATCATTCATAGTGTACATTTTTTTTATGCTCATGCATTCATCATGTATATATCTATGTGTAAATAAAGCATACATACTTTATTCATTCATTATACTCATGCATTCATCACATGAAGACGAGTGTAATAATGATTGGTGATTTTTCCTTGGGAAGATAGATACAGGAGACATGAGTGGTAAATTAGAAGCACGGATTAATGCATTGGAAGAAAATCAAGAAGAATTTGGACATGATATCCGAGAGATAAAAGGGCAGTTTTTCAATCTGATGAAGATGGTTGAAAGTCTTAATAAGGTGGTTTATTCTCAAGGACCTTTATCGCTTGCGGCCAAACCAGATGTCTAGCAACCAATTGTTCAAGGGATTAACTCTTTTCAAAGGCGGACTGGTACACTCATTGGTCCAAGTAACAATCTAGATAAGGTCAGAGAAAGGGTACAAGTGATTGAACTTTAAAATCAGATTCATAAAACAAGATCTTTTAACCCCCCCCAACATCTCAAATTAATTCGCACTTGAACCTACATTTTTACCATGCCATTCAGAAGCAACTCAAGAAGATGAAGTATACACAGCTTGATCCAATCCTATGTCATATACTGAATTACTTCACCTACTTATCCAGGCTCATCTAGTTGCACCAGTCTATTTAGAGCCTCTAAAGCCCCTATATCCTAGGTGGTACAATGTCGCAGCTACTTGTGATTACCACTTTGGGATCTCGGGGCATTTCAACGAGGACTGCACAGTCCTGAAATATAAGGTACAAGGTTTGATAAAAGCAGGTTTATTGAAGTTTGAAAGGGCAAATCCAAGTGTTGAAAGGAACCTTCATCAGCCAATCCCTGTCTCTGCATCTATACTTGCTGCTAGACGTGTTCAAGAGAAAATGCCTATATTTGATCTTTTGCCTTTGCTAGTGAAGTACCAGTACCTCACCCCCGTACATTTGAAAATAACTTCGAATCCATCAGCAAAGAGTTATGATCCTAACAGCAAGTGTGATTATCACATGGGGGCAATTGGACATTCAACTAAAAAATGCAGGCAGCTAAAAGAAAGGGTGGAAGATCTCGTCGATAGCGGCACTCTGACTTTGGAAGTTATGGAACAGTGGAAATTCGAGATTTGAAGATGCAGAATGTCACGCGATTACTCAATCTGGATATTTCTAAATTTTTGATGTTTTCATTTTTAGGCATGACATATTAAGCATTATTTAGATGTTTAGGAGGTTCGTTTCTTTAGTTAGGAATTGCTTATGTTTGCATGATTTATTTTCGATCTTAAAGAAATTGGTGATTATTTCTTACAGATGTACTTTGCAACTTATTTCCATGACCAGTTAGTCGCAAAATCTTGATTCCTTTGATGATATAAGTTTGAAATTTCACGAACCTCATCTTTTTGTTGTCGCAACCTAAAAATATAACAAGTCTCATCTCAAGACTTTATATTCGTTAAGCGTGACATTAAAAAAACCGAGGAAAAGTCGACTTAATTCCTCTTGAAAAATGATGGTTTTGAGAATGACCTTGAAAAAGACATGGAGTCGCCACCAATCTTTTTTAGCTAAGTGTGATCGGCCACCTATTAAAACCGGTTTTATAAAACATTTTAAAATTAATTAAAACATTTTTAAAACCAATTTCAAGTCTGCGTTTTAAACCAGAGAAATCAAAGAAGCGGGTTCGGGACTCGGTTACGTATGGGGAAGGATTAGCACCCCCACAATGCCCGTATAAAATGGTACCTTACTAATCGTGTGTTATCTCAAGTCTCGATAAAAAAGTCAGTTTTAAATTTAGTATTTCAAGTTAATTCCCAATTTAAAGAAAAATAATTTCATTTTTAATTGAAAATGATCCGAAATTTATTAATTCAAAATTTTTCTATATTCCCCGACAAAATCGGCAAAATATAGAAATTTGTATTTATTTTCCAAATTTTCCAAATCTTCTTGTTTTTTGAAAGAAACATATTACTTTATTAATGATAATTGATGATATCCTCTCCAACAAACTCCGTAGAGAACTCATGAATTATTTTAACTCGGGAATATCTTTATTTTATTGAAAATCATTAACTTTTTGAAAACATTTAAAAAAATGAATATGAACATGTGTGACATAAATAAAATGACATAGCAAAGTCTAGAGAATATAATGCATCCTAAGTGACATGATATAATTTAAATGGCATAGCATATTCTAAATGAAATAAAATATCCTAAGTACCATGGTATATTCTATATGAAATGAAATGGCCTATGTGACATAATATATTCTAAATGAAATCAAATATCCTAAATGAAATGAAATGTCCTAAGTGACATAATATATTCTATAAGAAATGATATAATTTAAATGACATGGCAAAATTAAATGATATGACATATTTTAAATGACATGGCATATTTTAAAAAATATAATCTAAATGACATGGAATATAACCTAAATGACATGAAACATAAAATAATGCTATCATATAATATGTATGAAAATAAAAATAATAATGCATGAACATAGTATATGCTAAATAATATGACAAAAATAAATAACTAAATAAAAAACATAAGATATCATGAAATATTCAAAACCATATAATAAACAACATAACATCAAAAATATAAATAAAAAATAATAACAACACCATGGAAATTATCATAGCAAAATCACATATTATATAGTATGCATGAATGTGGAAAATGCAATGCATGAGAATATATTTTTTCCTTTAATTAAGGAAATCCGTATATCTAAAAAGATATCCGGCTACCTTAGAAATATATATCAAATTAGATTTTTTAAAATTAAAATTCTTTGTGATTCTTTGAAAACAATTTTGGAAAAACTTAGATTAAAAATAAAATCCTAGATAAACCCTTTTTAAATGGCTCTAATTTCCTAAGTTTAAAATCCCGGACTTGACCACCCTTAATCCAAGGTTTATAAAATTATTTTTAGAGTTTAAAAAGATTTAAAACTATCCAAAGGCAGTATCTAACCTTCCTAATCAGCACCCTCTAAGTAACTTAGCCAAAACAGAAAAATGAATTTTCTTTAAATTCAAATTTGACTCTACTGTCCAGTTTTAGAACATGATTTTTTAACATATTTTTAAAAATTCAAAAAAATATAAAAACAACACTAGAGACTCAGAACATGTAAAATACACGGGAAAAATTGGCTTAATTTTTTGATTAAAGATGACTGCCCAGAAAAATCGAAAAAGTAGAAGTATTGGGTGAAAAAACTGTTTTGCCAAAACACATTTTTTTGCCTTTGATAAAATCATTTAAAAATCAAAGTAAAAATGTTAGAGACTCTCCTAAAAACTCAAAAATAGTAGCTAACACTTTTAAAAAGCTAGACAAAAATTGGCTAAGTAAAAAAAAAAAATCACAAAGGTAGAATAATAAATTTGACAACTCTTTAATTTTCCACAAGTATGCTCAAAATGAGCATGACTTTGAACCATTGATTGGTCTAGGTCATAAATCATGTGGCATGACATGAAATGCATGAACATACAGCAAATATGATGCATGAAATGCATGATTTAAAACCTAAATGACATGAAAAATGCATGGCATAGAGAATATGACCTAGACCTAAATGAACTTGCATAGCATTTAATGCAACCTAGGTCTAAAATGCTTGAATATGCATGGCAAAGCAAGCCAAACCTAAACCTAAATAATACATGGAAATAACACAAACATATAGCATGCTTAAACAAAATACATAACCAAATATCATGAAAATTCAAACCTATCAACTAGCATGATGAAAATGCACATACAAGGCATACAACATGAGGGGTGGCCGAATGGTCCTATACTTCAAAATGAGCATGGCATTTTCACAAACACATGATATGCTAACATGCAAGATTAAAAAGAAACAATGCTAACCATGCAAATATAAAGTAAAGGCATGATGTAACACCCTGTTCGGATAATCTACCTAGAATCCGGCAGAGTTTCCTTTCTATCTTAACTATAACCCTCCTGCAAATACCCTCAGTTCATATCCCCAGCAAGCAATATCTCTCAATACCATTATCACATTTATACATGCATGCTCAAAAATTTTCCATGATCAATTTATACTCAAGTCAATACATATTGATCTATTATCTCATAACTTCAAATATATATACAATATATCGAAAAGTAAACCTATCTCAGCAAGGTTTACTAGAATAAACATCAAGAGATCAAAACTTCTAGAAATTTAGGTATGATGTCCACCACGTCAATATACTCTTTGAAGCGAAGGGTAGAGGAAGGTAGCAATCCCAACACCTAATTGTAACCTGAAAATTTAGAAACATGAAATAGGTGAAATATGTGAATATTTCAGTGAGTAGACAACTTTTAAAACGTTTGAAAACTATAATGATAACCTTTAAAGCATAATAGACATTTTCAAAAAATATATAATAGTAAAACTATAATGATTAATTTGAAGATATAGCGAAGTTTGCAAATGTATAACAGCATCATAATAACAAATCAATTTATAAAATCTTTTAAGTAAATCAAATTTCATATAATTGGGCTCCAACTTACTGTCATGCATAAGATTTATCCATACATCATGAAATAACCAGGTAATATCCATGTAGGCATACTAGTAGTCAGCCCCAAAGGCCAATACCACCATAGGATTCCCTAAAGGCATATGTGTCACTATGATATGCCCCCAAAAGGCTAATATAATGGGATAAGGACTCTGGAGGTGGCTCCCACCACAAAGGCGTAGCACGCAGCTCCCATACCCAGTCTAATATCACGGAATTGGGACTCTGGAGGTGGCTCTCGCCATAAAAGCGTAGCACGCAGCTCCCGTATTCCGATCAAGGGAATAATCTCATACATTAAGTCAGGTGGAGCCAAAACCATGTACGTCAAATTCTATGTATAATCATATTTCATAAATCAACCAACTTGCTCGATATAATATTTCTTCAAATAAATGTACTTTAATAACAAATCAATTCATATGATTATGTATCGCATATACCTTTAATAAGTAAAATAAATATCATGCTAAAAGAATTATAATTATAATTAAAGAAATTTCAAATAACTATAGTTGTCGTCTACTCACAATCCTTGAGATGATCTCACTGTACACCTCGATCTGAAACTTCAGGATCCAAAGGTGACGTCGGATCTACGTGGCCTAGAGATTAACGATAATTAGTATCTATACATACTCAAAGCATTACACAATTATGAATGCAACTCAAATCTCATAATCTTCCCCCAAGGTTAATACTAATTTCTCATACTTAAAACAACATATCACAAATTTTTAATATCATTTCCATAACCATTTTCTCCAAAATTCAACTTCATATTCATGTCCTTATCAAATTCCTTTCTAGTACTCCATGCCTTAGAGATTTTCATAATCCATAACCATCATTTAGTACTATATTTCTCTTAAGCAATAAATTCCTTACTATCAAGCTAGATTAGAAAATCATAACTTGAGTTTGGTAAGGAATTTTGAAGTGATTCCAATTGGTTTATTTCAATCAATAAGTCTACTTTATGAAGAAAATAACTAACTTAGACAATTAGAACAAAATCTTGATCAAATTTGATAAATCCCGAAACTATGCCGAAACAAGGATCAACACAGAACAGCCCACTTCACTTTATCTTTTTAACCGATTATCAGTTTTGGGTGATTCAAAAACCAAAATTCTAGTATTGAAGTCTAGTTTCTAGGAAAAATATCAAAAAAATACAAACCTAGCTGTGCCGAACCCAGAAAATCCGAACAACAAGCATGCTCAACTTCCCCTATTTTGCTTTTTCTTCCCATTTTCTTGTTCATGCTTTCAAATCCTTTTAATTCTTACCAAAGGTGAGTAAAAATCATACTTAACAGATGGATTTCAGACCTTAACATGTTTATGGAGCTGAGATCTTAGCATGCTCAAGTAGAATATCTAAAGACAAGGAAGAATTTATCAAGAAACTAACCTTGGATGTGATGTTGATGAGATTTTTGTGGAATACTTGAAGAGAATTGTTGGAGAGGATGAAGAGAATTTGAGAGAATGAGAGGGGAGGGTCGGATGGGGTGGCCGGCTAGCACATAAGAAATAAGGAAGAATTTCTAGAATTTTCAAGATATAAAGATAATTATAAAGATATTTTTCAGTTTTGGTATAATTGCACATTGGTCCCTCAACTTTTCATAAATAACCATTAAGCCCCTAAACTTTTTAGTTTGTTCAATTTGATCCTTTCTTTTTTTATTTCCTTCACTTATAAGTTCTTACCAACTTCCAAGTTTTCCCTTAAAAGTTTTCGGGATTTAACTTTACACGATTGTACGTAACCTTGGTTGTTACACATGAAAACCACTAGGCATTTTCACAAACACTTAGCATAGTAAAAGGCAAATCATGAGTAAACTTAAACACTTTGAAAACAGAAAATAAAAAATAAAAAATGCAAGACAAGGAAAATAAACATGAAAATAAGCTAGTAAACTCAACAATGGAGGTAAGTAAGCAACAAAATCAAAACAAGCTTCATATCTTTGTATTTGAAGAAGATATATGACTTAAAAAAAATGCTAGATACTACTAACAACATGAAACAAATAGCAAAACAGCAACCATATAAAAAAAAAGGGCCATTCGGCCTCCTCATAGAACAAGAAAAATAACTTTTCCAAAGCTTTTTTTTTTTTTTAAGAAAGTAACAAGAAAAACTTGAAGAAGAAACTTAAAAACACTTATTTTAAAAAACAAAATCAAAAGAAACTCACCAAAATATCAATGAATTTAGCATAATCAAGAATGGAAATGCAAGGAAAAAATAAGAGTATGGGGCAAAGCAACCTCTCAAAGCTATATTGCAAGCCTTTCTTCCTCTTCTTTTCTTTGCCTTTCTAATCTTTTTTTTTTTTGCCTTTTAAAAATGGAGAGAATATCAGCCAAAACTAAGAGTGAATGAAATGAAAAAGAGACCTCTCTCTTTTGTAGTGTGGCCGGCTAGCCTTGAAAGAACCTAGGAGGTTCTAGAACTTTTTCTAACCAATTTGATCCTATGACCTTCAATCCAAGATGCCTTCTATGTAGAATTATCACCCTTATATTAGAATCATCAGCCCTTAAATTATGATGTCATAAAGATGTCATAAATAGGTTATCTCTCCAACCATTGGTCCATGTGTTGCAAATTCAAAGGCTTGATCACAAAAAATAACTACTTTCCTCTTCATTGTTGGCCTTTTGATTAAAAATCAGAAAATATCTGCCCACCAATGGGCCTTGGTTGGCTGACCCTTCCTCTTCTAGCCCATGCTTCAATTTTTTTAAAAACAAGAAAAGGCATTTTTTGGTTTCTTTGATAAAATGACTTTTTTGCCCCTTGAACATAAATAAATAGAAAACGGACTCCAAATTCAAAAATTATTTTTTTAATACTTCCAAAATAATAAATAATTGAATTCTGGAAGTTTTGAAAATTTTCTGAGTCCATTTGCTATTTTTTTGGATTTTTTCTTCCAAAATTGCCCTTTTATGCACCTTAACAGTCACCATTTTTAAACGAGCTCGAAATCCAGATTTTTCTTCACCAATATCTTCCAAATAATTTAAAAGTATGATATGGAAGTTTTTATAATTTTTGGAACTCATTTGGTATTTTTTCGGGATTTATCTGCTTGAATTACTACATAGTGGGCCCGAGATTTGGCCTTTTTGCAAACGAACTCCGAATCTGGATTTTCTTTAGCCAATCTCTTCCAAATAATTTAAAAATGAGATCTGCAAAGTTTTAGAATTTTTGGAGCTCATTTGGTATTTTTTCGGGATTTATCTTCTTGAATTTCTATATAGGGGATCCGGGATTTGGCCATTTTGCAAACGAACTCCGAATCCAGATTTTCTTTCGCCAATCTCTTTGAAATGATTTAAGAATGAGATCTGAAATTTTTTAGACCTTTTGGAGTTCATTTGCTATTTTCCCAAATTTTCCAATTTTGCCCTTTTGCCTCCGAAGCCCGGTTTTGCTCAAAAGAAGTTCGATTTTCAGATTTTCTTTTTCTGGGCCTTTGTCATATATTGAATTGGAGTTGGTCCGAAAATACCCAATTTTTACGATCAAATTCCTTTTCGATTTGATTTTTCCTTTTTCTCGTCGAGAATTTCCTCGTTTTTTCGTTTTTCCTCCAATCTGCTATTTTCTCGAATTTTCTTCGAGCTGAATCTTGGGCTATCCTTGGTTACTCACTCCTTATCAATTAGGCGCTTCAGTCTTACCGAATCGGGCCATTTCTGCAATTTTCCTCAATTTTACCAAAATCCATAAAAAACCCTAATTCTCGGTTTTCTTTCGAATTGACTTTTCTTTCAATTTTGTTTTCAAGTAGCTTCTCCATTACCCGTAGTCAATGTTTATCTTTCATTTGGAACCTTCAATTTCAACCAATTTGATCGTTTAAGAACTTTTCCCCAAATTTCCCGAACTAGAGTTTCTTTTCTACTGAATCTCTGTAACCCAACTTCTGAACTCCATATCTTTCAATGTAGACCTCGGATTATCAAAATTCTTTCTCCATTTTTCAATTGAACTTCAAATCTTGAATTTGAAAGTGGGTTGACTTTTTCAATAGTTGATTTTTTGGGGTTGGTTTTTGAGGTTGACTTTTTTTGAAGTTTGACCTTTTATGCTCGGCTTCTTAGACTAAGTCTCGAAGTACCACCTGCAGGATGAAAAAGCCTTTTTACATTCTGAAACATCAATTTAGGAAGAACACATACCTGTTTTAGTGGTCCGGACAACATTATGTGTCTACAGCTGCCCCTCTTTGGCTATTGCTGAGAATCAGGAATCAGGCAAAGATAAACAAATACTAATTTTGTCCGATTAGTGACATCACATGTGAAGAAAAGAGGAAAGGGGTTTTCACTCACTTCCATTCTTCATTTTTTGTTGTTGAAAAAAAGCTGTAAATTGAAGATTTTGTCCTCAAATTGAGTTCCCTGACTAATCAAGGCTCGACCCGTCTTAAGGAAACGAGTTCGATTTGCAAGAGAATAAAAGACCTCGACGATAGTCTCAGGGGCTTAACCTGTCTTATGGTAAGCTGTGTTTAAAATTCTACGTATCTCCTCCAGAAGCTTCGGCTATCACTACCAAAGACTTGCTCAAGCAAATGTAAAACTCTGGATATCTCCACTAGAGGCTTTGGCTATCACCACCAAAGAATTGAAAAACTCTGGATATCTCCATCAGAGGCTTTGGTTATCACCACCAAAGACTTGTTCATTGTTTAAAACTGTAAAAACTCTAGAAACTTGTGCCTGGAGGTCTTAAGAATTGTACCCGAAGGTCTTATCCATGATATAAAAAGAAAAATACTTTGACAACGGTCCCAAGGCTCGACTCATTTGAGAAGCAAAATGAATTCGATTTAAAAACAAAAGGAAATACCTCGACGATGGTCTCAAGGCTCGACTCATTCGATAAAATAGAATGAATTCGATTTAAAACATAAGGAAATACCTCGACGATGGTCTCAAGGCTCCCCTCATTTGACAAAACAGAATGAATTCGATTTAAAGCAAAAAGAAATACCTCGACGATGGTCTCGGGCTAGACTCATTTGATAAAACAGAATGAATTCGATTTAAATCATCCCTCGACTATGGTCTCGGGGCTCGACTCATTTGATAAAACATAATGAATTCGATTTAAAACAAAAGGAAATACCTCAATGATAGTCTCGGGGCTTGACTTATTTGATAAAACAGAATGAATTCGATTTAAAGAAAAAGGAAATACCTCGACTATGGTCTCGAGGTTCGATTCATTTGATAAAACAAAATGAATATTTTTAAAAAAAAAAACAAAAAGAAATACCTCGACGATGGTCTCGAGGCTCGACTCACTTGATAAAACAGAATGAATTCGATTTAAAACAAAAGGAAATACCTCGACGATGGTCTCGGGGCTCGACTCATTTGATAAAATAGAATGAATTCGATTTAAAACGAAAGGAAATACCTTGACGTTGGTCTCGGGGCACGACTCATTTGATAAAACAGAATGAATTCTATTTAAAACAAAAGGAAATAACTCGATGATGGTCTCGAGGCTCGACTCTTTGATAAAATAGAATGAAATCGATTTAAAAACAAAAGGAAATACCTCGACGATGGTCTCGAGGCTCGACTCATTTGATAAAACGTAATGAATTTGATTTAAAACAAAAGGAAATACCTCGACAATGGTCTCGGGGCTCGATTCATTTGAGAAGCAGAACGAGTTAGATTTGGGGAAGCCAAAGTTTTCCTGATTCCTGCAATGTTAGCTAAATGCAATGAAGAGAATGACATGCTTTGTAAATGCATGTATGTTTCCTAAGAATGAATGCAATCAAATGTTTTTGTCATGATTTCTAATCCATAGGTTCTTTGAGGTTCATAGATTATCCAACTTCATGACGGAGTCTTCAATTATTCATTGATGCCCCACTTAGGGAACCTTTCTCTCGAGGTAACTTTGTCAAATAGTCCCAATTTTTGACTTTCGCAGAAATTCACAAATTTTCTGACTTCATGACGGAGTCTCCACCACATTCACTGTTTTATTTTACTTGGTGAACTTTCCAGACCTTTCTTAACTTTTAAATCTACTCCTTAATAATACTCTGAAATCCTTTTATTTAAAGATTTTTATGTTTACTAATCATCATTCAATTTAATAACAATCATATGATGCATCTCAAAAATGTATGAAAGAAAATATGAAACAAGCAAAAATGTCATGAAAAAGATGACAAGAATTTATTGCTAGAAATGTTTTAGAATAGTAAAAGTGAATATCAAGGATATAAGAAACAAATGTAAAGTTATGGGTTGTAGATGCCCCGGATGCGGAATATCTTGGACCCCTTCTTTTTCCAAACTATCTGAAATTTCTCTTGAACGAACAATTTACTTGGGTAATCCCTCGGTTTCCGTAGTTACATCAGACTGAGTTATTCCCCTTTCCTCTGATTTTCAAATATTTTTCCCCTTTACACGGAGCATTGATTGGAACTTTAATAAGTACTTGAGCCGCCCTTTGCGGGTTTTCAACTCAAGTGTCCTCCATTAGGTATTAAGTTGCCCTTTGCAGGTTTTCAGCTTAAACCTCTCATTTTACATTCTTTTTTTTGAATCATTTTTTGTTTTCTCTTTTTTCTTGTATTCTACCATGCATCTGAGAAATCTAAATTCTTTCAAGGTAAAAATATCAATTCAAAAGATGGGATAAATTTTGAGAATAACCTTTCAAATTAAATATCTATGCTTGACCAAAATGGGCTTTTAAAACACGTAATGTAGGCTAAGGCTCGGGTTTAGAAAGAAACGATAAATAGGCCCAAAATGTGTTTAAGGGTAATTGGATCAAGGATAATTTCCTGAGGAGAATTCATTCTTGAAACATTTGTCCCTTTTTTTGGATTTTCTTTTTTTCTTTTTTGCTGGCTTTCATTTGCTATTCTTTGATTTCACATTCTTCAATGGCTCTCTCTTTTTTTTTTTTTTTGCCATGACTTTTTGATTATTTTTCCTCGTATTTGCCTTCCAGTGTAGAAGGTGATCCTTGATCAAGGTTCAAAGAAAGAAATAATTCCTAAGGCTCAAAGGGGTGACTAGGGAAAATTTCTTCTTAGTGAAAGGAATATGAAAGATGGCCCTTCATCATATCAAGCATGAATATTCTCTTTGAAAAGCAATTCTCTAGGGAGATAGATATATAGAATTTTCATTTCTACACTTGAAAATCATTCGAATTCCCATGTGCATAGCATCAAACTTTTTCTTTTCCAAGCGTAATACTTCTTCAATTCATCAGCATTCAAGGGATTTCTGAAATCATCCTCGTCCATCCGAGATAGAATCAATGCTCCTCCAGAAAAAGCTCTTTTTACCACATAGGGTCCTTCCCAATTTGGAGTCCATTTCCTTCGCGGATCCTTCACGATAGGGAGGATTTTCCTCAGTACTCACTCCACATCCCGAAACTGTCTGGGATGAACCTTCTTGTTGTGGGCTCGAATCATCCTTTTCTGATTCAACTGCCCATGACAAATTGCCTTCAATCTTTTCTCCTCGATGAGATTGAGCTGTTCATAACAAGCTGTAACCTATTCTACCTCTTCTAGGCCAACCTCCATCAAAACCCGTAATGAAAGGATCTCAACCTCAATAGGTACTACTACTTCCATCCCGTATACCAAAGAAAATGGTTTGCCCCTGTAGATGTGCGAACCGAGGTACGATATACATGCAGAGCAAAAGGCAAGATCTCATACCAATCTTTGTACACATCAATCATCTTCTCAACAATCTTCTTGATGTTTTTGTTAGCTACTTCTACTGCCCCATTCATCTTCGGACGATAAGGTGCAGAATTATGATGTGTGATCTTGAACTCATACACACTTCTCTCATCATCTTATTATTCTGATTAAGAGCATTATCTGAAATAATTCTTGCTAGCAATCCATATCGGCATATGATTTCCTTCTTAAAAAAATCTGCATACCATCGACTTTGTTACATTCGCATAGGAAGCAACTTCTATCCACTTTGTGAAATAATCTATGGCCACAAAGATGAAACGATGTACATTTGAAGCTTTCAGGGTAATAGGCCCAATCATATCATTCCCCATATTGAAAATGGCCATGGTGCAGTCATGAAATGCAATGGTGATGGCGGCACATGAATTTTATCTGCATAGATCTGGCATTTATGCCATTTTCGAGAATAACTGATACAAGCTCCTTCCATCGTCAACCAAAAATATCCTGCCCTCATAATCTGCTTAGTAAGCATGTGACCATTGGCATGGGTGCCACATATCCCTTCATGGACTTTTTTTATGATTCTCCTAGCTTCGACAGATCCGACACATCTCAATAAAACTTGGTATTTCCCTTACTTGTAGAGAATCTCACTGTCTAAAACAAAACTCATTGCTAGCCTTCTTAGAGTCCTCTTATCATTTTCTGTTGCCTGTTCTGGATACTGTTGATTCTTGAGATACTGCAGGATATCGTTATACCAAGGGAGACCATCTGCTTTTTCTTCAATACTCAAGCAGTGGGTAGGAGACTCATATATACTCATCTTTATTGGCACAACTTCAGCCCCTTCATTCACTTTAAACATTGATGACAAAGTAGTTAGCCTGTCATTCGATTTTCTTCTTGAGAGAAGTAATTGAAATTCACTTCTTCAAACTTCTTCAATGAACTCAGTATGAGTTCTCGGTATCGAGTTAGCTTTGTATCTCGAGTTTTCCATTCTCGCCGTAACTGATATATCAGTAAGGCTGAATCTCCGAAAACTTCCAATATTTTGATTTTTCTATCCACTGCAGCACGAAGGCCCATAGTACATGCCTCATACTCAGCAGTATTGTTTGTACAATCAAAATCCAATCTGGCAGTGAAAGGATAATAATCTTCTTCTGGGGATATGAGTAGTGCACCAATTCCGTGCCCCATGGCATTTGATGCACCATCAAAATACATTTTCCATACTTTCTTCTTCAAGAGAACCTTATCTGCTTGCGAAACATACATCAACTCTTTATCTGGGAAGTCAAAGTTCAATGGCTCATAATCTTTCACTGCCTGACTTGCTAAGAATTCAGCCACTGCACTGCCCTTGATAGCTTTCTGACATACATATACAATGTCGTATTCTGACAATAAAACCTGCCATCTTGCTGTTCTCCCTAATAAAGAAGGTGCTTCCAACATGTACTTGATTGGATCTAGCTTGGCAATCAACCATGCCTATGGTACAACATGTACTGTTTGAGTCTTCGAGCAGTCCAGGCTAAGGCACAATATAACTTTTCTACCGATAAATATTTCAGCTCATAATCTGTGAATTTCTTGCTAAGATAGTAAACCGGATGTTCTTTCTTTCCAGTCTCATCAAGCTGCCCCAAAACACAACCCATGGATCTCTCAAATACTGATAGATACAATATCATTGGCTTATACGGAATTGGTGGCATTAGCACTGGTGGGTTGGATAAATAATTCTTAACCTTTTCAAAGGCAATCTGACAACCTTCATCCCATTTTCCTGGATCACGTTTTTTAAGTAGCTTAAATATTGGATCACATTTGTCGGTTAACTGAGAAATAAACCGAGCAAAGTAATTCAATCTCCCCAGAAAGCCTCTTACTTCTTTTTGAGTACGTGGGGGTGGCAGATTTTGAATGGCCTTCACTTTATCCGGATCAATCTCAATTCCCCTTCTGCTGACAACAAAACCCAACAATTTCCCCGGAGTAACTCTAAAAGTGCATTTTGTCGGGTTTAGCTTGAGTCCAAACTTTCTTAGTCGTTCGAAGAGCTTCTTAAGATTCGCAATATGCTCCTTGCGACTTTGCAATCATATCATCAATATAAACCTCAATTCCCATATGCATCATATCGTGAAACAAGGTCACCATGGCTCTCTGATATGCTGCCCCAGCATTCTTCAATCCAAACGACATTACCTTGTAGTAGAATGTTCACACATTGTAACAAATGTGGTTTTCTCCATATCTTTCGGTGCCATCTTAATCTGATTGTATCCTGAAAATCCGTGCATGAAAGAAAATAAAGAACTCTTTGTCGTATTATCCACCAAAGTATCGATGTGAGGCAAAGGGAAATTATCTTTGGGACTGGCCTTATTCAAATCTCGGTAATCGACGTATATTCGCACCTTGCCATCCTTCTTTGGTACTGGAACAATGTTTTCCACCCATTCCGGATACTTTGCCACCTCTAAAAATGCAGCATCAAATTGCTTTTTCACCTCATTTTTTTATCTTTAACAGCATGTTCGGCCTCATTCTTCTTAACTTTTGTTAAATTGGCTTGCATTCTAGCTTTAAAGGGAGCTTATGAACCACAATATCTGGATCTAGACTCGGCATGTCTTGGTATGACCATGCAAATACATCTACATATTCCTGGAGCAAGGCTATCAATTCACCCTTTATTGATAATGAAAATGTGGTCCCAATTTTAACCTCTGTATCTCCTTATCATTTCCAAAGTTTATCATTTCCAATAACTCTTTATGAGAAAGTACTTGTTTCTCCTCTTGTTCTATTTTTCTTAATAAATCCGGAGGTAGACCATAATCCTCAGTATCTTCGTTGGACTCAAAATCACCCATGCAAATGGGTCCTTCAAAATCAATTTCTGAATTACTGACAGGAAGGTCCTTATATTCCGCATCCGAACACCTGTAAATAGGTGGGGAAAAACAATATAGGAAAATATATATATAATAAAAGCAAAATAAATAGCATAAATGAAAGAACGTGGACACTTCAATATGAATAAAATGCATCGTGCTTGTTATTTATATTGAATGAAAATGTTTAAATAAAAGCCCATTACAGAAAAATTCTTAATATCTCTAGGCAAAGATAATTAATATTTATTTATTTATTAAAGTATTACTTTGGAATAGACTTAAAGACTATGGGCAGCTCAGTCGCACCCCAATTGGTCAATCTATATCCTGGTGGTCAAGGTCGCACCATCCTGTTTGCATTCTCACTTTCCATTCCTTCCTCCCCGGTCATGCAGATCACCATATCTGGTATCTGCTCGCCCTTATCCACATGGAACCTCTTGAAAGCTTGCTCAATCATTATAAGTACATCCTCAGAATTCTTTTCTCCAAATAGAAAATCGACTGAGCGAAAGCTGTGAATGATTGGTTGGAAAGTCATAGGCTCTCATTCAATATCCATACCCACGAGATAGGCTATCCTCCTTTGTTGGTTGTTTTCAACTTGTTTCCTCTTCTCATGGGCCTTCGAAAAATACCCTAAGCCAAATCAGTCTTTCTTTCCCAATACTTCCATTGCTCGGGCCATCCCTTGAAGATATTTTCTAAGACCTTTTCCAGCCCTGCAGCCCTTTCCCACTGTAGTTCTTATTCCCAACCTTGTATTCTTGGACAACCTTGGTTTTGGAATTTTTCGTCCTTCAGTGACGAAAATCGCATTTACGAACGCTAAAAATCGAAAGAAACATTCTACGGCATCTTCATTGGGTTCAACATAAGGAGATTCAGTAGATGCAGAGGCTATTATGTCATCTTCTCCTGATACAGTGACCAAATGCCCCTCCATCACAAATTTCAGCTTTTGGTGGAAAGATGAGGGTACAGGCCCTGCTGAATGTATCCACGGCCTTTCCAACAAGCAATTATAGGACAGATTAATATCCATGACCTGAAAGTTCACCGTATAGGTGCATGGGCCTATCTCCAGAGGAACCTCAATAGTTTCCATTACCTCTCTCCTGGTACCGTCAAAAGCTCTGACTACTATGCAACTCGGTAACATATAAGAAACATCAATTGGCAATTTAGACAGGGTTGCCAAAGGCATTACATTTAATGAAGAACCATTATCCAGAAGCACCCTCGGTAGTATATGCCCTTTGCAAATGGTTGTTATGTGAAGAGCTTTTGTGGACCCAATACCATTGGGTGGTATTTCATCATAACTGAAATATATATGGTCGTCTGCTGCAATGTTTCCCACCATCCTGTCTAATTTTTCTACCGATATGTTGTTAGCCACATATGCTTGATTCAACACTCTCAACAGGGCATTTCTGTATGGCTCTGAGTTTAATACCAAAGATAAGATAGAGATTTTTTTTTGGCTGATGCTGCAATTGCTCAACCACACTATACTCACTATGCTTTATGAACTTTAAAAACTCTTAAGCCCCCTTCTCATCGACCGGATATTTTATCTAGTTCATCAGGGCTGACCCTCTTTCTACTTCTTTTGACGAATCCATCTCAATATGGATTGGTTCAACTGCTTTCTTTCCTTTGTCCATTCCTCCATCATTTCTTGTTGATCCCTGTTCAACAACCTCAGGGGCATAACACCTTCCACTTCGTGTTAAGTGCCCCACACCTGTAATATCTTGCTGACTTGAAGACCTTGGCATAACCATGCTACAGTCATATTTCCATGGTGCATCTTTCTTTTTCTTGTATGAAAAGGAAGAAGGCAAATCTATGATTAGCTTAGGCCCAATTTCCTCAACAACCGGAGTAGTCTTCTCTGGTTCATCGTAATATATGATCAAAGGTCTTCCTATCCCGTAGCCAGTCGTATTCTCAATAACCTCTACTTTATCCTCTATTTCTTCGTAAAACTGGGCTTCCCCCTCATCCATCATCTTTTGGACTTTAGCCAGAAAGTCCCCGCATTCTATATGACCTTTACATCCATAGAACGGGCACCAATTCTCCACCCTGTTTGCAACCATTTTTAAACTGTCACCATCCTCCACCATTACTGCTTTTACCATTTTGACCCGCACTTTTATCATTGGAGTCTTGACTTAACTGACATGCCTTTTCAACCTTCTCTCTTCCCCTATCAATACTGTATTTACTCGGTTCTCAGCATGAATGGGCAATGGATTTTCTGCTACATTCAGCCCATTCCTTGTCCCGAACTTTACCAGCCCAATATTAATCAAACTTTGGACTTTCTTCTTAAAGGCAATACAGTCCTCAGTCGAATGCCCCTGAATCCCTGCGTGATATGCACAGCTAACATTTGCGTTGTACCACCTTGGATATGGTGGTGTTAGAGGTTTGAGGTATACAAGTGCAACAAGTGGACTCTGCAACAGTTTGGAATATATCTCACCATAGGTGGTAGGAATCGGATCAAATTGGAGTTTTTGATCATTCCTTGGTGAACATTGATCATTGCGTCTAGCACATTGAGTGTTTGGGATAGTGTTTCGAGGAAGGTTCATCTATGGGGACACGCCAGTTGGAAAAGGCTATTGTGGTATATTAGTATAGGAAATGGATTTCGGGTAAGATGGTTCACATTGGGGTAGTACGGATTATACCCCGGGTAAGGTGTATAGGGTGTAGAAGGTGCATAAGATGTAGGAGGAGTATAGGGCCTAGGAGGTGTATATGGTGCAGGAGGTGCGTAGGGGTATTGATTGAAGCTAACTGCATGGGTCTCCTCTTTCTTCTTTACAGGGAAAACCTTCTTCGGGGTAGCAGACTCACCACCTTCCATTTTCCCGTTCTTAATGGAAGACTCTATCATCTCTTCGGATATCACCATATCTGCAAAGTTCTTGGTGGCACTCCTGTAACACCCTGTCCGGATAATCTACCTAAAATCCGGCAGAGTTTCCTTTCTATCTCAACTATAACCCTCCTGCAAATAACACTCAATTTTATATCCTCAACCAACAGTATTTCTCAATACTATTACCACATATATCCATGCATATTCAAAAATTATTCATGATCAATTTATTCTCAAATCAAACATATTGATCTATTGTCTCATATCTTCAAATATATACAATATATCCAGAAATAAACCTATTTCAGCAAGGTTTACTAGATAAAAACATCAAAAGACCAAATCTTCTAGAAATTTAGATATGATGCCCACCACGTCAATATACTCTTGAAACGAAGAGTAGAGGAAGGCAGCAATCCCGACACCTAAGTGTGTCCTGAAAATGAGAAATAAGAGGAGGTGAGATATATGAATATCTCAATGAGTAGACAACATTTAAAGCGTGTGAAAACCATAATGGAAATCTGTAAAGTATAATTGACATTTTCAAAATAAATAATAATAAAACCATAATGAGTAATTCAAAGACGTAGCAAGCTTTTCAAATGTATAACAATATTATAATATTAAATCAATGAATAAAATCCGTAAAGTAAATCAAGTTTCGTATAATTGGGCTCCAACTTTCTGTCATGCACAAGAATACATCCATGAAATAACCAGGCAATATCCATGTAGGCATACTAGTAGCCGGCCCCAAAGGCCAATACCACCATAGGACGCCCCAAAGGCATATGTGTCGCTATGATGTGCCCCCAAAAGGCAAATATAACGAGATAGGGACTCTGGAGGTGGCTCCCACCACAAAGGCGTAGCACGCAGCTCCCATACCCCAGTCTAATATCACGGAATAGGGACTCTGGAGGTGGCTCCCGCCACAAAGGCGTAGCACGCAGCTCCCGTATTCCGGTCTAATATCACGGAATGGGGACTCTGGAGGTGGCTCCCGCCACAAAGGCGTAGCACGCAGCTCCCGTATTCCGGTCAAGGAAATAATCTCATACATTAAGTCAGGTGGAGCCAAAACCATGTACGTCAAATTCTATGTAAAATCATATTTCATAAAATCAACCAACTTACTCGATATAATATTTCTTGAAATAAAAGTACTTTAATAACAAATCAATTCATATGATTAAATATCGTATATACCTTTAATACGTAAAATAAATATTATGTAAAAAAAATATATATATATAATTATAATTAAAAATATTTCAAATAACTATAGTTGTTGTCTACTCACAATCCTTTGGATGATCTCACTGTACACCTCGACCTGAAACTTCGGGATCCACAGGTGACGTCGGATCTACGTGGCCTAGAGATTAACAATAATTAGTATCTATACATGCTCAAAGCATTACACAATTTTTGAATGTAACTTAAGTCCCATAAATCTACCCCATATACTAATTTCTCATTCTCAAAACAACATATTCTTAATTTTTAATATCATTTCCATAATCATTTTCTCCATAATTCAACTCCATAATCATGTCCTTATCAAATTAGTTTCTAGTATTCCATGCCTTAGAGATTTTCATAATCCATAACCATCATTTGATACTATATTTCTCTTAGGCAATAAATTCCTTAATATCAAGTTAGATTAGAAAATCATAACTTGAGTTTGGTAAGGAATTTGGAAGTGATCCCAATTGTTTTATTTCAACCAATATATCTAATTTATGAATAAAATAACTAACTTATACAACTAGAACAAAATTTTGATCAAATTTGATAAATCCCGAAACCATGCTGAAACAGAGATCAACACAGAACAGTAAACTTCACCGAATTTTATCTTTTTAACCGCTTATCGGTTTTGGGTGATTCAAAAACCAAAATTCTCATATTGAAGTCTAGTTTCTAGGAAAAATATCAAAAAAATACAAACCCTAATTTACCGAACCCAGAAAATCCGAACAGCAAGCATGCTCAGTTTCCCCTGTTTTGCTTTTTCTTCCCATTTTCTTGTTCATGCTTTCAAATCCTTTTATTTCTTACCAAGAATGAGTAAAATTCATACTTAATAGATGGATTTCAGACCTTAACATGTTTATGGAGCTATGATCTTAGCATGCCCAAGTAGATATCTAAAGAAAATGAAGAATTTATCAAGAAACTAACCTTGGATGTAATTGTTGTTGAGATTATGGTAGAATACTTGAAGAGAAATGTTGAAGCAAATGAAGAGAATTTGAGATGGGTGGTGCCGGCTAGCTCATTTAGGAATGAAGAAAATTTTCTAGAATTTTCAAGATATAAAGATATTTTTTTTAACTTTTGGTATAATTGCACCTTGGTCCCTCAACTTTTTATGAATAACCATTAAGCCCCTAAACTTTTTTAGTATGTTCAATTTGATCCTTTCTTCTTTTATTTTCTTCACTTATAACTTCTTACTAATTTCCAAGTTTGTCCTTAAAATTTTCGGGATTTAACTTTATAGGATTATACGTAACCTCGGTTGTTACAACTTACCCCCCATAGAAAAATTTCGTCCTCGAAATTTACTTACCAACTTGATTGAATAAGTGAGGATATTGAGTCTGCATATCTTCCTCCCTTTCCCATGTAGCTTCTTCGTATAAATGATTCCTCCAAAGAACTTTCACTAATGGAATAGTCTTAGTCCTTAGAACTTGGTCCCTTCTATCCAAAATCTCAACTGGCTGCTCTTCATAAGTTAAGTTTTCCTCAATTTCCATAGGCAAATCCTTCAATATATGTGAAGAATCAAAAATGTACTTTCGGAGCATGGAAACATGGAACACATTATGAATTCGTGACAATTCTTCTGGTAAGGCCAATCTATAAGCAACTGGGCCAATCCGTTCAATTATCTCATACGGCCCTATATATCGAGGGCCCAACTTTCCTCGTCTTCCAAACCGGATTACTCCTTTACAAGGAGTCACTTTTAAAAACACCATATCACCAACTTCAAACTCTAAATCTTTTCTCCGATTATCTGCATAGCTCTTTTGTCGATCTTGAGCTATTTTTATCTTTTCCCGAATTACCTTAACTTTGTCTGCAGTCATCATAACAATTTCTGGACCTAGTAATTTCCTTTCATCTGTATCATCCCAACACACCGGAGTTCTGCACTTCCTTCCATATAAAGCTTCAAACAGAGCCATGTCGATGCTGGACTGATAACTATTGTTATACGCAAATTCTGCTAGAGGCAAGTGTTCATCCCAGTTTCCTTTGAAATCCATAATACAATATCTGAGCATATCTTCCAAAATTTGAATTGTCCTTTCAGATTGCCCATCTGTCTGAGGATGAAAAGCAGTACTGAACTTGAGTTTAGCGCCCATAGCATTCTGCAAACTTGGCCAAAATCGAGATGTGAATCGGGGGTCTCGATCAGATACAATCGATACTGGGGCACCATGTAACCTAACAATTTCATTCACATAAAGTTTAGCCAATCTTTCCATGGAAAAAGTCTTCTTGACTGGCAAAAAGTGAGCTGATTTTGTTAGACGATCAACAATCACCCAAATGCTGTCATAACCAGACTGTGTTCTTGGCAATCCCGAAACGAAATCCATAGCAATATCTTCCCACTTCCATTGAGGAATAGGTAGGGGGTTCAATTTCCCAGAAGGTTTTTGATGTTCGGCTTTAATTTGTTGGCATACCAAGCATCTAGAAACAAACTCAGCTATGTCTCGTTTCATACCTTGCCACCAATAATGTTCTCTTAAGGTTCGATACATCTTCACGCTACCGGGATGTAACGCATATGGTGCATTATGAGCTTCCTCCAAAATCACCTTCCGGAGTTCTTTATCCTGAGGCACACAAAGCCTATTTCTCATTATCAGTACATCATCATCCTTTAATTGATAGTCAGTCCTCACACCATCCCTTACTTCTTGCTTTAACTTTACCAGCATAGGGTCATTATTTTGTGCTTCACGTATCCAATCAATATGAATCGGTTTAACCTTCAAGTGGGCTATCAGAAGATTATTCTCATCAATCATCAATTCTAAAGGTAAAGACTTCAACTCATTTTGTAAGGGTTTCTGAATTGCTCGGATATGAGCAAGAGAACTAGAAGACTTTCTACTAAGAGCATCGGCCACTACATTGGCCTTTCCTGGGTGATAGTCAATTACACAATCATAATCTTTTATCAATTCCAACCATCTCCTTTGCCTCAAATTTAATTCTTTCTGATCCATCAGATATTTCAGACTCTTATGATCAGTGTAGATTGTACATTTTTCTCCAAATAAATAATGCCTCCAAATTTTCAGTGCAAACACCATTGCCGCTAACTCTAAATCATGAGTGGGATAGTTTTGCTCATGCTGTTTCAGTTGTCGAGAAGCATAAGCTATCACCTTCCCATGTTGCATCAAAACGCAACCCAAACCTCGCCTCGAGGCATCACTGTATACCACAAAGCTTCCATTCCCTGATGGTAGTGTAAGAACTGGTGCTGTGGTCAATCTACGCTTGAGCTCTTGGAAAGCTTGCTCACATTCATCAGTCCACTCAAACTTAGCATGCTTCCTTGTTAATTTTGACAAAGGAGAGGCAATCATGGAAAATCCTTCTACGAATCTTCGATAGTACCCTGCCAATCCGAGAAAGCTCCTAACTTCTGTGACATTAGTGGGTCTTTCCCAAGCAACTACAGCTTCTATCTTTTGTGGATCCACAAAAATCCCTTCCTTAGATACTACATGACCAAGGAATGCTACTTTGTCTAGCCAGAATTCACACTTGGAAAATTTAGCATAAAGTTGCTTTTCACACATAGTCTGCAACACCGTTCTCAAATGGCTTACATGATCATTCTTATTCCTGGAATAAACTAGGATGTCATCGATGAAAACAATAACAAACTTATCTAAGTAGGGCCGAAACACCCTATTCATCAAATCCATAAAGACTGCAGGTGCATTAGTTAGCCCAAAAGGCATAACTAAGAATTCATAATGACCATATCGAGTTCTAAAAGCAGTCTTTAGAATATCAGATTCTTTAATCTTCAATTGATGATAACCCGATCTTAGGTCTATTTTGGAGAACACACTTGCACCTTGCAACTGATCAAACAAGTCATCAATCCTTGGCAAAGGATACTTATTCTTAATGGTGACCTTGTTCAATTGTCGGTAGTCGATACACAATCGTAAAGATCCATCCTTTTTCTTTACAAATAAAACCGGTGCTCCCCACGGTGAAGTACTAGGCCGAATGAAACCTCTGTCAACTAGGTCTTGCAACTGCACTTTCAATTCCTTTAGCTCCGAAGGTGCCATTCTATAGGGTGCCTGAGAAATAGGAGCACTGCCAGGGATTAAGTCGATAGTAAACTCCAATTCCCTGTCAGGAGGTAAACCGACCAATTCTCCAGGAAAGATCTCAGGAAACTCTTTGACCACAGGTATAGTTTCCAACTTTGCCTCATGTATGTCCTTGTTAATCACATAAGCAAGGTAAGCAGAATACCCTTTTTGCAAGTATCTATTGGCTGCCATCTTGGAGATAAGGCAAGAAGGTAAAACTTTCCTTTCTCCTTGAAAAGTAAACTCCAAATCTTCTGACTTCTTAAAAGTCACAGTTTTGGAAAAACAATCTATCACTGCATTGTGTTTAGACAACCAATCCATTCCCAAAATCACATCAAAATCATACATTCCTAATGGAAACAAATTAACTGGTAATTCATGCTCCTGAACCATAACGGTATAATCCGGATAAACCACATCGATTTTCAAAGTTTCTCCCACTGGGGTACTAACGACCATAGGGATGTCCAACCTCCTAAACTCTCTACCCAAATGCATGACATATGAATTAGCAACAAAAGAATGAGTTGCACCCGGATCTATTAAGATCCTAGCATTTGCCTTAGAAATTGGGAGAGTACCTGTAACCACTTCAGGAGTAGCCTGAACCTGTTGATGGGTCATAGCATAAATTCTGGCTACAGTTCGAGGTCTACCAGGCTGTCCACTCTGTCGAGGGCCAGTAGATGAACCAACTTGAGATTGTACCCCAATTCTATCTCTAACTGCTGTCGGCTGATGTGCAGCAGTAGGTTGGGTCCTTTCTCTTTGACCCACTGACAACTGACTAGTAACTGCCTTGTTCTCCAGCTTGGGACAATCCCGTTTCATGTGTCCCGGTTCTTTGCAGTAAAAACACACACCTTGTAGTCTCCAACATTCACCAGGGTGATTCCTCCCACAATGGGGGCACTGAGGATAAGTCAATGTACGAGGTCCTCCTGACCTCCCAGGTGGCAATCTAGTCTGCTGTTGAGGTCCAATGATAAGTCTGCTAGAAGAACCACTAATAGACTTTCTGTCTAATCCCTCCTGAAATCTCAAGGGTTTGGAACCACTGACACTGCTTTCTACATAACTTTTCTTAGGCCTCATGTCCTCACTGGAGGATTGCCATTTTCTTTTTCTGAACATCTCTTCTCTATCTTTCATTTCTTTCAAATTCTGTTCAGCTTTAATTGCCATGTTGACCCATTTATTAAAGTCATCTGTATCCAGGGTCGTCAACCTATCTCGAATACTAACATGTAGCCCATCTTGGAATTTCTTGCATCTATCAGCATCGTTGGCTACTATCGATGGAGCAAATTCTGATAGTTCACTAAATTTTTGCTCGTACTCTGCTACTGACATACCACCCTGTTTTAAATTCATAAACTCAATCCATTTCTTTTCCCGCAAGGCCCGAGAATAGTATTTTTCTTCAAACTCTCTTCGAAAATCTGCCCAGGTTATGGCAGGACGTCCAACATACCTTTGCACTGTAGTTTTCCACCATGTGTGTGCATGATCCTCCAAAAATTGCACCGCACATGGTAACCTCATAGGCTCGGGAATCTGAAGAGTAATGGAAGTAGTCTCAAATTTTTGTAGCCATGACCAGGCTAAATCTGATTCCAAAGACCCTGTGAAAATCTTGCAACCCATATTCTTCAAATCTTTACAGTAATCAACTATCCCCTTCTCAGCAGGGGCAGTCAAAGCGGGAATTACTCTTGCCAAGGCCGCAACTGCCTCAGCTAAATTACGATCAGCTGCTGGAGGTGCTGTTGAGGGTGCAGCAACAGAAGATGAACCAGCAGCTGAAGCTTGTTCTCCAATTTGCTCATCGACATTCACATTTCTATTCCTATCCCTATTTTGGGGTAGGGGATTGATTCTAGGCCTTCCTCTTCGACGTGGTGGCATCGTGTCTGATTTTCTGCACAGGTGACAATATTTTAATACTTCAACAAACAGTTCCTAAGTCTACAGGACCTATAACCTTGCTCTGATACCAAATTGTAACACCCTGTCCGGATAATCTACCTAAAATCCGGCAGAGTTTCCTTTCTATCTCAACTATAACCCTCCTGCAAATAACACTCAATTTTATATCCTCAACCAACAGTATTTCTCAATACTATTACCACATATATCCATGCATATTCAAAAATTATTCATGATCAATTTATTCTCAAATCAAACATATTGATCTATTGTCTCATATCTTCAAATATATACAATATATCCAGAAATAAACCTATTTCAGCAAGGTTTACTAGATAAAAACATCAAAAGACCAAATCTTCTAGAAATTTAGATATGATGCCCACCACGTCAATATACTCTTGAAACGAAGAGTAGAGGAAGGCAGCAATCCCGACACCTAAGTGTGTCCTGAAAATGAGAAATAAGAGGAGGTGAGATATATGAATATCTCAATGAGTAGACAACATTTAAAGCGTGTGAAAACCATAATGGAAATCTGTAAAGTATAATTGACATTTTCAAAATAAATAATAATAAAACCATAATGAGTAATTCAAAGACGTAGCAAGCTTTTCAAATGTATAACAATATTATAATATTAAATCAATGAATAAAATCCGTAAAGTAAATCAAGTTTCGTATAATTGGGCTCCAACTTTCTGTCATGCACAAGAATACATCCATGAAATAACCAGGCAATATCCATGTAGGCATACTAGTAGCCGGCCCCAAAGGCCAATACCACCATAGGACGCCCCAAAGGCATATGTGTCGCTATGATGTGCCCCCAAAAGGCAAATATAACGAGATAGGGACTCTGGAGGTGGCTCCCACCACAAAGGCGTAGCACGCAGCTCCCATACCCCAGTCTAATATCACGGAATAGGGACTCTGGAGGTGGCTCCCGCCACAAAGGCGTAGCACGCAGCTCCCGTATTCCGGTCTAATATCACGGAATGGGGACTCTGGAGGTGGCTCCCGCCACAAAGGCGTAGCACGCAGCTCCCGTATTCCGGTCAAGGAAATAATCTCATACATTAAGTCAGGTGGAGCCAAAACCATGTACGTCAAATTCTATGTAAAATCATATTTCATAAAATCAACCAACTTACTCGATATAATATTTCTTGAAATAAAAGTACTTTAATAACAAATCAATTCATATGATTAAATATCGTATATACCTTTAATACGTAAAATAAATATTATGTAAAAATATATATATATATATAATTATAATTAAAAATATTTCAAATAACTATAGTTGTTGTCTACTCACAATCCTTTGGATGATCTCACTGTACACCTCGACCTGAAACTTCGGGATCCACAGGTGACGTCGGATCTACGTGGCCTAGAGATTAACAATAATTAGTATCTATACATGCTCAAAGCATTACACAATTTTTGAATGTAACTTAAGTCCCATAAATCTACCCCATATACTAATTTCTCATTCTCAAAACAACATATTCTTAATTTTTAATATCATTTCCATAATCATTTTCTCCATAATTCAACTCCATAATCATGTCCTTATCAAATTAGTTTCTAGTATTCCATGCCTTAGAGATTTTCATAATCCATAACCATCATTTGATACTATATTTCTCTTAGGCAATAAATTCCTTAATATCAAGTTAGATTAGAAAATCATAACTTGAGTTTGGTAAGGAATTTGGAAGTGATCCCAATTGTTTTATTTCAACCAATATATCTAATTTATGAATAAAATAACTAACTTATACAACTAGAACAAAATTTTGATCAAATTTGATAAATCCCGAAACCATGCTGAAACAGAGATCAACACAGAACAGTAAACTTCACCGAATTTTATCTTTTTAACCGCTTATCGGTTTTGGGTGATTCAAAAACCAAAATTCTCATATTGAAGTCTAGTTTCTAGGAAAAATATCAAAAAAATACAAACCCTAATTTACCGAACCCAGAAAATCCGAACAGCAAGCATGCTCAGTTTCCCCTGTTTTGCTTTTTCTTCCCATTTTCTTGTTCATGCTTTCAAATCCTTTTAATTCTTACCAAGAATGAGTAAAATTCATACTTAATAGATGGATTTCAGACCTTAACATGTTTATGGAGCTATGATCTTAGCATGCCCAAGTAGATATCTAAAGAAAATGAAGAATTTATCAAGAAACTAACCTTGGATGTAATTGTTGTTGAGATTATGGTAGAATACTTGAAGAGAAATGTTGAAGCAAATGAAGAGAATTTGAGATGGGTGGTGCCGGCTAGCTCATTTAGGAATGAAGAAAATTTTCTAGAATTTTCAAGATATAAAGATATTTTTTTTAACTTTTGGTATAATTGCACCTTGGTCCCTCAACTTTTTATGAATAACCATTAAGCCCCTAAACTTTTTTAGTATGTTCAATTTGATCCTTTCTTCTTTTATTTTCTTCACTTATAACTTCTTACTAATTTCCAAGTTTGTCCTTAAAATTTTCGGGATTTAACTTTATAGGATTATACGTAACCTCGGTTGTTACAACTCCCCACCAATTTATCATAATAAGGTGCTTTAAAAGTATTGATGAAAAGCACTGTAGTTTCCTTGTTGGTCAAAGGAGGTTGTACTTGTGTAGCCAGGTCTCTCCATCTTTGAGAATATTCTTTAAAGATTTCAGTAGCTTTCTTTCCCATGTTTTGCAGAGTTAGACGGTCAGGCACCATGTCCGTCACATGCTTGTATTGTTCCATGAAAGCTCTAGATCCATCCAGGAAGGGATCTTGATACGGATAAGCTGGTTATACCATCGAGTTGCAGACCCTGTCAAGCTATCCTGAAAATAGTGGATAAGAAATTTTTCATCTTCATCATGTCCGGTCATCTTCCGGCAGTACATGGTCAAATATGCTGATGGGTTGGTAGTCTCATTATATTTCTCAAAGTCTGGTATTTTGAACTTCGGAGGAACCACCAGACCGTGCACTAAACTCATCTCTTTGGCATCTAGACTGCCAAATAGCTCTGCCCCTTCAACTGCCCTCAGCCTTTCTTCTAGTAGCTGATATTTCTTCTGGGATTCTGACATTTCAACCTTCTTTAGCTCAGCCATCTTTGCCTTTTCCTTTTCATCCAGTTCCTCAAAGTCTAGAACGTCCACATCAATTGGATCAACCCCAATGTTACTCTTTTTAGGACCAAAATTTTGTGCTTCAGCCGCTGGTTGGATGTAAAAATAAGATGCTGCCCCAGTTGGAAGTTCATTTCCCACATGCTGGGATGTTTGGCCATTCTGCTGTACCACTTCTGGTCGGCCTTCCTAGTTTACTGCCCCCATTCCTGTAACTTAATTTTCCCCTGGCCATTTCTGCCTCATCATGGTATTCATCATTTCCATGAGTTTGGCCATTTGTGCCCGTGACTCCTTCTAAGACTTAGCCAACTGTTCTTGTAGTTCCCTTTGAGTTCTTTCCATCCTTTCAATTCTAGAAAGCTGATCATTCTCCATAGCTCTGGCTTGAGATCGAGTATTGTAAGGGTGTCAAAAATCTGATTCTTTCTGAGTGCGACCAATTGTACCTTTAGTTTTAAAAACCATGAATTAGAAATTATTGACACATTTTTATTTTATTTTATAAAAATGAATGAATGAATAAATGACTAAATGTTATTGAATGAACAAATAAGTAAATGACTAAGTGTATGAATATGAATGAATAATTATAAAGAATAAATGAATTGGACAAATAAATAAATGACTAAGTGTATGAATAATTTATAAACAATAAATGAATGAATGATTATAAATATAAATAAGAATGAACAAACAAAATATATAAATGAAAGAACAAATGAATGATGAATGCATTTGAAAGTATTGGCCCCGGGATAATCCCAACCAAACGATCTTTCATTCACTTCCTGGAACTAAATACATCAAAGATAGAATAAAAAGATCACTGCTTAAGACAATCTGATAATATGTCTATTCTAATTCAAAATGCTATTACAAAATACTGGTCCTATAGTAACTCCCTTGGATCTTGGACTTTCTTTCACAGTCCCCTTTTGATTGCCTTGCTCTTCAATCTGACCCTTACTTGTTCATGACCCTTTGACATACTAGCAGAAACATCACTGTATAGGCCTTCCTTAGCTTCCTTCTCAAGTTGATTGGCTCGGGCTTCTTCATGCTTCGCTCTCTCTTTCCAATAGTTATTCTCCTATTTAAGGTTCTTGACCTTTTGCTCCCATTCCCCGGAAGTCTTTAGGGTCCCTTCAAATCCGAGCTCGAAGCGGTACCTTTTGTTTTCCAAGTGCAAATCCCTGAGATCTCCCTTAACTGTGTCCCTTTCTCTCTTGATATTTTCCTTTCTCTTTCCCGAGTTGATTCCCTGTTTTTCATGTCCTCAAGCTCTTCTTGCAATCGAGCAATTTCCTTGATCATTTGGGCCTTTTCTTTTTCGAATTCTGCCCTTGCAATTTCTAACTCTGATGACATTTTCTCTGATGGCGGATTCATGAACTGGACCTTTTCCCCATCTGATGTCACCAACCTATCATTAACCCTTAATTCCCTCCATACTAGGTAATCAGGTGTGACAATGTCAGCATATCGGGCCACTTTTATCCGATGAGTTTTCTTCCATGCTTGAATCACTGCCCGCACCTTTCCAGAATACCCATATTCTCCAAAAGTGAACTCTAATGATCCTAGCTTATGAGTCACAGGTGTTAATTGCCGAGACTCAATCTGTCTTTTCACCAACAAAGGTGCATAACTCACAGACCTCCAAATTTTGAATAGTGGAACTCTCGGGTTGTCCCCACATTTATACATAATCGACATAGGAACCATCCATGGAGCTCTCCAAGTTACCATTTCCCCTTTTAGATTCCGGAACATGTTGACCCATTTCTCTTCATCTCTATCTTCAGGCCAATATTTTCTAAGGAATTCACTAATCGGAACTAAAGACTTCATGTACGGTTTGAAAGAGACCTCTTCTATCTTCCAAAAGTGACTTTGAATCCAAATATAAAGGAGTTGTACACACCCCTTGATTCTCCCTTGTCCTTCCCTTTTACAAAAATTCAAAGATCGGATAGTTTCAGCTATGATGGCATGAGATGGGTTAATTTTCTGTTCCAACTTTTCAAAGAAATCAAACACAACTATATCTTCATGACCCTATATCTTCGAAAATATGATTAACCCGTAGATGGCTAAAGCAAAGATGTCCCTAGCTTTTTTTTTATCGGAATGACCCAATATTAATTGTCGGAGAGTTTCCCACGGAATGCATCCATTTTTCTGCTTTGTATCCACATGACTCTTAACCCAAGTTGTACCCATTCCCGTGATCCTGCCACTTTCTTCTTAAAACCTGAAGGTTTCACTTCTTTCAAATATACCCGATCAGGATTAGGACACTTAATGCTTAACAGTGCTGAATATTCTTCAATAAGTGGGGTTATATCCTCTTTGTTAAAAGTGAAACATCTATAAGCAGGATTCCAAAACTGTACCATAGCCTGAATCAACCCACTATTGACCCTAATCGAAATTAAAAGTGATATATCTCCATATTCATGGGTGAAGGCTTCTTTCTCTGATACATCCCACTGATTCCAAATATCGGTTAACCCTTAGAGATTATTCTGTCTAAAATCCACTTTGACCCTTTCCGGCAATACTGACACATAATCTTTCTTCAGGCAATCACCATTCTCCCTCTGATCTTTCTCCGATCGTGCCCTAACACTGCATGATCTTCTATTACTGAAATAATCTGACACTCCATGAAAGTCCTTTGGGTTGATGACTATCCCGAGGCCAATAAAATTCAAGTGCATGATAATGTCTATGATGTATGTCAAAGAAAAGAAAACAAAAAGAAATAAATTAGTAAAGAAATGAATTTACAAATATAACATAAATAACATGTTTTTTTTTTTTTAAAATGTCTCAAAAATTTTAATAGAGTTTCGGCATTATGATGCCTTTGGGACAAAATAATAATTTTATTACAAACGATATGATGTTCGTTCATCATCACCCAATTTGTAAAATCTAACATATAGAAAGATGGTAAAAGGTTGGAAATGTTCCTCCATGTGTTCTTAAACTTCGGGTATCTAACAGAAATCCGGCATGGCTTCACCTAGGTTCACTATGTGAGGGTGAATCGGTTCTAAGGCCTCGAATTATTTTTCACTGTCGCCTGTGAAGGCTAGTAAGGCACCCCGATAAAAGCGGGTTCAATTCGTTAGAGTATATTTTCCTATGCCCGTACCGAGGATCATCACGAAGGCATTAGGTAAATTATACTCCGAAAGTGTTTCACTAGCCCATACGGAGGATCATCATGAAGGCGTAGTTACTTTACTCCCACTTAAAAGGACGAAACCCGGGTAGAGGGCTCATGTTATGCAAATGCAAATGTAGTGTGTGCGAAGGAACAAAACAAACCTGTCACCGCCTAATCTACACCCCTTATTCTAAATACCCCACTAAAATCAAACAATGTAAAGCATCGGTTAAGCAAACATATAAATATACACAACCAAAATAACCAGAGAACAATAATAGTATGAATGCATATAAAGATGGACATATCTAAATCATTTTATTATTTTCAAAATTCTCTTTATTATTATTTTTTTTATAAAAAAATAGGAATTAAAATTAAATACCAATTAAACTAACAAAAATCGAGACTTTGATAACACGAGATTAATTCTAGGCCTGACTATCTAATGTCACGACTAGAGTCGCTAAGCTGTTGCAACCTAAAAAATAACAAGTCTCATTGCAAGACTTTATATTCGTTAAGCGTGACATTAAAAAAACTGAGGAAAAGTCGACTTAATTTTTCTTGAAAAATGAAGGTTTTGAGAATGACCTTGAAAAAGACATGGAGTCGCCACCAATCTTTTTTAGCTAGGTATGATCAGCCACCAATTAAATATCGGTTTTATAAAACATTTTAAAATTAATTAAAACATTTTTAAAACCAATTTCAAGTCTGCGTTTTAAACCAGAGAAATCAAAGAAGCGGGTTCGAGACTCGGTTACGTGTAGGGAATGATTAGCACCCCCACAACGGACGTATAAAACGGTACCTTACTAATTGTGTGTTATCTCAATCTCGGTAAAAAAAGTCGATTTTAAATTTATTATTTCAAGTTAATTCACAATTTAAAGAAAAATAATTCCATTTTTAATTGAAAATGATCCGGAATTTATTAATTCAAAATTTTCCTATATTCCCTGACAAAATAGGCAAAATATAGAAAATTTTATTTATTTGAAAAATTTTCTTAATCATTCTTGTTTTTTAAAAGAAAGATATTCCTTTATTAATGATAATTGATGATATCCTCTCCAACAAACCCAGTAGAGAACTCATGAATTATTTTAACTCGGGAATATCTTTTTTTTTTATTTATTGAAAATCATTATCTTTTTCAGAACATTTAAAAAAAAATGAATATGAACATGTGTGACATAAATAAAATGACATAGCAAAGTCTAGATAATATAATGCATCCTAAATGACATGATATAATTTAAATGACATAGCATATTCTAAATGAAATAAAATATCCTAAGTACCATGGTATATTCTATATGAAATGAAATGGCCTATGTGACATAATATATTCTAAATGAAATCAAATATCCTAAATGAAATGAAATGTCCTAAGTGACATAATATATTCTATAAGAAATGATATAATTTAAATGACATGGCAAAATTAAATGATATGGCATATTTTAAATGACAAGACATATTCTAAAAAATATAATCGAAATGACATGGAATATAACCTAAATGACATGAAACATAAAATAATGCTATCATATAATATGTATGAAAATAAAAATAAAAATCATAATGCATGAACATAGTATATGCTAAATAATGTGATAAAAATAAATAACTAAATAAAAAGCATAGGATATCATGAAATATTCAAAACCATATAATAAACAACATAACATCAAAAATATAAATAAAAAATAATAGCAACACCATGGAAATTATCATAGCAAAAATCATATATTATATAGTATGCATGAATGTGGAAAATGCAATGCATGAGAATGTATTTTTTCCTTCAATTAAGGAAATCCGTATATCTAAAAAGATATCTGGCTACCTTAGGAAAATATATCAAATTAAATTTTCTAAAATCAAAATTCTTTGTGATTGTTTGAAAACAATTTTGGAAAAACTTAGATTAAAAATAAAAACCTAGCTAAACCCTTTTTAAATGGCTCTAATTTCCTAAGTTTAAAATCCTGGACTTGACCACCCTTAAACCGAGGTTTATAAACTTATTTTTAGAGTTTAAAAAGACTTAGAAACTACCCCAAGGCAGTAGCTAACCTTCCTAATCAGCCGCCTCTAAGTAACTCAGGCAAAACAGAAAAATGAATTTTCTTTAAATATAAATCTGACTCCATTGTCCAATTTTAGAACACGATTTTTTAACCTATTTTTAAAATTAAAAAAAGAAAATCTAAAAAAAATACTGGAGACTCAAAACATGTAAAACTACGCGAGAAAAAATTGGCTTAATTTTATGATTAAATATGATTGCCCAGAAAATTAGGAAAGTACAAGTACTGGGTGAAAAAACTGTTTTGCCAAAACACATTTTTTTGCCTTTGATAAAATCATTTAAAAATCAAAGTAAAAATGTTAGAGACTCTCCTAAAGACTCACAAACAGTAGCTAACACTTTTGAAAAGTTAGACAAAAATTGGCTTAAGTAAAAAAAAAAATCACAAAGGTAGAATAATCAATTTGACAACTCTTTAATTTTCCACAAGTATGCTCAAAATAAGCATGACTTTGAACCATTGATTGGTCTAAGTCATAAATCATGTGGCATGACATGAAATGCATGAACATACAGCAAATATGGTGCATGAAATGCATGATTTTAAAACCTAAATGACATGAAAAATGACATGAAAAATGCATGGCATAGAGAATATGACCTAGACCTAAATGAACTTGCATGGCATTTAATGCAACCTAGGTCTAAAATGCATGAATATGCATGGCAAAGCAAGCCAAATCTAAACCTAAAGAATGCATGGCAATAACACAAATATATAGCATGCTTAAACAAAATACATAACCAAATATCATGAAAATGCAAACCTATCAACTAGCATAATGAAAATGCACATATAAGGCATACAACATGGGTGGCCGAATGGTCCTATACTTCAAAATGAGCATGGCATATTCACAAACACATGATATACTAACATGCAAGATAAAAAGAAACAATGCTAACCATGCAAACATAAACTAAAGGCATGAAAACCACTAGGCATTTTCACAAACACTTATTATTTGGTATTTTTAATACTTTCAAAATAATAAATAATTGAATTCTGGAAGTTTTGAAAAAATTTTGAGTCCATTTGCTATTTTTTTTTAATTTTTCTTCCAAAATTGCTATTTTTTGCACCCGAACTTTCACCATTTTTAAACGAGCTCTGAATCCAGATTTATCTTCACCAATCTCTTCTAAATAATTTAAAAGTATGATCTGGAAGTTTTCATAATTTTTGGAACTCATTTGGTATTTTTTCGGGATTTATCTGCTTGAACTACTACATAGTGGGCTCGGGATTTGGCCTTTTTGCAAACGAACTCCGAATCTGGATTTTATTTCGCCAATATCTTCCAAATAATTTTAGAATGAGATCTGAAAATTTTCAAAATTTTTGGAGCTCATTTGGTATTTTTTCGTGATTTATCTTTTTGAATTTCTATATAGGGGACCCGAGATTTGGCCATTTTGCAAACAAACCCCGAATCCAGATTTTCTTTTGCCAATCTCTTCGAAATGATTTAAGAATGAGATCTATAAATTTTTAGACCTTTTGGAGTTCATTTGCTATTTTTCCCAAATTTTCCAATTTTGCCCTTTTGCCTCCGTAGCCCGGTTTTGCTCAAAACAAGTCCGATTTTCAGATTTTTGTTTTCTCGGCCTTTATCATATATTAAATTGGAGTTGATCCAAAAAGGCCCAATTTTTACGATCAAATTCCCTTCCGATTTGATTTTTCCTTTTTCTCACTGTCGGGAATTTCCTCATTTTTTTTGTTTTTCCTCCAATCTGCTATTTTCTCAATGTTTTTTCAAAATGAGCCTTGGGCTACCCTTGGTTACTCACTCCTCATCAATTACGGGCTTTCTTCTTACCGAATCGCGCCAATTCTGCAATTTTCCTCAATTTCACCAAAATACACCAAAAACCCTAATTCTCGATTTTCTTCCGAATTGACTTTTCTTTCAATTTTTCTTTCAAGTAGCTTCTCCATTACCCGTACTCAGTGCTTATCTTTCATTTGGAACCTTCAATTTCGACCAATTTGATCGTTTAAGCATTTTTCCCCAAATTTCCCGAACTACGGTTTCCTTTCTACTGAATCGCCGTAACCCAACTTTCGAACTCCATATCTTTCAATGTAGACCTCGGATTATCAAAATTCTTTTGCCATTTTTTTGTTGAACTTCAAATCTTGATTTTGAAAGTAGGTTGACCTTTTCAGTAGTTGACGTTTGACTTTTTGGGATTGACTTTTTTCAAGTTTGACTTTTTATGCTCGCCTTCTTAGACTAAGTCTCGGAGTAACACTTGCAGGATAAAAAAAGTCTTTTTACATTCTGAAACATCAATTTAGGAAGAACACATACCTGTTTTAATGGTCCGGACAAAATTAGGTGTCTACATTTGTGACCAGGAAATGAACCCCAAAAAGGTCAATAATTACTTCTTCTAAGCAATGAACAATGAGATGGCTGATTAGTTTGCAAAACATTTTTTGTAAAACAATACATGAGGCACTCTCTTAAAAGAATCTGAATTTTGGTAATTTGATAAGTGTCAAGGCTATCTAGAGTTTCAAACATCCTTGAATGCCTTGACTTGAAAAACATTCTTGAATGCCTTGACTTGAAAAACATTCATTACCCTTTACCCACATCTTGGGGCAGGATTACCAAAGAGCCAAATGACCCGATGTTTTTTGTGCATACCATTACTGACTTGTGCAAACTTTTTTTTTCCTTTATGATTGAATGAAATTGCATGATATCCTGAGAAAGCCATGAAAAGGAAAATTGTTGGGTTGGGCCTTCATTTGGGTAGGCACATTGAGATGATGTATGAGTTAAAAAAAATTAAAAAAAGAGAAAATTTGATTGTGACATCATGTATATGAGATATTGAAATGATTTTATAGGAAGTTCTTATTATCTACCTCACCTGTGGTTTGCTCTTCAATGGGAATATTCATACTTGACGTGAGAGATGACCATCTTTTATATTTCTTTCACAAAATGAGAAATTATCCTTTGCTACCACCTTTGAGCCTATTGGATTCTTGTTTTTTGACTAAACCTTGACCAAGAATCACCCTCCACATCGGGGGGGCAAGTATAGAAAAATATCTTTCTAAAGAAGAATGAATGTTTGGATCATATTTCTACACCAGGGGGGCAAGTATGAAGAATTATCTTTCTATGGAGGGATGAACATTTGGATCATATTTCTAAACCACGAAAAGAATGCCTTATGTCAGGGGGCAAATGTTAAAATGGGTTGAGTTTCAAATCTTTAAACTCACTTTGTGATAGGAAAGTCTGTGGAAAAAAAAAAGTGAGAAGTTCACAAGATGAAATCCTCATGAAGAGAAATGATCCATGGCTTGATGAAAAGAGAGATGGGAAATATTATGAAAATCTTTATGAAAAGAAATGATTCATGGCTTGATTACCTTCAAAATGAAAAGAAATATATGAGATATTTTGAGATGAAGAAATGATCCTTGGTTTAATTACCTTTAAACACGTTTTTGGGCCTGATTATCCTTTCTTTCATAACCCCAAACCTTGGCCTACATTACAAGCTTCAAAAGTCCATTTTGATCAAGTATGAATGTTTAAGTTGAAGAGTTTTTCCTCAGATTTTATCTCATCCTTTTCAAATGTCATTGAAGAAGTTTGAATTCTCAAATGCATGGTAGAACCAAAAAAAATGAAAAAAAAAGAGAAAAAATAATGTAGCTCTGGGTGAAAACCCAAAAACGAGCAATCTAGAGCAAAAATTTGAAAGCAACTCTGCATGATTTTACCAAGGCCTAACAAGAAGTACAAGAGAAATGATGGCTTGAACCTACCAGGGAACATCGAATATCCTTGAGAGACTTAAGAAGGTCAACACCATTTGGATGACTTGGCGCAAAATTGAAAATCCTTTTTTCTTTTTGTCCAAATTTTGAACCCATGAAATTTGTTGAATTGCGATATATCAAGAAACTAAGAAAGAGTGCCAAAATGGATTGTGTTTTCAAAATAAAACTTTTTGCGAAAACCTAATTGTTGAAGGAAATTCATTGTGAGTTTAGATGAAGAAACATTGTTTTTTTTTCTTATGTGATGAAACCTCTCTTGATAACCAAAACCTTGACAAATTGAAATACTCAATGAGCCAAATTATGATGCACCTTGTCCGTTCTTGCAATAATCACCAGTTTTTAAGAGATACAAAGTTGTATTTTTGTTTAGAAAAAGGAAAACTAATTTTTGAACATGAAAAATGATATGGGGCAATTTTCATGGGGATATGATTGAAAAATGATTTTCGGGCATATTCTTTCTTTTTAAAGAATTTTCAAAAGATTGGAACATGAAAATTTTCAGGTTGGGAATGATATATATGAGTTTTGAACCAGTATGACGAGAGTGACATTTTTGGGGGAAAAAATGAGAAGGTTTTTCACCATAATGAGAGGACTGGTTTCTAGAATAGGATCTATTGAGTCAACAAATGGCAGAGTAGGCTCTTTTGCATCATTTCATTGAAGATTTTTTCAGTTTGAAATTTGAATATGCTTGGAGATGACATTCTAGAAAGAAAGCAGAATGTGATGAGAACAATTAAAGAGTTTGGAAATACATTTGTTTAAAGCCTTGGAACTAAAAGAGATATCTTTTTGAGAAAGAAAAAGCATTATGATCAACTTATGAAATTAGCAGAGGTCAGCCTGGTCCTAAGTCCAAGCGTTTGGAAGCTGAAAAAAGACGAAATGAAGAGCTTGTGTATCCTTCTGTCACAATTAAAGATTCATGATATTAGTATGTATTCCATCACATGACATTCATTTTATGTATCGCATTTCATGGCATTCAGGGCATGTATTTAATATTTCAATAAGGGATAAGATTTTGTCATGAATTGCGATTAAATGAACTTTTTCTTGAACCTCGATAGGGAAGAACTTTTAGTGAGATCTTAAGCCTCATTTAAAAAAAAAAATTGAAAAATGAGATTTTTGGGCCTTAGTTGAGAAAAATAATTTCAAAATGGATTCGAATCTTGTTCGAAATGAGATGAGAATTTTTGTGAGATGAGAATTTCTATGATGAGGTTAAGCCCAATTAAGTTGGCGCAAAATGAGACATGGAATGATTGGTGTTTTGAAACCTTTGAGAAGAGAATTCAATCTAGAAGTTTGAAGCCAAGTACAGATGATAGATGAATAATGAACTTGAGAACCTTTTATCTTGATAAGAGATTCAGGGAGTTGATATTATTTATATAGAGCATTCATGACATTCATTACATGGTATGCATCTGCATTTCATTGATGTCATTCATGTATTGCATTGCATTCATGCATTACATCCAAGAAAAATTATTTCAGATATTCAGTATGATTTGGACAGGAATTTCAATTTGGAATGCTAATTTGCAAGGTTAAGAATTTCTTTTGGGATTCAAGGTAAGATTTTTGAAGCTTATTTGAAGAAAGCATTTACGTTTGGTGAATTTACAAATTTCTTTGACATTTAAAGTTGATGCCTCGTTAGGAGTAGTTTTTCATCGTTTGGTATTTAAAGTCGATACCTCGTAGGGAGGAGTTTTTCATCGTTTGGTATTTAAAGTTGATGCCTCGTAGGGAGGAGTTTTTCATTGTTTGGTATTTAAAGTTGATGCCCCGTTAAGAGGAGTTTTTCATCGTTTGGAATTTAAAGTTGATGCCTCGTAGAGAGGAGTTTTTCTTCGTTGGGTATTTAAGGTTAATGCATCGTAGAGAGGAGTTTTTCTTCGTTGGGTATTTAAAGTTGATGCCTCATAGAAGGAGTTCTTTTTCATTGGGAATATAAAGTTGATTCCTCGTAGAGAGGAGTTTTTCTTCGTTGGGTAGTTAAAGTTGATGCCTCATAGAGAGGAGTTTTTCTTCGTTGGGTGTTAAAAATTGATGCCTCATTGAGAGGAGCTTTCTTCTTTGGAATTTAAAGTTGAAGCCTCGGTGGAGGAGTATATTTTCACGATTGGGTTTATTTAAAGTTTATGCCTCCCTTAGAGGAGCATTTCTATGATGGGATTTTCTTTAAGTATATAGTATCTTTTTAATGTTTGAGAATTAGTAGGGTGTCTACGTCTTTGCACATCCCCTGTTTCTCAGGGAATGCACAAAGATGGGCAACTGTAGACACCAAATTTTATCTGGGTGTTAATTAGTAAATTAATTTTGTAATTTAAATTTTGTAATTTATTTTATGTATTTTTGAATTAAATAAAAAAAAGGAAAATCAGAAAAGAAATAAAAAATTTTGGATAATTGAAAAATAAATAAAAATGAAAAACCCAAGTTTAGGTTGGACTTGATCTCTTCTTTGGATCAAACTTGGACTCTAAGAAGTGTGATTAGAATGAACTCCTATCTTAATTAGATTAGGACTCCAGATGACAATGAAACCCTAGTTTCTTTTCCTATATAAACAAGTTAAATCAACGACAAAAAGGATCAGAATTTCAGAGCACAACCAAGAGCAAATAAACAAGAATCGGTGAAAAGAAGAAAAAAAATTTAGCTATTAGGTTCGAAAATTCCTTAGGTGTCAGCTTTAGTGGTTGTTTCGAAATATTGTTTATAGTAGGGATCCCAGATTTAATTAGAGGAAGCTTAGGCCAGAGTTTGGTGACCATTCAGTGACGACAGAGGAGATTGGAGAGGTTGAAGCCGCGGCATTCAAACTTAGATCTAGGATTACCGGGTTAGATTCGGAAAAAACTAAGTTGGTTTATGGGTAGAGGAGGTTGAAAGGAATTTTTGGTGATTTTTTAGAATTTTTCTGAGTCCGGTGACTGACGGCGGCGGCAGTGAACATTGGCTAGAATCTGGAATTTTTTTTTGGGTTTGCTTGGTGTTCTTGAGGAGAGAGATCAGAGAAAAGAAAGAGTTTTTTTTATATTATTTTTTATTTAAAGGAGGTGAGAAAGTAAAAATAAATAAAAATTGTTTAAAAGGAGGGCCAACAGTCGGGTCAGGTTGGATCCGCGCGCGACCCGTGCTTGGGCCTGACCCGATTGCTGGCTATTTTGTTTTTTTCTTTATTTGGGTTATTTATTTCCTTTTTCCTTTTGTTATTTCTTTTTGGTTATTCCTTTTATGATTTTTTATTTCATATTTATTTTAATTAGGAGCATTTCTTTTATATTATTATTTGTTTAAATTAATTATTTATTGTGACTAATTTTATTTTTTTAGTTTTGATGTTTGCAGGTATATTTTTGCGAATCAACTTTGATATAAAGTATTTTTTAACTATTACTATTTTTTAACCATCATTATTTATTATTTATTAACTATTAATTTAATTTGATTAGTAAGATAATTTTTTAATTAATTTTTAATTGAGGATTAATTAAATTAAAATAATAAATGGAGATCTTTTTCGATGATGAAATTCAAAGAGATCACGATTGGTTGATTTTCGAGAAATTTCTAGGTGAGAGAACTCTCTTAAAAATTCTCTAAATTGATGGAAAATTTTTTTTAAAGGATGATTTTCGATGCAAAGAGGTTGAAATTTATTTATTTTGAAATAATTAATTTTCAATGAATTTTTAAGTCATAATTTCCTTAATTGATGCTTAATTAAAAATCAAAGATAAATTAAGATTTCTTCCAATGATGAAATTCAAAGAAATCGCGATTGGTTGATTTTTAAGAAATTTCTAGGTGAGATAAAGTCTTTTAAAAATTCTCCAAATCGATGTAAAGGTTTTTAAGAGATAATTTTCGATATTGAAATCGAGATTTATTTTTGAGAAAAAAGAAATAAAAGTATAAGTTTTAATTATGAAGATTAGACTTAGGTTGAAATAACTTTAAAAATATAAGTTTTAATTATGAAGATTAGACTTAGGTTGAAATAACTTTGTCATTAAAATTTAATTTTTTCGACGACAGAGCCTCTTCAATGGAAAGATCGATTTCTTTTGAATACTCTCGATGGGAGGAAACGTATTTTAGCAATTCCTCCAGATTGATGGAAGAGAAACCTAAAAGATGATTTTAGATATTTTTAACTTGAATGATTTAAAAAGAAGATAGGATAAACAAGACCATTTAATTAAGACTTTTTAAGTATCACAAGACTAATTAGGTCTAATTAGGTACTATCTCTTAGATAGGCGTTGTGAGGGTGTTAATCCTTTCTCACACGTAACCGTACTCCCGAACTCAGTTCTGATAAGTAGACCAGAACCTATTCTTTTTAAGGTGCCTTAGTCAAGCTTAGGAATACTTTAAAGAGGATAGATTCGTATAGGTGACTAATAACACCTAGGTTAGATGATTAATTGAGACTCCCTCTTTGTGTCTAGCATGCTGAATTCATATTTGACACGTTATGACAATAAGTAAAGAAGGTTAAATCAAGCTCCATATTTTTGTTATTGTTTTAAGAAAAAAAATAGAAAATCAAAACATGCTAGAACATCACAACCAACATGAAACAAAGATTAAACCAACTATACACAAAAGCAAGGCCATTCGGCCAGCTCAATAAAGTAGTATAAAAATTGTTTTTTCAAGATTTTTTCAAGAACACATAAGAAAGGAGCTTGAGGAGGAAGTTTGAGAACACTTATTTCCATATCCATACCCGAGAGACGGACTATCCTCTTTTGTCAATTTTTCTCTACTTGTCTCCTCATTTTATGGGCCTTCGGGAGATATCCAAGACCAAACCGATCTTTCTTTCTAGTCACTTCAATTGCCTTGGTCATACCTTGAAGATATTTTCCCAATCCTTTTCCAGCCTGCAACCCTTTTCGACTGTTGTTCTCACTCCCAACCAGGTATTCTTGGACAACTTTGGCTTTGGAATTCTACGTCCTTCGGTGACGAATATAGCATTAACAAATTGCAAATTTCTGAAGGAGCATTCCACAACATCCTCATTTGGTTCTATGTAAGGAGAGCCAGTAGATGCAGAGGCTATGATGTCCTCCTCTCCTGATATAGGGACCAGACGTCCCTCCATTACAAACTTTAACTTCTGGTGGAAAGATGAGGGTACCGCCTTGGCATAATGTATCCAAGGCTTTCCTAATAAGCAGTTATAGGACAGAGTGATGTCCATAACCTGGAAATCCACTTTTAAGTACAAGAACCTATCTCCAATGGAACTTCAATAGTTCTCATTACCTTCTATTGAGTGTCGTCAAAAGCCCTAACTATAGTGCAGCTAGGTAGCATGTAGGATATATCAACCGATAACTTAGACAGGGTTGCCAAGGGTATCACATTTAACGAGGAACTGTTGTCCAAGAGTACTTGAGGTAGTATATACCCCTTGCAAGTGGTTGTGATGTAGAGGGCTTTTGTAGATCCAATGTCGTTTGGTGGTATGTCATCATAACTGAAAAAGATAGGATCATCCGCTGCTATATCCCCACCAGCCTATCCAACTTCTCTACCGATATATTGTTGGCTATATATGCCTGATTCAAAACCTAACAAGGCATTTCTGTGCGTCTCTGAGTTTAACATGAGTGAAATGATCAAAATCCTTTCTGGTTGATGCTGCAATTACTCCACAACACTATATTCACTGTGCTTTATGAAGTTAAAAAATTCACAAGCCTTCTTTTCTTTCACCGGCTCATTTACTTCTTTAACCGGGGCTGACCTCCTCTCTACTTCTTTTGATGAATCCATCTCAATATGGATTGGTTCAGCTATCTTCTTCCCTTTATCCACTCCTCCTTCATTTCTCGTTGGTCTCTGTTCAACAGCCTCAGGGGCATAACATCTTCCACTTCGCGTTAAATGCCCCACATTTGTTATGTCAATCGCTACCTGCTGACTAGAAAACCCTGGCATAACCATGCTGCAATCATATTTCCATGGCACAGCCTTGTTTTTCTTGTACGAGAAAGAGGATGGTAGTTCTATGATCATCTTTGGTATAACTTCTTCAACAACCGGGGTAATCTTCTCCTCCGTTTCTTCATAATAAATGATCAGAGGTCTGTCTACCCCGTATCCGGTTGTATTCTCTGTAGCATCCACTTCTTCTTCCATTTTCTCGTAAAATTGGGCCTGGCCCTCATCCATCATCCTTTGAACTTTAACCAAAAAATCCCCGCGTTCCTGTATGGTGTGTCCTTTGCATTTATGAAAAGGGCACCAATCCTCTATTCTACTTGCCACTATTTTCAAACTGCCTTCTTCTTGAACTAACCCTGCTTTAACCATCTCAACCCATACTTTTAACATCGGAGTCTTCACCTCACTGATGTGCTTCTTCACCCTACAGACTTCCCCAGTCAACACTGCATTTACCCGGTTCTCAGCATGATTAGGCAATAGATTACCAGCTACATTTGGCTCGTTCCTTGACCCAAATTTCACAAGCTCGGAGTTTATCAAACTCTGGACTTTTCTTTCAAAGGCAATGCAATCTTTGGTTGAATGCCCCTAAATCCCCACGTGATACACGCAATTAGCATTCACATTATACCACTTTGGGTATGGTGGTGTCAAGGGTTTAAGATATACGGGTGCAACAAGTTGACCTTGTAATAGTTTGGGATATAGTTCACCATAAGTTGTAGGAATGGGTTCAAATTGGGGTTTTTGATCGTTCCTTGGTGAACGTTGATCGTTGCGCCCATCACCTTGGGTATTTGGGACAATGTTCCGGGGAAAGGTTATCTGTAAGGATACGCCAGTTGGGTATGGCTGTTGTGGTATGTTGGTATAAGGGAATGGGTTTTGAGTAAGGTGGTTTACAGCGGGATAGTAAGGATTGTACCCCGGGTATGGTGTGTAGGGTGTAAGAGATGCATAAGATGTAGAAAGAGTATAAGGTCTAGGAGGTGTATATGGTGTAGGAGGTGTATAAGGATACTGGTTGTAGCTAACTGCATGAGTTTCTTCTTTTTTCTTGGCGGGAAATGTCTTTTTAGGAGTAGCAGACTCTCCTTCTTCATCTTACCACTCTTAATGGCAGTCTCAATCATTTTGTCGGATTTAACCATATCTGCAAAATTCTTAGTGGCACTCCCGTCCAAATTATCATAGCATGGTGCCTTTAAAGTGTTAATAAAAAGCACCGTAGTTTCTTTGCAGGTTAAAAGGGGTTGCACTTGTGTAGCCAGATCTCTCCACCGTTGAGAGTACTCCTTAAAACTCTCAGTAGTTTTCTTTTCCATATTTTGCAGTGACAACCTGTCAGGTATCATATCGATACATGCTTATAATGCTCCATGAAGGCCCTGGCTAAATCCATCCAAGAACGGATCTTAGTTCGAGTCAGCTGATTATACCATCGGGTTGCAGAACCCGTTAAACTATCTTGGAAATAGTGGATGAGCAGTTTTTCATCATCATCATGCCCTGTCATCTTTCGGCAGTACATGGTCAGGTGAGCTGATGGGTTGGTAGTCCCATTATACTTTTCAAAGTCTGGCACTTTGAACTTTGGAGGAACTATCAGACCGTGTACCAAACTCATCTCTTTGGCATCCAGACTGCCAAACAATTATACCCCTTCAACTGCCCTTAGCCTCTTCTACAACAGTTGATATTTTTTCTGGGATTCTGCAGTTTCAACCTTCTTTAGCTCAGCCATCTTTGCCTTTTCCTTCTCAGCAAGTTCCTCAATGTTCGGAACATCAACAACATCAATTGGGTCAACCCCAATATTGCCCTTTCTAGAAGCATAATTCTGTGCTTCAGCCACTGGTTGAATATAAACATAGGATGCTGCCCCAGTTGGAAGCTCGTTTCCCGTATATTGGGATGTTTGGCCATTCAGTTGCACAACCTCAAGTCGGCCTTCTTGATTCACTGCCCCTCTTCCTGTAACTGAATTTTCCCCTGGCCATTTTTGCCTCATCATGGCGTTCATCATTACCATGAGTTTGGCCATTTGTTCTCTGGATTCCTCTTGAGACTTAGTCAGTTGCTCCTGCAATTTCTTTTGAACCTTTTCCATCCTTTCAATGCGGGCAAGCTAGTCATTCTCTATAACTCTGGCTTGAGAAGTGTTGTAACGGTGTCGAAAATCCGATTCTTTCGGAGTGCGCCCAATTTTACCTTAAGTTTTAAAAAACCATGAATTAGAATTTATTGACACATTTTTTTATGTTTTATTATGAATGAATGGATGACTAAATGTGAATGAATGAATAAATAAATGACTAAGTGTATGAATATGAATGAATAAACATAAAGAATAAATGAATGAACAAATAAAATAAATAAATAAATGACTAAGTATATGAATGAATAATTATAAAGAATAAATGAATGAATGATTATAAATATGAATAAATGTATGAATGAACAAAAAAAATATATAAAGAAAAGAACAAATGAATGCATTTGAAAGTATTGGCCCGGGATAATTCCAACCAAATGGTCTTTCATTGATTTTCTGGAACTAAATACATCAAAGATAAAATAAAAGGATCACTGTCTAAGACAATCAGATAATCTGCCTATCTAATTCAAAATGTCATTACAAAACATTGGTTCTAGCTTAACCTTTTGGATCTTGGGTTTTCCTTCACATAATCTCCCTTTGAATCGCCTTGCCTTTCAATCAGCCCGTACTTGTTCATTCTCCAACTGGCCCTTTGATATATCAGCAGAAATGGCACTGTGTGAGCTTTCCCTAGCTTGCTTCCCTTGCTCAAGTTTGTCGGCTCGGGCTTCTTCATGCTTTGCTCTCTCTTTCCAATAGTTACTCTCTTTCTTGAGGTTTTTGACTTCTTTTTCCAAATCCCGAGAAGTCTTGAGGGCCCCTTCAAATCTTAGCTTGAAACGATACCTTTTATTTTCCAAGTGTAATTCCTATCCCTTTCTCTCTTAATCTTTTCCATTTCTCTTTCCCGAGCTGATTCCCTATTTTTCATGTCCTCAATCTCTTCTTGAAGTCAGGCAATCTCTTTGTTCATTTGGGCCTTTTCTTTTCCAAATTTTGACTTTGCAATTTCTAACTCTGATGGTGCAATGAATTGAACTTCTTCCCCATTAGATGCCAACAATCTATCATTAATCCTCCTTTCTCTCCATACTAGGTAGTCGGGTGTGACAATATCAGCATATCTGGCTACCTTTACCCAATGAGTTTTCTTCCATGCCACTACAATCTCGCGTACCTTTCCCGAGTACCCATCTTCTCCATAAGCAAATTCTAACCCACTAAGATCATGGGTCATAAGAGTGAACTGACGAGATTTCGATTGTCTTAGTACCAACAGTGACGCGTAACTCACTCCTCCCCACACTCCTAATAATGGAACATATGCTTTATCTCCACACTTGTACAATGTCGGCATAGGAGCTATCCATGGAGCCTTCCAAATTATCATATCAGCCCTAATATTCCGGAATATGTTGATCCATTATTCCTTAGTCCTATTTTCGGGCCAATCCCTCTTAAGAAATTCACTAATTGGTGCAAAAGACTTCCAATACGGGAGAAGAGGGAATTTTTCCTACTTACAAAAATGGCTCTGAGCCCATATTTAAAAAAGTTGTATACAACCTATAAAACGCTCTTTCCTTTCCCGTCTACAGAAATTCAGGGATCGATTCTGCTATGATTGTAGGGGCAGGGTTTATCCTCTGCTCTAGCCTCTCAAAAATATCGAATACCACCACATCCACATATCCCAATGTCTTTGGGAATATAACTAAACCATAGATAGCCAGAGCAAAAATATTTCTAACTGTCTCCTTACTTGAATGGTTGTGGATTAAGGTCCGTAAAATATCCCATAAGATATATGGCTTACTCCTTTTCAGACAACATGGCTTTTGGTACAATTTTTTTCCACTCCCACAATCTTAGACACCTTTTTCTTGAAACCCGGTGTCTTTGTATCCTTCAAAAAAATACGATCGGGAATAACATTCTCAATATGCAGCAAGGTCGAATATTCCTTCATGGTTGGAGTCATATCCTGTTGGTTGACAGTAAAACACCGATTAGCAGGATTCCAAAATTGCACCACAGCCCGGATTACCTCACCACTGACCTTAACTTGAACTAACAGTGCTATGTCCCCATAAGTCTGAGTGAATGCTTCTTTTTTTGATATGTTCCATTGATTCCATATATCCCTCAACTCTCAGAGATTATTTTGCCGGATAGTAAGATCAACCTCAACTGGCAATATTGACACATATCCCGTTTTCAAACAATCCCTATTATTCTACTGACTTTTCTCGGACTGTTTCCTAACCTATAAATGCTTCTCGACCACTGAGACAAACTGACCTTCCATGGAAGCTCTTTTGGTTGAATATTATCCCGAGACCAATAACCTTTCATGTGCAAAAATGATGACAAGAATGAATGAAAAAAACAAAACAAAAAAGAAAATGAATTAGTAAAGGAAATAAATTCGAATAATTCAAAAAACATACATAATTCAAATCAATAATTATCCCTGAGGATGCCAACAAAATTATAACACCCTTGGGACAAAACATCAAAACTTATTATGGGCATTGTGATGTGCGTTCATCGTCGCCCGATTTACAAAAGGTAAACTTATTCGAAACGTAGAATAGAAAGTAAAAGGATTGGAAATATTCCTCCATGTGTTCTTAGCTTTAGGATATCGAATCGAAAATCCGGCATGGTTTCACCTAGGTTTACTATATAAAGGTGCACTGGTTCTAAAAGCCCCGAATTGTTCCTCACTATCGTCGGTGAAGGCTAGTAAGGCACCCCAATAAAAGCGGGTTCAATTCGTTAGAGTCTATTTCCCTAGCCCATGCAGATTGTTAATCACGAAGTCTTAGGTAATTTAGTACTCCGAAAGTGTTTCACTAGCCCATGCGGATTGCTAATCACGAAGGCTTAGTTATTTCGCTCCCACCTAAAAGGACGAAACCCGGGTATAGGGCTCATGATATGCAAATGCACACATATTGTGTGCGAAGAAATAACAAATCTTTCACCACCTATTCTACACCCCTTATTCTAAATGCCCCAAGAAGATTAAACAATGTAAATCATCAATTAAGCAATGAACAAATGCAACAAAATAACCAGAGAACAATAATAATATGCATGTACATGAGTATGAACATATTTAAAAACATTTTATTATTTACAACATTCTCTTTTTTATTTTAAAAAAATATGGGAATTAAAATTAAATACCAATTAAAACCGAAAAAACTGAGACTTTTGATAACACACGACTAATTCTAGGCCAGACTCTCTAAATGTCCCCAGTGGAGTCGCTAAGCTGTCGCAACCTAAAAAATAACAAGTCTTATCTCGAGACTTTATATTCATTAAGCGTGATATTGGAAAACAGAGGAAAAGACGATATAATTCCTCTTGAAATAAAATGAGAGTTTGAAAACAACCTCGAAAAAAGACATAGAGTTGCCACCAATCTTTTTTGGCTAGATGTGATCACCCACCTATTAAAATCGAGTTTGTAAAATATTTTAAAATTAATTAAAATATTTTTAAAACCAATTTCAAGTATGCGTTTTAAACTATAGAAAATCAAAGAAAGCAGGTTCGGGACTCGGTTACGTGCGGGGAAGGATTAGCACCCCCACAACGCCTGTATAAAAATTGTACCTTATTAATCGTGTGTTATCTCAAGTCTCGGTAAAAAGTCGGTTTTAAATTTGGTATTTCAAATTAATTCCCAATTTATAGAAAAAGAATTCCATTTTTAATTGAAAATGATCCGGAATTTATTAATTTAAAATTTTCCTATACTCCCCAACAAACGTGGCAAAATATAGAAATTTTTATTAATTTGGAAAAATTTTCAAATCATTATCTTTTTAAGATATTCCTTTATTAATAATAATTGATGATATCCTCCCCAGCAGACCCGGTAGAAAACTCATGAATATTTCAACTCGGGAATATCTTTATTTTATTGAAAATCATGGAAAATGCAATGCATGAAAGTCCTTTAAATAAGGAAATCCGTATTCCTGAAAAGATATCCGACTACCTTAGGAAAAGACATCAAATTAAATTTTCTAAAATCAAAAATACTTTGTGATTAGTTTAAAAATAATTTTGAAAATCTTGGATAAGAAAAATGACCAAGGTCGAACCCCTTTTTTAAATGGCTCTATTTTCCTGACTTTGAAAACCTGAACTTGACCACCCTTGACCTAAGCTTTATAAAATCATTTTTTAAGATTAAAATGACTTAGAAATTAACCTAGAACAGTAGCTAAGGTTCCTAATCAGCCTTTTCTTAATGCCTTAGACAAAACAAAAAATTAATTTTCCCTCAAATTCAAATCTAACTCTACTGTCCAGTTTTAAAACATGATTTTTATCCTATTTTAAAAACATCTAAAAAATCTGAAAAAAATATAAGAGACTCAGAACATTTCTAACTCTATGGGAAAAACTTTGCTTAATTTTTAGACTAAGGATAACCTACCAGAAAAATCACGAAAGTCAGAACACTGGGTGAAAAATGGTTTTGCCAAAAATCATTTTTAAGCCTTTGATAAAATCATTCAAAAATAAAAGTAAAAATATTGGAGACTCTCCTAAGGACCTAAAAACAATAGATAAAATTTCTAAAAATTTGGACAAGAATTGCCTAAGTAAAAAAAAATCACAAAGGTAGAAATTTGAACTTGACAACTTCTCAATTTTCCACAAGTATGCTCATGTGAGCTTGACCTTAAGCCATTGATTGGCTTATGTCAAAAATCAAGTGGTATGATATGAGATGCATGAACAAACAGCAAATTTGATGTATGAAATGCATGATCTAAGACCTAAATGAATTAGGAAATGCATGGCATAAAAATATGACCTAGACCTAACATGAACTTGCATGGCAATAAATGCAACCTAGACCTAAACATGCATGAAATGCATGGCAATGAAAATGAAGCCTAGACCTAAAAAATGCATGGAAATAACACAAACACATAACAATATAAATCAAATATACAAAATCATGGCATAGAAATGTAAGCATGTCAACTAGCAAGATGAAAACGCACATACAACTCATAGAACCATGGGGTAGCCGAATAGTCCTAAACCTAAATGGTGAAATCCTAGCATGGCATTATCACAAACACATGGCATACAAAATGTAAATACACAATATTATGGCATGGGAATGCAAGCCTAGTCAACTAACAAGATGAAAATACACATAAAATGCAAGAAAGGATGAGCTAGCCGAATAGTCCTAGGCCTAAATGGTGAAATCCTAGCATGGCATTATCACAAAAACATGGCATATTGAATGCAAGACTAAAAAGGAAACATGCTAAACTAAGCAAACATGATGTAAAGGCATAAATATAGCTAGACATTTTTACAAACGCATAGTATAGTAAAATAAAAATCATAAACAACTTTAACATTGAAAGCAGAAAATTAAAAATGGAAAACAAGGTAAGTAGACATGAAAGCAAAATGATAAAATCAAAAATAGAGGTAAGTAAAGAAGGTTAAATCAAGCACCATATCTTTGTTATTTAAAAAAAAAAAATAGAACATCACAACCAACAAGAAACAAAGATCAAACACCAACCATACACAAAACAAGGCCATTCGGCCAGCTCAAAAAAGTAGTAGAAATTTTGCTTTTTCAAGATTTTTTCAAGAACACATAAGAAAGGAGCTTGAGAAGGAAGTTTGAAAACACTTATTTCTCAACCAAAAACATAGAAAATCACAAAATATCAAAGGAAATCAGCAAGTTAAGCATGGAAAAGGAAAGAAAATGCAAGAGTTAGGTGCTTTTAGCTACCTTCAAAAGCTTTTTTCTCTTCTAACTTTCTTTGCTTTCCAAAACTTACTATTTGCTTTCAAAAATGGATAGTGATCAGCCAAGAAGAAGTGACCAAAATGAAAATATCCCCTCCCCTTGTAGTGGCCGAATGGCCTATAGAATTCTCTAAAACGTTGTAGTTTTTTCCTAACCAATTTTGATCCAATGGCCCTTAATCCAAGATGCTTTTTATGTGCAATTACCACCCTTAGATTAAGTAATCAGCCCTTAACTAATATAATGTCAAGAATATGATGTCATAACTATGACATCATCCCTCTCCATGCATTGATCCATGTGTCACAATTACAAAGGCTTGATCAAAAAAATAACTATCTTCCTATCCGCTCTTGCCCTTGGATGCAAAAATTCAGCCAAATCACACTCCATTATGGGCTTGGCCAGCTACCTCTTTGAATTCCAGCCTACTCTCCATTTTTTTAATTACAAGAAAGGCCATTTTCGGTTTCTTCGATAAAATAACCTTTTTGACCCCCAAACCTAATTAAATAGAAAACATACTCCAAATACAAATTTTCTTTTTTCAATACTTCCTAAATAATAAAAAATTGAATTCTGGAAGTTTTCATGATTTTTCGAGCCCATTCACTATTTTTTCGGGATTTATCTTCTTGAATTTCAACTTAGTGGGGCCCGAAATTTGCCATTTTGAAAACGAACTCTGAATCCTAATTTTCTTTCATCAATCTCTTCCAAATAATTTAAAATTGAGATCTGGAGATTTTCAAAATTTTTTGAGCTCATTTTCTATTTGTTCGGGATTTATCTTCTTGAATTTTAGCTTAGTGGGCCCAAAATTTGCCATTTTGCAAACGAACTCCGAATCCGGATTTTTCTTCACCAATCTCTTACAAATGATTTAAGATTGAGAACTGAAAGTTTTGGGAATTTTTGGAGCTCATTTGCTATTTTTTCCTAATTTTTCAAGTTTGCCCTTTTACCTTCGAAGCTCGATTTTACTCAAAATAAGTCTGATTTCCAGATTTTCTTTTTCTGAGCCTTTTTCTTATATTGAATTGGAGTTGGTCCAAAACTGCCTAATTTTTATGATCAAATTCCCCTCCGTTTTGATTTTTCCTTTTTTCAGTATCGAAAATTTCCTCGTTTTTCCATTTTTCCTCCAATCGGCTCTTTTCTCGGAATTACTTCAAGCTGAGCCTTGGGCTATCCTTGTTTACTGACTCCTCATAAATTAGGGGCTTTAGTTTTACCGAATCGGTCCATTTCTGCAATTTTCCCCAATTTCACCAAAATCCACCAAAAACCCTAATTATCGGTTTTCTTCCAAATTGACTTTTCTTTCAGTTTTGCCTCCAAATGGCCTCTCCATTACTCGTATTCATTGCTTATCTTTTATTCGAAACTCCTAATTTCGACCAATTTGATCGTTTAAGCACTTTTCTTAAAAAAAATTGAACTAGGGTTTTCTTTCTACTGAATCTCCATAACCCATCTGTCGAACTCCATATCTTCCATTGTAGACCTTGGATTATCAAAATTCTTTCACCATTGTTCAATTGAACTTTGAATCTTGATTTTTAATGTGGTTTGACTTTTTTAGTAATTGACTTTTCGAGGTTGACTTTTCTAGGTTGACTTTTTTCAAATTGACTTTTCAAGCTTGCCCCCTTAAACAAAGTCTCGAAGTACCACCTACATAATGAGAACTTCTTGCATTCTAGAACATCATTTAGGAAGAAAAAATACCTGATTTAGTGGTCCGGACATTAGGTGTCTACAAAAACAATCACACAAACTAAAATAAACCTAAAGACATACCCCCAAACTTAAAACAAACATTGTCCTCAATGTTTGGAAATAAAAAGAGTAAAAACTAGAAAACTCCCCTATCGATGCAAGCAAAGTAGGAGACTCTCTAGTTTTCCTCTTAGACATCATCATGCTTGTCCAAGTTGGGTAAGTAGACACTAAAAAAAAAAAAAAAAACTACTCTAAAAATTAAAAGAAAAAGTAAAAAGTTTAGAACTTGGGTTGCCTCCCAAGAAGCGCTTGATTTATAGTTATTGGCTTGACTATCTCATTGTTCATTAGCCGGCATCTTTCCACTTGAACCATTGCCCTCCCTTTTTCTTTGCTTTATGAGGCCTTGTATTCACAAAATTGTGTCTTCCATGCATCTTGGAAGTAGAATGTGAAATTGCTCCAAGTGGTGTAGTGGAACAATTTTCATTGAATGCTTCTTTGGAATCACTGTTCACCACTTTGACTGCGAAACATTCATCAAATTCGTTAGGAAACTTCATAGCCTTAAAAACTGTAAAAGTTACCTGTTGGTCTAGAACTCTCATGGTAAGTTCTCTTTTTGCACATCAATGAGAGTCCTACCAGTGGCTAAGAATGGTCTCCCAAGAATTATGGGTATTTCACTATCCTCCTCCATGTCAAGCACAATGAAATCAGCTGGAAAGAATAATTTGTCAACCTTCACTAGCACATCTTCAACCATGCCTCTTGGATGTTTGATGGATCTGTCAGCTAGTTGCAACATCACTGTAGTGGACTTTATTTCCCCCAAACCAAGCTTGTGATAGATGGAAAGAGGCATTAAATTGATACTCGCCCCTAAATCACATAAAGCTTTACCAAAAATTCATTACCAATGGCGCATGGAATGGCAAAGCTTCATGGATCTTTGAGTTTGGATGGGAGTTTCTTTTGAAGGATAGCGCTGCACTCTTCAGTAAGTGTAATTGTCTCAATCTCATCCAATTTCCTCTTCTTAGACAAAATTTCTTTCATAAACTTGACATACTTAGGCATTTGTTCTAAAGCTTTAGCAAAAGGTATATTAATATTGAGCTTTTTGAATACCTTAAGAAACTTCTGAAACTGTTTGTCAAGCTTATTCATTTGAAGGCGTTGAGGAAAGAGTGGAGGTGGATAGACTAGAGGCTTTTTCTCTTCTTCTTGTGCTTTTTCAATTTCGTTTTTCCCCAAATTCTCCACTTCAAGAGGCTTGGGCAACAATTCTGGCACTTTTCTTTAAAGATGTAAACTCGTGGTGTCTTCTCTTGAATTCTCTCATTATTTTTTTCTACCCACTTCTACTTCTTTTCCACTCCTTAATGTAATGGAATTGCATTGCTCTTTCCCATGGTTCTTAGGATTGGTCATAGTATCGCTTGGAAAAGATCCCATTGGGCGATTGTTAATCACATTAGCAAGCTGGCCCACTTGTGTCTCAAGATTTCTAAGTGATGCTGTTTGAACTTGAAGTAATTCAGTTTAATCTGAAGTATTTCAGCATGACTTAGCAATGTTTCAGCTTGACTGCGAAGTGATGTTTTATGCTCCTGAAGTGATTCTAAGTGATTCTGAATGATATTATCAGTTCTTGCCATGAATTGCATAAACATCTCTTCCATAAATGTCTTCTTTTCTTGGACAGGAGCCCTGACTTGTGCTTGAAGACCAGAAGGGACTACTTGCTTAGCTTGTGATGATGGCCCTTGGTTGTTCCAAGAAAAGTTTTGTTGATTCCTCCAACCTGGATTATAATCGTTTGGATATGGGTTGTTCTGCTGCCTATTATAGTTTCCCACATATTGAGCAGATTTAGCTTTGGTTGGGCATCTATCAATGTTGTGTCCTTCGCCACAAAATTCACATGTTACAATTGGGCTTTGGACTGAATGCACACTCATAATATCAAATTTCTTCGACAAAGCAGCCATCTGTGTCGATAAAGCACTGATCTCATCCAACTGATAAACACCTGGAGTTTTCTTTGGCAAAATTTGCTCAATGGACCATTGATAACTATTGGACACCATCTGCTCAATTAAATTATAAGCCTCATCAATTTCTTTTCCCATGAGTGCCCCATCTACTGCAGCATCTATAGAACTACTAGTAGGACCCATTAACCTATTGTAGAAAGTGTTTACCTGAAGCCAGTCAGGTATCCCATGATGAGGACATCATCAGAGCAGATCTTTATACCTTTCCCAAGCTTCATATAATGATTCTGAGTCATATTGCATAAAAGATGTGATATCGTTCCGTATCTTAGCTGTCTTGGCTGGAGGAAAATATTTGGCAAGAATTTTTTGGGCTAGATCAACCCAAGTAGTAATGGAGCCAACAGGAATAGAGTTCAACCAACTCTTAGCCTTATCTCAAAGTGAGAAAGAGAATAGTCTCAGTCAAATGGCATCATCAGTAACACTATTCTGTTTGAAAAGATCACAAACTTCCAGGAAATTCACGATGTGAGTATTCAGATCATCGTTCGGTAAGCCGCTGAACTGAACTGATGTATTGATCATCTGAAGGATGGCTGACTTTATCTCGAATGTATTGGCCTGGATGGCAGGCCTCCGAATACTAGTCTGAAGGTCTTGTATAAGAGGAACCCCATACTCTCGCAAAGTCTTCGTCTCATTAGCTTCAGCCATTAAATGGTTGTTAGTTGCGACTTGTAAATTTCCCTTCGATTTCGATGAAAAGTTCTTTCTGGTTCTGGATCAAAAGGGACAAGTTCGAAACTTCTAGATTCAACAACCAAAAGTACCTGAGAATAAGAAAAATAAAATTTGAATTAAGACTAAGTATGCTTGGTACTAATATTAACAAAAAAATAATAAAACAATTCCCCGGCAACGGCGCCAAAAACTTGTTGTCAAATTTCACTACGCAAGTGTATGTATCGCAAACAAGTAATAAAGTGGAAGTAAAGTGTCATACCCACGAGGAATTGTTATTAATTTTGCTAAGTACTAAAATTCACACGCTCAATCTTATCTAAACAATTAAATAAAGATGGTAATCAAAAACTAAAATTAAAAGAAACTAATACTGAAAGCAAGTAAGTCAAAAAGATGAATTCAATCAATTAAGAAAAACCTAGGATTACAATTTTCTTCAACACTTCGCTTGAATCTCTCTCTACCTCTTCACTTGATTAATGATCTTGAGTTGTAACCTAGAGTTCTATCTTATTTATAAGTATCTATCGATGGTCTCGTAAAACTATCCTTCTTAACCATTTAACTATATGTATATGATAATTGAATTAAAGAAGAACTCATTAAGCTTAGGCTGTAACAATGGTTACACATGACAAGTATATTTCTACCCTACCTGCAGATCAATTCATCCTAATAAATGAATATGAAACATGTGTCATTCAATCCATTTCTAACATTAAACTCCCTATGTCTAGTTGTATTTAGGTTAACAAATCAATCTAATTGGTGGCCAATCAACTAGAAGAATTAAGAACAAGATTGAACAAACAACTCAACAAAACCATTCAATCAAGCTAGAGAGAGAAAGTAAATTCAAACTATGTGTTGAGTTCCATTAAAATCCTAGTAAAAGAGATTTAGTTCATGATAATTATTAAAAAGAAATACTCAAATAGTTTCACCATCATCAACAACACAAGAAAAATAAAGAACAGAAAACTAAGAGTTGTCAGTTCTTGAATCTTGAATCTTCCAATATTCTTGAGAGAGAATTAGATGGAAACTATCTTCTTGATAGAATTAGGATTTTAGAACTCAAATCCTCGTTATTCTGACCTAAAAGATTCCTATTTAAAGTGTCTAAGGCCTCCGGGAGTCCGAAACTTTGCTCCCAAGTAAAACAGGTAAGTTATGTTTTTTTTTTACGTTTTTACGATACTGTTCACTGTTGGTATATGACCTAGAGCCAATCGGTTTGGTCAGGCATAAACTACCAATAATGCAAACCCATCACTATATCTTAGTGATACAAGGTTTTCCTTCATGTTAGTACAATGATAAGGAGTTATTTAAGTACTAATCAGATGAAGCCCATGAATTATAATGGCCTTGCAAAGGAATTATATATAATTGTGAGATCCTTATACATCAAAGCCATGTTCCTAAAATGGTTCCTGGTCATCGTATTGCCAAGATGGGGTATTGGCAATGCTCAAAGACTGGTATATTTTAAGCCTACTTACTTAGTAAGCAACTGATCTCACGTGTTGAAGTATATGAGATACTTTAGGATAACATGTAGGTGCTTGTCTATTGAACAAGTTCACTGAACATGACCCGCTGTGAGAACTCCATTTGGTATTGTCACTCAAGTGTCTATGGAAACGTTCTCACGTGTTAGTCGTGTAAGTAGTCCTCTGACTTGTGATACCAGGTCATCTTGTATGGAGAGTGTCATACTTTGATTCCATCACGAACGGGTCCCTAACACAGAGTGATGCTTATGGTAGGGTGGTTTTGGGTATGACATGAACTATACGAAGATGGATAAGTGATCCAGAGAGGATTCACCACTCCAAGTGACATCAGAGACATATCTCATTTGTTCTTGGCTTAAGTTAACTTGATGGAATCTCTGGCCAGAGTATGATGAATTTAGGAGAAATAGTTTCTCTAAATTCACAAAGTTAACCAAAAGTTGTAAGAACTAATATGGATTGAACTTGAGTAGACACTACACCATGCTCATGCTCTTTCTGGGATATTTCGTGAAAGGATCGAATTACACTGATAGACTGAACACGAACGATTATGTCAAGACTAACTTGACTCTCCAGTATTTGGATGGTCATGATGGCTTGCTAAAGTCCACTCATGATCTATGAATATAAATTAATTAGATTAATTTATATTCATTGCCAACATATTGGAAGCCTAATGGGTCACACATAAAAAGGTGAATTAAGAGATTAAAATAGAATGAGCCTAATTGATTAAATTGGGCATTTAATCAATAAGGACTTAATTAAATAGTTTAATTAAGTGAAAGGACCTAAGGGAAAATACATAAGAGCTATTGATGCACCCAAAAGAGTGTATCTTATTTAACCTTGCACTAAAAAGATCAATTGTAAGTATAATGATTAGCAAGGGTCGAGTCCTCAGGGATTGGGTTTTAATCTATGAGTTATTAGTTTATAACTTACGTTCAAAGAAAACAATAAAAGAAAAGGGGTTTTTGAAGCCAGATTTAAACTAAAGTAAATAATAAGAATAAGATGCAAGGCGGTATAACCATCCAATAAAAATATATATATTAAATTAGGCGGTATAACCAGCCAATAAAAATATATATACTAAATTAGGCGGTATAACCAGCCAATAAAAATAAAACAAAGTTAATATACAAATTAGGCGGTATAACCAGCCAATAAAAATAAATATATTTTTAAAAATAAACAAACTAGAAAAGTAAGAAAACAAGTAAGTAAGAAGAATCAAATATGAAAAATATGGTTAAGGTTTCATTCTCCACCACTAGACATCATTAAGAATCAATTTCAGATCTATCAATATCAACCAACTATCAAAGTTAACAACCGTAGATAACAACAAGCTCTGTTACCCCAATCTTTCCTTAGTTTGTCGTTAAATAGAACAAGCTCTCTATTTAATCTCTAACCATTAAACAACCTAGAATAAGCTCTCTAAATTCAATTTAATGGCAGCTTTATGATGAGAAAGATAGGTTGATCTAAGCAACAAACACATAAGCTCGGATTGTTCAACTTAGGTTATGTTCCACTTTGCAATTATTGAAAACTTGACCATAATCATTAATCACAAATTGCCACTTATGAATAGGAAATCAAGACAATTACACGGATCAAGACTCCTAGACTAGCAATAGATAATTATCAAGATCTATCTAGTTGTACACCTAAATAAATCAAGACAACATCATGAACAATTCTTGTAGAAGAACATAAGCAACTTTGATAGAAAATTAATGATAGATAGAATCTGAAAATCAATCACAAAACATGTCTAGAGCTTTGAAATCACCCTTAACCAAATAGAAGTTTAGCCTAGCATAGGCATTGTAAACATAAACATAAAATTAAAGAAAATCTAAGAAGAAAATAAAAGAAAGAAAGAAGAAGAGGAAGAATATTAATTATCCAACCTCTTGCTCTCTCTAAAGAAAAAGAAAACTAGAGAAAAGAAGGAAAACTAGAGAAAAGAAAGAAGAAGAAAACTTACAGAATTTTATTAAAATGGCTAATATCCTACCTATGTACAATATGATCCTCTACAATCATCCAAGGCCCTCTATTTATACACATTTTGGAGGGCTAAATGACAAGAGACAAGCTTTACAAATTTCAAAGGTAGGTATAATAGGTGGGTGAATTTTTCTAACAATTTTCGTCATATTGTATGACAATTTTGATCAGCCAACTTGATGGTCGATTTCGTCAATGTTGGAGGCCTGATCTGATCACATGGTCTTCTAGAAAAAGGTTCCCCTATCAGTTACGGATCCATAGCCGTTGGAATCAGCTCATTTGCTGATGTGGATAAGCAGATATGGGCAAAATACGAAAACAGGTCAGCACAGACGTCATTGCACATCAGCCAACTTGATGGTCGATTTCGTCAATATTAGAGGCCTGATCGGATCATATGGTCTTCTAGACAAAGGTTCCCGTATCAGTTACGGATCCATATCCATTGGAATCAGCTCATTTTCTGATGTGGATAAGCAGATATGGGCAAAATACGAAAACAGGTCAGCACAGACGTCATTGCACATCAGCCAACTTGATGGTCGATTTCGCTAGGGAAAACGACTCCGTTTCAAGAAGTGTAAAACATGAAAAAGATAGATATGCCTCTTAGCTTTGCACGGCTACAAATTTCAGCCTTATTTCTTCAGTGAAGCTCCAGATATAGCTGATATCGCAAAAGGTGTCGGAACTGGAACTGAACTGGATTTGCCCTTAATTCTAGTAATCTGAAATCACTCAAAGAAACTTGTGAAAAACACCAAATTACATAAAAATATAAAAGATCATAAACACAATTAGACTAAACAATAATAACTCGTATTTGACACAAAACAATAATAAAACATAACTAAAAACTATATAATTATACGAGTTATCACACCCCCACACTTAGCTTTTTGCTAGTCCTCGAGCAAAATCAAATAAAAATAAAATAAGAAAATCTAATCTAATCCACTTTCGTAGGAAATCACGGTGGCACTTAGCATGTGACACAAGCCTTTAAACCCCTAGGTGTCCCTAGTGGACGAGTTTAGTCTCGTGAGGGTTTACTAGAACGATACCCACAAACATTGAAAAACTAAAATATAAATAAACTACATATACTAAAAATATTTATTCCTAATCCTTTCAATACAAATTAGAGACAATCTTTGAACAAGTCTTATAAACTAATCAATAGCTTAAAGAATTTCACAAAAAATCATGCTTGAATGTAAATTGTTTGAGTTAAGCCAATATTAACATAACATATCTCAATCAAAATAGTGCATGTTCAAATTTAATCTCAACTTCTCACATGGGATACCCTCATGATTTTCACTCTTTAAAGTAGTGGTGAAGTGTTTACACTCAATCAATCTCATGAAAACAGTTCTACCATATTCTTGCTTGTCCACCTATTCTCCACTATTTAGATCATACAACTTCATGAATCAAGAGGTCTTTAATCAAGGTTGTAATGGGGCCAAGGGGTTTGTAATGTGGTTGGAGAACAAAAGGATAACGATATCACAAAGGTTCGAAAGAGTTCATAAAGTTTAGAGACATAATAAGATCATACAAACAAACTTATCAAAACTCTTTACAAGTACATAGTCACCTAGGCCGGATATTCATGTTGGGCCTTTTCTTCATTCTAAACAACTTTGTAACATCTTTTTCTTTTTCCACAAATTCAAGAGATGATTCATATTTTTTTTTTTTACATAGGAATGTATTGGCCAGTATTCCATTTCTTTTTCTCTTGACTTTTCTTTTCTTTTCCCCCCACACTTATTTCTTGTTTCTAACCCAAATTTTTAACTAAAAATATCCCTTGTTTTTTTTTTTTTTTGCAATATGTCTCAAAATATATAATCCATCTTTAGAACAAGGGTAAGGATATAAGTATATTTAGGCTAGGTGTAAGTTGTGGTTACCAATAAAACATCATATTTAATGTAGGCTCAAATTGGCTCACTAGTGGGGATGTTCTCTTAGAACATTAATAATGGATGGCTGTTTGGCTCTGGTTATAATCCTAATGTCTCTATCATATTCATGTTGTCACATGTATCAATATAGTCTCAAACTGTTTAAAGCAAGTTCTAGAGAATCATGTAATCATAAGAGCACTCAAGAAAGAAAATAGATTGATTTGTATAATGCATCAATCATTATAGGCTAAAAAACTCACAAGGATGATTATACAAGTCAGATTAAGTCTAAACATGCTTCTTTCTCAATCAACATATCATATTAACATTGGCTCATAAAAAGGTTGACATCAAGCTCAATTCTCATGAAAATCTTCTCACTAATAAATCTGTTTTAGACTTATGCAATTCATATCTCATCATTGTATTAAAAAGGAACTAAAACACACTAAAATAATAATAATAATAATAATAATAATAAAGACTCATAAAAAAAAATAGTATACAAAAATAAAAGAAATCCTAAATCATTCCCCCCACACTTAATTCTTACATTGTCCTCAATGTAAGTCTATTAACCCAAATGAAAGAATCATGTGTAAGAGAAAAGAACTAATAACATAAGAATAGGAACAACTAAGACTCAAAACAAAACAAACTCATGCAACCTAAATAATCCTAAAATACTAAACAAAAATTAACAAGTAAACATAAAAAGATTAAAATCAAACTGACAAGGTATGTCTCAAGTCTCCCTTACTCAGACCTTGTTCAGAATGAATACTTCTAAATTGCTTAAAACACAACAAACTTTTTTTTTTTTTTTTGAAAAGAAGAAATCAAACTGACAAGGTATGTCTCAAGTCTCCCTTACTCAGACCTTGTTCAGAATGAATACTTCTAAATTGCTTAAAACACAACAAACTTTTTTTTTTATTAGCAAAATATGTCCCTTACCCCCTACTAAAATATGACATTGTCCCCAATGTCAAATTTTAAAGGTAGAATTTAGGAGATATTACCTGCAAAGGTTGCTAACCACTTATTATAACTGAGACACAACAAGCAAAATGTTAGATAATGTCACAAAGACAAAGTGCAATCCACTCCTTGCTCGTCCATATCTCTTTTTCTTTTTCCGAGCGTTTGCGAAACAACCGTAGCAGATAAACACTCATAAGCTTGGAGCTTTTTGAGTAAATCTTCAATGGTTGTAGCAGAAATTATGGTTCTCCTTGCCTCTGAAAACATGAATCCATTATCCACAGCATTATCTAAATATGAAAGCAAATTACTAAAATAACCATTAATATTAAGCAAACCAATGGGTTTCTTATTTGTGACCAAAGATGACCAAGAAGCCACGCAAGCTATTTCTTCCAATGTACCCAGACCTCCTGGTAAAGCAATGAATGCATCGGCAGAATGGTACATGATTGTTATCCGTTCAGGGATACTCCAGACTTGTATTTCCTTACCCACGGTAGGTCCATAAAAATCTGTGAATAGTTTTGGCACGACTCCTAGAACTGGACTTCCTCCGGCGTGTGTTGCTGTAGCGACTGCTCCCATTAAACCCGTACTACCGCCTCCATAAATCAAGTGGATCTTTTGTTGGGCAAGTATTACTCCAACTCTTATGGCTTCATCAGCGAATATGTTATTTTTCCCTGGATAAGCACCTCCAAAGACACAAATTTTTTTAATGCGCTGGGACGAAGTACTTTCCATTTTTTTTTTCCGAGTGCCTGAAAGAGAATGAGTACATGGTGTAATATATAGAGGACTGAGTAGTGAATCAGACAAGAGTAATAATGTCGCCGAAAGTGTATCTGACCTGTCAGAAGAAAATGTTAACCTAACAAAAGATTTTTGCGTGATTTCAGGAAGAAAATCAAAAAGAGAAGAAAAAATCAACCATAAAAGTCAAGAGTAATAATGTCGCCGAAAGTGTATTTGGCATCTTCCTCTGGTTTTACGTCCAGAAACGGCTTAAACGCCTTCTATGAGTCAAGGATATGCTTCCCATCCAGTTTTCTTACAAGCTGGCAAACAGGGTCTTTTAACATCAGATTCCCAAGATGTTGCCATTCCCTTTGGAATTGCGGCCATAAATCAAGAATTTCTCTTTGTACGTCTCCACTAGGATGCGTCTCAAGAGAAAGTTGGATATTACCCAAATTCTCCTTACTCAGTCCATCCTTAATGAATTCAATTTTATCATCTCGATTAGAGGACGGAATCCCAATAGAACGACATTTACCGTTACACGTCCATCGTGCACATTTGTGGCAATTTGAACTCATGCGCTTTGCTCGTCGCTTCTTTGCAAAAGTGCTTCTACAAAATGGCTCAAGGAAACTAGATTAGTAAAGTCCATAATTATCCTAGTAGATTGCATGAGATAGATTTATTTTTGAATTTATATATGTGATAAATATTTGATTAAATGCTGTGCATGTCAATCAACAAAGAAAAACAATGAGACCTAATTTGTGAAATAAAGAAATTCCTCATTAGATTATATTGAGTCCATGTTACGCATGATAAGTTGCCTTCCACCATCTTAACAAGATAACCAGAGTTCTTCCAGTAGGAGGCTTGTTGAGTCACTCAAGGTCAAACTATTGTACGAATATGTTTGAGTTATAGAAGGTGGGTTTTACTCAACTAAGTGTCATGATATCCGGATGCTTTAAAACTTGATCGCATGACGTTTAGAGGCAAAGTTAGGAGAAATGCATATGATGCATTTAGGCAAAGAGTTGTCACCTAACTGATCAAGGAGTTGCATAGAGATGCAATTGGTAAGCAAAGTTACCTACTCAATTAGTTTCAACATGGCTTGTTGAGTAACTCAAGGTCATGGTGGGATGAAAGGGATCCTTGCTCACTAAGAAGTTTAAAAGTTAAATTTCTCGAATAGTAGAGGAGGGCTACTATGTTGATAAAATAGTGAGAATAATCATTCAAACCTTAAAACCTGGTTTTAATGATTGCAATTTGCATAATGACTATTATATGCATTGGTATATATGGGATATAAATTGTCATGACAGGTTAACTAGTCACTTAATTGCATACTTGATGCAAAATCGATATCACTAATCAATGAAATGATGTCTATGTCCTTAATGATCCATGAGGTATTTAGCAACATCTCGAGGAATTGTTCCAATGAAAGATGATTAGAAAGGTAGCCTATGAGGCATCATGTGCTAATGGATGAATCGACAAGTTTTAGAAACTTGGTTGATTTATGAATCATAATCTAAGTATGGCTTAGTTATTTCTTCATTGTCTAAGAGCAATTAGCAAGTCGTGTTGTAGAACAATATGAACCGATTGGTGTTGCTAAATATGCTATCTAAACTGAAAAAGATCATCCACTTTGTTACTTCCACCAGGGGAAGGTAACCAAAGAAACGTTCTTCAAAGTAAGGATGATAAGATGAAGAAAGAAATTGGTATTGTCAAAAGGACATACCATCATTATGGCAATGCAAGGCATTGGAGGCTTAAACGCAAGAAGTATATTTGATACTTGAAGGGAAGTGAAACTTGAGAAGTTTTACTTCATGGTTATTATGAGTTTGTTTTCACTACCTTTAGGTATATGATACCTATAAAATTGGTTCAAAGATATGTATGACATATAGATGGAACCAATGACAAGGACAAGTGAAAAAGAATAAGACCAAAGAGGTGGCAACCTAGTTTATTCTTGATCAATATTGCCAACCTATTCATGATGAATGTTTTAGAAACATTATCATTGACATTTCGGTTATGCTAGCATTAGATGCTTGGCCATTCATCCTAGAATGAACCGAAAGGTCATATGGAATTTGTTCCATATCATGGTCTTATTACACTCATAAAACTAGAAACTTGCATAAAAGATAATCAAAGGGTTTTCAAGCCAAAAGTATAAGATTAAAGTATATAAATACTAGTAGTTTCTTTGATTATGAATCAAAGGAAATCATATACAAAACTTGACAACTAGATGAGCTTTGGCTCAAGGAATTTCATAATGAGATTATGAAACTAATTTAGTTAAAAGCATTCTTATTAAGATATGATCTAAATGAAGAATGGCTTGAAACTAAATTGATTGATTATCTAATAGAATTCATATAAGATGAATTGCATGGACATTACTATATGATGACATAGAAAAGTCCATGATGCTCCAAATAGCCAAGATTGCCGAAACACTAACCAAGAAAGGATTTCAAGTTGTAATGCTAAAATAAACATTCATATGCGACATGAGATGTTTAGTTTTAAGATTACAAATGTGCATTCAAAAGAGTTTTGAATTCATATCCCATATGAAAGTAAATGAGTTTACTTTGAATGTTTCTACACAAATAGGAAACAGTGGGAGTATTATGACATTTAAAAGTTAAAGGTAATAAGTAGAAATCCGAAGTTTATGCATAGGATGCATAAAGGCACAAAGATTTAGTAGGATGCATTATGATGCATTACTCATACGAGATGAGTCTACTAAACATAATAATTAAGTACGATGCATAGTGATGAATAACTCATAAAAGATAAGTCTACTTAATAGAACATTGTTAGACAATGTATTGAGATATCCAGTTTTGATAGTGATATTCAAGAGTTGAATTTATCAAAAGGATGAGATATCTTTTGTGCACACCTAAGGGTTAGTGGGAGTAATACAGATTACTCATCAAACAATGTATATCAGATACATTGGTGATTAAAAGGTGAATCGACTAGTATTGATAAGATCTAACAAATTTAGCAATAGCTTATTGGATTAAATGTTAAATGAGTTTAACATAGAGAGAATCAAATAAGTGACTTAATGCCATGATGTTAATAAATCAGTCATTTGGAAACGTTCCAAATTAGAGAGGACTGAATTATTTATATTCTAAGTCCAAATACAAACCTTTTGTTAAGGCTACAAGAAGGTGTATTTGGATCTATAGCTCACTTGGCTGATTAAAAGATTCCTAGTTGTTAAAGTAACAACATGAGCCATAAGGAATCGACTTTCATTGTGATCCTGATAAGAATTGTAACTATCATAATAGAGATTATCGAAAGTATATGACCGAAGCATATTCTCACAATGATGTACTGAAGCTATGTCCTAGTAGAGACATAATTGCTAATCGAAAGAGTTCGGCATTGGATGCGTTAGTGATTGGCTTAGTGAAAGTGGGAGATTGTTGGTATATGCCCTAGTGCCAAGTGGTTTGGTCAGGCAAACTACCAATAATGCAAACCCATCACTATATCTTAGTGATACAAGGTTTTCCTTCATGTTAGTATAATGATAAGGAGTTATTACGTACTAATCGGATGAAGCCCATGGGACATAATGGCCTTGCAAAGGATTTATATATAATTGTGAGATCCTTATGCATCAAAGCTATAATCCTAAAACGGTTCTTGGTCATCGTATTGCCAAGACGGGGCATTGGCAATGCTCAAAGACTAGTACATGTTAAGCCTACTTACTTAGTAAGCAACTGATCTCACGTGTTGAAGTATATGAGATACTTTAGGATAACATGTAGGTGCTTGTCTGTTGAACAAGTTCAATGAACATGACCTGCTGTGAGAACACCATTTGGTATTGTCACTCAAGTGTCTATGGAAACGTTCTCACGTATCAGTAGTGTAAGTAGTCCTCTGACTTGTGATACCAGGTCATCTTGTATGGAGAGTGTCATACTTTGATTCTATCACGAACGGGTCCCTAACACAGAGTGATGCTTATGGTAGGGTGATTTTGGGTATGACATGAACCATACGAAGATGGATGAGTGATCTAGAGAGGATTCACCATTCCAAGTGACATCGAAGACATATCTCATCTGTTCTTGGCTTAAGTTAACTTGATGGAATCTATGGCCAGAGTATGATGAATTTAGGAGAAATAGTTTCTCTAAATTCACAAAGTTAACCAAAAGTTGCAAGAACTAATATGGATTGAACATGAGTAGACACTGCACCATGCTCATGGTCTTTCCGAGATATTTGGTGAAAATCGAATTACACTGATAGACTGAACACGAAAGTTTATGTCGAGACTAACTTGACTCTCTAGTATTTGGGTGGTCATGATGGCTTGCTAGAGTCCGCTCATGATCTATGAATATAAATTAATTAGATTAATTTATATTCATTGCCAGGGTCACACATAGAAAGGTGAATTAAGAGATTAAAATGGAATGAGCCTAATTGATTAAATTGGGAATTTAATCAATAAGGACTTAATTAAATAGTTTAATTAAGTGGAAGCACTTAAGGGAAAATACATAAGAGCTATTGTCCCTAGTCCAAACCCTAGAGTGATTGCCGCCCCCTATAAAAGAAACATGATAGCTTGGCCGACTTCTAGATAGCCCCCTAGCCGAGCATATGTGATATGCTTAGAGGCTTTGGTGTCTTCTTGATTTCTTGACTTTCTCCTTGCCTCTTCATGGATTGCTAGAGAGAAAAATGTTTTCTTTCAAGAGAGCAAATGCATAGAGTGAAGAAGAAAGAAGATCAAGATAACCTTATGGTTGGCGCATCAAACCCGGAGAAGCAAGAAAAGCGTTTTCTTCATCTTGATGCTTATGAAGCATTCAGCCTGGTATGTTTAGATGGGGAGAGGTTTCTTGAAACCTAAACTACTAGCAACATTTTCGACAAGACTCCATTCCTACCGTATGAAGGTTTTCTTGATCATCTTGTGTGGATTACCGTTAAAGGCCAGACACTTGTGTGGCTTGAAGTCTCGGATTGACAGCTTGGTGTTCAAGATTGAGTGTGCTATTTGTAAACTCAAGATTACTAGATCTTTGAGTTAAGTATGATTCTTGATCAGATGTATGCTTTATAATTACAAGATCACATTAAAATTTTACAAGCATGATCCTGTTAGATTCGACTATTTCTTTGTTTATTATTCCGCTGCGTTCATGTTCTTCTTTAATTCGATTATTGTTTGAGCATGAGGTCGAATCCTAACAATCATGACCTCTCGGTGCTGCAGCGCTGGCTTTCTAGTGCTGCAGCGCTGACTCTCAAATTGGAGAGCCAGCCTCCTCGTTTTGCTGCACTTCGCCTCTGTCGTCTTCTCGAATTTCGTTCAGCTGTTTTGACTGGGCAAATCTAGTCCGATTTCGACGCGCCTTATACCGTTGGAAAGGTATGGAAGTCAGCTTAAAAATTCAAGAGGGAGTTTTCTCAATTGAACTTTTTAAGATTAATTTTTTCTTGAAAGAAGCTCTGGAGGTCGAATCTGCCAACTCATTGGTTTGCATCGTTTTTCATCGTTTTGCACCACGAAGCTCCAAATCACCTTGGACCTATAAAAACACATAAATAACAACTAAATAACTATTTTAAACATAAAATGTATAATTAAAATAAATATAAAAACATCTAAAACTAATCAAATCCTAATAAAATCCTCAAGGACTTAGCGGATTTAAATGCATAAAAGGTGGCAAAATAACTATATTTCCTAGAGTCATCACATAACTCGGTTGTCCCTTTGAACCTAGATCTTAGGATCTCCAGTCAACTAGGTTGGGTTGTCATTATGTAACTTTAATTTATATGCTTAATGATAACTCGTATAATTATATAGTTTTTAGTTATGTTTTATTATTGTTTTGTGTCAAATACGAGTTATTATTGTTTAGTCTAATTGTGTTTATGATATTTTATATTTTTATGTAATTTGGTGTTTTTCACAAGTTTCTTTGAGTGATTTCAAATTACTAGAATTAAGGGCAAATCCAGTTCAGTTCCAGTTCCGACACCGTTTACTATATCAGCTATATCTCGAGTTTCACTGAAGCAATAAGGCTGAAGCCGTGCAAAGCTAAGAGGCATATCTATCTTTTTCATGTTTTACACTTCTTGAAACGGAGTCGTTTTCCCTAGTGAAATCGACCATCAAGTTGGCTGATGTGAAATGATGTCTGTGCTGACCTGTTTTCGTATTTTGCCCATACCTTCTTATCCACATCAGAAAATGAGCTGATTCCAACGGCTATGGATCCGTAACTGATAGGGGTATATTTTTCTAGAAGACAATTTTATCAGATCGAGCCTCCAACATTGACAAAATCGACCATCAAGCTGGCTGATCAGAATTGTCATACAATATGACGAAAATTGTTAGAAAAATGCACCCACCTATTATACCTACCTTTGAAATTTGTAAAGCTTGTCTCTTGTCATTTAGCCCTCCAAAATGTGTATAAATAGAGGGCCTTGGATGAGTATTGGGATACATTATACATTGGTAGGATATTAGCCATTGCAATGTAATTCTCTAAGTTTTCTTCTTCTTTCCTTTCTCTAGTTTTCTTTTTCTTTATTTTTCTTTTCATTTTCTTCATATATAGTATGTGTTGCTAATCATATTGTTGAGGTGATGAGGTGAAGCTTTTGGTAAATGCTAAGGTTAGTCTCTTAAACATGAGCTAAAATGAATCATCATTTATAAACACTAGTATAGATAATATTTTCTTTTGGTTTAAAATCATACTTGCAAAGTAGAGATCTTGATTCATTATTGACAATGAAAATGGCACAGTAAATGCTTGGTTTCATAACCTTGATTTGTTGTAGACATATACCTTGGCATAAGGAATGCTTGGACTCTTTTTATGAGTTTTGAGGACACCAAATGAACATAATATCATATGCTATGGACGTTGGACAATTTGGACTGAATTGCTAAACCTTCCGATTGGAATCTCCCTTATGTGTGAATTTCAATTGTGTAATAAAACAAGATTAATCTTAGCATAACACCAAGAGTGGATTCTCTAACCTCAACACCTTTTCTTATTGTTTTTTATATCTTGTTTAATTTCTTTTATATTTTGTTTATTTTGTTCTCTAATATCTTGTTTACTTTCTTTTTCTTATATATTTATAAACTTATACTTACTAATACGCTTCCCTGTGGTTCGACCTCGGACACCCGAGAATTTATTACTTGAACATAACCTGCACTTGGGTTTACAACTCTTAATTGAGTCACCATCACTTAACACCCATTCCCCTTGATGATTTATATACTTGCTCTCTTGTTAAAACTTTCGTAAGCGCTCAATATTATCATTTGATTTTACATAATAAAAGGAGATAATTTCATTTGAGAGCAATTGTCTAACGGTATTGTGTCTTTGATGAATGTGTCTAGATCTACCGCTATACAAACTACTCTGTGCCCTACCAATTACAGATTGGCTATCGCAATGTATACATATTGCAGGCACAGGTTTCGGCCAACATGGAATATCTTCTAAAAAACTCTAAAGCCATTCTTCTTCTTCTCCAGCTTTATCTAAAGCTATAAACTCAGATTCCATAGTGGATCTGGTAATACACATTTGTTTAGAAGATTTCCAAGATACTGCAGCTCCTCCAATAATAAAGATAAATCCACTAGTAGATTTCGAATCTTTAGTATCGGATATCCAATTTGCATCACTGTACCCTTCAAGCACAGCTGGATATCTTGTATAGTGCAGTCCATAACTTGAGGTGCATCTCAAATATCTGAGTATCCTTACTATGGCCTTCCAATGATCCTTTCCAGGATTACTTGTAAATCTACTCAGTTTGCTAACTAAGTATGCTATGTCTTTACATTCATTTACAACCTAATGTTTTGCTTCTAGGGTGTGTGTCACTCTTGGCACCATCAGGGATCACCGATCCCATGGACAAGGTCTCATCCTCCGCTCCACAACGGGGTAGTTGATAACTCGTATAATTATATAGTTTTTAGTTATGTTTTATTATTGTTTTGTGTCAAATACGAGTTATTATTGTTTAGTCTAATTGTGTTTATGATCTTTTATATTTTTATGTAATTTGGTGTTTTTCACAAGTTTATTTGAGTGATTTCAGATTACTAGAATTAAGGGCAAATCCAGTTCAGTTCCAGTTCCGACACCGTTTACCATATCAGCTATATCTCGAGTTTCACTGAAGCAATAAGGATGAAATTTGTAGCCGTGCAAAGCTAAGAGGCATATCTATCTTTTTCATGTTTTACACTTCTTGAAACGGAGTCGTTTTCCCTAGTGAAATCGACCATCAAGTTGGCTGATGTGCAATGACGTCTGTGCTGACCTGTTTTCGTATTTTGCCCATATCTTCTTATCCACATGAGCAAATGATCTGATTCCAACGGCTATGGATCCGTAACTGATAGGGGTATATTTTTCTAGAAGACCATTTTATCAGATCGAGCCTCCAACATTGACAAAATCGACCATCAAGCTGGCTGATCAGAATTGTCATACAATATGACGAAAATTGTTAGAAAAATGCACCCACCTATTATACCTACCTTTGAAATTTGTAAAGCTTGTCTCTTGTCATTTAGCCCTCCAAAATGTGTATAAATAGAGGGCCTTGGATGAGTATTGGAAAACATTGATAGATTGGTAGGATATTAGCCATTGTAATAAAATTCTCTAAGTTTTCTTCTTCTTTCCTTTCTCTAGTTTTCTTTTTCTTTATTTACTTATGCTTCTTACATTTCTTTTCATTTTATTCATATCTAGTATGTGTTGCTAATCATATTGTTGAGGTGATGAGGTGAAGCTTTTGGTAAATGCTAAGGTTAGTCTCTTAAACATGAGCTAAAATGAATCATCATTTATAAACACTAGTATAGATAATATTTTCTTTTGGTTTAAAATCATACTTACAAAGTAGGGATCTTGATTCATTATTGACAAGGAAAATGGCACAGTAAATGCTTGGTTTCATAACCTTGATTTGTTGTAGACATATACCTTGGCATAAGGAATGCTTGGACTCTTTTTGTGAGTTTTGAGGACACCAAATGAACATAATATCATATGCTATGGACGTTGGACAATTTGGACTGAATTGCTAAACCTTCCGATTGGAATCTCCCTTATGTGTGAATTTCAATTGTGTAATAAAACAAGATTAATCTTAGCATAACACCAAGAGTGGATTCTCTAACCTCAACATCTTTTCTTATTGTTTTGTTTATATCTTGTTTAATTTCTTTTATGTTGTTTTGTTTATTTTGTTCTCTAATATCTTGTTTATCTTGTTTTGTTGTTGATTCCCTAATATCTTGTTTACTTTCATTTTCTTATATATTTATAAACTTATACTTACTAATACGCTTCCCTGTGGTTCGACCTCGGACACCCGAGAATTTATTACTTGAACATAACCTGCACTTGGGTTTACAACTCTTAATTGAGTCTCCATCAGTAGTCATGGTGGCACCAAGGCATGCTGATACCAGACCATGACACTCTTTCCCACTTACTATTTTGATACCCTCATTGACGCCAAGATCATAACCAAGTACCCTTGTTGTACAAAGTTGACATTTTCTCAATGTCCTTCTCTTGCCCTCAAGGACTGGGTCATGATCCCATCAAATGATGCACCAAACACAGTTTTATATCCTATAACGACCTTTTTAAGCAGAGGAATCTCTACCTTAACAAGACACCCCTACACTTTCATGTATTTATAGGATGGTCTTCGACCCTTCCATAATTCATACGGTGTCTTATCTGATTTCTTGTGGGGTATTTTATTTAAAATATAATTAGCTATTAAATTAGCTTCCTCTCACAAGTTCTGAGGTAACCCTAAAATTATCAACAAAGCGTTCATCATTTCTTTCAACGTTCGGTTCTTACGTTTTGCAATGCCATTTAGTTGAGGTGAATAAGGAGCAGTAGTTTGATGGATGATACCATTTTCTGAACAGAATTCATTAGACAATGAATCATATTCACCACATCTATCACTTCTTATTATCTTAATTTGCTTGCTTAGTTGATTTTCGACCTCATTTTTAAAGAGCTTAAAAGCTTTCAAGGCCTCGTCTTTGCTTCTTTGCAAATAGACATAACAATCTCTTGTTCATTCATCAATAAAGTAATGAAATACTTTTTACCACCTCTAGTTTGCACAAATTTTAAGTCAAAAATATCAGTGTTAATTAAATCTAGAGGATCGCTACTTCTTTCTATCGAATAGAAATGAGCCTTAGTCAATTTGGATTCCAAACAATTCTCGGAAGCAAATCCAAATTATTGATTCTTCATAAGGTCTTGCAATTCACATGATCTAATCTACCATGCCATAAGTTAGAGGACACCACTAAATAAACCGAAGAAATAATTTAATTATTATTCATGTTCTTTCATACAACAGTCATTACATTGAGCTTAAAAAGCCTATCACATAAATATCTCTACCCACAAACATGCCACTTTTGGTGAGTACAAATTTATCAGACACAAAAACCAGTCTGAACCCGTTCTTGCTCAACAGAGAGCCGAAAACCAAATTCTTACGAATTTCAGGAGCGTGAACCACATTGTTCAAAGTTAGTTTTTTTTCGGATGTCATCTTAAGCAACACCTTTCCATGGCCTCGTACCTTGCAGACCGAAGAATTCCCCATAAATAGTTGCTCATCAATAACAACTTCTTTATACTCGAAGAAACTCTTTCTATCAGAACAAACATGACAAGTGGTATCGGTATAAACCGACCATGTCTTGGGGTTTTCTACCATGTTCACTTGTGACACTACAGCAGCGAGCTCAATCTCATTATCATCAACTAAGTTGGCTTGAGCTCTTTTCTTGTTCTGACAGCAGTCCTTTGCTCGATGACCGGGCTTGTTACATACGAAACAAATTCCCGTGAACTTCTTGAAATTCGTTCCCTTATTAGCTTGGGAAGAACTGGAACCAACATATTTCCTCTTGTTGGTCTTGTGTGAATGCTCAACAACATTTGCCTTGGCTTCCATAGTCTGAACTTTACCATCTTTTCTGAACAACGGTTATACTCCTCGATTCTTAATTGAGCAATCAAGTCCTCTGAAGTCATCTCCTTTCTCTTATGCTTTAGATAGTTCTTGAAATCCTTCCACGAAGGAGGCGATTTCTCTAACAAAGCCGCCGTTTCAAATGATTCACTAAGAATCATTCCTTTGGCAGTAATCTCATGGAGGATCAACTGATTCCCTTGGACTTGACTTATCACGGGGTTTTTTTTTTTTTTTTGAGTCCATTTTGAAATCCAGAAATCGGCCAACCACAAATTTTTTCATGCCGGCATCCTTGGTTCTGTACTTTCTTTCTAAAGACTCCCACAGATCTCTCACTATTTTGATTGGGTTATACACATTGTATAACATGTTGTCCAATCCGTTGATGATATAATTCTTGCATAGGAAGTCAGAGTGCTTCCATGCTTCCACCAAAGCTACAACCGTAGTATCGGTCTCTCCCTCGTTGAGAGTCGAGGCCTCCTCCCGTAAGAACCGGGCTAGGTTGAGGGTGGTCAAATAAAACAGCATCTTTTGCTGTCATCGTTTGAAGTCCAAACCATTGAACTTCTCAGGTTTCTCACCATGTGTAACATGTGGTGACATTGGAGCTACTGGCGCACTCGCATTTATGGTAAACCGTTCTGCCATCTGTTATTTAAAATAACATGATCAACTTTTTATATATATATATATATATATATTACAAACATATATATACATACAAACAAACACAATCTATATATATATATATTCAAAAGTATATATTTTACCGAAAAAATATCAAAACCTTTCAATGACCGAAACTCTTTAAAAAGGCTAAGGAATTTAGCATAACCCCACTTAAGGAAATCTTTCCTTTTAGCCATTCGCATCTATTTGGTCGGCCACAACTTTTACATTAGCCAAAAGTTATAAATGCAATATATATATATATATATATATATACAACAACGTAACTATATTTCAATCTTAGTTAAAAAAATATAGTCTACAACAGTAATGAAAAGAAAAATATATTAATCGTCTTAAGATTGTTGGATAATCTTGTAAGCATTTAGCATTATTTCATTACTATATATATATATATATATATATATATATATATATAATGTGAACAGAATATATAAATTCGGCATATCAGAATATATATATATATATATTCAAATACGAATATACGGACACTCTCAGTTTTGGTAGAACGAAAATTGGAAAATCGAGTCAAAGTTGAACCTCTGACCTTAAGACAATTATTGCCTGTTATCAGGTGCTTACAGTATAATGCAATTCGTCTCCTAGGCCTCCTGGATTACGTTGCTGTCGAGAGCACACTCGATGCAACACAGTGAACTAGAAAAGATGTCGGTCTCTCTCACAAGATAATAAAAACCGAGAGCAAGAAGAAGAAAATATTTTTCGAATTTTCAGTATATTAAAACAGACACTGATCTCGGGTTTATATAGAAAACCATAAACCTGCTCGGACATGACACACCAGTTGAAAATACCTTTCAGAAAAAAGGTGTGTTATTAGGAAAAGAACTAAACGGTTCGGTCTGGTCCGAACAGACATGTCTCAATCAGACAGGCCTCTTGGTTGGTTGGCGATTCGGTTCAGTCCCAAATAGTCACTTGGTAGAAAGGGCAGTGTTGGTTCGGTTTGGATCAAAAAAACGAGTTGGTTGAGCAGTACAATATTAATTACTGACCCAAACCCGATCCAGGCCAGCTCGACGAAGCGTGTGGTAACTGATTTTTTGTATAGGTCCTCACCCTTCACAAAAACTTGGCTGTCCCTTGGGACCCAACCCAACATGGAACCTAAGCCTATATAAATTACAAGCTTAAGCCTTTCTTTGTTCAATGTGGGATTTCACACCAATCACAACTTTAACGAACTTCTTCCTTTTCAAGTGGGTACCTTTGAGATTAATTTTTCATTCAAATATGACATCAATTGTGTACATAAATTATACACTATATATTTAGTTACGACAACCAACATATTCAAATACGTATTTCGTATTTATACATAACAATTAACTATTGATATCCAACACTCATTTCAACCATAAAAGAGACGTTTCAACACATTTTTGAAGTTAAAAAACAAATACCAAAGAGTCATATCTTCTTCTTCTAAAGAATTCAAGAGAATCTAAGTAGATTTGAGCTTTAATTTTTCTTCATTTGTACAATATTTTCTTATACTCCTTTGTATTTTGTTGACAAACACACAACTTTGAGAGGTCATTTGTTTCCAAAAACATTTTTAAGTTCTTAAAATTTGTGAATGATCAAGAGGTGAGGTATCCTCTTGAGAGAATTTGAGTTTGTGTTAAAAACTCACTTAGTTGACTTGAAAATGGTAAAGATTATACCTAAAAGTTGACTTGAAAATGGTAAAGATTATACCTAAACCTTGTAAAGGTATTTGTAAGCTAAAAGAATAGTGGATTGAGCTTCTTGGCAAGAGGAAACTAAAGGAAAGAACGTAGGTGCCTCGTGAAAGGATTGAACTTTTATAAATCATTGTCTTTGAATTCTCTATCCCTTATACCTCTAATTAATTTAAAATTCATTTATACTTAAATTTTCATATATGATTCTTATATTATCATTTTTTCCACTTATATTTAATACAATTTAATTTAAAAAATTAGAAACAATCCAATTCATCCTCTTAAATTGCTATCTACGCTTGAACTAACAAAGCATAAAGGATAAAACACTAAAACGAAGTTATTTAGTAAAATAAGACAAATGTTGTTTCATTTAATTTTTATAACGAACAGACACCATACATTAGTTAGCAGAAAACAACAAAGTTTTATTTATGTTTTGGGGGAATATTTGTCATCTAATTCTTAACCATTGATAAATTTTGTTGTTTTAGGTCACTTGGCACTTTCACATGACTAATCTATGTTTAAATGAAGAATCTTTTGTTGAGAATAAGGAAATGAAATCTTTAACTATAATTCATGAGTTATACGAACATGATATTGGATCAGATTTTGGGGATAAATACAAATATATATATATATATATATTTGTCAAAATAATTAAAGGACAAAATGTTTCTTATTGTTTAAAATAATATAGCGATATTTCATCACCGTCAGCGTCAGGTAGTTAATTGAATAACATATCTTAGATTTTAAACCAAACAAATGTTTGAAATGCTTCCGGCGATTTGATCATTATTTTGATTTTTGAAACACTTCTCGGAGGAGTTTTTATACGCAAATTTTATCTTAAAATTTGTCAAATAAAAAAAAAAGAGATTGTTAACCCTAGTTTGATCATTATTTTGAAATGACAAAAATTTTTAAATATGTTTTTAAAATTAAATTTGCTTAAAAGTTTTGTATATTTTTCAAACCTAAAGTTTGTAATAAAGATTATTTATTTGAGGCTAAAGTGCAAGTCAATCTGATATTCAAGGAAAAAGTTATTTTCTTTGGACTTAATATTCTTTCGACTTTATTGGTTTTGAAAAAGAAAAAAAAAAATTATGCGCTTTACTTGGAAAAGCATCTCAAAATTGATATTCAAAGAAAAATTATTGTCCTTACATTTAATACAATATTTAACATTATTAATTTCAAAAAAAAAAAAAAATTAAGTATGCTTTACTCGACTAAAGTTTTTTTTTTTCAAAAGAAAATTGGCATTGGGTTTTAATTCTTTTAAGAAATCAAATTTTGGAAAAAATGAAAAACAAAGAAATATTTTTCAAGATTGAGCTAAAAAAGAAAGTCCAAGTAATTTTAAAAATACATTTATTTTGGACTTATATAATATTCTTTATTAGTATTTCTTTTATGTGATTAATATTTTTAAGTCTCCAAAATACCCTAATTTTTCGGTGTAAATTCAGGGTGTCCCCCATCCCCATTTTATGGTTGATGGAAAACTAATTCCTGTAGGGCCGGGAGTGTCCCAAGATTCGTGGTTCTCATTTATGGGGTTGGAACCACTGACCACTCAAATCAACCAAATGTTGGTAAAATACCCTAATTTTCATCTCAAATATTCGTTTCGAAGTAAATCAAATAAATGCTTTTAAACATGAAAAAGGATCGGTCAAAGAAAAGGAAAATGGAAGTCAAAGCTTGAAAGCCAAAAAAAATGTATGCAGGGTTTTCAAATTCAAGGGAGGAGATCGATCCCCTCTTCATGGGATCAATCCCGTGTGGTAAAGGGTATGTCCTTAAATTTACTTCAAGGGATTGATCTTTTCCAGAAAGGTATCCATCTCTTAGTACTTGATAGCCTCCAACGGTTAGTTTCTCAAGAGCAACCAACGGTTCTTTTCTCTACTCTCTCAATTTCAACAGCTTCAAACTCATTTCGACTATAAAAGAACATTTCAACACATTTGTGAAGTAAAAGAACAAGTACCAAATAGTCATATCTTCATCTTCTCAATAATTCGAGAATCTAAGTAGATTTGAACTTTAATTCTTCATAATTTGTATAATATCTTCTTATACCCTTTGTACTTAGTTGGCAAAACCCAATCTTGGAGAGGTCAATTTGTTTGCAAAAACATTTTTAAGTTCTTAGAATTTGTGAGTGATGAAGAGGTGAGGTATCCTATTGCGAGAATTTGTGAGTTTGTGTTAAAAACTCACTTAGTTGATATATTTGTAAAGGATATACCTAAGTCTTGAAAATATATTTGTAAGTTAAAAAATAGTGGTTTGAACTTCTTGGCAAGAGGAAACCAAAACAGAGAAAGTAGGTGCCTTGAGGAAGGATCGAACTTTATAATTCGTTGTGTTTGAATTCTATATCCGTTATAAATCTAGTTAATTTAAAATTCATTTATACTTAATATATAATTATTATATTTTCTTTTTCCCACTTATATTTATTGAAATTTATTAGTTTTACAAGATTTAGAAACAATTCAATTTACCCTCTTAGATTGCTATGTACACTTGAACTAACAAAGCATAAAGGACAAAACACGAAGACAAATATTGTTGTTTTATAACGAACCATTATTGTTATTAAAGGCATGCATGCATCAGTTAGCACAAGACGACAACGTTTTATTTATGTTTTGGGGGAATATTTGTCACCTAATTCTTAATCTTTGATAAATTTTGTTGTCTTAGGTCACTTGGCACTTTCACATGACTAATCTATGTTAAGTGAATAATCTTCTGTTGAGAATTAGGAAATTAAATCTTTAATTATAATTCATGAGTTATACGAACATGATTGGATCAGATTTTGGGGATAAACACAAAAATAAAAAATTATTTGTCAAAATAATTAAAGGAAAAAATGTTTCTTATTGTCTAATTTAATATAGCGGCATTTCATCACCGTCAGGTAGTCAATTGAATAACATATCTTAGATTTTGGACCAAACAAATGTTTGAAATGTTTCATGCATAAAATACGAATAATTTTTATGCAAAAAATAACAAATCTAAAAAAAAATGAATTACAATAATTTGCATTAAATACGTAAAATACAAAAAAAAAAAAAAAAAAAAAAAAAAAAAGAAGAAGAATACTCAAATAAATTATTGAACTTTACGAAAAAACTGAAAGTACGTTATCAATCTTTTATTACAGGAAGTTAAGTTTATAAACTTTTATTTCATTGTGGTTATATCCATAAATCTGAAAAATTGGTTAATAAATCCAATTGTCAGAGTTATAAATAGCATTTTCTCAAATATTTGTCATTCACTGCATTCAAATAAATCCATGTAAGCATTTTTTATAAATGATAATAGTGAAAGATTTGAGAAATGTTGTAGTTTGTTTGAATTGTATGACTTTTTAACCAAGGGTAATAAAGGCAACCAAAGGTTTTGAGTTTTGAGTAATTCGGTTTCTCACCAAATAATGTTTCAAATGGAGATTTCATATCAAGTAAGGGAGTAGGCATGCGGTTTATCAAATATGTTGCTGCTTGAAAAGAATGGGTCCAAAAAGATGTAGGAAGTGAAACTTGATGTAAGAGGGTGAGACCAATTTCATCAATATGACGTTGACGTCGCTCGGCAGAACCATTGTGTTGTGGGGTGTAGGGTGGGGTTTGAAAATGAGTGATACCATGTGTGGCAAAAAAATTGATCCAATTTTTTATACTCTCCTCCGCAATCACTATAAATAAAGATGATAGATAAGCTAAAAAAAAATTCAACAATTGCTTTAAATTTTAAAAATATAGAGAACGTATCATATTTCTTTTTCAAGGGATAAAACCAAACATGTTTGGTAAAGTGATCAACAAAGATAATATAGTATTGAAAATCATCAATAGAGCAAATAGGTGAAGGACCCCAAAGATCTGAATATAATAATTCTAAAGGCCTATTGCTTTTCAAGGTAGAATGAAAGAAAGGGAGCCTATGGCTCTTATTACAGTAACATGAGATACAAGAGAATTTTAAACTAGAAGATGAAAGTGGCAAAGTGTTATGTTGAATCGTAAATTGAAGAATTTTAAGAGAAGGCTGTCTAAGTCGTTGATGCCAAGTTGAAGTGTCAGACTTGATGCTTGTAAAAGCAGTCGGTGTTTGGTTTGAGACTTGTCCATCCCCAAGCAACTCATAGGTATCATCCTTATTCAGGCCGCGCAGAAGAACCGCCCTGTGTTTAGATCCTTTATCAAGAAATGTAATGGAAAAAATTCAATGGAAACACGATTAGTTTTATAGAATTTAGCAACTAAGATTAATTTTTTTCGAATTGAAGGAACACAAAATATATCAGATAATTGAAAAGAATGAAGACGTGGTTTTAATGAAGTAGAACCAGTGTGTGTTATAGCCAAACTTGCCCCATTGCCTACAACAATCTCATCAGGTCCATCATACTCAATGTACAAGTAGAGATCATTGAGTTCTAAGGTGACATGGTGTGAGGCTCCAGAATCCATTATCCAATTTCTATCAGAAGCATGAGATGTAGTCACATGATTTGCAGCGATGGATGAGATGGTACGAGTTGCTGGTGAAGTGGAGTTGAAAAATTGCTTCCCCTTGAAGCATTGTTTGGCATTGTGGCCTGATTTGTCACAAATTTGACAAACAGGATGAGCACCTTGACTTGGTGAAGCTGTGAATGAACTGTTAGATCACCGATTGGTTGATTGAGGTTGGTAACCAATCCTAGCAGACCAGAATCTACTTCGGAGATTGTGAGCAGTGGAAGGATTGCTCGATTTCTTTGTAAAGTTGGCTGTAGCAATGATAGTGTCATTCTCAGAGGCTTCTTGTTTGAGATGGAGCTCATGTGCTGTAAGTTTATCATGGAGCTCCTCAAATGTAATGGAACTCTCACGTGCTCTGATTGTTGCATCAATCTCTGTAAATTCATTACCCACTCTGATGCACTCAAAAGAGTATATCTTATTTAACCTTATACTTAATATTATCAACTATAGTAAAATAGTATGCAAGGATCGAATCCACTGGGATTGGATTTCAATTTATAAGTTTATTGGTTCAAAACTTTAGTTCTAAAAAAAGAAAACAAAAGAAAAAGGGGTTTTTTCAAATAAGTGAAAGTAAAATAAATCAGAATAATAAGAGTGCAAATTATTAAAGAGAATAAGTCAAATTTGAGAAAAGTATGGTTAAGGTTTCATTCTCCACCACTAGAAATCAATGAGAATCAATTTCATATCTATCAACATCAATTAGCTATCAAAGCTATCAACCGTACATAACAACAAGCTCTGTTACCCCAATCTTTCCTTAGTTCATTGTTAAATAGAACAAGCTCTCTATTTAATCTCTAACTATTAGATAACCTAGAATAAGCTCTCTAGATTTAATGTAATAACAACCTTAAGAAGAGAAAGATAGGTTGATCTAAGCAACAAACATATAAGCTCGGATTGTTTAACTTAGGTTATGCTCCACATTGCAATTCCGAAAAACCCAACATAATCATGAATTACAAATTGCTACTATTGAATAGAAAATCAAGACAATTACACGGATCAAGACTCCTAAACTAGCATTAGATAATTATCAAGATATATCTAGTTGGCCACCTAAACAAATCAAGACATCATCATGAACAATTTTAATGGAAGAACATAAGTAACTTTGATAGTAAACCAATGATAGATAGATTCTGAAAATTAATTACAAAGCAGGTTTAGGGCTTTGAAATCACCCTTAACCAAAAGAAAACTTTAGCCTAACATAGGCATTGTAAACATAAACATGAAATTAAAAAGAAAATAAGAAGAAAACTAGAAGTAAGAAGAAGAACAATATTAATTATTCAACCTCTTGCTCTTTCAAACAAAGAAGAAATCAGAAACTTAAAGTTTGTGGAAGTGTGATTTGCGGCTGCCCCCTTGTCTATATTTATAGGTAGCATGTAGGGCTTCAAATAAGGAATTGAGGCTCCAAGGGTGTTTAATTGCTGACTTGCGGCTTTCTTTCCTTGCAAGGAAAGTTACTTGCGGCTAAAGAATCTCTTTGGCTGACTTGCGGCTAGGTCTTCTTTAAACAAGGAAATATGCTTTACTTGCAACCAAAGTTTCTTCAAAATAAGGAAAGGTTGGTGACTTGCGGCTGACTTAGTATGTTTAAAGAAAGAAATCAAACTTGGCAGCCAAGGCATGTAGAAATAAGGAAAGTCATAGCCAATTTAAGTCTCCTACTTTGACAAGGATTAGTTTTAAAGAAAAATTCTTGCAATTAATGCAAGGTTGAAAAGTTGACAGCCACTAATCCTACTTTAACAAGGAGAGACATATATTTCAGCTAGGTCATTCAACAAAGGACAAATTAAGGCAGCCCATGGTGTTTAAATAAAAGGTGGCGGCTGACTTCTTCCTTATGCAAAATAGCTTGCCGCTAGCCCTCTTTTAGGTGTGGAAGTGTGTTTTCCAACTAGGGTTTTTATGGATAAAGAGTATATGATAAGCCACTAGTTTATTTATGGAAGGTTTAGGTTAGGTTTAGCCACATAGTGTCTCTTTTATGAGCAGTCAGCTTTCCTTTGTGCTAGAAGCTTCATTTCTTGTCCAAATTCACTATTTTCAACTCCATAGCAATCCTTATCTTCCAAAACATCTACAAAACACAAAACCATAGTAAACTATCAAGGATTTCAAGGAACTAAGCATAAAATATAAGTAATTGATATATGAAAATATATGAATTTAAGCACTTATCACACTTCATTAAAAGCATGAAGAATGAGATCATCTTCCTTTATAGCTACACCAGCAAGAGCAAGTCCATCAACTATATTTTTCAAGAATGTAAATTTTCACCAACTGACCTGGATTCACGCTTGGTGCGCGTTAATTTATTTTTAAGATCCGTCACTTTGGAACAAGTTTAGTTGGCATATATATGAATGAGTTTCTGCCATGCCTCTTGAGAAGTCGTTGATGAGGCTATGAAGGATAGCACCGATTCTGATGTGGAAGCAAAAATTGCATGGAGAATAAGCTTGTCCTGAAGCAACCAACGAGAATATTCTGGATTGATAATTTCCTGTCCATCTCTTGAAATTGTTTTTGGTGGAGATTGGTTTGAACCTTCTACATAGCCAATTAATTCAAGGCCAGTCAAGAGCGCAATGATTTGAGCACGCCAAGAACGAAAATTGGAAGATGTAAGTTTCAATGGGAGTTGGCAGCTGCATTAATGGAGATGACAGAATCCATGGGGGAGGTTCCTGTTGATGGCATAACTGGATGAATACTAGAGGATGTGTCAGTAGACATTGAAGGCAAAAGAAAAAAGTAGGATCAAGACTCGTTAGAAGGCAAAAAAAAAGGAAGAAAAAAATAGGAACAAGACTCGTTAGAGCTATAGAGGCTCTTGGTACCATGAAAGATTTGAGAAAGACAAGTTACATTTCTGTTCTTATTGATTGGGTATTTATAGAGTCACAATTATGAAGTGATATATACAAGAATTATCTTTAATAATAATTAACTGATATTATTTACAAAATTAAGATGTACTACTTCTATCTGATAAGGAAGTTTGGGATTGATTTGGAGTTTTGGATGAGGATGAATGATCTGATAAGAGGCTTTACAAATGGTCAACCAAAAGGCCTGTCGCTTGTAGTGCAAAATCACTTGGAAGCCCGAAAATAAAATAAAGGTCTAAAATTTGGACGGACTAATGTCGGTTTTATAAAAAAATTCATTAATCATTGAACCGATTTTAATTTCAAATTTGGGTTAAATTATATTCGGTTTTAAATTATCTCAAAAGAGATTAAAAATTAAATATAATTCAATTCAATTCAATTAATTTAAATGGTGTTCTAAGGACTCGGTCAAATTTGGGTTGTAGTAGAAAATTGAAAAAGAGGAAGAATTCCAACCAACACACTAGGTTTTCATGTGCCTCACCTGCAAGTTGCAGCTACCCTAATATTAGTTTTTAATCCTATTTTTCGATTGTTTTATGTACTTAATTTTACGGTTTATATGCTTCTAAATTTCTTTTTATGGTTCGATTTTATGTTTGATATAATTTAGTTTTAATTTGTCTTTCAACTGTTCTTATTTATCTTGTGTTATTTATGTGTCCTAGCAAGTTATTTGTGATTTCTATCTTTGATTCTATGTTCTCAAATGTTTAAAGTGATTTTTGGTTAATTTGTTTATTGATATTCCATAAATTTTCAGTTTTATTTTTTCAAATTATTTATTATTGTTTATGCTTATTTTATTTTGTTTAAATGAAAATTCCAAAAAGTTTGGTTTCATATGTTTTGTCAATGATTTTGAGTTATGATTTTTATGCTTTAATCTCTATTTTTATTATAACATAATTGGTTTTATAAATTATTTGGCTTTCTAAACTAGAACATGTTTTTCAAGTCTCTTTAAATATAATTAAGGTTTTCTTTTTGTTCTTATTTTATTTTATTTTTTATGATTTCGAATCTGATTTCCATGACAAAAATTGGTTTTATTAAAACTTTTATTAAACTCTGAAAACAAAATTTTGAATAATTGCGTTTTTAAAATTGTAAAATTGTTCGAGAAAGAGATTAAGCTCAAAAAAAACTTAATGACACCTCCAATAGTATTATGTTTTAAGTAAGTTGTTTTCAAAGTCTTTTCCAAAACCCCAAGCAAGAGTTTTATTATTTTCTTGATTTTGTTTTTTGTTTGGTTAATTTATCTTTGATTTTTTATGATTTTTAATCATCATTCTAATTATGGTTTTTATGATTTTATTGCATATTTGTTATGTATTTTCAAGGATTTAATGTAATTTATTTATTAATTTGTTTCATGGATATTATGCATTCTTTTTAAGGACTTTTTTATAATTTTATTTTATTGTTGTCTATTTATAATATGTATAAATGCATGGATGTTGAAAAAAAAATTTAACAGAAAAAGTGGACATATATATTCCTTGAATTCCTAAATTGCCATTTTAATTTTTTATCATAAATTTTAATAAGATATATCCAATTTATAAATAAAAACTCTACTTGCATTCAAAAATTTCATGAAATAAATTTATTTGATAAATAAAAATGAGTTAAAGTTTACATTGATTTTTTTTTTTTTTTTTAAGAATTTAAACTTTGCATTAATGTTAAAAGTAATAAAGTTTATACTAATTAATATATGATATATTAATGTACAAGAAATAAACTTTAAATGTTAACATGCACTTTTTAATTTCAATTATTTGTCTAATATATAATTATATATTTAATAAATAATTATTATTTAATTTTTTTATTTTTAGAATTTTAATTTTACATTAACGTTAAAAGTAATAAAATTTATGTTATTGATATATTTCACACATCAAACAAATTTTATTTGTTAGTATGCATTTATTAATTTTAAATATTTAAACAAGGTACAACTATATATTCAATATAATATTATCATTAAATGAATAAAAATATTAACATATTAATTACGTGACAACAAACACTAGTATTTGTGAGGATTTTACAAATAGAAGTGTTAATATGATAATCTATCATGACTTTGTTGCATTTTTTTTAAGGGGTAAAAAAAACAACAAAATGAATTGGAGTTTTACTTTGGCCAACTCTAATGTAGGAGAATGGAGAAAGAAAATGTATTAATAGTGCAAAAATGAGATTCTCCTGCCCTTCTAGTGACAAAGTATCCTTAATTATATATTAGAGATTAATTAGTTTCTTCTTACTCCAATAAAACGTATTTTATTTAAAGCTGGTGACAATCAAGACTTAGGGTGACCAAACTAAAAAAATCGAGGGGCAAAAATAGATATTCCCCTTGCTCAACTCAAAGATACGAGTAAAATTGAGAACTTAATTCAATTGATTCATGTAATCACTCTTAACAGTTATATATAACAAGTTTGAAATTAAAATTCCAACATTTATAATATATATTTTTTTTTTCAGATTACGATTTTTTTTATATTAAAATGAACTCCAGCATACGAGCAATGATATATTTTAATTGAAGAAGAAAATGTTTGACGCTTGACGAAAGCCCAACCGATTTTGACGTAACGAAATATCAGTTTCAGTTGCAATCATTTATCGTGTACATGCATGGAATAAATTTATTTTTATTTTTTTTTTACACTTATGGCTGAAATTGACTAATTATGCTATATATTGATTCATTTTTAGTTTGTTTGTTTTTTTAAAATTAGTGTACGCGTAGTTTGGTTAGAAAACAACAAATAACGATAAGTCAACTAGCAATAATGTTTGTAATAGAAATGCACACCAACTTAGAACAGTTGTTGCCTGCACTGGAATGAGAAGCTACAATTACATCAACATCATCCATTAACACCAACTTCGACTCTTTATTTGTTTTCCAATTCCACTCTCTTTGGACTACATTCACACCCCATTTTCGTGTTTACCTCTTATATCCCACTTATGCTTATCCTACATAAACCTACAACTGGCTGGGTAGCTCGTCTGGCCCTGTAAATCAGATCCGTGTTGGATTACACGGATCAGATCTGGACAAAAATTTTAGTGATTTAGGTTGGGCCGAATCACTGTTCAATTATTGAGTCTGTTTTTAGGTTGGATAGCAGCAAGGTCGGGAGAAATTTTGTTTTGATAAAAGGATGCTGGTTGGGTCATGAATTTGAGAGTGCATTCTGCAATGTTTAGTTTTCTCAGGGCCTTTGGGAATTCAAGATTCGAATGTAGCAGAATTAATGGCCATTGCGAAAGCTTTGGAAATCTTCGCTGATCGGGATGTAAAACAGTAAAGGGCTTATTATTGAATCGGACTTTAAAATAGCGGTGACATGGGTTAAGGATACTTAGAAAAGGCCTTAGAAGTTATAGAATATTTTTGGAACAATTGACAATCTGATGGGTGGTATTGAGAATGTTAGAGTGGTCAATATTTTTCGCAAGTCCAATGATTTGGCAGACTATCTCGCAAAATCGGGAGTGGACAGAGATAATATGCTTATGACCTGGTGGTGATATATCTTTAAGATATTTTGCTCTTTCTGAACTATAGTTGCTTTTTGTATTTCATTCCTTCTGATTATGCGTTTTTGTATGTCCTATGGCCTTGCGGCTTTTCTTCAATGAAAGACTATTTTGATTGAGTAAAAAAAAAATATATATTAAAAAATTATATATTATTTAAATTTAATTATAAAACATATAAATTAATGTTTTTAATATTTTATTATTATTTTAAACAGTAAATCGGGAAGACAGATCAGCCCGGACTTGCCCAAAGCCGAGCCTCGATAAAGAAAAAAAATTTCGGGCCGCAGCCCGACTAATGAGCAAATCTAAATTCCTACAACACTTAAAGAAGATATATGAAAATAAAAAATAAAATAAAATAAAAAATTAATGTTTGGTGAAGTAGAAAAAAGAGAAATACATATTAATGTATAAGGTTTAAGTATTCAACAATATAACTGGGATTTGGAGTCTTAAACGAGAGCCCTAGATTTGAAGAAATACTTGAGCTCCACTTACTCATAGTCAATCCAAACTCGAGTTCAAGTTATTCCAGTATTGAGTTAAAACTTTGTAATACTTGACTCAAGTTCTTACCGAATTTTTTTATTTTCTTAAAAATATTTTTAATCTTTTATACACATATAATAAAATTTAATATTTAATTACATTTTTTATGTTTTTATTCGAATTTTTAGATTCAAACTCGATTTGAATTCAAGTTCCGAATTTGTTACTTACGTTGATAATCGAACCTAATCAAGTTAAGCTTGAATAGCTCGAATAATTTTCTAGTCAACTATGAGAACTAAAAAATTAAGCTTGAGCTGACCGCATGACCCTAAGCTTTGAATATTTAAACAAGCCACTATATGGCTTGGCTAATTTACAAAGCAAATTTCGTTGATGATCCCGGACATATTATTAATGTCACTTTCCATCATTAACTTTTAAAATTTTCATTTATCATTCACGATTTTTCGAAGGATTTAACTGTTCGTTTATTCATTAGTCAAAAGTCAAATAGTTAATAAAGATATAAAATTGTCTTGGCCTAACGTACACATGATAGGATTCACAAAAAACAGTCAGCTTCATGTGGGTTAATTGATTTCTTTTTTATATAATTTTTTTGTGTAAGATATATCATATATATATATATATATATAATATATAATAAGATACATGCTTACTTGATAAAAATGCTTACATGGATGCTGACGTGAACATTTTCTTTTAATGACATGTGGGATAAGTCTAAGTAAAATTATGTTTATCAACTCTTAAATATCAAAATTAAAAAATAAAATCTCTTAGAGATAATGTTAGTTCGCTTCGGATATGGTCATGGTCTTGGCAATTGTGAATAACTCAATGTTTTGATTTAACAAAGATTGGATCAGATTGATTTTTTTTTTCGCTGATCATTACGGATTACTTTGTGGATGGAAACAGGTATCAATAATTACAACAGGTTTATCAAAGGAAAAGATTTGGATAATTTGCGGTTCTAAAACAGCTGCGGGTTCTCAAACAAGACGGGAATCAGTTCGGCTGGCTTGTTGCTGATTTTATCAGGATTATGATTCTTTGTAATAAATAGTTTTTTGTGTTAGCTTACATGTTTCACAGGGTTACATCAGGGATGCAAGCTTTATGAGTTTGAAGGGTTTTATTCAGGAAATTCATGGTAAAATAGTTTTCAGGTTTATGTTTGAAGGATAGACTATTTGCAGGATTTTTGGATCGTACTCTATTGTTATTTTTCTCCTCAATAAAATATTACCCAGCTGTTAAAAAAAAAAATCTAACATTATCAACTTTTTGTTATTTTTAATAGTAAGTGTTGGTTTCATTTTGGCTATATCTTTTTACTGATTTTTTTACAATAAATCTTGGTTTTTAATTTTTCATGTGTTAATGATACATTTATCAAATTTATTTTAGCTAGTTTAGATTTAAAATAATTAAATAAATATAATTATCCATTTAAAATCAAAGTTAAATTTGAAAACTACAAAAAAAGTCATCATCATAATTGTTATCCCAGAATTATCCTATTTGAAATATTAAACAAAGTCCTGATATTTCATAATTTAAGGATATGATAGAGATAAAATTATAAGCCCATTAATTAATTTTATTATTTTAAATTTTAAAGAGACTTTATAACATAAAACTCATTCTTTAACGAAACTCTCAAAGCTCATTATTATCTTCTTCTTTCTATCTCTACCTTTGTTGGCATCTGCTGTTTTTCATATCTTGCAAAATGCAAAATTACAACAAATTTGAGAATAACGAAAGGTATGAGGGATTGAGGTTGAAAGGTTTAGGAGGCGACATTTTACTTTACTTGGGTATTCCTCATTTCACTGGCTTGATTTCTGTCATGTTAGCAGTTAGAATCATATTGAAAATGAGCTGATATTAGCGTTGGTTAGCTTAAGATTTCAAGTTGTTATACGTTATATAAATAAATCATAATGACTTTTTTTAAAGTTTTGTTAGGATAAGGGTGAGTCAAATTCAATATATATATATATATTTTTCTTTTTATGTAAGTTTATAAATGTATTCCTTCAATTTAAGTTTAGAGATTTTGTCAAAGCTATGGCACTTTTCATTTGGAACTGAAAACTTACAAGCTTTTTCTAAAGGTAAGCGTTTACCAGATGTTTTGCATTCTAAATTTTTTTTTTTTCCTTACATTTTATTTGGTTGACTACGTTAAGATATATCTTTGCTTTGCCCAAGAAAATTCAACTCAATTATAGAATTTCAGTACTCTATCTACCTTATATTTGTGGTAGATTTTTATCAAGTGGAAGCTGCGAGAACATAGAGCATGGTTTCTCAAAATTATGCAAGGGTTATGCAAAAGCAAGAAGAAGCTGCAGTAATCTTCTTGAAACATGATGCCAGTATCTTTTACATGTTAGGTTTTTTTATTTTTTGGCCAAAGTTGAAACTGATTAGAAATCTTAAATTTTATTTACTTTTGACTTTTATCATTACTAAAGGTGTTTCCGATCACTTTTAAAGGGTGTTCATGGAGTCTTATAATTAATGGTTGGCAATTTGGCATTTATGTCGGATTTATGAGTTGGTTTTATTAATTTGGGAGTGGTTCAATCCAAGAATTATTTGCTATTAAAATTATTTTAAATGCAATAATTATTTTCGTTTTTTTTTTGTTATAAATTTTTGTTGTTCACATATATATATATATATATATATATATATTCTTTTAGTTTTTGTTTATGAAATTCTATCTCTTTATTTTTCATGACTATAGGCAAGCTTATGTACCTCGTCTTGTAAGATTTACTGATACTTGACTTCATATTTACTTTGATTTCAATGTTACATATCAAGTGACATGGCAAGGGCTAGGTAAAGAGAAGATGAGAAGAATGGAATACAAACAACCATAATTAAATAAATAAATTAACCCATGCATCTCAGGGGTCGCTAACAAGTTTCATATATAATACATTTATTTTTGTTGAAATAGAACTTATTTTTATTTGAAAAAAAAAAATGTAGAAATTAGGAGAAAAAGAGAAGGAGAGTTTCTTTAATAATTTGGAAAAATTGGGTCCAAAGATTGATTTTGAAGTTGTCAGTCTTAATTTGAAAAAAATAATTTTTTCAAAAATAATTTTTTTATGTTACATATACTCCATATGTAACAGATTTATTTTTGTTTAAATAAAACTTATCTTTATGTAAAAAAATGAAGAGATTTAGGGGGAAATAGAGAATATAAATTTTTTTAATAATTTGAAGAAACTGAGTGCATTTTGAAGAAATTGGTGGTTAAATCTTGATCCATCTTGAAGAAATAGTTTATTCCAATAAAAATAAACATGTTATAAATGGAGCATATTTTACATAAATTTAAATAAAATAAAATAACTCACATGGGCCTGAGTTTTTTTTTTTTTTGGGTCTTGTCGCATAAGAGCACACGTGTCGTGATAATTAGTTCATACTAGAGGTGCTCATGAGTTGAGTCGAAATTTTTTTTTTCTTTGTCCAAGCTCGTTTCTAATTGGAAAAAAATAATATTTTAATGGAGTCGGCCCGGATAAAAAAATTACTGTCCAGACTCTAATCATTAAAATATTAAAAAAATAATATTTTAATGGATGAATAATGAGTATATTAATTAATTCTAAATTAATTAATATACTCAATATGTCTATATTGATTACAACATCACAATATACTTACCCGCGTCACTACCAAAAATCTTGTGGCCAAAATGGCCTAATGTGCTTCTTTAATTATTAAGTGTTTTGGCAATAAAAATAGAACTAAAAAACTCTGAAAACAATTGCCTAATTCCAATATTTCTTTATTAAGGATGATTACTGTAAACCCAACTCCAACTCGTGATGGTCCTATCATATCAGTGATATTTTTTTACGTGAAATTTTAATTTTTAATCAAATAACAATGATTGTTATTCAAGATAACAGCGAAGAATATTTACCAGAAGAAAACTATAAATAAAAAATAAAGATACTTTACAACTATCCAAGTGTTTTGTTTTTAAAAAAATTTCACGATTCTTCATTTAGTGTTTTGAATTTATTGTTATATAATTTTTATGGTCAACCGAGTAACAATCCTTATTTATATAGGACATAAAAACGCTAGAGAACAAAAAGTTAGCATCATTAGGCTCTCTCTTTATAGGTGTGGCTCAAGTTCATGTTTGTTGAGGTCTCGTTGACGGCGAGCTGATCTGGCGGTTGATTTAGTTTTCATTAGAGGCTAGGTCTTGTTGAGATGGTAAAGAGGAGGTTAGAGGGCATCAAAATTTTATTTTCGAACGTATTTCGATACTTTAAATCAATAACGTATAAAAATATTGTGTAAAACTGAAGGAATTTGTTGAAGTCTATTTTGGGTTTCAATAAATTTACTTTGAATTAACATTTATTAAGCTATTTATATCTGGGTTGAATATCTATGGAGATGTCAAATGTCCTCGGCTTCTATAGCTCGACCTGGTTGAGGAATGATCTGCCATGCTTCGGTTATTGGAGTTCGACTTAGCTAATAGAAGACTAGATATATGACCACGTGTCTGCTGACTTGGATGCTTTGGGCTTTGGTTTTTGGGCTTAACAATGTTATCTGAAGAATAATATTTCATATTTGATTTTTTTAATATAATTTCATTTTAGTTTCTTATCTTAAATTATTTAAGAAATTTATCGACCCACTAATTACAATAATATTCATGTACGCATTGTGATTGATCATTCTATAAAGAAGAGAATTATAGATAACATATCTTTTCATTACAATCGTTACTGATAAATCCTTTCACCACATGTTCTTCGCGGGTGTCGAATAAATAATTTTCACTATCACATCCCACGCATGTAATACCAATTCATTATTTTTATTCCTGTTGGACTTTAAGAATTTTTTTTTTAATGTTTATATATAATATTAATATAATAATTTAATTCTAAAGAATTTTAGAAACAAGCCGGTCGGATTTTTGAGTCCAAAAATCTTATTAAAATTGCATATATATATATATATATATATATATATATATTTCAATAGAAAATGATGAATCATTTGTGGAGCGTTCGTTATAATTTATTTGACATGTGCATAATCCAACATGCTAGGGTATAACTTTAAATTAAGCATCACCTATTGGTAATAGACTTGTTCATGAATCGAGTCGGATCAGGCCGTGACCTTAATTTTTCACTACAAACAAATTGCCATATACTGACGGTTATCTATACCGACGGTCGAAATCCGTCGGTAAAAAGTATCTATTCCGACGGATTTTTTTAACCGTCAGAATATACATAACATATACCGACGCCCCACTAGTCCGTTGCTATAGGTATACCTATACCGACGGTCAATGAAAAACCGTTGGTATATACTACAAACAAATGGTAAAATACTGACACTCATCTATACCGACGGTAGCGATCCGTAGGTAAAAAGTTTCTATTCCAACGGATTCTTTTAACCGTCAGAATATACATAACATATACCGACGCCCAAATTATCCGTTGCTATAGGTATACCTATACCGACGGTCAGTAGACAACCGTTGGTATATACACCACAAGCAAATTTAGGGTTTTTACTGACACTCATATATACCGACGGTCCGTTCCGTAGGTAAAAAGTGTCTATTCCGACGGATTTTTGTCACCGTCAGAATATACGTACCATATACCGACGCACAAAATCTCCGTTGCTATAGATATATATATTTTAATTTCAGTTGGCGATTTTATTTTAATTTCGATTTTAAATTATTTTTTTGTTCATAAGAAGATGATCTATAGAAGCGGGCTGCCTGTTGCTATAGGTCATCTAAATTTTATTGAAGGAATTGATAATCAAAACCCCTCACAGCCTCACCTTCTCTCCCACTCAGCCACTCTCACCGAAGGCTTCCTTCATTCTTTCCAGAAATCACCTCTTAGCTCTTAGCCATGCCTCTTCTTCCTCAACTCGATTACAGCCTAGTCAGCACCTTCTCTTTTCCTTCGTCGACTCTTTTCGCTGCCGGCTCAAGTCACGCGCCACAGTCGCCGATCATTCTCTCAATTTTAACCGAGACATAAATTTTCAGGTTTGCCTCTTTTTCAAAAAATTCAATTTTTTCTCTTTTCATTATTTTTTTTTTCAATTTTAAGTTTCCACTTGATTTCTTTTATATATGTCTGTGTAGATCTACGTTGTTGATTCCTTGGACCGGGAGAGGATTGGGAAAGCTAAACAAGAATTTCAAGTTGTAAATTTAGAATGTACACAAACTTGTTAGACATTTGGGCTTAACATTGTCTCATTTTTCTATGAATGTTCTTTCAGGCTATCATCAATGACCCATTTATGCGCAATAGTGTCATCTTGGTGTTTGCCAACAAGCAGGACACGGTATGTTTTCTGTTAGAGGTTTTAGACCTGCGTCTTCGGTGTATATTGCAAAATGCAAATGGTATCTACTAGATGAATTATTGAGAACACAGGCATGCTAATTTTGAGTATTCTGACATAACAGCCTCTTGGATATTTTAGTGTTGGAAAGGGATTCTTGTTTTTCCATATGCTGCTATTGTGCTTCTTATGGATCCTCATTATTCTCTTGGTTAGGTAAGAAGTGTCTTTCCGTAACAGAGTCCATCCTTCCTTTGTTACTTGTAATGCTTTGTTATATTTGTTATCATAACTTGGCTTTTCCAATTTTAAGTTTAAATTAAATGTAATGTATCCATCTTAGCTTGGAATTTGATAGGTTTGGGTAGTCTTTGATTATTCGATCCAGAATTTCCTTTAATTTGGCAGTGTGGTTCTACTTCTACTTACATGAAGATGACAATAAGGTTGCTAGATGTTTTATATTCCCTCAGTAGCTCTTGTTGCTAGATGTTACAATATATTGCAGAGTATTTCATGAGAGTATTTCTCTTGTACATATCATGTATATATTTGTTCATTTCTTAGTTTCTACTTAAGAATAGATTAGATGTAGCGACTGATGGACTCTGGATTGTGGGGGTTTTTTTTGGGGACTGAATTGATAACTTCTGACCACAAAGTCTATTTCCCAAGACAATTATTGAGGGCCTAATTTATGAACACTTTATGTATTGAATTTTTTTGTAGAAGATGTTAATATTGTTTGTTCTTTCATAAAACTGTTTGATATTGTTTCTTTATTATCAAAAAGAAAACTAATAATAGATGTTGTAGCTGATTGTGAATAATTCAATGCTTAATTCTGTTTTTGTGCATATTTTGGATCGAGGGGAGAAGATTGAACTTCTTGTGGACAAAACAGAAAACTTACAGTTCCAAGTTGGTGCTATAATTTCTCATTGATTGAACCTTTTCGTTGCTTTTGATTAGTGTTGCCTAAATATTGCTTGGATGTATTTGATATTTGACCGCATGTTTCTATCATTTTCTTCTTATTTAAACCATGCTTATTTTGTTTAAATTATCATTTGGATTTTCTGTCATTTTCTTACGCTTTCACCATGCTTAATTTGTTTTTTTTTTCTTTTCTTTTTCCAATAAAAAATTAGAGATTTTGCTTCTAATCATGGAGATTAATATTGTCTAATGCTAGAGAATAACAAAGAGAGAGAGATTGAAAGGAAATTTTTGATATATTAGAAAAGATTAAAAAAAATATGGCCTAATCTGGAGTACCTTAAAAGGAAATTATAGAAAAGAAGAATTAGAAATTTCTCTTTATTGACTTGCATTTTTCTTGGAGATAGAAGATTTTAGTTTGAAATTTGACCATTGTTCTTTAAGATTAAATATTCTTGGCCTTGTGAAAATGTCTATAAAAACAAGAGCCCATGAACTTGAGCTATGTTTCAGTGTTTAGCTGGTTTTATTTCCTTTTTGGTTATGTCTTTTTAATGTTTGTGAAAATGTCAGTGAAGTTGTAGGTGATTGTTTGGGCTTTGACTTTTGATGCTTAGTGTGGGTTTTGTAGTGATATTGTTAGAATTTGATGAAATGTTCGATGTTATATTGGTAGTTCTATTATGTTCTGATAACAAGTGAGAGCTTGAGTTATGAGTAAAAAGAGGAAATTCCAAGATCCTTGCACTTCTATATTGGATTACAGTAGACACTGGAAAAGGGAAATGGATTTGCTCTTTAGACAATATGTGTCATTTTGTTCAAATCCTTTTTCAGTGGCAGAGTTCTATAAAAAGTTGAAGTTACTGTGACTAATGTGAAACTGATATGGAATTATAGTTGCAAGGGAAACTATCATTTATGGTAGACTTTAGTTGTGTATAAGATGAGTCCGTTGTCTTTTATATTCCAAATACTAATAATCACAGGTAATTGGCTTGACAAGGAGGTCCTTTTTTTGTTTGTATACAAGCAACCATGAAACTCATCATAGCTCTGTTTCTTCACAGGTACTTCTTCTATAAATTTCCTGATTAATATTATACAGTGATTTTTGGGTCCAAAATGAGGAGATTATGATTGGGACTGACTTGGGTTTTATTTGGAAAAAATTTAAAAGCAAAGGAGCATATCAGTTCAGACCTATCAAGATGAGAAGCTGGGAGGGGTAGCAAGAGAAGTTAAAGAAAGATTAGATGGAAGGCTGAGATCACAAAGAAAATCATAATCCAAAAGGTACTAAATGGAAGAATATTTATTTATATTAAGGCTCATGTTTGAAATTGTTATGCTACTTGCTAACATGAACCTTAATTAGATTTTAGTTTTTGCACTTATTCCCTTGTTTTGGGCATTGAAATAAATCATTCAAGCACAATAGCAAAGAAAGTTTGAAGTGCGTGGATGGGAGATGTTTGATTCAAGGAGAGTTACATACAGAAGTGTTTGGATCAAAGAAGAGTGGTCAAAAGAGGTTTAGTTGGACCAAGTTGAGTTGGAAGGCCTCAGATCAGGAAGAGTGTGCCATTTGCTTGGAAGGGTTCAAGGCTGGTGAGACCTGGTTCATCCCCGTGCCCACATCAGTTTCATTCAAGGTGTCTGGTCCTATGGCTAGAGAATAATGCTCATTGCCCATGTTGTAGAATGAGAATCCTATCTTGAAGAAATATTATTGTTCTTTCTTCCCAACTCCCATCCTATCAATTTTCTTGTTTTGGTAGAATGCGAATGCCAGAGAATTGTTGTAGGGTTGGCAGACTTCTATTTAATTTGTAAAAATTATATAATTAAGATAATTTTTTTGTAATTTTATTTTTAATATAATTAAATATTTTATACTTTCTTATAATGCTTTTTTTATATGAAATATATTGGATTAAATTATAAATAAATCAATATTAATAATTGAAAATATGATAAAATTTGGTAGTTAACAAAAAATGTATAGTATACTGATGGAGTAAACCGTCAGTAAATTTACGACAAACTGTCGCTATAGGTTAATTGTATATTTTACATTTTAATCTATACCGACGGACGCAAAAAAAAAAAAACCGTCGGTATATGTATATCAATGGTATCTATACCGACGGAAACAAAATCCGTCGGTATAGATACGGTATCTATACCAACGTATACAAAATCTGTCGGTATAGGTCAAAGCAAAAGGGGCTACCCCAACATAGGCTATACCGACGGTAGAATAATTAGTGACGTTTAAAACCGTCGGTATAGGTTATACATCCTATTCCGACGGTCACCTTTTCCGTCGGTATAGGTATACCGACGAGGGTTTTACCGTCGCTTGATTTTTTTGTCGGAATAGTCATTTTGACCGTCGGTATAGGATTTTAGGACTTTTAGCGACAGATTTTGGAGTTTTACCAACGCTTTTTGGACCGTCACTATATGGCAATTTGTTTGTAGTGTTTTTTTTCTTATCAGGTCTGGGTCGGGCCAAGCCCTAGCCGACCCAAAAGCTCATATTACTGTTTAAAATAATATTAATATATTAAAATTTTATTTTTATATTAAATTTCTAATTTAAATAATTTTTTTTTATGAACAGTAATTTTGGTCGGACCGGGTCAGCCCAAATTAGAAAATTTTCTTTTTAGACCCTATCCAATACAGGCCAAGTGGGTAGCTGCCTTAAATAGGTCTAATTGGCAACATTAAAGCCATATAGATGTTAGATAAATATAAGGTTAATATGTAATTTAGTCCTTGAACTATACTATTTCTATCACATTGATACCTAAAAATTTTAAATTCATATTAGGTACCTGAACTTATCCTCCATAAAGTAATTTGGTCTTTTGGACTAATATCGTTAGTCAATTTGCTGAGGTGCCAATACCCAATAAATTATGACACGTGACAAAAAATGTAATGTCATTGGTGAATTTATCATCACGTCAGCATAATATATATATATATAATAAAAAATAAAAAAATAATTTTTTTATTAAAAAAATCAAAATCGAAAAATATTTTTTCATTTTACAACTTTTTTGAATTGAAAATTTTCGATTTCTTAAAAACTTCACTTGCCTTATGTAAATATGCAAATTATGAATATATGGACTGATAATGGCCTAAAAAAATTAACATCTCCTTAACTATGTCACTTAAAATACTAATAAAAGTAACAAATAAATAGCCAATTGATAGTGCAAGCGATAATCCTAAAAAAATACAAATCAACTAAATAAAAAATGGATAAAAAAAAATAAATAAATAACAAACTAATGCTAAGGTTGACATGGTTTTAAATCAATTGGCACTAAGCGATATATGAGGTTAACTTGATGAAGGAGAATAGTCATCCAGAGGTAGCTGTGAAAGGAGTTTCTGTTAATATTAGGCCGGGCTTCACTTTTGAACCGGGTATTGGTGGTGCTTCCAATATTGGCCCTGGTGGGAAACAAGCCCATAATAGGTGGAAAAGGACTGTTAGAATTAACCACTAAAGGGATATTGAGTCCAGCAATGGAATTGGAAAATCCTCTTCATTAAAAAAACGTGTACACTGATGCTATTCAGAATGATGTTCATCGTGAGGTTACGTACAAAAAGGCCAGTCATTCGGAGGTTGAGGCGGGGGTGACATCTAATTACTATGTAGCGGCGGTGGCTGGTGTTGAGAGCCAGCCCCGCCGAGACCAAGGAATGCCTTAGTTTGGAACTGCCGGGGTTGTGGGCCTCTCATGAATTGACCAAAATGGTCAATACTATTAAACCTTAAACCGGACAATATTGAATACGACACGATTACATGACACAAACATGATACGAGGAAAATAACGAAAACACGACACGAAAAAAAAAATACGAACACGACACGAATATATGAACATGCCAAAATCTATTTAATATAAATTATTAACACATCAAAATTTATATAAATATAAAATATCTTAAACACAATTATGACACGAAAAATTACACAAACACGACACGAATACATGAATTGTCATGTCCCAAACTTCTATTTCTTTTGAAAAAAAAAAGGCAAGGAGAAATGGAGTGGCTACGAGCCAGATGGAATTTTGATCATTGCTTTGCTTTTGATTGCAAAGGAAGGGGTGGTGGGTTGGCTTTGTTATGGTTAGAGGAAGTGAAGGATACTGTTTTATAATATTTTATATGGCATATTGATATTGAGATCATGACAAAAGATAATATTGAACCATGGAGGTTTACGGATTTTTATGGTCATCTGGATACGAAGAAAAGAAAAGAGTCTTGGTGCTTGTTACAGACTCTGCGAGAGCGCTCAGGATTTCAATGAAATTCTCTCTATTGATGAGAAGGTAGGACTAGGCGGGGCTATTCGGCCTACTTGGCAGATTACAGACTTCCATAAAGCTGTGGATACTTGTGTGTTACAGGATGTTCTTGTCCGAGGACCTTTACTGACTTGGATCGATTGGACAGATGTTTGCTTAAAAATGAGTGGTGGAATAGATTTCCCTTTTCTAGTGAACTTCTCTTAATGCCAAGCACATATGATTATTTATCTTTGTTGATTCATATTCAAAGCAAACCTGAAATATCGCTAGTCAGATGAGTGAAGGGCTTCAAATTTGAAAATATGTGGGCTCGTCATGAGAATTACGATAATGTCATTATGGAGAGTTGGGGACAGAGTTCATCTAGAACTCTTGATGAGGTTAGTGATCGTATTCAGGTATGTACTACAGGCTTGAAACTTTGGAAAAGATAAACTTTTAGCAACATTAATAATCTGATTAGGCAGAAACAATCTGACTTTGAGCAATTCTTTTTGGGAGTTCACACTAGTGACCGAATTGAATCTTTGAATCGATGTAAACAAGAGTTGGTAAAGTCGATGCCTAGAGAGGAAATGATGTGGACACAATGCATGCTCTAAAGCATTGTAGCTTAACGAGGGAGACCGTAACACTGCCTATTTCCATGTTGTTGCTTCTCGACGTCACCGGAATAATGTTGTATTGCAGATTAAAGATGCTAATGGAGAATGGCAGAATGATGACCTAGAAATGGAGAGAGTAATTTTGGAATATTTTCATAACATTTTTTCAAAATCTGTACTGTGACTACTACGGTAAGAACATTACTGTGAAGAACCCGTCCGAACAGTATGGGAGAAAGTGCTAAAACTATCATTTTAAGGTAATTACAAAAAAAATTCAATGACGCAAATTATTATTTGTTATTATTATAACAAAAACTTTATTCAAATGAAATGAAATATTAAAAATTGATTAAATAATATATTGTCATTAGATTTATTCATGGTTCAAGTTACTTATCAAACTTACGAGTTTGGCCAATTCGAGAATAAATTTGTTAAGTTCGATCCAATTTATAATATTATTTTATTAAGAAATATTATTTTATTTTAATAAACTTATTACATGTAGTTCTAATAATCTGTGTATTCGTATCGTATTCGTGTTATTTTTTGTGTCATAATCGTGTTTATGTTGTTAAATATTTATATATTTCGACACGTTAATAATTCGTGTTAGATAGATTTTCACACGTTCGTATCGTGTTCATGTATTTTTTTCGTGTCATGTTGTATTTTATATCTTATTTTAGTTATTTTTCTCGTGTCATGTCCAACATTGCCAACATATTGATTTTAGTGGATAATATTTTTAAAAATTTTAACTCATTTTATTTTAATGGTAAAACTTTAAAACTATTATATATTTTTCTGTAGGGTCAAGCGAGGTTTATCAGACCTAGGCATAGTATCAATACTTTACATGCTTGTTCAAGCCTGAGTGGACCAAAAATTCAAGCTCAAACTTTTGTTCAAGCCAACCAATTACTACTAAAGGTTACAGTCTAGACCTATCCTTAATTAGATTATCCTTAATTAGTACTTATAGACATTTGTCAAGAGAACCCAATAAATAAATATATATTATATTATATTTAAATATTAAAAATATGTTAAGTTATTTATATTTTTAAAATTTAATAAAAAAATATATTACAGAATAAATAAAAAATAACATGTTTTTATTTTATTATTTTGTATAGAAGAAAGGTTATCTGAACATGTTAAGATTATAATAGAGGTGTCTATGGGTCGGGTTGGACATGGTTCGAGCTGTTTAAATATGGTATCACCATATATACTTGTCCAAGTCAGGCTTGGCCCAAAATATGGATCTCAAATCTGCATAGGTCCAATCATATTTGTAAATGGGTAGCCTAGCCTAAGACCATATATATATATATATATATATATATATTTTTTATGTTTACGCTACAATATTATAAATATATTTATTTTTTATATGATATAAATTACATTATATATAAATATTAAAATCATTATATTTTATATAATTGAAAAAAATGGGCCGGATCAGGCAGAGTTCGGGCCTTGAATATTGAAGCCAAGGCCCAATCCATTTCTTAAATGGGCTTTATTCTCAAGCCCATTTTTTGGGCTTAATATTTTTGTCCAAACCACTCAAATATTGGACGAGTTTTCGAACTTGGACGAATAGTTCGACCTGCGGATAGGTCTAGGCTGTAACATTTAGTAGTAATTGATTGGCCTGGACAGAATTTTGAGCCTGAATTTTTGGTCTGCTCAGGCTTGAGCAAGCATGTAAAGTATTGATATCATGCCTAGGTCTGACATAAACCTCGCTTGACCCTACACAAAAATATATAATATTTTTATAGTTTTACCATTAAAATAAAATGGATTAAAATTTAAAAAAAATTATCCACTAAAATGAATATGTTGGCGGCAATGTTGGACATGACACGAGAAAAATAACTAAAATACGATACAAAATACAACATGACACAAAAAAAATACATGAACACGATACGAACGTGTGAAAATCTATATAACACGAATTATTAACGTGCCGAAATATATAAACATATAATAGCATAAACACGATTATGACAGAAAAAAAAATACTAATATGATACGAATACACAAATTATTAGAACTACATGTAATAAGTTTATTAAAATAAAAAAGTATTTCTTAATAAAATAATATTATAAATTGGGTCGAACTTAACAAATTTATTCTCGAATTAGCCAAACTCGTAAGCTTGATAAGTAACTTGAACCATGAATAAATCTAATGACAATATCTTAATTAATCAATTTTTAATATTTCATTTCATTTGAATAAATTTTTTGTTAAAATAATAACAAATAATATTTTGCATCATTGACCTTTTTCTGTAATTATCTTGAAACTATAGTTTTAGCACTTTCTCCCATACTGTTCGCACGAGTTCTCACGGTAAATGTTCTTACCGTAGTAGTCACCAATCTCTACCGTCGGACATAGATGTGATTTTTAACAAGTTGGAAACTTGGGTTACTAGTTATATGAGGGCGAAGTTAAATAGAGACTTTACTGCTATTGAGGTTGTAGACATTCAATTTTGTCCGGGTCCTCTAAACAAGGTCAATTATTCCTTCAACTTTTCGGAATGCAGAGAATCTCTCCTAATTCCACAGTTGGATCTCTAAGACTTTGATTCGGAGTTCAACACAGAAAAGTCAACCCGAAAAAAATCAACTCTAAAAAAGTCAACTCCAAAAAGTAAATCACTGAAAAAGTTAACTTTCAGGGAAAATCAATATTTGAAGGTGAATTGAACAATGGTGAAGGAATCTTGATAATTGGAGATCTACAATTGAAGATAGAGCGAAAAATTGAAGGTGGAAAGACAAATTATAAATTTCAATGTAGGGAAAAGGCATGAAATATTTCGAATTTGGGGAAAAATACATAAACGATCAAATTGGATGAAATGAAAACCTCAATTTAAGGATAATCAATAAAAAAAAAAGGTATCTCAAGGTCCAATTTCACCAAGAGCAATCAATTAGAAGAATAATTGGACAAAATTGGAATTGCCATTTTGGGAAAAATAGGAAATTTTGCAACTTTGGGGAAAAGTGTATAAATGATCAAATTAGACAAAATTGAAGGTTCAGAATGGAATAAGATCAATAAATAAGAATATTTGAAAATCCAATTTGAAATGGAGTTGAAGGATGAGTCAATTTGAAGAGAAAATGGAAAAATAAGGATTTAGTGAATAAAAGGAAAATCACAAATTTGGGAAAAACTACGAAGATGGTCCAATTTGATAAAATTGAAGTCCCTCTTTGATAAATAATAAATAAATAAAGGTGTCCCAAGTTTCAATTTGAAGTGGATCTAAAGGACGAGTCAATTGGAAGAGAAATTGAAAATTCATGAAAATTCTCAATTTTGAGGAAAAAACAAAAAACTAAATCGGAGAGGAATTCGAATATAAAATAGGGCAAAACGGATCCAACTCCAATTCAATATATGAAAAAGGTGATGGAAAAAGAAAATCCAGAAGATTGGCCTATTTCGAGTAAAACCAAGGTTTCAGATGCTAAAGAGCAATTTTGGAAAATCCGAAAAAATAGAATCCGAGCTCAAAAAATTGTGAAACTTTCCAGAATTAAGTTTTAGGATAGAAAGAAGGAAATGAGTAGGAAAAAACCTGAAATTGGGGCCGAAATTCAAATAGGCTAAATTCGAGGGACTAATCTGTAATTTTAGAGAAAAATCCGAGAAAAATGGAAAACGAGCTCGAAAAATTATGAAAACTTCCAGAACTGAGTTTTATATTGGAAAGGGTGAATTGGAAAAGAAAAAAAATCTGAAAATGGGGCTGAAATGAAAATAGGCAAAGTTCGGGGGTACTAAATTGAAATTTTTTGGAGAATAATCGAGGAAAAATGGAAAACGTGCTTAGAAAATTATGAAACCCTCCAAAACTGAGTTTAATAATGAATAGGATAAATTGGAAAAGAAAATTCTAAAATTGGGGTCCATTTGCAGATAGATCAAGTTTAGGGGGTCAAAATGCTATTTTACCGAAAAAACGAAAAAGGACCAATTTGCAAATAAATAAAAAAGGAATAGCCTGGAATATTCCAGAAAATTTTAGGCCAGCATAGAGAGATGGAGGGGAGAGTTTGATTAACTTGATCCAATGACTAAGATTAAGTAGAAAGATGACATTTTAAAGAAAGGACAAGATTCTCCACTACTTGCCTATGTGGCATTTTTGGCCAATAGGAGACATTTTAATTGTAAGGATGGAAGATCATTGGCCAAGGCCATGTGAAGACCATGTGAAGTGTATATGATCATTCCAAGTGGAATAAAAATGCCAACTAGGAAGATCTTTTGTTAGTAAGCTACATGATCATGACAAGTAGCTTAAGAGAGGTTGTAGAGATAGAAGACAAGAATATTTGAGGTGGCATTCTTGGCCAATAAGAGGTTAGTAGACCTTTAATTTAAGGAAATGACCATAAGGAAAGGGGACAAGAAATAACTATGTGGAAAGGATGTTGGAGATCATGCACAAAGCATGACTAAGGCAAAAAAAGAAAAAAAGAGGAGCATGCACATATAGGGGCAGCCAGCCAAGGAGTTATGGAGAAGGGGTTTATTTCATTGTTTTTAACACACTATTCACAACATTTTGAAGCGAAAGTCAGTAGTTAAAACCTCTCAAGGACAAAAGGAAAGGAAGAGAGAAAAAGAGGAAAAATGATGGAATTCTAGGAGGATTTTGGAAGCTTTACTAGGTAGCTTTCCTTTCTCCTCTTGTTTATGTTTTTCTTTTCATTTCCATGTCTATGATTTCCTTTCTTCTATGTCATGTTCATCTTCTCTTCTTCAAAATCAATGGGTTTTAAAGAGGTTTTGAAAATACTTTCTTCTATTCTCTACAAAATGGTAAAGTTTTCAAAATTTTCTTTACATTTTCCCTTGGCCGAAAATAGTGTCTTCTTTGTGCTTGTTATTTTGCTTGATTTTCTTGCTTGCATGTTGGATGTGGGTTTCACTATTGTGGTAGGATAGATTTTCTCCTTTGGTTTTCTTTAAAAATAAAAATAAAAAAGTTTGATGTGCTTGAGGATTTTGGTTAGGTAGTGCTATGTCCAAAGAACCAACCATTGAGTCAACCTTGATTTTTCCTTGTTTGTTTATGTTTCTAGCTTTTATTTCATTATATTCATATGCTTGTCTTGCTGATTTTCATGTTAGATTTCATACATGGCATATTGTGTGTTGTTGGGAAATGATGTTAATGCTTGATGACCTTGGTCTCCTACCAAGAGATGGCTAAGTAGGATTCATTTCCAATAAGCTAGCCTTGAGTCCATCATTTATGCTTGCTGTAAAATATGTTTTCAACTCATTTCCAACTTGATTTTGTCTATGATTAATTAATGGCCCATAAGCAAAACCTATTTTTCAAGTTAGTTGGAAGAAAACAATGTTTATAAGTTGGATATACTAATTTTGGGCAAGGTTTTCACCTTGCATTTTTTGTCAAAATAAAAAATGCTTTTACCTCTTTTAGTTCATCATTTGTTGAGTTTAAACTGATTTGTCCATATTTTTTTGAATTTTTTCAAAGTTCTAAAATTAGTTTTGTAAAACCGGTTTTTAGGAGTCAAAATAAGCTTTTAAGCTAGCAAAAATCTCATTTTTTTCCACCAAAAGAAGGGCTGACATATTTTAAAATGTTTTTATTTAATTAAGAGTAAAAATGGATTTTTCGGTTTTCTAGACATTTGGAGAGAATTAGTTCCTAATCTTTGCCGGGTTTGCAGGGAATTCGGTAAAATATCCCAACATGTGCCATTTATATAATTTTACCAAGAAAAAAATTCATTAAAATGAATTTCAAAATAATGATGTGTGCATATTCCATGATCATGCATATTCCATGACATCTACATTTTCCATTTTAATTATGCAAATTCTATGTTCATAAATATTTCATGATGATGTCATTTTATGCCTTAATGTTCATGTTGCCATTTTGATCATGATATGATTGTGAATATTCTATGATGATGTTATTGGTGCTTATGTCATATATGCCATGTTATGCATGCCATGTCATGAAATATTTGCCATGTCATGAATCATATGCTATATCATGTTTTCCATGTCATGAATTACTTACCATGCCATGTATGTCATACCATGAAATCCTTGCCATGCAATGTGTGACATGTCATAAATTCCCTTGCCATGTCATGAGCTATTTTGTCACATCATATATGCAATGTCATGAGTTATTTGTCATGTCATGTCATCCATGCCATGTCATTGATTCTTTGCCATGTTGTAATAAAGGTTACCATGTCATGTATTCCATTTCATTAATTCTTTTGCCATGTCATAATAAAATGTTTGCCATGCCTTGACAATTACACATGTTTAATTTATATTTTTGTGCCTTAGTAATAATTTGCATATTCATGATCATTTTTTAATGATTTTAAAATGCATGAAAAATAACAATGATTTTTTAATAAAAATATGGTTGTTCCCGAGTTAAAATAATTCATGAATTCTCTGCTGGGTCTGTCGGGGAGGATATCATCAATTACCATTAACAATGAAATATCCTTTTTCTCAAAAAATAAGGGTGATTCGGATAATTTCAAAATAAAGGAAAAATTCTATGTCTTGCCGAGTTTGTCGAGAAATATGAAAAAATTTATGTTAATAAATCCCGGATCATTCTCATATTATATAATTATTTTTTAAAAGGGAACTATTTTTAAATATCGAAGCTAAAACCGTCTTTCACCGAGACTCGAAATAACACACGACTAATAAGGTATTGTTTCATACGGGCGTTGTGGGGGTGCTAATCCTTCCCCACACGTAACCGACTCTCAGACCCGCCTTTGTTTTTCTCTAGATTAAAATGCAGACCTCGAAATTGGTTTTCTTAAACTGTGCTAATTAATTTTAAAATATTTTATAAAAACCAGTTTAATAAGTGACCAATCACACCTAGTCAAAAAAGATTGGTGGCGACTCCATTTTCTTTTCGAAGTCATTTTCAAACCCTCATTTTTTATTTAAGAGGAATTAAGTCATCTTTTCCTCTCCCCCCCTTAGTTTTTAATGTCACACTTGACAGATCCCGCGATGGGATAATAATATTTTTCGCCACGTTGCGACAGTTTGGCGACTCCGCTGGGGATTTTTAGAGAGTCAGACCTAAAATTAGTCATGTGTTATCAAAAGTCTCGGTTTGTCGAGTTTAATCGGTATTTGATTATGATTCCCACATTTTTTAATAAAGAGGATTTTCTTAAATAATAAAATATTTTTAAATATGTTCATGTTCATGCTCATGTACATGCATATTATTATTGTTCTCTGGTTATTTAATGTTGAATATTACTATTGCTCTCTGGTTGGTTAATGCGTAAAGCTATTTTTTATCTTTGTTTCAATAAATTGTTAGGGCATTCGGAATAGGGGTTGTTGAATAGGTGGTGAAAGGTTTGCTTGTTCTTCCTCACACACTGAACTTGCATTTGCATAACATGAGCTCTATACCCGGGTTCCGTCCTTTTAAGTGGAAATAAAGTAGCTACACTCTCGTGATGATCCTCCGCATGGGCTAGGGAAATATACTCCAATGAATCGAACCCTTTCCTTTGGATCGGGTGCCTTACTAGCCTTCACAGGCGACAATGAGGAATGATTCGAGACTTTTTTAGAACCCAATTCAACCACATGTAGTGAACCTAGGCGAAGCCATGCCAGATTCTTGTTAGATGTCCCGAAGCTAGGAACACATAAAGGAACATTTCCAATCCTTTGCTATCAATTTGCATCCTGAATAAACCTCGTACCCCGGGAAAGGATAAACATACATCACCGGTAATAAGTTTAAATTTTCTCCCCAAAGGCATCGTGATGCCTAAAAAAATTGATATTGTTAGGGAAAATGTTCATTAACTTTTTTCTCTTTTTTTTACTTTGCATTGATGATTTTACTCTTTTTCCTTGTATTATTTGTAATAATACCGAAAATTAGTATTTTTGGTTATTTTGAAAATTTTCTATTGGTATATTTATGAGTAATTTTTAGAAAAGAAAAAAAAAAGATTTTATTCCATGAAAACAATAAAAATGTTTCTTCTTTGAAAAAAGAAAAAAAAAACACACAAAAATAGAAAAATGAAAAATGAGAAGAGAATAATGGAAAAGTTCTATTATGGTGGAGTAGTGTTGTGAAAAAATTAAGATCTCCTTTTAGTTTCAACTTTTGAGAAAAAATGAAAAAAGAAAAATAAGAGAAGGATTGGTTGTTAGGGCCCTTTCTCGAGGATGAAAAAAGTCGTGGTGCTTTGCAGAAAAATAAGTTAGAAAAGAGTCCAAAAATGTATTTTATGAAAAATGTCAAAAAGAATAATTGTTAGAAAATTATAAAAAAAAAAAGTAGAAAAGAATCAAAGAATAAAGAGTGATATTAGGATCTTCTCTTTCCTTGATCTTTTCATTGCATTTTGCATAACATTCATATTATTTGAGCAGTTGTAAATATGAAAATTCATCTCCTCAAGCATCTTTGCATCTTGTACATTTCATGCATTAATCAACATTACATTCGTGCATATGTGAATAGAGCATGTACACTCATATTTTTTTTTATCTCATTTTGATAATAATCTCATTTGTCAATTGCATGAGAAGGGGTTAGACTATGGGGAGTGAATTGGAGGAACGATTGGATGCTTTGGAACGCAATCAAGAGGAATTTGGACACGAAATCCGGGAGGTGAAAGAACAGCTGGCCAAATTGATGAAAATGGTTGAGGATTTTGTTAAGGTTAAAGGGGGATTTTTTCAAGGCTTTTCATCACCTTCGGAATAACCAAGATCATCGAGTCCAGATCGAATAATCTCTACTGGATCCCACATTGGTCAAAGGTATAAGGGTTTAAGCTCTGATGAAATTGTGGATAGTTTCATGAAAATGGTTAAACTGGAGAGCTTCATGCCAAAGACGAAAACTTCGGATCCCATGCAACTCTTGGAAACTGTTCCCGTTCCAAACCAATACCCTCACCTTACCACTCCCCCTTCATCCACTGGGATAGCTAACACAAGGTCTCTGGATCTCATTCGACCACCACAGATTGACTATAATTCGTACTTTTGCCCTCATCAAGTATCCAGGATAAAACTTTGGACTGCGTGCAACCTCTAAGGCTCCCGTGTCCAAATCCATACCCTCGCCTTACTAATATTTCGCCACTATTCCAAGCAAGTACTCCGGTTTGAGCCTTCATGCCACTATTAATCTGACCTAACTCCTAGTCCATGTGTCACCAAGAAACAACCCAAGAACAAGACACAAAGGCATTTTGATCCCATTCCAATTAGTTACCAAGAGCTTTTTTCTATATTAATCCGAGATCACCTTGTTGACTATGCATTGTTGAAACCCCTGACACCACCATATCCCAAGTGGTATAACCCGAATGCAAGATGTGACTATCATTGTGGAATTATTGGGCATAACATTGAAGACTGTGAGGCCTTCAAAAACAAATTGCAATCTCTCATAGATGCCAAATCGTTGGATCCATGACACTGATTAATGGAAGATTTGGGAAAGCCAAATAGGGTCGAGAGATTGATTTTGATAATATAGTAGGACTTTGGTATTTTCAGTAGCCGACTCTTATAGCCTTAGGATACCAGGAAAATAAAATGCTTGCAAAGACAGTTTCGACCACTTTTCAGATCTTGTAAATATGGTTTATGTCCTGTGAACATTGTCATGGGAATGAATTAATTATGCTATGAATTGTGAGATGTTGATGATTAAGTTCTTCTGATTCTTATTTCCTCTATGGTTTTTGTAATGGTATATGCCCTAGAGCCAATCCTATTAGACATGGGATATACAGTTAATAAAGCAAACCATTCACTATGAAGATAGTGATACTAGGTTTTCCTTCATGTTAGTATGACAATAAGGAGTTATTAAGTACTAATTGGATGAAGCCCATGGAACATAATGGCATTGCAAAGGAATTATAAGGAGTTATAGTTATGAGATCCTTATGCATCAAAACCTTGTTCCTCAAACTGTTCCTGGTCATCGTATTGCCAAGACGAGGCATTGGCAATGCTCAAAGACTAGTATATGTTAAGCCTTCTTACTTATGAAGTAAGCAACCGATCTCATATAGGTTGAAGTATGAGATACTTGGAATAACATATAGGTGCTTGTCTGTTGAACAGGTTCACTGAACATGGCCCGCTATGAGAACTTCATTTGGTAATATCACTCTAGTTTCTATGATAATGTTCTCTAGTACCAATCATGTAAATTAGTCCTCAGAGTTGTGATACCAGTTCATCTTGTATTAGGGATGGCAATGTAAAATGTGGATTCGAATATCCGTAGATATCCGATTCATTTTTTATGAATTCGGATTTGCGAATTCGAATAAAAGTCGGATTAGGATATTATAATTACTATCAGCAGCGGATTCGGAGCGGACGCGGATATGAAACCTCGGATATCCATTATCCGAATCCGCATTACTTTTGCAGATTCGGATAGCGGATTCGGATATCCGAATCCTCTTATTTGTAAAACACATAAATTTTGTTTGATTTTATATTTTTATTTTTTAAGAAAATTGATTCATTGAATTTGGATTTTTAGCGAATTCGGATATCCGGCGGATAATGTTATTTAATTCGGATTCGGATAGTAATAAGCAGATTAAATGCGGATAATTTGCGGATTCGGATTTTAAAACAGTTTTGCAAATTCGGATTGTACAAAAAATGCAGATATCCGACCCGCTGCCATCCCTATCTTGTATGGAGAGTGTCAAACTTAGATTCCATCACGAACGGGTCCCAAGAAGGGATGCTTATGGTACGGTGTTATTGGGTATGACATGAACCATACGAAGATGAATGAGTGATCCAGAGAGGTTTCACCACTCCCAGTGATAATGGAGACATATCTCGTTTGTTCTTGACTACGATTAACTTGATTAAGTCTTTGGGCAAAGCATGATGGATTTAAGAGAAATATGTTTCTCTAAATTCATAAGGTTAATCATAATTTGCTAAGAACTAATATGGATTGAACACGAGTAGACACTGCACCGTGCTCATGCACCATCCGAGATATATGGTGAAAGGACCGTATTACACTGATAGGCTGGTTGCTGAAAGGTTTCTAAAAAGGTCACGCTGACTTCACAATATTTGGGTGGTCATGATGGGTTGCTAGATCCTGCTCTTGATTTATGAAGATAGGTTAATGAGATTAACTTATGTTCATTGCCAACATACTGGGAACCTAGAGGGTCACATATGTAAGGACAATAATGTATGGATTAAACATGGTATTCTATTGAGGTAAAACTTAATGGAATAAAAGATCTATGTTGAGGACTTAATTGAATAAGTTCAATTAAGATTGATTAAGACATAATTGAGATTTGAGAAATCCAAATATGATGTCTTAATGAAACAAGAGGAATCAACTAGTCTTACAAAGACAAGTTTAGGCGATTTTGACATTAAGATATGTAAAGTGGTATTTGAATGGCTATGCTATATTGGGTTAATGTCATGTGATGATATTAATAGATTAATGTCATGAATTGTTCATGAGGAGAAAGAAATTTAATTGAGAATTAAATTACTTTTGTTTAGCAATTAATCTATCCAATAATAAACATGTAAAATTAGAATAGGTCCTAAAAGACTATTCTAATCTAAGACTGTCTGCTAAAGATAGTTGGCCCAACTTAAGGCATTAAGGTTGATGGACCATTATTATTATTAGATAATATAATAGGCCTATTGATCCATCTTAGAATTAAATTGTTTAAGTCCAAGTGGATTAATGAAAATCTTGTGCAAAAAGCTACACATGGGCAACCAACCCTTACGGAGATGGGTAAGGGTTTGCGCCTAGATATATATGATATATTCAAGCTGTAGCTGCACAAAATTGAGCCAATTCAACTTGAGATATTTTGATTTTTGCTTGGGAGAAAGTTGGTTTCAAGAAGAAAGCTTTACCCTAGCAAAATCACCAAATCGTCACCTCCCTGAGAGATTCCTTATTACCGCATCTTCCTCCTCTTGGTGTGTTCTTGCCGCTTTTCTTCCTTGTTGAGTGAGATTGGATTAGAGAGATAAACACCAAAGGTAGATCTTTTGATTGTGGTCTTAGGATCAAGTTGCTCGCACAAGTGAACCACCATACTTTAGAGAAGGATCGATCAGCTGTTCGTGTGGACTAGCTTCAGAGAAAGGACAACTGTGCTTTATGTGATCTTGGTTGATTTGAAGCTTTGTGGATCTTGGTCTCGAAAGCAACTTGCTGTTTGGATCTGCAACTTAAGGTTACAATATCTTAAGTAGGTAACTTCTAAATCATATGGGTCATTTAGTTGTTTTAAATGCTATAAACCTATGCTAAATGCAAGCAAAAGATCCTGTTGCACTTTGAGTGCTTCTTTGTTTACTTTCGCTGCACAAATTTGATAACTTATGTTTAAGCATGAGCTCATAGCAATTCCCAACGATTTTATCAACTGCATTTGCATTCGATCAAATTACTTGTCATACCACACATTTCATCCATACATTCATTGACATTAAGTTCATTTGCACCTAACCATGGCTCTACCAATGCCAAGGATAGAGAAGCCAATATTGTCATCGATAATTTCTAATCTCTAGAGGCAAATAAAAATGGGTTTTTTCTCAAACCCCTAAGATAAAGAGCCATAATGAGAATATTGATAGAGTTCATGTTTGCTCTCTAAAGATAGCTTTGGTTTTCTCTAAGGTCAAAAGATAACACTAAATGTGAAATGGGAAAAGATTCTGCTACCCGATTGGATCAAATGGAACAGAAGAAAAATAGATGGCTGTGCAAACAATGCAGATGACTCAGGGGTTTGGAAAAATAAGGAAAATTGTGGAAGAACATTTTGTGCAGAAAAGTAGTCAACTTCAAGAGCATGGCAATCTGGGTATAAATGTTCCAGACCAGATTTTTAATCAGGTTAATTCACAGCAAGTTTTGAGCCAAAGGGCAGAGATACAACAAGAGTATGACCTATAGGAGGAAAGGATTCGAGCTGTTGAAGGCGGAGATAAAATTTGTGTAAGGGAGTTTCTCTTGATCCCTGATGTGGTCATCTCACCAAAATTCAAAGTTTCAGAGTTTGAAAAATATAATGGACTTAAGTGCCCTGAGAAACACTTGGCCGCATATTGTAATAAGATGGCTGCGCATACGCTTGATGAGAATTTTCTTATCCATGTCTTTCAAGACAGCCTAACAAGGGCAACATTCAAGTGGTATTCTCACTTGAAGAAAGGCCAGGTGCGTACATAGAGAGACTTAGCTCGGGCATTCCTGAAACAATACAAGCACATGTTGGAAACAGCTCCAAATCAATTGACACTCTAGAACATGAAAAAGGGGCCCAACAAGAGCTACAAAGAATATGCTTCTAGATGGAAAGACGTAGCCTCGCAAGTCCAACCACCTCTTACCGATAGAGAATTGAATGCTTTGTTTGTGGATACCCTCCCATATCTATACTATGACAAGTTGATCGACAATGTTTTTTCAGGGTTTACGAACATATTGTTTGCAGTGGGTAGGATTGAGGATAGGATAAAAAAAGGGAAAATCGTGGATACTAATGCCGAAATGTTTTTCGAGAAGAAAGATGATATTGCCAAGGGGCACGTTCAAGTCGTAAATGTTGAAGGCAGAAACAAAAGAGGGTTCAGTGCAATGCAAGACAATCCTTTTGGTGGTTATTTACATCCCCAACCCAATATTGACCATTGGCTTCAGCACAGTCATCATCACGCTCCAATACCTTTCACACCACCCCAAGGGTTTGTCATGCCAAATGATCCGGAGGTTAACTCAGTCTGTTCTCAGAGTAGTAAGAGAAAGAAGGAAAAGGTGTACCATTCAATTCTGATGATCTACACAGAATTCTTCCATTGCTTGTCCAAATTCAAATGATCTCCATTATACTTGCAAAGCCCAGGAAGTCTCCTTACCCGAAATGGTATGATCCTAATGCCACATGTGAGTATCATAGCGAGGTTAAAGGGCATTCCACAGAGAACTGTACTACATTCAAGGACAAAGTTCAAGCCATAATTGATGCAAACCCGGCAAAGTTCATAGAGCTCATGGATGCTTATCAAGGACGACGGGGCTAAGTGCCATTTGTTCTCAGGGTAGCATGCCAATCAGGGGTAATCCTGAACTTTGGTTTTAAGTTTTGTACATATTTTCACTTTGTTTGAAATGAATGAACTTTAAATTGCAAGCACCATACATCATATCTCATTATTCTTGAGCCTTGTTTTTATGATTTTTGAAAGAAAAAGATAATAAAAGTTGAAAATAAAAATTCATATGGATATTTTTCGTGTTGGAAATAAAAGATCTTTCTCTGAAAAATGAAATAAGTTTTGAAAGAATTGGTGATCATCATTAGGGATGGACTAAATCCTAGGAAACACCTTATCTCTACATGTACCTAGATCATAGACCAGATGAACAAAGACCACTCAAAAGCCCCAAAGAATAACTTTTATCGTGGCTGTGAGTAATGGAAAATTTGGAAAATTCTTTCGTGAATTCCTTGAAAGTCAAGCAAACATGACAATCTTCCAAAAAATCTAGGTTTGGTAGTTTGATATGTGTTAAAGTTATGCCATACTATCAATCGTAGCAAAAACTCAAAGATTCAAAACCTCCCAAATCCCTTTAAAAGATTCCAAAATGCCAAATTCCTAGGCTTTTCCCAAGACCTTGATTTATGAGCACCTGAACCAAAGAATGAACCAGAACACCTTTCTTTTCTCTCCTATGTGTTGGAAACATTTTGAAGAAATTGAAATCCGAACGAGCTTACTTAACAAGAAGCTCAAAGATGAAACATGAGATATTACTTCACAACAAGATTCCCACAAACCAAAAAACCTTCACTTGAATGGCAAATCAAAATGAGGCATCATTTGTGGCTGAAGATGAATCACATGAATTTTTGGGGCATGCAGCAAAAAAAAAAAAGAAAAGAAAAAAGGAAAATATTGTGATATCATGCGCATGAGAATTCAAATGATTCCAAATGCAAAATGAAATTCTGATTATCTATTCCCCGAGGATTGCTTTTCGATGAGAATATTCATTCTTGATATGAGAAATGACCATTTTTCATATCGCTTTCACAAAAAAAAAAAATTATCCATAGTCACCCCTTTTGGGCCTAAGGAATTCTTTGTTTCTTTGAACCTTGATCAAGGATCACCCTCCACACTAGGGGCAAATGTGAGGAAAGATCTTCTCAAAGTTCATGGAGAAATGAGACCTAACTCGAAGATAAATACAAAGTAATTTGAGCTCCCAAATAAGTACGGGCTCACTTTGTCAAAATGGAGATGCAAAAGAAAAAGGACAATGTAGAAAAGATGGCGAAATGAAAGCCAAGAACAAAGAAAAAGAAGCAAAAATCAAAAGAAGGAAAGAGAAGTCCAGAAGGGACAAATATTTTTAAGGGAATCCTCTTTAAGAAATCATCTTTGATCTGATTACCCTCAAACACATATTTTGGGCCTACTTATCCTTTCTTTCTGAACCTCAAACCATGGCCTATGTTACGTGCTTTAAAAGTCCATTTTGATCAAGCATGGATATTTAAATTGAAGAGTTTTTTTCTCAGATTTTATCCCATCTCTTCGAATTATCATTTCATTATGGAAGAATTTAGAATTCTCAGATGCATGGTGGAATAATAAAAAAAGAAGAGAAAGAAACAAGGCTGAAAACCCAAAAATAAGCAGTCTAGAGCAGAACAAGAAGAAATTTTGATGCTACACCTGGTATTGCCGAAACCATGACGAGAGAAGAAATCAGTTCGAGGAATTCAAGGAGCATCGAGTAACTCCTAGACATATCAAAAGGACAGCCTTTTCTTTGGAATTGATTTTGACAGCTAAACCCTTTTTCCCTTCCAAATTGACCTTCCAACATTTAACCTATCACGGCTAAGGTTAACACCTATCAGAATGCCATATTTAGAGATTGGAGGATTGTTGAGATTTAATTGTACTTTAAATTTTTTTTCGAAAAAATGTTTAGTTTTAAGGAATTAATATTATGAGAAATCTTACTCATGAGCCGAGACAAAAGGACATTCACTTTCTCTTCTTTGTCAAGAATGAAAAGCTTCTATAGACAAATCTGGACCTTATTACATCAGCCAATTGACCTTGTTGCATTAAGCCGTTCAAATCATTCAAAAAAGTGAGGCTGATTTCCCATCTCGCTTAGAAATGTCTCTAATGGTGATCACCAATTTCTGAAAGACTTCAATTTCACATGTTTTGGAAGAAATAAAATTGACATGATTTAGGAAGAACAAACTGAAATTGAGATGTGGATATGCTTTAGCAGAAAGTTAAAGTTCATATTGTGCTGGGGCATGAAATTTTGAGTTTATACTTTAATGAAGTCTGACTCTGTGTTTTGGTTTTAACCAGGAAACCGAAAAAAAATAATCTACTGGAGCAAGGAAAATTGAGAATACGAAATCATGTGATTTCTTTCGACAAGATGAATTGGAAAATGCGAATGTGGGGCATAGATCATTCCTTCCAATAAGACAAAATAGCAAGGAATGAGGAAACCTCACCAAGACATAAGAAAAAAGGGAGATGATCAACTCTCTTAACATTCTCCTAATGTTAAATGATGTCATGCATCTCCATAAGCATTCATGCATCATATAATAAACATGTACATCTGCATATACGTAGGTTGCATTGGCTTTTGCAATAATACAGTTGATCATTGCATTCGCTAAGCATTGAAAAGAAGAAAAGGAAAAGAAGATAGGTTGCTTAGAGAGGGAAGGGTCTTCTTTATATATAGAGAAAAAATCTGTTGGAAAAAAGAAGAAAAAAAATTCTGTTTGAAAAGAAAAAATGTGAGTCTTAAGTTTTTTTTTTTTTTTTTTTTTTTAAACAATGAAATCGAGAAAGTGTTGAGGAATTTCAAAATGATGCAAATTTTTGAAAAATAAAAATGATTTTTTTCAAAATGTTGAGACCTTTTTGGATAAGAAAGTTTTAAAGATGTAGAGCATCTGTTGATAAGAGCTTTTAATTTTTAAAGTTGTGGAGCCCCGAAAAAGGAGTTTCTCAAAAGAAAGAATTTTTTAAGCCCAATGTAGCTAGCACAAAAGGAAGTAAGCCTAGTAAAGTTGGCATTTTAGATGATTAAGCCCAATATAGCTGACACAAAAGGAAGTAAGCCCATTGAAGTTGGCATCTTAGATTTGGTTAAGCCCAATGTAACTGGTCCCAAAAAAAAGTAAGCCCAGTGAAGTTGGCATCTTGGATTTGGTTAAGCCCAATGTAACTAACACCAAGAGGAAGTATGCCCAGTGAAGTTGGCATCTTAGATTTGGTTAAGCCCAATGTAACTGGCACAAAAAGATGTAAGCCCAGTGAAATTGGCACATTAGATATGATTAAGCCCAATGTAGCTGGCACAAAAGGAAGTAAGCCCAGTGAAGTTGGTATTTTAGATGAGATTAAGCCCAATGTAGCTGGCATAAATATGATTTAAGCCTAGTGAAGTTGGCATCTTAGATTTGGTTAAGCCCAATGTAACTGGCACCAAGAGGAAGTAAGCCCAATGAAGTTGGCATCTTAGATTTGGTTAAGCCTAATGTAACTGGCACAAGAGAAAGTAAGCCCAGTGAAGTTGGCACGTTAGATATGATTACGCCCGATGTAGCTGGCACAAAAGGATGTAAGCCCAATGAAGTTGGCATTTTAGATGAGAATAAGCCCAGTGTAGCTGGTATAAAAGTGATTTAAGCCTAGTGAAATTGGTATATTAGATGATGTAAGCCTAGTAAAGTTGGTAGAAGATAAGATAAGACCTTTGCATCAACAAGCATTTGCATCAATATAAAACCTTGCATTTGCATCATTCAAAAGCATTTGCACATCGTTGATCTTTGCATCTGCATCATTCCATGAAGTAGTTGCATCATTCGAGAATATTTGCAGTTGCATCATACAGAAGCATTTGCACACTGTTAATCTTTGCATCTGCATCATTCCATGAAGTAGTTGCATCATTTGAGGATATTTGCATTTGCATCATTCAAAAGCATTTGCGTACTGTTAATCTTTGCATGTGCATTATTCAGAAGCATTTGCATATAGATGACCTTCGCATCTGCATCATTTCATGGATAGTTGCATCATTCAAGGATATTTGCATTTGCATCTTTCAGAAGCATTGGCACAATGTCGATCTTTGCATTTGCCTCATTTCATGAAGCATTTGCATTTTTCGGGAACATTTGCATTAGTCATGAGCACTTACCTCTTTATTGAGCTTTGAATATGAACCATGTCAAGAAGAATTTGCATCATTACATTTACATCCTTTATGCATATTTTCATTTGTATCATCTCGAGCAATTGCATCATTTTTAGGATCATTGCATCTTCATTATTGTCTCGTAACTACAGTTACACCATTCATGGACCATTTACATGAACACGGTTCGTAGGTGCATCTGCATCTTTTCATGAAGCATCTGCATCATCATTGAAACTTGCATTTGCATCATTATTGATATTTGTAACTTCCTCTTGTCATGGAACATTTGCATCAGTATTGATCTTTGCATTTTGCATCTTTTCATGAAGCGTTTGCATCAACCAAAGATGTTCGCATTTGCATCCTCTCCCAAAACCTCCTTGTTAATTTTCAACACATTTTTCAACTATTGGTTCCACCCAAGTCATCTCATAGAAAAATATATGGCTTCACCCAGATCTCTTTTTGACTTTTCGTTCCTCCAAAGTCATCTCGTAGAAAATTTTTGGTTTCATCCAGATCACTTTTCGACCTTTGGTTCCGCCCAGGTCATCTCTAAAAATTATCTATGGTTTCGCCTAGATAACTTTTCAACTATTGGTTCCCCCCAGGTCGTCATATAGAAAATATTTCTAGTTTCATCCAGATCACTTTTCGAATTTTGGTTCCGCCCAGGTCATCTCTGAAAATTATCTATGGTTTTACCTGGATAACTTTTCAATTATTGGTTCCGCCCAGGTCATCACATAGAAAATATTTCTAGTTTCATCCAGATTACATTTCGACCTTTGGTTTCGCCCAAGTCATCACTGAAAATTATCTATGGTTTCGCCTAGATAACTTTTCGACTACTGGTTCCAACCAGATCACTTCTTGACTACTGGCTTCACCCTGGTCATCACCCAATTACTGGTTTCACCTAGGTTGTTTCAATTTCTGATTTCGCCAATAAGGTTAGCACAAGACAAGATAAGGCCCCGAGACTACCGTCGAGGTATTTTCTTCTCTTGCAAATCGAACTCGTTTCCTTATGACGTCGAGCCTTGATTAGTCAAGGAACTCAATTTAAGGACAAATCCTTTTAATTACAGTTTACAAAAAAAAATTATGAAAAATTCAAGAAAACTCTCTCTTCTCTCCTTCACATGTGATCTCACTGACCGGACAAAATTATTGTCTATTTTATCTTTGCTTGATTCCTGATTCTCAGCAATAGTCAAAGAGGCCCGCAGCTGTAGACACCTAATTTTGTCCGGGTCCCCTAAACAAGGTAAGTTCTTCCTTCAACTTCCCTGGAATGTAGAGAATCTCCCCTAATTCCACAGTTGGATCTTTAAGACTTTGATTCGGAGGTCAACACAAAAAAGTCAACCCAAAAAAAGTCAACTTTGAAAAATTCAACCTCAAAAGGTCAACCACTAAAAAAGTCAACTTTCATGGAAAATCAAGATTCGAAGGTGAATTGAATAATGCTGAAGGAATCTTGATAATCAGAGATCTACAATTGAAGATATAGCGAAAAATTAAAGGTGAAAAGGCAAATTGCAAATTTCAATGTAGGAAAAAAGCATGAAATTTTTGAATTTGAGGAAAAGTACATAAACGATCAAATTGAATGAAATTGAAACCTCAATTTGAAGGATAATCAATAAAAAGAGGTATCTCAAGGTCCAATTTCACCAAGAGGAATCAATCGGAAGAAGAATTGGACAAAATTGGAAATTGTCATTTTGGAAAAATAGGAAATTTTGCAAATTTGGGAAAAAGTGTATAAATGATCAAATTGGACAAAATTGAAGGTTCAGAATGGAATAAGATCAATAAAAAAAGGATATTTGAAAATCTGATTTTAAGTGGAGTTGAAGGAGGAGTCAATTTGAAGAGCAAAAGGAAAAATAAGGATCTAGTGAATAAATGGAAAATCACAAATTTGGAAAAAACTACAAAGATGGTCCAATTCGATAAAATTAAAGTCCCTAGTTGATAAATAATAAATAAATAAAGGTGCCCCAAGTTCTAATTTGAAGTGGATCTAAAGGAAGAGTTAATTGGAAGAGAAATTGAAAAATCGAAAAAATTCCCAATTTCGAGGAAAAAAGGAAAAACTAAATCGGAGAGAAATTTGGATATAAAAATTGGGCAAACCGGGTCCAACTCCAATTCAATTTATGACAAAGGTGGTGGAAAAAAGAAAATCGGGAAGATTGGCCCGTTTTGAGTAAAACTGAGGTTTCAGGGGCTAAAGGATAATTTTGAAAAATTCGGGAAAAATAGAATCCGAGCTCAAAAAATTGTGAAACTTTCCAGAATTAAGTTTTAGGATAGAAAAAAGAAAATGAGAAGGAAAAAACCCAAAATTAGGGCCGAAATGCAAATAGGCTAAATTCAGGGGCTTAATTCACAATTTTAGAGAAAAATCTAGGAAAAATGGAAAACGAGCTCGAAAAATTATGAAAACTTCTAGAACTGAGTTTTATATTGGAAAGTATGGATTGGAAAGAAAAAAAAATCCAAAAATGGGGCTGAAATGAAAATAGGCAAAGTTCGATGGTACTAAACCTCAATTTTGGAGAATAATCAGGGAAAAATGGAAAACGAGCTCGAAAAATTATGAAAACCTCCAGAACTGAGTTTAATATTGGATAGGATAAATAGGAAAAGAAAAATCCAAAATTGGGGTCCATTTGCAAATAGATCAAGTTTAGGGGGTCAAAATGCAATTTTATCGAAAAACTAAAAAATGACCAATTTGCAAATAAAAAAAAGGAATGGCCTAGAATATTCCAGGCCATTTTTAGCCAGCATAGAGAGAGGTAGGGGAGAGTTTGATCAACTTGATCAAATGGCCAAGATGAAGTAGAAAGATGACATTTTTAAAGAAAGGACAAGATTCTCCACTACTTGCTTATGTGACATTTTTGGCTAATAGGAGACATTTTAATTGTAAGGATGGGAGATCATTGGCCAAGGCTATGTAAAGACCATGTGAAGGCTATATGATGATGCCAAGTGGAATAAAAATTCCAACTAGGAAAATATTTTGTTAGTAAGCTACATGATCATGACAAGTGGCTTAAGAGAGGTTGTAGAGATAGGAGACAAGAATATTTGAGGTGGCATTCTTGGCCAATAAGAGGTTAGTAGACCCTTAATTTAAGGAAATGACCATGAAGAAAGGGGACAAGAAATAGCCATGTGGAAAGGATGTTAGAGAGGATTTTGGAAGATAAAAGGAGAAAAAAGGGTGGAATTCTAGGAGGATTTTGGAAACTTTACTAGGTAACTTTCCTTTCTCCTCTTGTTTATGATTTTATTTTCATTTCCATGTCTATGATATCTTTTCTTCTATGTCATGTTCATCTTCTCTTCTTCGAAATCAATGGTTTTTAAAGAGGTTTTGAAAAGGCTTTCTTGTAATCTCTACAAAATGGCAAAATTTACAAAATTTTCGTTACATTTTCCCTTGGCCGAAAATAGTGTCTTCTTTGTACTTGTTATTTTGCTTGATTTTCTTGCTTACATGTTGGATATGGGTTTCACTATTATGGTAGGATATATTTTCTCCTTTGGTTTTCTTTAAATAAAATAAAATAAAAAGGTTTGATGTGCTTGAGGATTTTGGTTTTACTAAGTGATTTTGGTTAGATAGGGCTATGTCCAAAGAACCAACCATTGAGCCAACGTTGATTTTTCCTTGTTTGATTATGTTTCTAGCTTTTATTTCATTATATTCATATGCTTGTCTTGCTGTTTTTCATGTTACATTTCATACATGGCATATTGTGTGTTGTTGGGAAATGATGTTACTGCTTGATGACCTTTGTCTCCCACCAAGAGATGGCTAAGTAGGATTTATTTCCAATAAGCTAGCCTTGAGCCCATCATTTGTGCTTGCTGTAAAATATGTTTTCAACTCATTTCCAACTTGATTTTGGCTAGGATTAATTAATGGTCCATAACCAAAATCTATTTTTCAAGTTAGTTGGAAGAAAACAATGTTTACAAGTTGGATATACTGATTTTGGGCAAGGTTTTCACCAGCCTTTTTGTCAAAATAAAAAAAATGCTTTTACCTATTTTTGTTCATCATTTGCTGAGGCTAAACTGATTTTTCTAGATTTTTTTGAATTTTTTACGATGGTCTAAAAATAGCTTTGTAAAACCGGTTTTTAGGAATCAAAACAAGCCTTTAAGCTAGCAAAAATCTAATTTTTTCCACCAAAAGAGGGGTCTAACCGAAATCATGTAGCTACTGTTTTGGGATGGTTTTCATGGTGTTCTATGGTTAAAAAAAATTATTTTTAAGAAAATCAGGTCACGGGTAGTTAGTCCAAGCTTCAAAATCAAGCAAGAATTATGATTTCACCTTGACACCATTCTGCCACCTTAGGTTTTCCACTTCAAAACTTCCATTTTTTACTCATTTTTTTATTCCAAAATGTTGCATTCAAATTTATTTAAAGATACTCGGGTGTCAAACATGGGCATTTGAGTGCCCCCTAACTCGAGCCAAAATTCATGCCCGAAATCTCTCATTTTAAAATATCCAATTTAAGTTTCTTTCAAAGGTAGTCGAATATATTTTTAGGTGTTCGGATATCCTCTCTTCAAGAGAGAAACATATTCTGTTTTCATGAATTGCTTATTTTAAAATGTTTTTATTTAATTTAGCGTAAAAACGTATTTTTCGGTTTCCTAGACATTTGGCGAGAATTAGTTCCTAATCTTTGCCGGGTTTACCGAGGAGGTTAGGAGATTATTCAACGCATGTGTTTATGGAATCGAAAGGTATGGTTTTCATTTTACTCGGAATTATATACGTATCATGCGAAAAGATATTTTTCCAAAGCTTTGCCGGGGAGTCCAGTAAAATATCCCAACATGTGCCATTTATATAATTTCACCAAGAAGAAAATCCATGAAAATGAATTTCAAAATAATGATGTGTGCATATTCCATGACATCTACATTTTCCATTTTAATTATGCAAATTCTATGTTCATGAATATTCCATGATGATGTCATTTTATGCCTAAATGTTCATGTTGCCATTTTGATCATGATATGATTGTGAATATTCTATGATGATGTTATTGGTGCCTATGTCATATATTCCATGTTATGCATGCCATGTCATGAAATATTTTCCATGTCATGAATCATATGCCATGTCATGAATTACTTACCATGCCATGTATGTCATACCATGAAATCCTTTCCATGCCATGTGTGCCATGTCATTAATTCCCTAGCCATGTCATGAGCTCTTTGTCACATCATATATATCATGTCATGAGTTATTTGTCATGTCATGTCAAGTCATGCATGCATTGTCATTGATTCTTTGCCATGTCGTAATAAAGGTTGCCATATCATGTACGCCATGTCATTAATTCTTTTGTCATGTCATAATAAAATGTTTGACATGCCATGAAAATTACACATGTTGTTTAATTTATATTTTTGTGCCTTAGTAATAATTTGCATATTCATGATCTTTTTTTTTTAATAATTTTAAAATGCACGAAAAATAACAATGATTTTTAATAAAAATAAGGTTGTTCCCGAGTTAAAATAATTCATGAATTCTCTACTGGGTCTGCCGAAGAGGATATCATTAATTATCATTAACAACAGAATATCCTTTTTTTCTAAAAAAAAGAGGCTGATTCGAAGAATTTCAAAATAAAGGAAAAATTCCATGTTTTGTCGAGTTTGTCGGGAAATATGAAAAATTTTATTTAAATAAATTCTGGATCATTCTCAAATAATATAATTGTTTTTTAAAAGGGAATTATTTTTAAATATCGAAGTTAAAACCGAATTTCATCGAGACTCGAAATAGCACACGACTAATAAGGTACCGTTTCATACGGGTGTTGTGGGGGTGCTAATCTTTTCCCACACGTAACCGACTCCTAGACCCGCCTTTGCTTTTCTCTGGATTAAAATGCAGACCTCGAAATTGATTTTCTTCAAATGTTTTAATTAATTTTAAAATATTTTATAAAAATCGGATTTAATAGGTGACCAATCACACCTAGTCAGAAAAGATTGGTGGCGACTCCATTGTCTTTTCGAGGTCATTTTCAAACTCTCATATTTTATTTAAGAGGAATTAAATCGTCTTTTCCTCTTTCCCCTTTTAGCTTTTAATGTCACACTTGACAGATTCAGCGATGGGATAATAATATTTTTCGCCACGTTGCAAGAGAGGTGAAGGAAGCTTTAGACCAAGTGCATCCTTGTAAAGCCCTAGGACTTGATGGCATGACAACTTTTTTTTTTCAAATGTATTGGCATGTTTTGGGGAAGGAGTTACTATGCTGTTCTAAATTTCTTAAATCATGGTGATTCTCTTTCAGGGATTAGTCATACCACTGTTCTTCTTATTCTGAAAGTGAAATCCCCTACTATAGTCATGGAGTTCTAGCTGATCAGTCTTTGTAATTTCATTAATAAAATTATCCTGAAAGTGCTGATGAGTAGACTTAAGAAAGTGTTAATTGTAGATAATCAAAGTGTGTCTGTACCTGGTAGAATGATTATTGATAATGCCATTGTCGTAACGTGGATCCTATCGCGGGATCCGGTTGAAATGATGTTTAAAAGAAAGTGGGGGAAAATAAAAAATTGTTCTTCGAAATTAAAATAGGAAGGTTGAAAACAATATCGGAAAAAAGAATGGAGTCGCCACCGATCTTTTTTGGCTAGGTATGATTATTCACCTAGTAAAACCGGTTTTTATAAAAAAAATTTAAAATAATTAAAACATTTTAAGAAAAACCCAATTTTGAGGTCTGTGCTTAAAAAAAAAAAAACAAAAGCTGGTTCGGGTGTCGGTTACATCACGGGAAAGGATTAGCACCCCCACAACGCTCGCATAAAACGGTACCTTATTGGTCACGTGTTATCATGAAGTCTCAATTAAAGTTCATTTTTGTTTCAATATTTAAAAAATAATTCCCTTTTAAAAACAATCATATTCTTTGAGAATGATCCGAAATTTATTAATATAAAATTTTTTATATTTTTCGGCAGGCCTGGCAAAACATAGAATTTTTCCTTTATTTTGAAATTTTTCGAATCACCCTTGTTTTTTGAGAAAAAGGATATTCTTTTGTTAATGATAATTGATGAAATGCTCCTCGACAGACCTAGCAGAGAACTCATGAATTATTTTAACTCGAGAACAACCTTATTTTATTAAAAATCATTATTATTTTTCATGCATTTAAAATCATTTAAAAATAATCATGGATATACAAATTATTACTAAGATATAAATATAAGTTAAACAACATGCATAATTATCATGACATGACGAACATTTTAATATGACATGACAAAAGCATTCATGACATAACATGACGTGACATGACATGACAAATCTTGTTATAACTTGGCAAAAAAATCATTGATTTCTTAGAACTAAATACATCACAGATAGAATAAAAAGATTACTCGCTAAGATAAGTCTGTAATTTGCCTTTCAAAGTGCTATTACAAAATTAGTCCTATAGTGACTTCCTCGGATCTTGGACTTTCTCGCACAGTCTTCTTTTGATTGCCTTGCTCTTCAATATGACCCCTACTTGTTCACAACCCCTTGACATATTAGTAGAAGCATCACTGTGTAAGCTTTCCTTAGCTTGCTTCTCTAGTTGATTGGCTCGGGCTTCCTCATGCTTCGCTCTCTCTTTCCAGTAGTTTTTCTCCTTTTGAGGTTTTTGACCTCATGCTCCCATTCCCCGAAAGTCTTAAGGGTACCCTCAAATCTGAGCTCAAAGCGGTACCTCTTGTTCTCCAAATGTTGTCGCAACCTAAAAAAATAACGAGTCTCATCGCAAGACTTTATTATTCGTTAGGCGTGACATTAAAAAAAACCGAGGAAAAGTCGACTTAATTCCTCTAGAAAAATGAAGGTTTTGAAAATGACCTTAAAAAAGACATGGAGTCGCCACCAATCTTTTTTAGCTAAGTGTGATCGGCCACCTATTAAAACCGGTTTTATAAAATATTTTAAAATGAATTAAAACAATTTTAAAACCAATTTCAAGTCTGCGTTTTAAACCAGAGAAATCAAAGAAACGGGTTCGGGACTCGGTTACGTGTGGGGAAGGATTAGCACCCCCACAACGCCCATATAAAACGGTACCTTATTAATCATGTGTTATCTCAAGTCTCGGAAAAAAGTTGGTTTCAAATTTAGTATTTCAAGTTAATTCCCAATTTAAAGAAAAATAATTCCATTTTTTAATTGAAAATGATCCAGAATTTATAAATTCAAAATTTTCCTATATTCCCCATCAAACGTGGCAAAATATAGAAATTTTTATTAATTTGGAAAACTTTTCGAATCATTCTCATTTTTTGAAAGAAAGATATTCCTTTATTAATGATAATGATGATATTCCCTCCAGCAAACCCAGTAGAAAACTCATGAATTATTTTAACTCGGGAATATCTTTATTTTTTATTGAAAAATCATTATCCTTTTGAAAACATTTTAAAAGATATGAATATGTATATGCTTGACATAAATAAAATGACATAGCAAAATCTAAATAATATAATGCATCCTAAATGATATGATATAATTTAAATGCCTTAGCATATTCTAAATGAAATGAAATGTCCTAAGTTATATGACATATTCTAAATGAAATGAAATGAAATGACCTAGGTAACATAATATATTCTATATGGAATGTAATATCCTAAATCATATGATATATTTTAAATGAAATAAAATATCCTAAATGACATAATATATCCTAAATGAAATGAAATGACCTAGGTAACTCAATATATTCAACATGAAATGAAATGACCTAACTAACATAATATATTCTATATGAAATGAAATAACCTAAGTAACATATGATATATTTTGAATGAAAGAAAATATCCTAAATGACATGGAAAATATGAATGATATGGCATATAATTCAAATGACATAGAATATAAAATAATGCTATCATATAATATGCATGAAAATAAAAATGGAAAAAATAATAATGCATGAACATAGTATATGCTAAATAATATGACAAAAAAAAAAAAAAACTAAATAAAAACATAGGATATCATGAAATATTCAAAACCATATAATAAACCATATAACCTCAAAAATAATCATAGGAATTATCAATACCATAGGAATTATCATAGCAAAAATCACATATTATATAAAATGCATGAATATGAAAAATGCAATGCACGAAAATGTATTTTTTCCTTTAATTAAGGAAATCCGTATATCTAAAAAGATATCCGACTACCTTAGGAAAATATGTCAAATTAAATATTCTAAAACCAAAATACTTTGTGATTGTTTAGAAACAATTTTGAAAAGCTTAGATTAAAAATAAAAACTGGGCTAAACCCTTTTTAAAATGGCTCTAATTTCCTAAGTTTAAAATCCCGGACTTGAGCACCCTTAACCCGAGACTTAAAAAATCATTTTTAGAGTTTAAAAAGGCTTAGAAACTATCCTAAGTCAGTAGATAAACTTCCTAATCAGCTCCCTCTAAGTAACTTAACCAAAACAGAAAAATGATTTTTCTTTAAATTCAATTCTGACTCCACTGTCCAGTTTTAAGCCACGATTTTTTACCCTATTTTTAAAATTCAAAAAAATCTAAAAAAAAATACTGGAGACTCAGGACATGTAAAACTACACGGGAAAAATCAGCTTAATTTTTTTATTAAAGATGAATGCCCAGAAAAATCAGGAAAGTACGAGTACTAGGTGAAAAAAACTGTTTTGCCAAAATACATTTTTTCCTTTGATAAAATCATTTAAAAATCAAAGTAAAAATATTTAATACTCACAAAATGACTCACAAACAGTAGCTAGGACTTTTTAAAAGTTAGATAAAAATTAGCTAAGTAAAAAAAATCACAAAGGTAGAATAATCAATTTGACAAACCTTAATTTTCCACAAGTGTGCTCAAGAGAGCATGACTTTGAACCATTAATTGGCCTAAGTCATTAGTCAAGTGGCATGAACATGAAATGCATGAAAAAAATACAACAAATATGATGCATGAAATACATGAATTTAAACCTAAATGTCATGAAAAAATGCATGGCATCAATATAGTGACCTAGACCTAAATGAACTTGCATGGCATTTAATGCAACCTAGGTCTAAAATGCATGGACATGTATGGCAAAATAAACCTAACCTAACATCTAAAATAGCCATGGAAATAGCACAAACACAAGGCATGCTTAAACCAAAAACTCAACCAAATATCATGCAAATGCCAACCTATCAACTAACATAGCAAAAATGCACACATAATGCTAGAATACATGGAGTGGCCGAATGGCCTATGATTCCTAACAAGCATGGCATTTTCACAAACACTTGGTATACTTAAACTAAATACTCAATCAAATGTCATGCAAATGCAAAACCTACCAACTAACATGGCAAAAATGCACATGGAATAGCCGAATGGCCTCAAGCTCCAACAAGCATGGCATTTTCACAAACACTTGATATGCTAACATGCTCAACTAAAATATAACACTCAAATCATGCAAACACAAAGTAGAAATGCTAAAACCAAACAAGCATTTTCACAAACACTTGATATACTAACATGCTCAACTAAAATATAACACTCAAATCATGCAAACACAAAATAGAGATATTAAAACTAACAAGCATTTTCACAAACACTTGATATACTAAATGTAAAACATCAACAAATTTAAACATTATGAAAACAAAAAATTAAAAATGCAAGAACATGATATTTAAATCATAAATGGCAACAAACAAAGCAACCAAATTAAAACATGATTCAAGTATATGAAGTAGAAGAACACTTAAAGCATCAAGATGAAAGAAAATAACATAAATAACATGATAAATTAAAGCAAAAACAACAACAACACTAAAAAAATATAGGCCACTCGGCCATTAAAGAAAAAATAAGAAAAAAAATTTGTAAAAATTATTTAAGAAAGAGATGAAGAAAGAACTTAAGAAGAACATAAAAAAAACACTTATTTAGAAAGAAAACTCACCAAATAATATCAAAATAGCAAAAACAAGAATGGAAAATCAAGAAAGTGCAAGAGTTGGTGCTAAAAGCAATCTCAAGAAGCTATATTTCAAGCTTTATCTCTTCAAACTTTCCTTTCTTTTCTAAACTTTTTCTTTTTACTTTCAACCAAGGAGAGAAAAACTAAGCAAAATAAGAAGAATCTGAAAAAATGAAGTGAAGAAAAATCAAAATCCCCCTCCTCTATGTGATGGCCAAATTCCCCCTCTCTCCTCACCTAGGATGTTGTCATTTTGATTCCAACCAACTTCCATCCAAGGGCTAGTGATTCAAGGTGAAAAATCATGAAATTATCACCCTTAGATTAGCATATCAGTTGTCCATAATTACAGCTGTTCAAGAATAATGTTGACACTTTCCCCCTTCATGCATTGGCCTATGTAGCTTAATCACAATGGCTTGATCAAAAAAATCTCCAACTAACTCTTAATTCTTGGCCATTTGATTGAAAAATCAGAAGCTTCCTCCTTCCTTTGGGCCTTGGCAGGCCAGCACTCTCTTTTCCAGCCCAAGTCTGATTTTTTCAAAGGCCAAAAGAAGCCCTTTTCGGTTGCTTGGGTGAAATGACCGTTTTGCCCCCCGGATGCAAATAAATGGCAAACAGACTCCAAATTCAAATTTTATTTTTTTAATACTTTAAAAATAATAAATATTGAATTCTGGAAGTTTTCAAAATTTTCCGAGTCCGTTTGCTATTTATTTGGATTTTTCTTCCAAAAATGTCCTTTCATGCCCCCACATTTTACCATTTTTTAAACGAGCTCCAAATCAAGATTTTTCTTCACCAATCTCTTACATATAATTTAAAAGTGAGATCTGAAATTTTTCATAATTTTTGGAACTCATTCGGTATTTTTTCGGGATTTATTTTCTTGAATTATTGCATAGGGGCTCGAGATTTGGCCATTTTGCAAACGAACTCCGAATCAAGATTTTCTTTCGCCAATCTCTTCCAAATAATTTAAAATTGAGATTTGAAAAATTTTAGAATTTTTGGAGTCCATTTGCTATTTTTTCCAGATTTATCTTCTTGAATTATTGCATAGGAGGCCCGGGATTTGGCCATTTTGCAAACGAACTCCGAATCAATATTTTCTTTCGCCAATCTTTTCCAAAAGATTTAAGAATGAGTTTGCAAATTTTCAGAATTTTCGGAGTCCATTTGCTATTTTTCCTAAATTTTCCAATTTTGCCTTTTTGCCTCCGAAACCCGGTTTTGCTCAAAACAAGTCTGATTTTCAGATTTTCTTCAAACTGAGCCTTGGGCTATCCCTTTTTAAACATTCCTCATCCATTGGGGGCTTTAGTCTTACCAAGTCGGACCAGTTCTGTAATTCTACCCTATTTAATCGAAATCCACAAAAATCCTAATTCTCGGTTTTCTTCCGGATTGACTTTTTTTTCAATTTTTCTTTCAAGTGGCTTCTCCATTACCCATAGTCAGTGCTTATCTTTCATTTGGAACCTTTAATTTTGACCAATTCGATCGTTTAAGCACTTTTCCCTAAATTTCTCGGATTAGGGTTTTCTTTCTACTAAATCCCCAAATCCCAATTTCGAACTCCATATCTTTCGATGTAGACCTCGAATTATCAAAATTCTTTCGCCATTTTTCAATTAAACTTCAAATCTTGATTTTGAAAGTGGGTTGACTTTTTCAGTAGTTGACTTTTTGGGGTTGACTCTTTCGGGGTTGACTTTTTTTGAGGTTGAATTTTTTTTAGTTTGACTTTTTATGCTCGCCCTCTTAAACTAAGTCTCGGAGTACCACCTGCAGATGAAAAAAAATCTTTTTACATTCTGAAACATCAATTTAGGAAGAAAACATACATGTTTTAGTGATTCGGACAAAATTAGGTGTCTACAAATGTAATTCCCGAAGATCGCCCTTAGCAGTGTCCCTTTTTCTCTTGATTTCCTTTATTCTTTCTCGAGCTGATTCCCTATTTTTCATGTCCTCAAGCTCTTCTTATAGTTGGGCAATCTCCTTGCTCATCTGGGCCTTTTTTTTTTCAAATTTTGCCCTTGCGATTTCTAGCTCTGATGGCATTTCCCTCGGTGGCGGATTCATGAACTAGACCTCTTCCCCATCCGATGTCAACAGCCTATCATTAACCCTTAATTCCCTCCATATCAGGTAATCAGGTGTGACGATGTCGGCATATCTGGCCATTTTTATCCGGTGAGTTTTCTTCCACGCTTCAATCACTGCCCGCACCTTTCCAGAATATCCATCCTCTCCACAAGTGAACTTGATGATTCTAGCTTAAGAGTCACGTGTGTGAATTACCGAGACTCAACCTGTCTTTGCACCAATAGGGGTGCATAACTCACAGACCCCCAAATTTCGAGTAGTGGAACTCTCGGGTTGTCCCTATATTTATACATAATCGGCATAGGAACCATCCATGGAGCTCTCTAAGTCACCATCTCCCTTTTTAGATTCAGGAACATGTTGACCCATTTCTCTTCATCTCCATTTTCAGGCCAATCATTTTGAAGGAATTCCCTAATCGGGGACAACTCTCGGGGTGTCCCCATATTTATACATAATCGGCATAGGAACCATCCATGGAGCTCTCCAAGTCACCATCTCCCATTTTAGATTCCGAAACATGTTGACCCATTTCTCTTCATTTCCGTCTTCAGGCCAATCATTTCGAAGGAATTCCTAATCGGAACTAAAGATTTCATGTACAGTTTGAAGGAAACCTTTTCTATCTTCTAAAAGTGACTTTGAATCCAAATATAAAAGAGTTGTACACACCCCTTGATTCTCCCTTGTCCTTCCCTTTTACAAAAATTCAATGATCGGATAGTTTCAGCTATGATGGCCGAAGATGGGTTGATCTTCTGTTCCAACTTTCAAAGAAATCAAACACGGTTATATCCACATGACCCAATATCTTCGGGAATATGATTAATCCGTAGATGGCTAGAGTGAAGATGTCCCTGGCTTTTTCTTTGTCAGAATAACCCAATATCAATTGTCGGAGAGTTTCCCACGGAATGCATCCATTTTTTTACTTTGTATCCACATGACTCTCAACCCATGTTCAATCCATTCCTGTGATCCTAGCCACTTTCCTCTTAAAACCTGAAGGTTTCACTTTCTTCAAATATACCCGATCAGGATTAGGACACTCAATACGTAACAGTGCTGAATATTCTTTAATCAGTGGGGTCATATCCTCCTTGTTAAAAGTAAAACATCTATAAGCAGGATTCCAAAACTGTACCACAGCCTGAATCAACCCACTATTGACCCTAATCGGAATTAAGAGTGTTATATCTCTACATTTCTGAGTGAAGGCTTCTTTCTCTGATACATTCCACTGATTCCAAATGTCGATTAACCCTCAGAGATTATTCTATCTGGAATCCACTTTGACCCTTTCTGGCAATACTGACACATAATCTTTCTTCAGGCAATCACCATCCTCTCTCTGATCTTTTTCCGACCGTGCCCTAACCACTGCATGATCTTCTATCACTGAAATAACCTGACACTCCATGAAAGTCTTTTGGGTTGATGACTATCTCGAGGCCAATAAACTTCAAGTGTATGATGATGTCTATGATGCATGTCAAAGAAAAGAAAACAAAAAGAAATAGATTAGTAAATAAATGAATTCACAAATATAACATAAATAACAACATGTTTTTTTTTAAAAAAATGTCCTGAAAATTTTAACAGAGCTTCGGCATTATGACGCCTTTGGGACAAAATAATAAATTTATTACGAGCGATATGATGTTCGTTCATCATCACCCAATTTGTAAAATCTAACATATAGAAAGAAGGTAAAAGGTTGGAAATGTTCCTCGATGTGTTCTTAAACTTCGGGTATCTAACAGAAATCCGGCATGGCTTCGCCTATGTTCACTATATGAAGGTGAATCGGTTCTAAGGCCCCGAATTGTTCCTCACTATAGCCTGTGAAGGCTAGTAAGGCACCCCGATAAAAGTGGGTTCAATTCATTAGAGTATATTTTCCTATGCCCTTCCGGAGGATCATCACGAAGGCATTAGGTACTTTATACTCCGGAAGTGTTTCACTAGCCCATATGGAGGATTATCACGAAGGCGTAGATACTTTACTCCCACTTAAAAGGACGGAACCCGAGTAGAGGGTTCATGTTATGCAAATGTAAATATGGTGTGTGCAGAGGAACAAAACAAACCTGTCACCACCTATTCTACACCCCTTATTCTAAATACCCCACTAAAATCAAACAATGTAAAGCATCAGTCAAGCAAACATATAACCTGAGAACAAATAATAATATGCATGCATATGATAATGACCATATTTGAAACATTTTATTATTTTCAAAATTCTCTTTATTATTTAAAAAAAATGAGAATTAAAATTAAATACCGAATAAACCAACAAAATCGAGACTTTGATAACACATGACTAATTCTAGGCCAGACTCTCTAATATCCCCAGTGGAGTCGCCAAACTGTCTATACGTGATCCCGATCGCGGGGACTCGTTCGAGTGAGGGGGAAACGAAAGCAAAGGAAAAGATGACTTAATTCCTCTAGATTGAAATAAAAGGTCGAGGATATGAAAATGGCCTCATAAAAAGACATGGAGTCGCCACCAATCTTTTTTAGCTAGTTGTGATCAACCACCTATTAAAATAGATTTTATAAAATATTTTAAAATTAATTAAAACATTTTAAAAACCAATTTCAAGTCTGCGTTATAAACCAGAGAAAATCGAAGAATCAGGTTCAGGATTCGGTTACGTGCGGGGAAAGATTAGCACCCTCACAACGCCCGTACAAAACGGTACCTTATTAATCATGTGTTATCTCAAGTCTCGGTAAAAAAGTCGGTTTTAATTTAGTATTTTAAGTTAATTCCCAATTAAAGAAAAATAATTCCATTTTTAATTGAAAATGATCCGGAATTCCCAAGCAAAATCGGCAAAATATAGAAATTTTTATTTATTTGGAAAACTTTCCGAATCATTCTCGTTTTTTGAAAGAAAGATATTCTTTTATTAATGATAATTGATGATATCCCCTCCAGCAAACCCGGTAGAGAACTCATGAATTATTTTAACTCGGAATATCTTTATTTTTATTGAAAATCATTATCTTTTTCAAAACATTTAAAAAAATATGAACATGAACATGTATGACATAAATAAAATGACATAGCAAAATATAGATAATATAATGCAACCTAAATGATATGACATAATTTAAATGGCATAGTATATTCTAGATGAAATGAAAAATCCTAAGTATCATGGTATATTTTAAATGAGATAAAATGATTTAAATGATATGACATATTTTAAATGACATGGCATATTCTAAATAATATAACCTAAATGACATGGAATATGATCTAAGTGACATGAAATGACATGAAACATAAAATAATGCTATCATAAAATATGCATGAAAATAAAATAAAAATGCATGAACATAGTATATGCTAAATAACGTGACAAAAATAAATGACTAAATAAAAAATATAGGATAGCATGAAATATTCAAAATCATATGGCAAACAATATAACATCATAAAATGTAAATCAGAGTAATAATAATACCATGGAAAATATAATAACAAAAATCACATATTAAATAAAATGCATGAACATGGAAAATGCAATGCATGAAAATGTATTTTTTTCCTCTAAATAAACAAATCCGTATATCTAAAAAGATATCCGGCCACCTTAGGAAAATATGTCAAATTAGATTTTCTAAAAAAAAAAATAAAACTTTGTGATTGTGGAAAACAATTTTGAGGAAAAACTTGAATAAAGATTAAAACCCCTACCAAATCCTTTTAAAATGGCTCTAATTTCCTAAGTTTAAAATCCCGGACTTGACCACCCTTAACCCAAGTGTAGACACCTAATTTTGTCCGGACCACTAAAACATGTATGTTTTCTTCCTAAATTGATGTTGCAGAATATAAAAGGACTTTTTTCATCGTGCAGGTGGTACTCCGAGACTTAGTTTAAGAGGGCGAGCATAAAAAGTCAAACTTGAATAAAGTCAACCCAGAAAAGTCAACTACTAAAAAAGTCAACCCACTTTTAAATCAAGATTTGAAGTTCAACTGAAAAATGGTGAAAGAATTTTGCTAATCCGAGGTCTACATTGAAAGATATGGAGTTCGGAAGTTGGGTTATGGAGATTCAGTATAAAGGAATCCCTAATCCGGGAAATTTGGGAAAAAAGTGCTTAAACGATCGAATTGGTCAAAATTTAAGGTTCCAAATGAAAGATAAGCACTGACTACGGGTAACGGAGTAGTCACTTGAAAGAAAAACTGAAAGAAAAGTCAATCCGAAAGAAAATCGAGAATTAGGGTTTTTGGTGGATTTCGGTGAAATTGGGAAGAATTACAGAAATGGCCCGACTTGGTAAGACTAAAGCCCCTAATCGATGAGGAGTGATTTAAAAAGGGTAGCCCAAGGCTCAGTTTGAAGAAAATCTGAAAATCGAACTTGTTTTGAGCAAAACCGGGTTTCGAAGGTAAAATGACAAAATTGGAAAATTTGGAAAAAATAGCAAATGAACTCCAAAAATTCTGAAAAATTTCAAATATCATTCTCAAATCATTTGGAAGATATAGACGAAAGAAAATCTTGATTCCGAGTTCGTTTACAAAATGGCCAAATCCCGAGTCTCCTATGCAAAAATTCAAGAAGATAAATCTCGAAAAAATAGCAAATTAACTCCAAGAATTCTGAAAATTTGAAAATCTCATTTTTAAATTATTTGGAAGATATTGGCGAAAGAAAATCTTGATTCGGAGTTCGTTTGCAAAATGGCCAAATCCCGGGCCTCTTATGTAGTAATTCAAGCAGATAAATCCCAAAAAAATACCAAATGAGTTCCAAAAATTATGAAAACTTCCAGATCACACTTTTAAATTATTTGGAAGAGATTGGTGAAGAAAAATCTTGATTTGAAGCTCGTTTAAAAGATGGTAAAATTTGGGGACATAAAAGGGCAATTTTGGAAAAAAATCCAAATAAATAGCAAATAGACTCGAAAAATTTTGAAAACTTCCAGACTTCAATTTTTTATTATTTTGAAAGTATTGAAAAAATAAAATTTGAATTTGGAGTCCGTTTTCCATTTATTTGCATTCAGAGGGCAAAAAGGTCATTTTACCCAAGAAATCGAAAAAGGCTTTTCTTGCCTTTCAAAAAAATCAAACATGGGCTGGAAGAAAGAGGGCTGGCCAGCCAAGGCCCAAGAATGGAAAGGAGGTTTCTGATTTTTTAATCAATAGGCCAAAAATGAAGAGTTAGTTAGTGATTTTTTGATCAAGCTTTTGCAAATAAGCCACATGGACCAATGCATGAAGATGGAGAGTGTCAACATAATGGCTTAAGATTCTTGAACAGCTGTAATTGTGGATAGCTGATGGCCTAATCTAAGGGTGATAATTTCGTGTTTTAAACATCATGGATCAATAACCCTTGGATGAAAATTGGTTGAGGGAAAAATGACAACATTCTAGCCTAGAGAGAGGGAAGGTTCGGCCACTTGAGGAGAGGGGACTCTCTCTTTCATTTTTTCACTCTCTCATTCACTATTCTCTCTTGCTTTTGGCTGATTTTCTCTCCATTGTTGAGAAGCAAAAAGAAAAGTTTAGAAAAGAAAAGAAAAGAAAGTTAAAAGAGAAAAAGCTTGAAAGATAGCTTCTAGAGGTTGCTTTTAGCACCATAGCCTTGCACTTTCTTTGATTTTCCATTCTTGATTTGCTGTTTTGATTATTATTTTGGTGAGTTTCTTTTGATTTTTCTTTTTAATTAAGTGTTTTTGATGTTCTTCTTTAGGTTCTTTCTTGATCCTTTCTTAGAAAAAGCTCTTGAAATATTTTTTTTCTTTTGTTTCTTTGACATGGCCGAATGGCCCATTTTTGTTTTGTTTTAGTTGTTGTTTTGCTTTGTTATTTCATGTTATTTTTTATATTAAATAAGTCTTGATGCTTTAAATCTTCTTCTACTACATATACTTAAAGCTTGTTTTAATTTGGTTGCTTGCTTATTTCCATTTATGAGTCTATTATTATGTTCTTGCATTTTTGATTTTCTGTTTTTAAAATGTTTAAATTTGTTTATGTTTTATATTTTGAAATCCATGTGTTTGTGAAAATGCTTGTTAGCTTTCATTCCTCTACTTTATATTTGCATGATTTGAGTGTTATGTTTTAGTTAAGTATGTTAGTATATCAAGTGTTTGTGAAAATGCCATGCTCACTTTGAACATGAGGCTATTCGGCCATTTCACTTTCTTTGCTTTGTGTGTGCATTTTTGTTATGTTAGTTGATAGGTTTGCATTTTCATGACATTTGGTTGAGTATTTGGTTTAAGCATGCCTTGTGTTTGTGTTATTTCCATGCATATTTTAGATGTTAGGATTGGTTTGTTTTGTCATGCATATCCATGCATTTTAGACCTAGGTTGCATTAAATGTCATGCAAGTTCATTTAGGTCTATGTCATTTTATTGATGCCATGCATTTTTTCATGACATTTAGGTTTAAACTCGTGCATTTCATGCATCATATTTTCTGCATCTTTCATGCATTTTATGTCCATGCCACTTGACTTATGATTTAGGCCAATCAATGGTTCAAAGTCATGCTCTCTTGAGCATACTTGTGGAATATTAAAGTGTTGTCAAATTGATTATTCTACCTTTGTGATTTTTTTACTTTAGCCAATTTTTGTCAAAGTTTTTAAAAATGCTAGCTACTGTTTGTGAGTCATTTAGAGAGTCTTAAATATTTTAACTTTGATTTTTAAATGATTTTATCAAAGGCAAAAAAATGTGTTTTGGCAAAACAGTTTTTTCACCCAGTAATCGTACTTTCCCGATTTTTTTTGGGCAGTCATCTTTAATTATAAAATTAAGAAGATTTTTTTCCGTGTAGTTTTGAATGTCCTGAGTCTTCAGTAATTTTTTTATATTTTTTATAATTTTTAAAAATAGGGTAAAAAATCGTGGTTTAAAACTGGAGAGTGGAGTCAGAATTGACTTTGAAGGAACAAAATTTTTCTGTTTTGGTTAAGTTACTTAGAGGGGGCTGATTAGGAAGTTTATCTACTGACTTAGGGTAGTTTCTAATCCTTTTTAAACTCTAAATTTTTTTTTAAGTCTCGGGTAAAGGGTGGTCAAGTCCGGGATTTTAAACTTAGGAAATTAGAGCCATTTAAAAAGGGTTTAGCCAAGTTTTTATTTTCAATCTAAGCTTTCCATTTCAAACAATCACAAAGTATTTTGATTTTAGAATATTGAATTTGATATATTTTCCTAAGGTAGCCGGATATCTTTTTAGATATACGGATTTCCTTAATTAAAGGAAAAAATACATTTTCATGCATTGCATTTTGCATATTCATGCATTTTATATAATATGTGATTTTTGCTATGATAATTTCTATGGTATTGTTATTATTTTGATCTATATTTTCTTTATGTTATATTGTTTATTATATGGTTTTGAATGTTTCATGATATCCTATGCTTTTTATTTAGTTTTTTTTTTGTCATATTATTTAGCATATACTATGTTCATGCATTATTATTTTCATTTTTATTTTCATGCATATTATATGATAACATTTTTTTTATATTTCATGTCATTTAAATTATATGCCATATCATTTATATTTGCCATGTCATTCAAATTATTTCATTTCATATAGAATATATTATGTTACCTAGATCATTTCATTTCATGTAGAATATATTGTTACCTAGGTCATTTCATTTCATTTCATTTAGGATATATTATGTCATTTAGGATATCTTATTTCATTTAGAATATATCATATGACTTAGGATATTACATTTCATATAGAATATATTATGTTACCTAGGTCATTTCATTTTATTTAGAATATATCATATAACTTAGGATATTTCATTTCATTTAGAATATACTAAGACATTTAAATTATATCATATCATTTAGGTTGCATTATATTATTTAGACTTTGCTATGTCATTTCATTTATGTCATACATATTCATATTCATATTTTTTACAATATTTTCAAAAAGGTAATGATTTTCAATAAAATAAAGATATTCCCGAGTTAAAATAATTCATGAGTTCTCTGTCGGGTTTGCTGGGGAGGATATCATCAATTATCATTAATAACGGAATATCTTCTTTAAAATAAGAATGATTCGGAAAATTTTCCAAACTAATAAAATTTTCTATATTTTGCCACGTTTGTTGGGGAATATAGGAAAATTTTGAATTTACAAATTCCGAATCATTTTCAATTAAAAATGGAATTATTTTTCTTTAAATTGGGAATTAACTTGAAATACTAAATTTAAAAACGACTTTTTTACCAAAACTTGAGATAACACATGATTAATAAGGTACCGTTTTATATGGGCGTTGTGGGGGTGCTAATCCTTCCCCACGCGTAACCGAGTCCCAAACCCGTTTCTTTGATTTCTCTGGTTTAAAATGCAGACTTGAAATTGGTTCTAAAAATGTTTTAATTAATTTTAAAATATTTTATAAAACCGGTTTTAATAGGTGACCAATCACACCTAGCTAATATTGGTGGCGACTCCATGTCTTTTTCAAGGACATTTTCAAAACCTTCATTTTTCAAGGGGAATTAAGTCGACTTTTCCTCGGTTTTTTTAATGTCACACTTAACGAATAATAAAGTCTTGCGATGAGACTTGTTATTTTTTTTTAGGTTGAGACAGCTTGGCGACTCCACTGGGGAGTTTTAGAGAGTCAGGCCTAGAATTAGTCGTGTGTTATCAAAGTCTCGATTTTGTTGGTTTATTTGGTATTTAATTTTAATTCCCACATTTTTTTAATAAGGAGAATTTTGAAAATAATAAAATGTTTTTAAATATGTTCATACTCATGTGCATGCATTTTATTATTGTTCTCTAGTTATTTAAGGTTGTTTATTATAATTGCTTGTTGGTTAATGCATTACACTATTCTTGAATGTTTTTTTTTTTATAAATAGTTGGGGCATTTAGAATTAGGGGTGTAGAATAGGTGGTGAAAGGTTTGTTGTTCCTCCTAACACACTACACATGCATTTGCATATCATGAACTCTATACCCGAGTTTTGTCCTTTTAGGTGGGAGCAAAGTACCTAAGCCTTCGTGATTAACAATCTGCATGGGCTAGTGAAACACTTTCGGAGTACTAAATTACCTAAGCCTTCGTGATTAACAATCCACATGGGCTAGGGAAATAGACTCTAACGAATTGAACCCGCTTTTATCGGGGTGCCTTACTAGCCTTCACCGGCGACAGTGAGAAGCAATTCGGGGACTTTAAAACCGATTCACCCTCATATAGTAAACCTAGGCGAAGCCATGCCGGATTTCCATTAGATATACCGAAGACAGGAACACATGGAGAGACATTTCTAAACCTTTTGTTACCTATTTTATACTCTGAATAAGTGTTGTAGATCGGGCAACGATGTACGTGCATCGCCCGTAATAAATGTGATAATCCGTCCCAAAGGCACTGTGATACTTATATAAGTAGATATTTTTTGGGGCAAATGTTCATTAACTGTTTGAAATAAAAAATAAAAATCATTTTTTAAGCATTTTTGCATTTTGCACATTTCATGCATGTGTGAATAGAGCATGTACTTGTATGGTTGTATTGTTAATCTCATTTTGTTTGCAATAAACGGATGATGGTAATAATTTTATTTGATGGTTTCTATAAACCGGTAGTGTTACATGAACATTTGCATATTGTACCATAGTAAGATCCACTACCCTGAAATTCTTTTGAAAATAATGTGTTTGGTTTTTCATAAAGGAAACATGTTTCAAGAAAATCAGAGATGAAATTTGGAGGCAAATCTTGCATAATGAGATTTTTGAATAATCAAGATTTAGGTCCCACCAATTTTGTGTAATTATTGGTTAATTTATTTGTATCATTTTGACATCATGTTACAGTCCTAACATGCATGGTTATTCATTGTAGAATACATTTGTGATATACATGGTCATTCTTTGTATCTACCTTTGTGTTAATTCATTTATTTTTTGCATGTATGATTTTGACATCATGTTACAGTCATAGCATGCATGGTCATTCATTGTAGAATACGTTTATGACATCCATAGTCATTATTTGTATATACCTGTGCATCAATTTATTCATTTTTTAAATGCATCATGTTGGCATTAGATTGCATCCATAGCATACATAGTCATTATAATTTCTCTGTATATGTTCATGCATTAATAATCAGTATATTCATGCACATAGGAATAGAGCATGTACATTCATAATTGTATTCTTAATCTCATGACATTTTCATTTGCATGAAAGGGGTTCAAGATATGAGGAAAGAATCGGAGGAACGATTGGGTGCTCTGGAACGAAATCAAGAGGAATTTGGACATGAAATCCGGGAAGTGAAAGAACAACTTGCCAAATTGCTGAAAATGTTTGAGGATATGGGTAAGAGTAAAGGGTCTCAGGGCTCTGCATCGCCTTCAGATCAACCAAAACCATTAGGTCCAGAACATACAATCCTTGCTGGATCCTACGCTTGTCAATGCCACAAAGGTTGCAATCCTGATGAAATTGTGGACAAAATCGTGAAAATGATTAAGCCCGAGAGCCTAATACCAAAGATAGAAACCTTGGATCCTGTACCATACCTGCAAACTGTTCTAGGTCCAAACCAATTTCCCCACCCTACTATGGTCCAATCGTCCATTGGGATGACCACTACGGGATTCCTGAATCCCACTCCATCACCACCAACTGCCAGTTCGTACTATTTCCCTCATCAATAACCTTATCAAACATCCGGGATAGGAACCTCGAGCTATGTATAACCTCCAAAGGCCCCGTGTCCAAATCCATACCCTTGCCTTGTTATTCCTCCATCTCTCTATGTAAACACTTCGATTCAGACCTTAGTGCCACCACCAAGTGCCCCAACTCCTAGGCTCTGTGTAACTAAGAAATGACCCCAAGATAAGACCCAAAGGCATTTTGATCCCCTTCCAATCAGCTATCAAGAGCTTTTCCCAATGTTGGTCCGAAATCACCTGGTTGCCTATGTGTCGTTGAAACCCTTGTCACCACCATACCCAAAGTTGTGTAATTCGAATGCAAGATGTGATTATCACTGTGGAACTGTTGGGCATAGCATTGAACACTGCCATGCACTCAAGAACAAAGTACAATCTCTTATAGATACCAAGTGGTTGGATCCAACAACACTGATTGACAAAGGACTAGAAATGGGTAATTAGGATTGGGAGATCTACAACAATAATGTAGAAAGACTTCGGTCCTATATGATGTAATAGGATTTCACTTATTCAGTAGCCAGCTCTTATAGCCTTAGGATGCTAGGAAGAATAAAGTGCTTGTAAAGACAGTTTTAACCACTGCTCAAATTTTGTAAAACATGGTTTATAACATTGTGAACGTTGATGTGGGAATGAATTGATTATTCTTCAAATTTATAAGATGTTGATGATTAAGTTCCTCCGATTCTTATTTCCTTCGTGATATCTTCCCCTTTGCATTTTGCATCCGATCAATTATTTGTCATACCATACATTCATACATGTACCATGTTAGCATCAGGTTGCATTCGTGCATTCATAATCAGCATGATTTTTCTGTATATATCTATGCATTAATTTGCTTATTCTTTATATGCATCATGTTAACTTTGGGTTGCATTCATGACGAACATAGTCAGCATGATTTCTCTATATATGCTCATGGATTAATCTGTCATATTAACATCAGGATGCATTCATGACACACATGGTTAGCATGATTTTCTTTGTATATACTCTGTATCAATCATTCATTGTTTACATGCATATTAAATGACATCGTGTTGCATTTATAGTGTATATGATCATTCATTGGAAAATACATTGAAATGTACATGATCATTCATTGCATATATCCATGCGTTGATTTGTTTATTCTTTGCTTGCAACATATTGGCATCGTGATTGCATTTATTACATATATGGTCAGCATGTTTCCACTGTACATGTCCATACATCATATTGTTTAGGCTTCACGTGCATCAAATTGCATTCATGGCTCCTTCATCATGACACGCACTTTGGGGGAATAAAATAGGAGTTGGATTGGCTTTAAGAGTTTTTGAAAGAATTTCCATTTCAAATCAGAGGTATAAGAAGTACTGAGTACCCTTTTAATACAGGCTAGTGCTATGGAGAATGAACAAGTTGCTCGAATGGAAAGAATGGAAAGGGTACAGGAAGAATTGCGAGAACAGTTGGCAAAGTCTCAAGCAGAATCTAAAGACCAGATGACTAAATTGATGGAGCTAATGTCCACTATAATCAAGGGATACACTGAAAACTTGGCTGCCAGAGAAAGGTTAGAGGCACGAAGAAGTCCAAATGAGGTCGTAATGATGGATGCCCAGAACACAGTTAACCCTGTCAACGTCTTAAATTCAGATGATCCAGCTGAACGGGCAAAGTTGAAAATGGTTAATGAGGTAGAGTTGGCAGATTCCCAAGGGAAATATCAGTTGCTAGATGAAAGGCTCTAGGCAATAAAAAATACAGATGTATTCGGGAGTTTGGAGGAGAAACAACGATGCTTGATCTTCGATTTAGTCATCCCTCCTAAATTCAAGGTCCCTGACTTTGTGAAATATGACGGGACGACTGATCCTTCAGCCCATATCACTATGTTCTGCCGAAAGATGACAAGTCATATAGATAATGATAAGCTTTTGATTCACTGCTTTTAGGATAGCCTCAGTGGATCCGCAATTAGATGGTATAGTCAGTTGAGCAAGGATCAGATTCTCTCTTGGAATGATTTGGCTAGGGCTTTTCTAAACCAGTACAAGCATGTGACCGACATGACACCTAGCCGTCTGACCTTGTAAAATATGGAGAAAAAGGTTACTGAGAGCTTCAAAGAGTATGCTCAGAGGTGGAGGAACATGGCCACCCAAGTACAATCGCGCTTAACTCAGAAGGAAACCACTGTCCTTTTTGTGAATACATTACAGGCCCCATACTACGATAGACTTGTTGGCAACACCACGAAGAATTTTTTGGATATGGTGATATCCGGGGAAATGATTGAAAATGCAATCAAGGCCGGGAAACTCGAAGGAGGTAAAAAATTTAATGCAGAGGGAAACAGGTCGCCCAAAAAGAAAAAGAAGATGTCCAAGCCATGGGAGACTTTGCCCCTATATTCCTGCTACTTCATACCCACCACCCTATCTTTCTATGAACTATGTACCCCAGGGTTCATACTTATACCCAATGGCCTCTCAGGATCCAGTAAATTTTCAACCCTTTTTCAGTGAAAGAAAATCAAAGAATATCCGAAAAAGAGATCAGTTTGAGTCACTCCCCATGTCTTACTCTGAACTATTGCCCCAATTGGTCGAAGAGCAACTCCTCACTAAAGTTCCAGTGGAGCCTATCCAACCCCCATATCTGAGCTAGTATGATGAGAATGCATATTGTGATTATCATTCTGGGATTCGGGGACATTCCATGAAAAATTGCCTATGTCTGAAACAGAAGGTTCAAGCACTCATCAATAAAGGGCAGTTAGATGTGAAAAAAAAAAGAAGGTCAGATAGCGTGGAGAATCTACTGAATGGGAATGATGAGACCATTGTGGATGTCATAATGGGAGAATTAGATGGAAAGGTCAAAAAGAGTACCGAGGAATAGCCAGTTTGAATTAGGGAGAACATGTCAAGAGAGAGTTTTTTATGCATGTAGTTTCATACCTCATGATGAAAACACTTGTCTTATGGTGACATTCATATGAATTAAATGAATTTTGATTTTTAAATGCTTTGTGTTTGTTGTGTTTTAACAATAATTTGAATTTGTAAAAATAAGCATTAAGAAAGTTTTAATAATGGATAATCTCGATAATATTGATGATCATTGTTACAAATGACCCAATACCTTCTCCCTTATCTTTTAAGCTTTTCTAGGCCTAAACCCCTTGAATCAAGAACACTTGAAAGACCTAATGCTTCAAAGAATATGAATAATTGAACTTCATAAAACCATTGTCATCATAGAATAAGCAAAGATGTAGATCCTAGTCTAGGCTATGAACAAAGGAACGAACTTTTCGAAATTTTTTCGAACTCCTTGAAATTCAAACAAATGAGACTTTCTTTTAAGAATTGAGATCATGGTAATTTGGTGTGTGTCAAGGTTGTGCCAAAACCATTCATGTCATTTTCAACAACCACAAAACACTAATTGCCCAAACATCATTTCATGATTGACACCCTGGGGGCACAATGATTAAACTATATTATCCCATGTTCCAAAGAAAACCCATTTTTAGGTAATATTTTCTTTGTCTCTTCAAAAGAACTCAGATTTGAAACTCAGCCTTTTCAAAATAGACCTAGACTTGCTATGTTCCTTACAAACTCTCATGGTTAATCAAATTGGGGCATCATATGTGGAAATGATGGATACATGGTGAATAAGGATGGACTAACGCATGAATCATTGGAGCATGCGGAAAAAAAATTATGATATCATGCATATGAGAATTCGGATGATTCCAAAGTGCAAAATGAAATTTTGATTATCTATTTCCCCTAGGGATTGCTTTTCAATGAGAATATTTGTGCTTGATATGATGAATGGCCATCTTTCATATCCCTTTCGCAAAAAAATAAATTATCCATAGTCACCCATTTTGAGCCAAAAGAATTCTTTCTTCTTTGAACCCTGATCAAGGATCACCCTCTACACTGGGGGCAAATGCGAGGAAAGATATTTTTTAAAGATTATGGAGGAATGAGTCCTGACTCAAATATAGATACAAAGCAAATGGAGTGCCGAATGAATATGGGCTCACTCTGTCAAAAAGAAAAGGAAAAGATGGCGAAATGGAAGCCAAGAAGAAAAAAGAAAAGTGTGTTAAAAAGTATGGCAAATGAAAGCCAAAAGCAAATAAGAAAAAGCGCAAAAGTAAAAAGGAAAGAAAAGTCCAAAAAAGGATAAATGTTTCAAAGAGAATCCTTTTCAAGAAATGATCCTTGATCTGATTACCCTCAAACACAAATTTTGGGCCTATTTATCCTTTCTTTCTGAACCACGAGCCATGGCCTACATTACGTGCTTTAAAAGCCCATTTTGATCAAGCATGAATATTCAACTTGAAGGGTTTTTCCTCAGATTTTATCCCATCTCATTGAATTCTCATTTCACTAAGAAAGAATTTAGAATTCTCAAGTGCGTGGTAAAACAATGAAAAAAGATAAGAAAAAATGGGACTCTAGGGCGAAAACCCAAAAATGAGTGATCTAGAGTAAAATGGGGATTTCCGATGCCATCTATGATAGTGTCGATATCACAAAAGAGAAGGCCATCTTGAAGAAGCTGTCATCGAGGAACATCTAGGAATTCTTGAACTTCCCAAAGTGTCAACTCTCATTCGGATGATTGATTTCAAAAACTGAAACTCTTTTTCTCTAAAATCAATTTTCCAGTTTAAACATACCAGCCAATCTTGACGCTTGTCAAAATGCCTTGATATGAAAACTAAAAGAATGTTGAATTTGTTTGATTTTCAATGAATTCATGATTTATAAAACCTATTTCATTTGTGAGCCTAGAAAAGACATACATTTTTGTTATGAAATTTCCTTTGATCAACCAAAATCTTGTTTTACCAAGCATTGCCAATTTAAATTGAAAAACCCAGATTGACACTTAGAGAAGTTTTTAACAATGATCATCAGTCTTCAAAAGATTTGTACATCACACACTGTAGGGTTAATATTTTTTGTTCAGAAGTTTTCAAAATGAGAAAACAAATAAATATATTTTTTGAAAATATCCATTTTTGATGTTGACATGAGATAAGGGTTTTTCTAACCCAAAAGTGTGGAACTACTAGGGTTTATCTTGATTTCCAAATATTAGAAGAAGAAATAAAACTTAGCAAGCAGATTTCTGTTGATAAGAGTTTGAAAACTGTTGGGGCAAAAAGAATAGCCAAAGATTAAAAAGGAGTTGAAAATATACTCTGATTTGAAGAGGAAAAAATGAATGGGAAAGGATAAGCCAAAGTCTAGAAAAATGTTTGGGGGCATTTGCATTATTCATAAACACTCATCTCTCTATTAAGCTTTGCATCTACCGGTGTCAACAAACATTTACATCATTCATGGATATTTGCATTTGCACTATTCCATGAGCATCTGCATTCTATCTTTACAAATACATCCTTTACAGATATTTGCATTCGCATCATCTCAAGCAAGTGCAACATTTCTAGGAACATTGCATCTTCATTATAGCTGCAATTACCCCATTCATGAACCACTCACATGAACATGATTCGTAGGGACATTTGCATCTGCAGTTAGAAGCATTTGCATCAATCCAAGATATTTGTATCATTTCAAGAAGCATTTGCATCAATTCAAGATATTTGCATTTACACCATGAAGCATTTGCATCCCCTCTCAAATCCTTCAGGTTAATTTCATGCTTTTCAAATTTCTGGTTCCATCTAGATCGTTTTCAAATTTCTGGTTTCACCCATGCCTTTAATCTCTAGTTCCATCCAGATCATTTTCAAATTTCTGGTTTCACCTATGCCTTTAATCTCTGGTTCCATCCAGATCATTTTCAAATTTCTGGTTTCACCCATGCCTTTAATTTCTGGTTCCATCCAGATCATTTTCAAATTTCTGGTTTCACCCATGCCTTTTTCAATTTCTGGTTCCACTCAGATCACTTTCAAATTTCTGGTTTCACCCATGCCTTTTTCAATTTCTGGTTCCATTCATATCACTTTCAAATTTTTGGTTTCACGAATGCCTTTTTCAATTTCTGGCTCCATTCAGATCACTTTCAAATTTCCGGTTTCATCCATGCCTTTTTTAATTTCTGGTTTCATCCAGATCTTTTTCTGGTTTCACCTATGTTTTTCAATTTCTGGTTTCATCCAGATCTTTTTTCAGGTTTCACCCATGCTTTTCAATTTCTGGTTTCATCCAGATCTTTTTCTGGTTTCACCCATGTTGTTCGTTTTCTGGTTTCATCCAGATCTTTTTCAAAATTATGGTTTCACCCATGCTTTTCAATTTTTGGTTTCATCCAGATCATTTTCAAATTTTTGGTTTCACCCATGCTTTTCAATTTCTGGTTTCATCCAGATCTTTTTCAATTTTCGGTTTCACCCATGCCAGTAAGGTTAGCACAAGATAGGATAAGACCCCGAGACCATTGTCAAGATCTTTTCTTCTCTTGCAAATTGAACCCGTTTCCTTAAGACGGGTCGAGCCTTGATTAGTCAGGGAACTCAATTTAGGGACAATATCTTCTATTTACAGTTTTTTCAAAAAAAATATGAAAATATGAAAAAAAAACCCCCTTTCCCTTCTCTTCACACGTGATTTCACTAACCGGACAAAATTAGTGTTTGTTTATCTTTGCCTGATTCCTGATTCTCAGCAATAGCCAAAGAGTGGTAGCTGTAGACACCTAATTTTGTCCGGACCACTAAAACAGGTATGTTTTCTTCCTAAATTGATGTTTCAGAATATAAAAAGATTTTTTTCATCCTGCAGGTGGTACTCCGAGACTTAGTTTAAGAGGGAGAGCATAAAATGTCAAACTTGAAAAAAGTCAACCCCGAAAAGTCAACCACTGAAAAAGTCAACCCACTTTTAAAATCAAGATTTGAAGTTCAATTGAAAAATGGTGAAAGGATTTTGATAATCCGAGGTCTACATCGAAAGATATGGAGTTCGGAAGTTGAGTTATGAAGATTCAGTAAAAAGGAAACCCTAATCTGGGAAATTTGGGGAAAAGTGCTTAAAAATCGAATTGGTCGAAATTGAAGATTCCAAATGAAAGATAAGCACTGACTACGGGTAATAGAGAAGTGACTTGAAAGAAAAACTGACAGAAAAGTCAATTTGAAAGAAAACCGAGAATTAGGGTTTTTGGTGGATTTCGATGAAATTGGGAAGAATTACAGAAATGGCACGACTTTGTAAGACAAAAGCCCCTAATGGATAAGGAGTGATTTAAAAAGGATAGCCCAAGGCTCAGTTTGAAGAAAATCTGAAAATCGAACTTGTTTTGAGCAAAACCGGGTTTTGGATGCAAAAGGGCAAAATTGGAAAATTTGGGAAAAATAGCAAATGAACTCCAAAAATTATGAAAAATTGCAAATCTCATTCTTAAATCATTTGGAAGAGATTGGAAAAAGAAAATCTTGATTCGGAGTTCGTTTGCAAAATGGCCAAATCGGGGGTCTCTTATGCAGAAATTCAAGAAGATAAATCCCGAAAAAATAGCAAATGAACTCTAAAAATTCTGAAAATTTGCAAATCTCATTTTTAAATTATTTGGAAGAGACTGACAAAATAAAATCTTGATTCAGAGTTCGTTTGCAAAATGGCCAAATCCCGGGCCCCTTATGTAGTAATTCAAGTAGATAAATCCCAAAAAAAATACCAAATGAGTTCCAAAAATTAAGAAGATAAATCCCGAAAAAATAGCAAATGAACTCTAAAAATTCTGAAAATTTGCAAATCTCATTTTTAAATTATTTGGAAGAGATTGACCATAGAAAATCTTGATTCAGAGTTCGTTTGCAAAATGGCCAAATCCCGGGCCATGTAGTAATTCAAGTAGATAAATCCCCAAAAAATACCAAATGAGTTCCGAAAATTATGAAAACTACCAGATCACACTTTTAAATTATTTGGAAGAGATTGGTGAAGAAAAATCTTGATTTGGAGCTCGTTTAAAAAATGGTAAAATTTGGGGGCATAAAAGGGCAATTTTGGAAGAAAAAAACCAAATAAATAGAAAATGGACTCGAAAAATTTTGAAACTTCCAGAATTCAATTTTTTATTATTTTGAAAGTATTGAAAAAAGAAAATTTGAATTTGGAGTTCGTTTGCCATTTATTTGCATTCGAGGGGCAAAAAAGTTATTTTACCCAAGAAACCGAAAAGGGTTTTTCTTGCCTTTCAAAAAAATCAAACATGGGCTGGAAGAAGGAGGGCTGTCCGGCCAAGGCCCAAGGATGGGAAGGAGGTTTCTGATTTTTTAATAAATAGGCCAAAAATGAAGAGTTAGTTAGTGATTTTTTGATCAAGCATTTGCAAATAAGCCACATGGACCAATGCATGAAGAGGGAAAGTGTCAACATAATGGCTTAAGATTCTTGAACAACTATACGTGTGGATAGCTGATGGCCTAATCTAAGGGTGATAATTTCATGTTTTAAACATCTTGGATCAATAGCCCTTGGATGAAAATTGGTTGAGGGAAAAATGACAACATTCTAGCCTAGAGAGAGGGAAGGTTCGGCCACATGAGGAGAGGGGACTCTCTCTTTCATTTTTTCACTCTCTCATTCTCTATTCTCTCTTTCTTTTGGTTGATTTTCTCTCCATTGTTGAGAAGCAAAAAGAAAAGTTTAGAAAAGAAAAGAAAGTTAAAAGAGAAAAAGCTTGAAAGATAGCTTCTAGAGGTTGCTTTTAGCACCATAGTCTTGCACATTCTATGATTTTTCATTCTTGATTTGCTGTTTTGATTAATATTTTGGTGAGTTTCTTTTGATTTTTCTTTTTAAATAAGTGTTTTTGATGTTCTTCTTTAGGTTCTTTCTTGATCCTTTCTTAGAAAAAGCTCTTGAAATATTTTTTTTCTTTTGTTTCTTTGACATGGCCGAATGGCCCAAATTTTTTGTTTTTGTTTTAGTTGCTGTTTTGCTTTGTTATTTTTGATATTAAATAAGTCTTGATGCTTTAAATCTTCTTCTACTACATATACTTGAAGCTTGTTTTAATTTGGTTGCTTACTTATTTCATTTTATGAGTCTATTATCATGTTCTTGCATTTTTGATTTTCTGTTTTCAAAATGTTTTAATTTGTTTATGCTTTATATTTTGAAATCCATGTGTTTGTGAAAATGCTTGTTAGTTTTCATGCCTCTACTTTATATTTGCATGATTTGAGTGTTATGTTTTAGTTAAGTATGTTAGTATATCAAGTGTTTGTGAAAATGCCATGCTCACTTTGAACATGAGGCCATTCGGCCATTTCACTTTCTTTGCTTTGTGTATTCATTTTTGTTATGTTAGTTGATAGGTTTGCATTTTCATGACATTTGGTTGAGTATTTGGTTTAAGCATGCCTTGTATTTGTGTTATTGCCATGCATATTTTAGATGTTAGGATTGGTTTGTTTTTCCATGCATTTTAGACCTAGGTTGCATTAAATGTCATGCAAGTTCATTTAGGTCTAGGTCATTTTATTGATGCCATGCATTTTTCATGACATTTAGGTTTAAACTCATGCATTCCATGCATCATATTTGCTGTATCTTTCATGCATTTCATGTCCATGCCACTTGACTTATGATTTAGGCCAATCAATGGTTCAAAGTCATGCTCTCTTGAGCATACTTGTGGAAAATTAAAGAGTTGTCAAATTGATTATTCTACCTTTGTGATTTTTTTTACTTTCAATTTTTGTCTAACTTTTTAAAAGTGCTAGCTACTGTTTGTGAGTCATTTAGAGAGTCTTAAATATTTTTACTTTGATTTTTAAATGATTTATCAAAGGCAAAAAAAATGTATTTTGGCAAAACAGTTTTTTCACCCAGTACTCGTACTTTCCTGATTTTTTGGGGCAGTCATCTGTAATCAAAAAATTAAGATGATTTTTTTCCATATAGTTTTACGTGTCCTAAATCTCTAGTATGTTTTCTAGAATTTTTAAAAATAGGGTAAAAAATCGTGGTTTAAAACTGGACAATGGAGTCAGAATTGAATTTGAAGGAACATCATTTTTCTGTTTTGTTTAAGTTACTTAGAGGTGGCTGATTAGGAAGTTTAGCTACTGACTTAGGGTAGTTTCTAAGCTATTTTAAACTCTAAAATTTTTTTTTGAAGTCTCAGGTTAAGGGTGGTCAAGTCCGGGATTTTAAACTTAGGAAATTAGAGCCATTTAAAAAGGGTTTAGCCAAGTTTTTTTTTTTTAATCTAAGCTTTTCAAAAAAAAAATATTTTCAAACAATCACAAAGTATTTTGACTTTAGAATATTTAATTTGATATATTTTCCTAAGGTAGCCGAATATCTTTTTAGATATACGAATTTCCTTAATTAAAGGAAAAAATATATTTTCATGCATTGCATTTTCCATATTCATGCATTTTATATAATATGTGATTTTTGCTATGATAATTTCTATGCTATTGTTATTATTTTTATTTATATTTTTTGATGTTATATTGTTTATTGTATGGTTTTGAATGTTTCATGATATCCTATGCTTTTTATTTAGTTATTTTTTTGTCATATTATTTAGCATATACTATGTTCATGCATTATTATTTTCATTTTTATTTTCATGCATATTATATGATAACGTTATTTTATATTTCATGTCATTTAAATTATATGCCATATCATTTATATTTGCCATGTCATTCAAATTATTTCATTTCATATAGAATATATTATGTTACCTAGGTCATTTCATTTCATGTAGAATATATTATGTTACCTAGGTCATTTCATTTCATTTCATTTAGGATATATTATGTCATTTAGGATATCTTATTTCATTTAGAATATATCATATGACTTAGGATATTACATTTCATATAGAATATATTATGTTACCTAGATCATTTCATTTCATTTAGAATATATCATATAACTTAGGATATTTTATTTCATTTAGAATATACTAAAACATTTAAATTAAATCATATCATTTAGGTTGCATTATATTATTTAGACTTTGCTATGTCATTTTATTTATGTCATACATATTCGTATTCATATTTTTTAAAATATTTTCAAAAAGGTAATGATTTTCAATAAAATAAAGATATTCCCGATTTACAATAATTTATGAGTTCTCTGTCGGGTTTGCTGGGGAGGATATCATCAATTATCATTAATAACGGAATATCTTTTTTAAAATAAGAATGATTCGGAAAATTTTCCAAACTAATAAAAATTTCTATATTTTGCCACGTTTGTTGGGGAATATAGGAAAATTTTGAATTTATAAATTTCGGATCATTTTCAATTAAAAATGGAATTATTTTTTTTAAATTGGGAATTAACTTGAAATACTAAATTTAAAACCGACTTTTTTACCGAGACTTGAGATAAGACATGATTAATAAGGTATCATTTTATACGGGCGTGTTGGGAGTGCTAATCTTTCCTCACACGTAACCGAGTCCCGAACCCGTTTCTTTGATTTCTTAGGTTTAAAATGCAGACTTGAAATTGGTTCTAAAAATGTTTTAATTAATTTTAAAATATTTTATAAAACTGGTTTTAATAGGTGGCCGATCACATCTAGCTAAAAAAGATTGGTGGCGACTCCATGTCTTTTTCAAGGTCATTTTCAAAACCTTTATTTTTCAAGAGGAATTAAGTCGACTATTTCTCGGTTTTTTTACTGTCACGCTTAACAAATAATAAAGTCTTGCGATGAGACTTGTTATTTTTTTAAGGTTGCGACACGAAGATTTATAAAATCATTTTTAAAGTTTAAAATGGCTTAGAAACTACCCTAAGACAGTAGCTAAAGCTTCTAACCAACCCCCTCTAAATGCCTTAGCAAAATTCAACCATTATTTCTCTTTTGATTTCAAATCTGCCTCTACTGTTCGGTTTTGACACACGATTTTTTTTCCTATTTTTAAAAATTCAAAAAAAAAACTAAAAAATACTATTGGAGACTCAAAACATGTAAAACTACACGAGAAAAAATTGGCTTAATTTTTTGATTAAAGATGACTGCCCAAAAAAATCGGAGAATTTCGAATACTGGGTGAAAAAAACTGTTTTGCCAAAACACATTTTTTGCCTTTGATAAAATCATTTAAAAATCAAAGTAAAATTGTTGGAGATCATCCTAAAGACCTAATAACAGTAGCTAAAACATTTAAAAACCCTGGACAAAAATTGGCTAAGTAAAAAAAATCACAAAGGTGGAATAATCAATTTGACAACTCTTTAATTTTTCACAAGTATGCTCAAAAGAGCATGACTTTGAGCCATTGATTGGCCTAAGTCATAAATCATGTGACAATGACATGGAATGCATAAACACACATCAAATGAAATGTATGAAATGCATGGTCTAAAGCATAAATGGTAAAGGAAATGCATGACAATTCAAAATAACCTAAATGCCTAGCATGAGTTTGCATGGCAATAAATGCTATCCTAACTTAATATGCATGCAATGCTTGATAATACAAATATGACTTGGACCTAATATGTTATGAATATGCATGAAAATGCTATTGTAACCTAATACCTAAGTAGCATAGCAATGCATGGCAATACCAATATGATTTAAGACCCTATATGCATGGCAATACCAATATGGCCTAGACCTAAAATGTAATGAAAATGCATAGCAATACTATGAACATACAATGACCAATGAACCTAATGCTAATGCTAGAACAAACAGCAATTAATACACAATTTCAAGATATGATAATGCAAAGCATGTTACTAAACAAAATGCAAATGCATGACAAGGCAAGGAATGCATGAAGAGGCCAAATGGTCACATGGTAATCTAGTGCAATCCTATCTAGTAAATGACACAAATACATGACAAATCATATCAAGATACATAATGTAATGACATTTTCACAAGCATATGACATACTAAAATCAAGATGCACAAGCTCATGGCATGGAGATGCAAACAAGTCAAGAAGCAAGATGAAATTGCGCATGCAAGGCATACTAAATATCAAGATATGCTAACTCATGGCATGGAGATGCAAACAAGTCAAGAAGCAAGATGAAAATGCACATGTAAGGCATGGAAAAATGGAGTATCCGAATGGTTATGTGATCAAATATAAAAATGCAAACATGTTTATAATATAAGACATGATATATGAAAAAAAATCCACAACATGATTCCAATGAACACAATGGCCGAATCTACAAAGAAAAATTATTAGGCATGGAAAAGAAATATAGAAGCAAATATAGCATAGAAAATAATGTAAAGAACATATAAAATTAAGCATAGACATGCAAAGCAAATAACAAGCAAAACTAGTAAATAAAACAAGGAAAGTTAAGCTCCATGGTTGGTATAAAATGGGCATAGCCTCTCACCTAACTATAATCACTTGGTCTTGCCAAGATCATGAAGCCTTTCCATTTCAAAAATCAGAAAATAAACCATGCTAAACAACAAAATTAAGGTGAGCTTCATGGTAGGTAAAAATAGGCATAGCCTCTCCCCTAACCATGGTCACTTGGTCTTGCCAAGATCATGTAACCATTTTAACCTTTTTGCTTCATCTTTTTGTAAAAAAACAGAATATAAAATACTTAAACAAACCTTCTAAAAATCATTTTTTTCACAACAACATGCAAGGAAAAAAAGAAAAAACCAAGGCAAACAAACATGCCACATTCGGCCAAAGCAAGAATTATGTAAAAAAATAAAAATTGTTTTCAACCATTTTGATGAAGAAGAAGAGATGCAAACTTAAGTAAACATTTAAAAAACTTTATTTCTATGAAAAATGTAGTAGGAAAACAACATAGAAAATCAAGAAATCACCATGGAAAACAAGAAGAAAGCTATGCTAGAGCTTGGTAAAGATGGCTACCTTCAAGCTCTTCTATTGAAAACCCTTTTTTTTCTTTCTTTCAAAACCTTTTTATTTGATAAATTAGCTACTGACTTCAGCCAAAAAACTTATGAAAAAATGAAATCATCCCCCTCTAATGGCTTGGTCGAATGGCCCTACAACCCTTGGATGGAAATTGCACTTTTTCTCCTCCAATCTTGGCCCTTAGATTAAGATATTTTGATGACAACATAAAAATGTCATATTTCCAATTGATAGCAGCCCTTAAGATGTGTACTAAGCCCTTGTAGTAACCTCAGCCCTTAGATGCAAAAGAGGACCAATCCCATGCACTCCCTTGCTTGGCCGAATGGATGCTCACCTTTGGATGAATTGTGCTCATCTTTTTTCTTCCATTCTTGGACATTAGATGAGGGTTCTTTCATGAAAAATAAAAATGCCATCTTGGCATTTAAACTTGGCCCTTGGATGGTGCATTCAACTTTCCTACAAGGCACCTAAGCCATTGGATGAAGGAAGGACCATTTGCAAGGTGTTAGTGGTAGCATGTGAGCTTGATAGTGACTAAGGAATTAAATTGATCAAGCTTCCTTCTTCTCCTCTATGCTGGCTGATCAAAGGAGGTAAAATCCCAGCAATTCTTTCTTCTTTCATATTTTCCTTAATTACAAATTTGCCCTTTTTGGTTTCTTTGGTGAAATGACCTTTTTGCCCCTCAAACCTAAATAAATAGCAAACGGACTCCAAATTCAAATTTTATTTTTTCAATACTTCCAAAATAATAAAAAATTGAATTCTGGAAGTTTTCAAAATTTTCCGAGTCCATTTTCTATTTATTTCGGATTTATTTCCAAAATTGCCTCTTTTATGCACCCGAACTTTACCATTTCTTAAACGAGCTCTGAATACAGATTTTTCTTCACCAATATCTTTCAAATATTTTAAAAATGTGATCTGGAAGTTTTCATAATATTTGGAGCTCATTTGCTATTTTTTCGGGATTTATCTGCTTGAATTACTGCATAGGGGACCCGAGATTTGACCATTTTGCAAACGAACTCCAAATTAAGATTTTCTTTCGCCAATATCTTCCAAATAATTTAAGAATTATATTTACAAATTTTCAGAATTTTTGGAACTTGTTTGCTATTTTTTCGGGATTTATCCTGTTGAATTTTTGCATAATGGGCTCGGGATTTGGCCATTTTGCAAACGAACTCCGAATCAAGATTTTCTTTCTCCAATCTCTTCGAAATGACTTAAGAATGGATTTACAAATTTTAAGAATTTTTGGAGTTCATTTTCTATTTTTCCCAAATTTTCCAATTTTGCCCTTTTGCCTCCTAAACCCGGTTTTGCTCAAAACAAGTCCGATTTTCAGATTTTCTTCAAACTGAGCCTTGGGTTATCCTTTTTTAATCACTCCTCATCAATTAGGGGCTTTAGTCCTACCGAATCGGGCCATTTCTGTAATTCTTTCAAATTTCACCGGAATCCACCCAAAAAACCCTAATTCTTGATTTTTTTCCGAATTGACTTTTCTATCAGTTTTTCTTCCAAGTAGCTTCTCCATTACCCGTAGTCAGTACTTATCTTTCATTTGGAACCTTCAATTTCGAACAATTTGATCATTTAGGCACTTTTCTCCAAATTTCCCGAACTAGGATTTTCTTTCTACCGAATCTCCGTAACCCAACTTTCGAACTCCATATCTTTCAATGTAGACCTCGGATTATCAAAATTCTTTCACCATTTTTAAATTGAACCTCAAATATTTATTTTGAAAGTGGATTGACATTTTCAGCAGTTGACTTTTCTAGGGTTGACTTTTTTGGGGTTGACTTTTTTGAGTTTGACTTTTTCTGTCTGCTTTCTTAGACTAAGTCTCGGAGTACCACCTGCAGGATGAGAAAAGCCTTTTAGCATTCTGAAACATCAATTTAGGAGGAAAACGTACCTGATTTAGAGGTCCAGATAAAATTAGGTGTCTACAGATCATATAGGCACCAATCATAAAATGACATTATCATAGAATATTCACATCCATCAACACAACATAATCAAGATAGTAATATGAATATCAATCATAAAATGACATCATCATGGAATATTCATGAATATAGAATTATCATAATCAAGATGGCTAATGTAGACATCAATTATCAAATGACCTCATCATGAAATATGCATAAACATAGAATATTCACACATCATTATTTTAAAATTCTTTTTCATGGATTTGTTTTGTGCAATTACATAAATGGCATGTATAGGAAAAATATTGCCGCACTCCTCGGCAAACCTGACAAAGTTTGAAAAATATTTCTTTCACATAACACTTATATAATTCCGAGTAAAATGAAAATCATACTTCGTAATTTCATAAACACGTGCATTGAAAGATTTTCTAACCTTATCGGCAAACCTAGCAAATATTAAGAAATGATTCTTGTCAAATATTTATGAAATCGAGAAAGTACGTTTTTATACTAAATTAAGTAAAAACATTTTAAAATATGTAATGCATGAGATGAAATGTGTTTCTCTGTTAAAGATAAGATATCCGAACACCTAAAGAGATGTCCGATTACCTTGGTGATTCATTTGGTTACTCTCTAATTCTCTCTCCTTTTATTAATTAGTTTTATTATTAATTTTAAAAAATAAAATTTTGAGAGAAAAAAATCATGCAGTAATCAATTGAGTGTTCCAATGCTTAAGCTACTTATTACGGGGGAAAAAAAAAAGGTTTTCAAATTAGGAATATCAACTCAATAACTCAAAAGATAATGAAAACTACGCAGAGGTCTTGTTTTTGTTAGTTTATATGTTCCAAGTCACGAAAAATATAATATGTAGTACATTTTCGTATTCAAAGGATGGTGAGGTGAGTTCTTCTTAGACATGTTCAAGGGTTTGGTTATTCGTCCAAATATAAGGTCTGTCCATAAAAGGGTTTCGACAAAAATATTAAGTCCATAAAATAGGTTTGGACAAAAAAAGATATCCGTTTAAAAAATGAGCCGGGCCTTGACTCTAACATTCAAGGCTCGAGTCCGGTCCAACCCGGTCTATTTTTCAATTATATAATATATTATTTTTATTTATATATATATTATATAATTTATATCATATAAAAATTAAATATATACATATATAATATTATAGTGTAAACATTAAAAAATATGTTAAGTTGTCTATGGTTAAGAACTTAATAAAAGAAAAATATAAAATTACTAAAGATTAAATAAATAAAAAATACGTTTTTTCAATTTTTTTTTCTTTAAAAATATATGAAGGGACCTAAAAAGTTTGGACTATCTATTTATAAATAATGACGAATTTTGGCAAAACTTAAAACTCATATTTCGAGTCAGGCCAAGCTTGGATAAGTACCATATATAAGTTTGATATGAATCCGACCTAGCTCGATCCGACCCATGAACACTTTTACTTCTTTCGTTGAAGTGGTAATTTACCGTTTAAATTTAATATTTAGATAGCCCGCCGTACCGTATCACTATTTTTTCTCTTTCAATTTCAAACCCATTAGGCCATTACTATATACATTTTACCACTAGGAAATGACATTTTTTTATAGCTACTTGATCTTCCCAAAATTTAAACCTAAAATCTAGCTACAAGCTAAAATTTTCAAGATTCTGATCTTAGCCATTACAGTGTCATGTAAAGTAAAGTTGTTTATGGGTAGAGTTGATATGGTTCAGGTCCAAATAATGAAAATTTTACTTATTCAAGATTTGACTCGATTTGATGGACTTTTAAAATTTATTTTTTATTTTTGAATATTAAAAAAATAAATTTTAATATATTTTATATTTTAAATATATTTTATAATTAAAATTTTAAATAAAAATATTTTTAATTAAAAATATTTTTAATTAAAAAATAAGTCTGAACCATATGGGACCAAGCTTGAAATCTTTGTCTAAGGTTTGACCCGATTCGAACCGGACCCTTCTATATATCTACTCTAAAGGATAGGGGCAAATTAGAAATCATCGGAATCCACCAAAAAAAAAGTTTGAAAAAAAAAAATTCAAATCCAAAATGATTTGAAATAATAAAAAAAAAAGGTCCGAACTTGAATCTGAAAAATATGCTAAAATAGTTACATATTACTTGAAATCTAAATTGAGATTAATTAATCCAATTGAATTCGGCATAATCTCGAAAATATTTGAATTTGAAATGGTCCAAACTAAAAAATTTGTACTTACATAACTTCTGACTCCATATAATCCAAACTCGTCCATTTATCACCTTTAATGATGGATGCATGTATTTAAAAGAAATTGAGTTCAAATATATACTTCTTTTAAATAAAACATACCCTTCCTCTAAATATATATAAAAAGGACAAGATGATTTTCACACCATAAATCTCTACAAGCATCAAGACACTGGTTAATGTAAATATAACTCGTTAGATTGACATCACCTTAACCAGCGTGCAATCTCAAACTTCATTGCGAATTTTTATTTTTTTAAAACTGTTGAATGATATAATCTTTAATTAATATATAGCATAAAATATAAGAAATATAATTGAGTTAAATACTTTATCTTAATGTATAACACGAAACATAAAAAAAATGGAACCCGAGGTTTAGCCTAATGATTCATATAGTCACTCTTAAGAGATGACATTAAGTTAGTCTGGAGTTCAAATCTCAAGCATATGCAACCTTTTTCTTTATCCTCTAGCTTCGACCTCTTTTTGCACCAAAAAAAGAAACATAAAAAGTGATTGACATAAATACTTTACCAGCATTTCGCGAATAACATTAATTTTTGTACATCAATAAATTATAAAAATATAAAATTAAGGATCATAATATAAGTAAATAATAATTAATTGATAATAGCACAATCCCAAGAGCTTTTTAAAATTCCATTATTGGTTATTCTTCCACTTATATTAAAACCTATTAAACTTATATGATAAAATAATTATAACGATGAAGCTATATTTGTAATTATCTAATCTTATAAAATTATATTTTAGCTTTTTTAGTTTTTATTTTCATCAATTACAATAATTAAAATATGTATTTAATTTAAAAAATATTAAATAAGCATGTAAAATTAAATGAAGTAAATAAATAAAACAAAAAATAAATAAAATTAGCCTAAACCAAACTCAAAATAAGTTCAAAATATGCAAGTTTAATTAAATCTAGATCCAAATTAAATTGATCCTATTTTTTAAAATAAAATTAAAAAAATCAATCAGTGTGATACATTTATTTCTTCTTATTTTTCTTTTCTTTTCTTTTCTTTTCTTTTCTTTCTTTCTCTTTTCTTTTATTTTCATCAAATAAAAAAAAATGTAATTGCTTGCCAATCAATCATCTTTCAAATTGCAGGGGATAAACTTAATCTATAGTATATAGTATATAGATATAGATATGGAATGGCAGTAATAGTGAGTAACTGATGAATATTTATTATACTAAAGAAAAGAATTGTGACAATTTTTGTTTCATGTGATTAAAGACACTTTAGCCACTACAATATCAACACATGCATGCATGGCTCTGAAGCGTCCAAAAAACAAATAAATAAAATCAGCAGCCTTATTTGCATTGCACCTCGATTCCATCGATGGTATCACCAAACTTTCTTATCAAATTCGAAGTAACAGTGAAAAATCAGAATATTTTTGGCATCTAATATCATTTTCTTTCATTTCTCTCCCTTCAGTTTCAAAACAAAAGCTACCATGAGTGCTTCCTCCATCTTTGAAAACCAGGTACGATAAAATCTAATATATTTAGTTATGATGTTATCCATAAAGCATTGAATATTTTGAAGTTATTGAATTTTTTTTTTTTGAATAAGTTTGATAAATTATTTTTAAAATTAATTTATAAAAAAATTTCAGTGAAAAATATTGAAAATGCTAAATAATTTTTAACCACTTAATGTATTAAATCGATTTTCTTAAAATAAAGTGTTATTTGATTACATCAATTTATATTTTTATCCTTTTAATTTTTAATTTTTTACCTTTTATCAACTAAAAATAATTATAAAATTATATCTCTTTTATAACTAAACATTTTATTTTGAGTATCATATCAAATAATTTTTATATCATTTTTTTAATATTTCAAAATTTTTCAAAATTAAAAATTCGATATTTAATTTTTCAATGTTGACTTTGTTCAATTTATTAAATTACACCTTAATATATATGTAAATATTGAGATAGAAATAAATTTAACATCTCTGAAAGTGTTCGAGCTAATAAGATTTATCCATTTATAAGTTTTTCACTATATTTTTAAATAGTCGTTGTAAATATTTTTTTATTATTCCTAAGATTTATTTATTTATAAGTAATAAGTTTAATTTTATTACAATACTTTTTAAATTGAATTTATTAATAAAATTTATTCAATTTATGAGTAAAAAGTTTAATTTCATTAAAAATATTTGTTAAATAAATTTATTGGATAATAAATAAAAAATAATGAAAAAATTATATTGAATTTCTTTGTTTTTAAAATTCTAAAATAGAAAAGAGTTAAGTTTATATTGAATTTTTTATCTTCAAAGTATTAATTTTACATCAACATTAAAACAAAAAACTTTATATTAATTTAATATAACTTGTATATATAAAATAAACTTTATATGTTAATGCAAATTTTAATTAATATACATTTTATTAAATTTATTTATTTATAAAATATTAAATTATATATTCAAAAATAAATAAAATAATAAATATTTGTATATATAAAATAAACTTTATAAATACTAATACCTTTAAAGTGAAATAGCCATATTAATCGTGCTCATAATTTTTTAATGGCTGTTTGACTTGGTCAAAGTTAGGTCTATATATACTCATTCTGTCATTATTTTTTCATTTTTTTTTGGTGATTTCATAATCATGTTTTTAACATCTAAAACTCTTACGTTTTATATTTTAAAATATTTTTTATGATTTTTTATTTTTAACATTAAAATTCATGGAATTTAAATTTTATAAATATTTTAAATTTAATATTAAATATATTAAAGTCAAACTTTTTTTAAAACTCCGTAAACGTTAAGAATGGACAATAAATTAAATATTAAATACAGTTGGGGCGCATGGAGTACATTTTATCTCACAAATAATGATTCTAGACATATAAAAACCGAAATTAAATAATTTATTTTTTATTAAAACACTCTAGATCCAACACTAAGCAAATATAATACAATATTAAGCAATTATGATCATATATATACCAATAAACAAACAAATAATCAACATATAATCGAAAGAATTTAATATAAAATTATATCAAACCACACATCATCATTAAAAAAAGACATACAGAAAAGTAATTTCAAATGAAATAATAATATAATTGCTTAAAAAAGTATAATCGTAATCCACGTTGTATATATAAAGGTTTAGATAAAAATTAAAATCTAATAACATTCTTCATTAAAAAATAGAGAAATTAAACAAAGTTTTAAATAATTAAAAGGGTGATAGGAAATATAGAACATAAGAAAAAAGTAACGTTACATGCATGATTGAAATCAATAGAAAGAATAAGTTTTGTGCGAAGCCAAAGTTATTTTAATAGGTTATTAGTGAAAATAAGATGTGCAAAATATAGCAACTAAAATTTCTTTAAGTGCATTTTCTTTTGTTAGTATAATAAAAAGAATAAAATTGACACAATAAATGTTGGTTTGATTAATTGAAAGTAAAGTCTTGATCTAATGAGTTAAAAATCAAGACTAATAATTAGTAACCTTATAAAGAGCAAAAGAAGCCAATGAGATATTCTCTTAATAGTAAGAAAGACGTCCGAAAACATTTAATACAATATTTACATTGCTCAAGTCTCGTGTACCTGAGCAGAACTCGAGCTATCCGTTCAGTCCAACAAACTCGATCCATATTGAATCAGGTTTAAACAAATATTTCTTCAATTTAGCTGGCTTGGCCAGGCCCGAATTGCTATTTATTAATAAAAAAAATATTTTTATTTAAATTTAATTAAAAATATATATTAATATAAAATTATATTTTAAATATTTTTGTAAACAATGATTCGGGCTTACGAGTAGGGCCGAGCTTGGGTATAGGATGTGAAAAAAATTGGGCCGCGACCCGGCCTGGCCCATAAATAGGTCTATTCTCGTGGTTTCGTATAATTCTGATTGTTTGTTTGGCTTGTTTATTAATTTCTTCTTCTTGATATTTTATTAAAAATTATGATATTTTATGAAAAAATTTGCTAACAAAGGTACTTTTTAAGGCTATTAGTAATATCTTCATTCACTACATTGGGAATGATAAAAAAAGTTATTAACTATTGCATTTAATAAAATACTGTTACTATAAAAAATCTAATATATTAATTAATCTTAGAAAAATATACTTAAAATACTCACTAGCAAAACTCCTTTATTAAAAATTGTTTAGAATTAAAAATCTTGAAAGGTTAAAAATAGCAATATTAATTACAATGTTCTCTTAAGAGAGGGTAAGTTATGAGCCAAATAAATATGCCCCATGTGATTTTTTCTTGAAAGCGATAGTTAAGCCCCTCGAATGTTTTCCATTTTGAAGTTAAAACCGTTTTTTTTCTTTATCACCCTTTCTTCTTCCTTAATAAATTTGTATTTTCTAGTCCATCTATCTCTACCAGTGTCATATATGTCATTTTTTCTTTAAGATTGTTGACTTAAAAATTAATGGAAGAAATTACAAAGCGGCAAAGTGTTTTTATTTTTAGACCTTAGGAAGCAAATTTATTGACCTCAATCAATATTTTTTGTAATTTACCCTTGTTAATATTATTATAAAAATTTAATTTATCTATATAAATAATTTAAATTAGGTTTTTCTCCTTTTTCTCTTTTTAACTTTTCATAAAAATATTTTACCTGAAAAGAAAAAAAAAAGGAAAAAAAATATTTATATACTTTTTCTCTTATTTTTTCTTTTTTTACTCCTTTACGTTCGTCCATTAGCTGAGAAAAAACGATAAAAGGAGAACTAGATCGGGCTCTTTCTTCCTCATCCCCTTCACCCCTATTCTCTCTCTCCTATCTCTTCATCCCCTCTTCCTCATGGAAAAAGAATAAAAACTTTGAAATGTCTATTCAGCTTTTAAAACTATCCATGAAATCAATAACATCATCAATAACATTATATTAAAGTTGTCCCAAGTGGGACAACTTCAATTGATGGCCTAATCGAAAGCTAACTCAATTATGAGTTGCTCTATTACTTGCCACGTGTATGACAATTTTTTTTTATATATATACATAGAGAAAGAAAGAAAAGAGAAGGAAAAGAAATGAAAGAAAAAGAAAGAAAGAAAAGAAAAGAAAGAGGGAAAGAAGAAAGGAAAGAAAATGAAAGAAAGAAAGAAAAGAAAAGAAAAGAAAAGAAAAGAAAAGAAAAAAAAAGAAGAAAGAAAGAGAAAAACGAGAGAGGAAGAAATAAATGATAAAAATAATAAAATAGTTATTTGAAAATTTTAAAAAATATATAATTTTTAGAAAAATTACAAGTGATATTTTTTATAAAAAAAAAAATTCATATTAACTTTGATTATGTAAGTAAATGAAATAATAATTTTATTGAAAAAATAATAAAATAATAAAATATTGACAAAAATAATGAATAAATAAGAAAATCATATCAGTAATAATATAATTAATATGAATAAAATAAAAATATTCAATTAATATTAATTATTTGTATATGAATATTATGAATATGCTTTAAATCCTATTCGTTACAATTAGAGGTGCTCATGGGCCGGGTCTCGACCCGAAACTTTTTATTTTTCATGCCCAGACCTGACCCGCGGGCCCGAATCACTGTTCATTCCTTAATAAAAAAATATATTTTTTATATTTTTATAATTAAATTTTAAAAAAAAAATAATATTTTTTAATATGTGAATAATGATCCGGGTCGGACCGGGTCGGATCAAAAATATTGAGGCCCAGGCCCGAGCCTACCGAGCCTGGCGGGCTGCTCGACCCGTGAGCATATCTAGTTACAATTTTATAAATAAAATATACTTATATATAGTGATTTAAAAAAAATACGAATAGAGTATGATACTAATGAATAATTTAACATAAATATTAATATATTTTTTGAAAACAAGAATATCTATATACACATTACTTATTAATAAAATAAAAATATTGATATTTAATAAAAATATATCAATACAACACGTAGTATGTTCATGATATTAATTATATATTGAATTATATATTTATTTGAAATTTTTAAAAAAATATATAATTTTTGATAATTGTAAGTGATATTTTTTTAAAAATCCTATTAACTTTGATTATGTAATTAAATGAAATAATAATTCTATTTGAAAAAATAATGAATAAATAAGAAAGCCATATCCAAAATAATATAATTAATATGAATAAAACTAAAAATATTTAATTCATATTAATTTTTAGTATATGAATATTATGAACATGATTGTAAATCTTATATACGTTATGTACAATATTAGAAATATAATATACTTATATATATTCATTTAAAAAATTTGAACAGAGTATGATACAAATGAATAATTTGACATAAACATTAATATGTGTTTTGAGAATATGAATATACATAAATTAGCTTTTAATAAAATATAAATATGATGTTTAATAAAATTTTATCAATTATGCCTACAACAAGTATGTTCATGATATTAATTATATGTATGAATAATCCCTTTCAATATATGTCATTTTTAATTTTAATTTATTACTAAAACTCTCATTATTAATAGAATTATCGTTATTAATGAAATATAATTATATTAATATTCGCATATATTAAAATTTACAGAATAGTATAACGTTTTTAAAAGTTATTTTTAAAAGTTTGTTTAAATAAATTCATGGGATTGGTTCGCATGAAGATGAAATTTTTATTTGATAGTTCGATTTATTTTAACAATATTATTATGAATATGTACTCTAGATATGAAAGTAAAATAAAAGTTGTTAAGATATTTGATGAAATTATTGATTCAGATATATTCTCATGGATTGGAAGGTAGAAGTTGATTTTGATGGTTCGAGGGCTTTTAAATTGTTTAATAATAATAATAAAATTTTAAGTTATTTAAATTTATCCAATGTTTTGCATAATTTGTTAGAGTATTCATTTTGAACTCTAAATTCATTGACTTAAGAATTGGACAATTACAATTGCCATACATTAATATATATCATGTTCAAAAGAGTTAACTAAATAAAATGCAAACCCATTGGATTAAACAAGTAAACCCGCTCCTTAACGTGGGCATCTTATATATAGTATATATTAAAAAAATGTCTTATGTTCAACCCAAACAATCCCACCTGAATCATTTATAGTATATTTTTCTTTTGTTATTGCACTGTTTGTGGGAATTATTTTTGTTGCTTAAACATGTGATTGTGATGGCTTTGGGTGGGTTTTTTTTAGGTTGAAGAACAAGTTGTCCAAAACAAAAATCAAAAGCCAGAGTGGCTTGAAGCTTTTCTGCAAAGAACTTTCTTTGATTGTTGTTCAGTTCATCCAATTCGAAGGAATGAGAAGAACAGATATTGTATCAATTGTGACTCATCTGCTTGCCAATATTGCATGACTTCCACCACTCATCGCCATCACAAGATTCTTAAAATCTATAGACATGTATACAAGGATGTTGTGTCACTTGGTGCCATGGAGAAGTACATTGATTGTGCTGAAATTCAGGTACATCAATTCCCCCTTTTATTAGTATTTCTTCTCATTGTATTTTTATATTTATGTACTAGGGATTTAAATTGCGAACGTGAACGAATTTTCGGTCACATCGCTTTATCGCAGTTGCAAATATAATTAATGTTATCGCGATCAATTACGATAAATATCGACGATGAATATCGAGAACAGAAATAATCGAAACTATAAAATTAATGATCGTAATGTCACGTTGCGATCACAATTTAAACTCTAATATTTACTGGGCAATTTGCAATGAAAATGATGAAAATGGATAAGAATTCAAAAACAGACTATATATATAGTATTTGGTTGTCTTTATGATCATACCTTTGATGTCGTGGGATTTTAGCCATATAAGTGCAACAAACGACTGGTTATAGCTTTGAATCCTCTCCCCCACTGCGGTCCAACATTGAACACTGAGACATCATGTGAGATCTGCAAGAGAAGGTTAGCTGAACCAGATGTTTATCGCTACTGCTCTATTTCTTGCAAGGTACCTAATAATTTAGGTTTTGCACCTATCATTTATTAATAATTAATTTAATATTTGGTTTGTTTAAAATCTAAATTTGAATTTCAGCAGGTCATAGCATTTGAGAGGAAGTCAAGCGATTTAGCTCCTCCCTTTCTCTCCATCCAGTCCCTAAACAAGGAGAAACGAAAGAAAGCGTTGAAAATTGAGCAACCAAAGCACAAAAGAAAAGGAAACCCTCAAAGGGCTCCCTTCTTTTAAGGCATTAATTAAGATTTTGTCTGCAAAAAATTCTTAATATATCACTTCTTATTCCAGGTTTGTTTTGGACAATGACAGACTTCTTTTATGGCATTGCTGTTGGTTAAAAGTCATTTCTTCCCATTTCAAAGAGAAATTATTATATGAACCCTTCCTACCACCTCAATAATGGGTTTATCCAATTGTTTTACACCACATCAGCATTTTTTTTCAACTCAGATTTAAAAAATTCTCTTTCCAAACTCAGTACTCAACCTCTCTCTCTCCAGCATGAAAGATGAAACCACAACCCCCACCATTCTTCCTCATCCTCTTTCTTTTCTGTAGACATAATTGAAAATAGATATTTGTTTGGATTTGATAATGAAATGAAAGTTTTAGAATCAACCCACACCTACCCCTCTTATTTATGAAGGAGAACAGATTTTTCCAATCTGTTCTCTATGGTTTTGCATTGCGCTGTGATCCTCTCTCTCGGGGTGGTGTTGTTGGCTATGGCGACCCAAAATTAAACAAAGCGCATGAAGCATATGCCAATGGGTTAAAAGTTAAAGCCATGTGGACAAGTCTATACCAGTATTATTGCTAATCCGACCTTGCTATAAATGGCTTGGAGCTGTGCCTGGGTCAAAATTTCACGCACCCAATCAACTCTCTCTCGCGTCAAAATCTCAATATCTATCGAACTCAAGATATATCCTAAAACCCTCCAAATTCCAATCCTTAAAATCCAACTTCCCCATTTTTGTTCTTCAACTTTCTCTCTTTTATCATTTACAATCCTTTGTTCTCAATTTATTCAATTCTAGGGTTTTGTTAATTTCTTTAATTGAAAAACCCTAGTTTTTTCTTTCTTTTTTTTTTGGGTTTGCTTTTTGCAGGTAGAGAAAGTGAGAGAGTTGAGTAGTGTGGGACATTCTGATTCAATGGAGTCTGCGGCCAGTGTCGCCGCTGCACGGATCAGTCCGCTCCCGATGCCATCACCGGACCTTGTCGTCGCCTGGGTTGGTTGTGGCAGCTTTGACCTTGGCCACGACTTCCTGGCTGGCGTTTTTTGGTGGTGGTGGGGAAAAGAAAGAGGACGAGGAAGAATGGTGGGGGTTGTGGTTTCATCTTTCTCTCTGAGAGAGGTTGAGTACTGAGTTTAAAAAGAGAAGTTATTAAACCTGAGTTGGAAAAAAAACTGATGTGGTGTAAAACAATTGGATTGATCTATTAGCTAAGGTGGTAAGAAAGGTTCATATAATAATTTCTCATTTCAAGAACTTTTCCCTTTTATTAATTTTTTCCTTTTCGTCATTATATTCTTGTCAGTTGTCAAGCATTAGCGAGTTTAGCTATGCAATAACTATTGAATAATGAATACAAGCAAGCAACATTTCAGTAAAAGATATTGTGTTTAATATTTTTACATATTAATATGTGAGTCTTTATTCCATTAAAAAGAATAACAAAAAATGATACTAACTTTGTGTGACAAGAAAGAAAATTTTTTATTTTTAATTGTGTAAAAATTTATACAAGAGTGTCCTATATATACAAAAGGGTTCTTACTAATTAAGGAGAGAATCACCATAGTAATTACAATATAAAATCAGAATCATATCGTAATCCATAATATTACTCTAATAATAATTGATTATTTTAATTACAGCTGACCATACATTTATTACATTAACGTCCCCTCAAACTCAAGAAGGTATTGTAAGTGCCAACTTGAGTTTGAAAACCAATCTTGAAAAAAGACTAGGAAGATGTATTTTTGTAAAGATATTAGTTGGTTAATCCAGAGAAGACATATAAGTTAGATGAACAATTTATTATATAACTTGATGGCGTACAAAATGACAATCAATCTTGTAGACACCTAATTTTGTCCGGACCCCTAAATAAGGGTACGATTCTTCCAAAACTTCACCTTTCTAAATTCCATCCACCTTCATGGTTCAAGGGCCTTAACATTTGAGTTCGTCAAAGTGGACAAGACCAAAAGTTGAAGTTGACCAAAAGTCAAAGTCAACGAGTAAAAAGTCAACTTTGGAAAATCAAGGTCGAAATTGAAAATGGGATGTTAGGAAGGCAATCTTGATAATAGGAGAGCCACATTCGAAGATTAGAGGCAAAATTGATTGAAGAGAGGTGATGTAGGGACTAAATTGAAAGAAATCGAAAAGTTGATCAAAAATGGTGGAAGATCAAATTGGAAAAGAGTTCATGTATAAAAATTGGCAAAATGGGCTCAAATGCAATTCAATATGGGCAAAGAAGATGGAAAAAGAAATTTGGAAAATTGGCCCTATTCGAGCAAATACGAGATTTAGGGGACTAAACTGCAATTTTGAAAAAATCCAAAAAAAATGGAATCCGAGCTCGAAAAATTACGAAACTTTCCAGAATTAAGTTTTAGGATGGAAAGAAGAAAAGGAAAGATAAAAACCCGAAATTGGAGCCAAAATGCAAATAGGCTAAATTCAGGGGGTTAAAATGTAATTTTGGAAAATTCGAGAAAAATTGAATTTGAGCTCGAAAAATTGCAAAAATTTCCAAAATGGAGTTTAATATTGGATATGATGAATTGGAAGAGAAAAACCCAAAATTGGGGCTAAAATGCAAATAGGTTAAATTTATAGGGCTAAAAATGTAAATACACCAAAATCCGATGAAGGACCAAGTAGCAAAAAAAGGAAGACACTAGAAAATCCAAGGCTATTTTCGGCCAAGAGAGAGAGGAAGAGAGAATAAGCCAATCAAATGGCTAAGATGCAAATAGGTGGATAGCTATCAAGAACAAAAGACATGAGTCACCTTACATAGTACATGAGTTGGCATTTTTGGCCAATGAAAAGCATTTTAATGTGTAAGGACGAAAACTCTTTGGCTAAGACCATGTGATAGCCATGTGATGGCCATTTGATCATGCCACCATGGCTAAAAAGATGACACTAGAACCTTTGATGGGGAGATATTTTGGCTAAGAAAAAAATCAATGGAGGAGGCCATGAAAGGGGCCATTTGGCAAAACATAAAAAGAGGGCTGGAATTTCTTTTACAAGCAGCAAAAAGAGGGAAAAAAGGAGAAAAGAAAAAAGAAAGCAGAAATAGGAGGAAAAAGGTGGGATTTTTAAGGTTTCTTCAAAGGCTTCACTAAGATAGCTTGCTTGTTTTACTATTTTATCAACATTTTTTTTTAAAGTTTGATATTCTTTCTTGATGTTCTTTTCTTTTTCTTAAAATTTTCAACAATGATTCATAAGAAAACTTCTCTTCTCTTTTTGAAAAATACAAAGGTTTTTGCAAAACTACAAAGTTTACAAAGCTTTCCCTTCATTTCTTTCATGTTGGCCGAACCTTGGCCTTGGTTTGCTTCTGTTTTGATCATGCTTCTTGGTTGGTATTTGATATGGGTTGTGCTATTGTGGTAGGTTAGCGTTTTTCTTTTTATTTTCCTCAATAGTAAAAGTTTATGAGCTTGATGATCTTGGCTTTGTCCAAGTGATAGTTTGAGCCGGATTTAGTATCCAAGAGGCCAAACCTTGAGCCAACCTTGTTTTCTTGCTTATATATTATCATTTTCATATGTATACCTTGTTGATTGTTTGTTTCATATTGCCTGTTTTTTTTTTTTTTTGATAAAAAAAGATCTTGAGCTTGATGATCTTGGTTTTACCAAATGATGGCTATAGCCGGATTAACATCCAAGGGGCTAGGTTTGAGCCAATCATTTTTGCTTTTTTTAAATCATGTTTTCAAATCATTTCCAGCATGATTTTGGTTAGGATCGACCAATGGTCCATAGCCAAAATCTTGATTTCAAAATAGTTGGGAAACGCAATGTTTAAAGGTTGGTGTTGCTCCTATGCATTTTTGGTTCAAATAAAAAATTGTTTTAACCTCATTTAGTACATACTTAGATGAGTCCATGGTTAAAATTTCAGATATTTTTTAGTTTTCCTTAAGGATCTAAAAAATAGTTTTGTCAAAACTGGTTTTAGTTAGATATGCTGATTTTGGGGCAATTTCGGCCTATGCATTTTTTGTCCAAATAAAAAACTATTTTAATCTCATTTAGTATAGCCTTAGAAGAGTCTATGGTTAAAATTTCATATATTTTTTTAATTTTTTAAGGGTCTAAAAAATAGTTATATAAAAATCGAATTTTTGAAGAATTCGAGTTTTAGAAAAACGAGTTAGGAATTTGACTTTTACACTAGATGTCATTCGGCCAAAGATTTGTCTTCTTTAAAAAATTGCATTTTTTTTTTCTCGGTTTTAAGAAAAACTCATTTGCATCAAGGCTCATTTGGAGGAATTCGGATGTCAAGCCATGGCATTCAGATATCTCTTTATCTGAGCCCAAAAATTCGTGCTCGAAATCCCTCATTTTGATTTCCAATTTAAGTTTCTTTCAAAGGTAATCAGACATCTTTTTAGGTGTTCAGATATCCTTTCTTTAAGAGTGAAACACATTTCGTTTTCATGCATTGCATATTTTTAAGAAAGGTTTTTTTTTATATTTTATTTATACTAATTTAGTATAAAAACGTACTTTCTCGGTTTCATAAACATTTGGCAAGAATTATTTCTTAATCTTTGTCGGGTTTTTCGGGAAGGTTAGAAAATTTTTCAATGCATGTGTTTATGAAATTACGAAGTATGTTTTCATTTACTTGGAATTACATATGTGTTATGTGAAAGAATATTTTTTCCAAGCTTTGTCGGGTTTTTCGGGGAGTGCGAAAATATTTTTTCGACAATGCCATTTATGTAATTTCACAAGAAAAATCCATGAAAAAGAATTTTGAAATAATGATGTATGCATATTCTATGTTCATGCTTATTCCATGATGAAATTATTTGCCATCTTAATCATGATATTCCATGTTCATGCATATTCCATGATGATTTCATTTTAGGATTGATATTTATGTTGCTATCTTGATCATGATGTGTTGATGGATGTTAATATTCTATGATAATGAAATTTTGTGATTGGCACCTATATGATCTCTTTGTATGCCATGTTATAATAAGAGTTGCTATGTTATGAATTCTTTTGCCATGTAATAACAAGATTTGCCATATCATGTATGCCATAAATTCTTATGCCATGTCATTAATTCTGTTGCCATGTCATGTCATAAATTCTTTTGCCATGTCATAATAAAATGTTTGCAATGCCATTATAATTATGTATGTTGTTTAATTTATATTTGTATCTTGGTAATAATTTGCATATCCATGATCATTTTTAAATGCATGAAAAATAATAAGGATTTTTAACAAAATAATGTTATCCCTGAGTTAAAATAATTCATGAGTTCTCTGCTAAGTTTTTCGGGGAGGATTTCATCAATTATCATTAACAACGAAATATCTTTTTTCTAAAAAAAAGGGTGATTCGAAGAATTTCAAAATAAAAGCAAAATTCTATGTTTTGCTGGGCTTGCCGGGAAATATAGAAAATTTCATGTTAATAAATTCTGGATCATTCTCAAATAATATGATTTTTTTAAAAAGGGAATTACTTCAAAATACCAAACCTAAAATCAACTTTAATCGAGACTTCATGATAACACGTGGTTAATAAGGTACCGTTTTGTACAGGCGTTGTGGGGGTGCTACTCTGTGGCGTAACCGACTCCAGAACTCGCAATTATTTTCTTTAGTTTAAAGCGCATACTTCAAAATTGGTTTTCTTAAAATTGTTTCTATTGACGTTATTATATAAGGTTTTGGTAGGGTAGCATTTTATAGAGAAAACAATTTTCTCATTAATACACTACAAGGTGCAGCCAAGATTGGGTTAAATAACCATGTCTTGGCTGAAACCCTAGTTCTAGTATTTCTCTAAATCTTATTTTAGCCGCTTGAATTAACTAAACAATTTAATTAAATCTTTATCAATTTAAGCTTTTGTTCGATTAAGTCAAACGTGATTGAATCGCAATTTTAATTTGGCAGTATGATTTAATGTGTGTGACCTATTAGGCTTCTAATATGTTGGCAATGAATATAAATTAGAATATAAGATTAACTAAGATCAACAAATTTATATTCAAGATCATGAATGGCATCTAGCAAGGCATCATGACTACCCAAATATTGGAGAGTCAAGATAATCTCAATAAAAACTTTCAGTGTCCAATCTATAAGTGTAATTCAGTCCTTTCACCATATATCATGAAAAGACCATAAGCATGGTGCAGTTTCTACTCATGAAATCTTTCCATATTAGTTTTTGCAGCTTATAGTTAACTTTATGTTCTAAGATAAACGATTTCTCCTAAATTCATCTTGCTCTGACCAGAGTCTTTATCTAGTTAACTTAAGCCAATAACAAATGAGATATGTCTCCTCATTACCATTTGGAGTGGTGAATCCTCTATAGGCTACTCATTTATCTTCACATGCTTCATGTCATACCAAAACACCCTATTTTAGCTTCCTTAATTAGGAGCTGTTCATATGAAATCAAAGTATGACAGTTCACATACAAGATAACCTAGCACCACAAGTCAGAGGACTACTTACATGATTGACAAATGAGGACATTTTCATAGACACTTAAGTGAGCTACCAAATGGAGTTCTCATAGCGGGCCATGTTTAGTGAACTTGTTCATCTAACAAGCACTAACATGTTATCCCTAAATATCCCTATACTTTAACCTATGAGACCGGTTACATACTTCACAAGTAATGATGCTTAACATGTACCAATCTTTGAGCATTGTCAATGCCCAATCTTGACAATACAATAACCAATAACAGTTTTAGGAAAATGGCTTTGATGCATAAGAATCTCATAATTATAACCATTTATAATTTCTTTGAAAGGCCTTTATGTTTCATGGGCTTTACCCATTTAGTATAAATAACTCTTTATTTTGTTTACTAATGATGAAGAAAAACCTTTATCACTTATTGTATAAGTGATAAGTATGCATCATTAGCTATATATCCTTGTCCAATCCGATTAGCTTTAGGGCATGATGGGATTCGATTACATGCTCAAACATCAAATAAGCATAATATAAATAAATAAAAAATCTAATATTAGAGATGTGTAGCGGAAACATAATGTTTAAACAAACAATAATCGAATCCTCCAAGGATCATACTTACAATATTTAATCCGATTAAAGACAACTTATAATTACATGTGATCAAGAAACATACCTACTTGAGATATTATAACCTCAAGTGAATTCCATAAGTTTGCCCAAAATCTTGAGCACCAAGTAGACTAATCAAGTCACCAAAGCCTCCCATGTGTTAGCAAGGACTTCTCAAGGTAGAGGCACTTTTGTGCTAGCATGATGACAACAAGTCCAAAGCAAAAGCTCCCTCTGGGTCGAAAACCCTTGGAAAACTCTTCTCTCTTTTTAGCTATGATTTGCGACAAAGGGTTGTTTTGAATAAAGATGTTGTGTTTTCCTGTTTTTAGCTTTATTTCTTGGAGAAAAATTCTCCTCTTGTTGACTAGGGTAGAGAGAAAACAAAAGGCTTCACAAGCAAAAGAGGCTAGGGTAAAACTTATGATACATCACATGGGGTGTGGCATATCATGAGTACAAATACCCTTGCCCTTGTCGCAATCCTAGACATAGGATTTCCATGAATCCTATTTTTGCCCCTTTAATTTAAACAAGTTCTACTTAATTGAATCTCAATTTTAGTCCTACAATGTGATTAATGTGTGTGACCCAGTAGGTTTCTAACATGTTGGCAATTAACTATAAACTACAATCTAAGTTTCAACAAAGATCAACTAATATATATTCAAGATCATGAGCGGCATCTAGCAAGGCATCATGGTTACCCAAATGTTAAAAAGTCATTGTGATTTTGACTTAACCTTTCAGTGATCAATTTATCAGTGTAATTCAGTCCTTTCACCATATATCTCAAAAAGATCATAAGCATGATGCAGTGTCTATTTATGAAATCCTTCCATATTAGTTCTTGCAGCTCTTGGTTACTATTAGTCAAAAACTTTATCAAGTTAACCTAAGCCAATAACAAATGGGATATGTCTCTTCATAATCACTTGAAGTGGTGAATCCTCTATAAACTACTCATTTATCTTCATATGCTTCATGCCACACCCAAAATCACCCTACCATAAGTATCCCTTCTTGGGACCCATTTAGATGAAATAAAAGTATAACAATTCACATACAAGATAACCAGGCATCACAAGTTAGAGGACTGTTTACACAACTGACACATAAGAAGTTTTCCACAGACACTTGAGTGAGATACCAAATGGAGTTCTCAATGTAGACCATGTTCAGTGAACTTGTTCTCATAACAAGCACCAATATGTTATCCCCAAGTACCCCTATACTTCAACCTATGAGACATGTTGCTTACTTCACTAGTAAGGAGACTTAACATGTACCAGTCTTTGAGCATTGTCAATGCTATGTCTTAACAATATAATAACCAAGAACAACTCTAGGAACATGGCTTTGATGCATAATGATCTCATAATTATAACTCTTTATAATTCCTTTACAAGGCCTTTTATGTTCCATGGATTTCATCTAATTAGTACTTAGTAACTTTTAATTTTGTTTACTAATGATGAAGGAAAACCTTTAATCACATATTACACAAGTGATTAATATGCATTATTGGCAGTATATCCTTAAACAATACGATTGGCTCTAGGGCATACTCAAACACACGCAACCTTCATACACATATGGCAAGACATATTCTTAAAGGATCGCTCGTGTGAAGATGCCTGAGAATTATCAACCTCCAAAGTTCCAACAGTTTGATGTTAAAAGAAACCAACGCCAACATGTTGCACTATTAGTGGAAATTTACAATAATGCTGGCACTGATGAAGATCTCATAGTGAAATAGTTTGTTCCCTCATTAAAAGGTAATGACATTGATTGGTACACTGATCTTGAGCCTAAGACAATGGATAGTTGGGAACAACTTGAGCATGAATTCCTCCATCGATTCTACATCTCTCGTCGCATATTCAACATGATTGAGCTCACAAGCTCACGCCAATGGAAGGATGAGCCAGTCATTTATTACATCCATAGGTGGAGGAATTTAAGCCTTAATTGCGAAGAAAAATTATCTGAGTCTTCTGCCCTTGACATGTGCATATAAGGCATGAATTAGGGCTTACTTTACATTCTTCAAGGTATCAAGCCTAAGACCTTTGAAGAATTAGCTTCTCGCGCACAAGATATGGAATTAAGTATGTCAACTGCGGGAAATCAAAGACCTCTTGTGCAAGAGACAAAGAAAAGCAAAGAGAAGCAAGGTTCTCGCAAAGGGGCAAAACTTTTACTAATAAAGGAGAAAGCAAACAGTCTCTGATTGTGAATACCAAGTCTCTTAAGATATCTTCCAAATTAAAAAAAAATCTCAAGAGGCGAAACTTGCTCTTCTCGAGACAATGGTTAAAGTAGAATCACTTTGAAAGAAAAGCAAGAAAAGAAGTACTCCTTCCTTGATTTAGATGTTTCAACATACTTGAAGAACTCTTGAAGACTAAGTTGATTCAGTTGCAGAAATGAAGCGATTAGAAAAAGCTGATAAAATAGATGATTCCAATTATTTCATATACCATTGCTTGATTAGCCACCATCTGAAAAAAAAAGTTTTTTCTAAGAAAAAATCATGTAACTCTATAAGGATGGGAATATCAAGTTTGAAGAAGAATCTGTCCTCAAATTTAGCATCAATTAGTATAGTTTCTCAATGCAATTTGTTGGGTAGAATCATAAAATTCGGTTCTTTTGATCCTATCACAAGGTGTGCTCAAGTCTGCCTCTTTTGTCATCTTCGAAAACATTCTATATATTTTACTGGTTTGCAGTATTTCCTCTCCTTGTCATAAAACCCCGTCTAAAGTAGTCATCAATAAATATAAAAAATATTGATATTCACTATGAAAAGCAACTGCAGAAAGACCCCACAAATATAAATGAATATAATCCATGACAGCTTTGGATGAATGAATAATAGTATTGAATTCACCCTACGTTATTCACCCAGCACAGTGCTAAAAAAATAAAGTTTCCTTATTATCAGTCACACCATTCAACAATCCTTGTTTACTCAAAGTTACTATCTCCCTCCCACCATATGGCCCAATTAAAGATGTCATAATTTAGTACTATCAGTATCTGACATTGTAAAAGAAGAAACTACTGCAATACCAACTATAATAATTCCCAGCAACTGGTAGATCCCATCTTTCAATTTTTCTTTAATTCTCAATACCTGCACCTTTATTAGCCTTCAAACAAACAATATTCTCTATAGAACTCTTACCCTTACTTATCTAAGGTACCCAATGAACTCAAATTTTTTTTCAGTTTCGGGAAGTGCCAAGCAACAATAGTTGTCAAAACTCCATCAAAATTCTCACTGCCCACAACATGTTGCAACTTCTTGTCACCTAAGCCGACTCTTCTAGCCCATTTAGGATAAGAAGTAAACTAATGGTTTGTACGATGTGGCTTCTAGAAAGCCCGTCTTTTTTGTGTGTTGTCATAGTCGTTGGCATTTTACTCTCGCCTCTTAACATATTTCTTAACTTCAATTGAACCAGATGAGCTTTCATCTTCACCTTCCAAAGGCAACTCATTGGATCCATCAAACTCCTCAATTTTAAACTTTGCTGTCGACATTGTAAAGCCTTAACTTTGAGTAAAAAATCAACAACAAAATAAACAAGAAGAAACACAGGATTTACGTTATTTGGTCAATCGACCTACTTTCACGAGAGAAATGATAGCTGTGGTTCACTACAAGATAGAAAGATGAATACAACAGTTTTTTTTCTCTCAAAACAGTAGCCTTAGTTACACCAAAAACTCACTAGAAGACTTTATTATTTTTTTGGTACATCAAAATATAGTAAAATATAATACTTATGAGCTGGACCGTACATACTCTAACAATTTGCATAATGCCCATGCCTCTATTAGGCTAGTAGATACAGTTCTAAAGATGACAACTCAAACCTCCATGGCAATAGTCTAAGAATTATAAAAGCTAAAACAAATTTAAGCATACATCTGATCATAGTTATTTAAGAAAAACGATCATGCTCCAATCACATAGACTCATTTGATATGTGTCTTCTAGTCTATTTTTATTTTCTGTAATTACTTTGACATGGTTCACAGACAATTTATACACTAGACTAGTTGCCCATACTAGATAACTGATTAAAGTTAAATCCTACCATCAATAAATCCTTATCCTAATCAGTTACTGAGATAAAGAGTAATTATTTTTAATTTTTATCACTAGAGTAGTTTACTTGAATAGGATTTATTGAAATAATATCATCTAAATAATTATCAAGATCATTAAATAATTATTGGCTTATCAAATTATCATGTGGATCACATTATTATCTAACAAATAGTCATTGTAGAAACCTTCAAATATTTGGATAATGCTCAAGCTAATAGGATTCCTTGCTTTGGTAACCTTTAATTTTAAAATTTTGGGTTAAAGTACTTAAACAGTCCCTATATTATAGTCAAAAGTATATTTTAGTTCTTATACTATAGAAGTGAGTAATTTAATCATTGTACATTTGAAATTTGTGTAAAGAAATAAAATTGATAATAGTGTTAATGGGAAACCGTCTAAATGATGACATAGATATGTGAAACTGACAGAAAAGATGACATGGAAAAAAAGATGATGTGTCAAATTTTTTTACTCAAGTAGAATTTAGAAAAATATAATTTTCTTATCCAATCCCTCCCTTACCCGTAAAAACATGTCAATTTTTTTTCGAGGTCATCTATTCTATTAGTTTTTAAATTTCACTTAAAAAAAAAAATTGACACACCATCATTTTTTTTCAAGTCATCTTTTCTGTCAGTTTTACATGTCCACTTCAGCATTTAGACGATTTTTTTTTATTAATAAAGTTATCAATTTTAATTCTTTGCATCAATTTCAAACGTATAAGGATTAAATTAGGTTTTTTTATTTCAATATTGATAAAAAAAATTATTTATCAAAATACCGAACTTCTCAAATTTTTTACCAAAATGCGCTAGTTTTCATTTGCAAAAAAATTTGCAATTTGAACAAGGGAAGTCGCCATATGATATGGCGACTTCTCTTGTTCAATTTTTTTTTTGTTTTATTTGTAAATTGTTTTATAATTATATTAATTTTTTAAGCTTATAAATTTTTTTATTAATGTTATTAATTGATTTTTTTTTATTAATTTTATAAAAATGTTATTAATTTTATTTTTTATAAGCCTAAAAAAATCTGAATTAGAATCAGTTTCAAGGATGGGATATATCAGTAGATTTTTGCTGAGTCATTAATCAATTTTTCAGTCAATGAAGAGTTTGAAGAAAAATGGGAATCAGATTCAACACTTTCAAAGGATGGGACTTGTCAACAGAAAAATAGGAATCAGAATAAATAGTTTCAAAGGATGGGATTTATCAGCTGAAAAAATAGGAATCAGAAACAACAAATTTTCACCATAATGGGATTTATGAGCATAAAATTCTAATCAGAATCAACAGTCTTTCACCATGATTGGATTTATCAGCAGAAAAATGAGAATCAGATTCAACAATTTCAAAGGATGGGACTTGTTAGCAAAAAAATGAGAATCAGATTCAACAGTTTCAAAGGATGGGACTTATCAGCTGAAAAATATCAGATTCAATAATTTTTCACCATGATGGGATTTATGAGGAAAAAAAATAGAATCAGAATCAACAGTTTTTCACCATGATTTGATTTATCAGTAGAAAAATAAGAATAAGATTCAACAGTTTCAAAGGATAGGACTTGTCGACAGAAAAATGAGAATCAGATTCAATAGTTTCAAAGGATGAGACTTATCAGCTGAAAAATGAGAACCAGATTCAACAACTTTTCACCATATTTTACTCAATAAACCATTATAAATATGATATTCCTTCCTCATTCTCTCCTCATTCTCAATTTTAGTTGTTATTTTATGGTGTTAGTAATCATACCTTGCCATTCTCATCTTTCTCTATTTCTTATTTCTTTTACTGAGTGATAATATCTTCATTCTCATCCTTCTCACTTACATTACTACACAACATGAGCAACATAGTGGTCGCATTGGTCTACTATAATGGCCAAATTCATAATAGTGATGAAGGTGCTACCTTTGACTGTGAACGTCCTAAAAGCTTTCGTGTTGGTGAAGACGTCACATTAGAGGAACTGAAGGTGATAATTCATACAAAAATCAAAGCTGGAAATACAAAAAGAGTTTCAGAGATTAAGTACAAGCTTCCTCTTTCTATTGGTGAATGATATGTTCGATATAGGACTTATCCACTAGAAGATGATGATGATGTTAGAGGAATGTTTCATGCTCACGAGACATTTGAAAATGTTGGTGTACTTGAGTTATATGCTGACATTGAGGATTGTGGGCTTCCAGAAGATGATGATTCTCAGCCGTTGTATTATATTCCCACTTCATACAACGTTCCCCCAGAAGAAGTGTCATCTAAAGCTACAACGTTTCATAATTCATTTGTCTCACCAACAATTCCTACTGCCTTGGATGATGTGGCAGATGATGTGCCCGCTGGTGATGATCTTGTTCAGTCATGTGGAGCCCATGGTGAATATTGGTGACTTTAGTGAGCAAGAAGAAGAGTATGTTGAATTCGCAAATGACAGTGATGAGAGCAATGATTATAACCGAGACGTTGGCTGATAACTCGTATAATTATATAGTTTTTAGTTATGTTTTATTATTGTTTTGTGTCAAATACGAGTTATTATTGTTTAGTCTAATTGTGTTTATGATCTTTTATATTTTTATGTAATTTGGTGTTTTTCACAAGTTTCTTTGAGTGATTTCAGATTACTAGAATTAAGGGCAAATCCAGTTCAGTTCCAATTCCGACACATTTTGCCATATCAGCTATATCTGGCGTTTCACTGAAGCAATAAGGCTGAAATTTGTAGCCGTGCAAAGCTAAGAGACATATCTATCTTTTTCATGTTTTATACTTCTTGAAACGGAGTCGTTTTCCCTGGCGAAATCGACCATCAAGTTGGCTGATGTGCAATGACGTCTGTGCTGACCTGTTTTCGTATTTTGCCCATATCTGCTTATCCACATCAGAAAATGAGCTGATTCCAATGGCTATGGATCCGTAACTGATACGGGAACCTTTGTCTAGAAGACCATATGATCAGATCAGGCCTCTAATATTGACGAAATCGACCATCAAGTTGGCTGATGTGCAATGACGTCTGTGCTGACATGTTTTCGTATTTTGCCCATATCTGCTTATCCACATCAGCAAATGAGCTGATTTCAACGGCTATGGATCCGTAACTGATAGGGGAACCTTTTTCTAGAAGACCATGTGATCAGATCAGGCCTCCAACATTGACGAAATCGACCATCAAGTTGGCTGATCAAAATTGTCATACAATATGACGAAAATTGTTAGAAAAATTCACCCACCTATTATACCTACCTTTGAAATTTGTAAAGCTTGTCTCTTGTCATTTAGCCTTCCAAAATGTGTATAAATAGAGGGCCTTGGATGATTGTAGAGGATCATATTGTACATAGGTAGGATATTAGCCATTGTAATAAAATTCTCTAAGTTTTCTTCTTCTTTCTTTTCTCTAGTTTTCTTTTTCTTTAGAGAGAGCAAGAGGTTGGATAATTAATATTCTTCCTCTTCTTCTTTCTTTCTTTTATTTTCTTCTTAGATTTTCTTTAATTTTATGTTTATGTTTATAATGCCTATGCTAGGCTAAACTTCTATTTGGTTAAGGGTGATTTCAAAGCCCTAGACACGTTTTGTGATTGATTTTCAGATTCTATCTATCATTAATTTTCTATCAAAGTTGCTTATGTTCTTCTACAAGAATTGTTCATGATGTTGTCTTGATTTATTTAGGTGTACAACTAGATAGATCTTGATAATTATCTATTGCTAGTTTAGGAGTCTTGATCCGTGTAATTGTCTTGATTTCCTATTCATAAGTGGCAATTTGTGATTAATGATTATGGTCAAGTTTTCAATAATTGCAAAGTGGAACATAACCTAAGTTGAACAATCCGAGCTTATGTGTTTGTTGCTTAGATCAACCTATCTTTCTCATCATAAAGCTGCCATTAAATTGAATTTAGAGAGCTTATTCTAGGTTGTTTAATGGTTAGAGATTAAATAGAGAGCTTGTTCTATTTAACGACAAATTAAGGAAAGATTGGGATAACAGAGCTTGTTGTTATCTACGGTTGTTAACTTTGATAGTTGGTTGGTATTGATAGATCTGAAATTGATTCTTAATGATGTCTAGTGGTGGAGAATGAAACCTTAACCATATTTTTCATATTTGATTCTTCTTACTTACTTGTTTTCTTACTTTTCTAGTTTGCTTATTTTTTATATTTATTTTTATTGGCTGGTTATACCGCCTAATTTGTATATATATTTTTATTGGCTGGTTATACCGCCTAATTTAGTATATATATTGGCTGGTTATACCGCCTAATTTAGTATATATATTTTTATTGGCTGGTTATACCGCCTTGCATCTTATTCTTATTATTTACTTTAGTTTAAATCTGGCTTCAAAAACCCCTTTTCTTTTATTGTTTTCTTTGAACGTAAGTTATAAACTAATAACTCATAGATTAAAACCCAATCCCTGAGGACTCGACCCTTGCTAATCATTATACTTACAATTGATCTTTTTAGTGCAAGGTTAAATAAGATACACTCTTTTGGGTGCATCAAGTTTTTGGCGCCGTTGCCGGGGATTGTTTTCTTTAGTTTATTTGTTACTTGGTTTATTCTTATTTTCAGTTCTAATTAGTTTTATTTTCTTGTACATACAAGTTTTTCTTATCAAATTTTGAAAAAAAAAAAAAAAAAAAAACGATGGAGTTGAGCAATCTAACACTTGAAGAGTTGGTGGCATACATGAACATGGAGAATCAACAAGCCAATCTCACTTCCCTAGTTCAACAATTGACCATGGGAGGATGTCAAGGCCATCAAGTGTTCCAAGACCAACAGTATGATCATTACTCAAACACTTACCATGAGGGATGGTGGGATCATACTACTTATGGCTATTCGGAAAATTACCAAGAAGTAGATCCTTATGCCAATTACACTCATCCATCTAGCTTCAATCAATCATGGTCCCAAGAACCAGATCTTTTTCAACCACCACATATGACTCAAAACTCAGGTACTTCTTTAGAAGATCTTGTCTATTCTCTTGTTACTGATACATTGCAATTTCAACAGGAAACAAGGGCAAGCATCCAGAGTTTGGAAAAGCAAATGATCCAATTGACTAGTAGTATGGTGGGATGGGTAGCACAAAGATCTGAAGAACTCCCTGCCCAAACGATGATTAACCCAAAGGAGAATGCTACGATTGTGACCTTGAGGAATGAGGAACAAGATGAGGATGAGACAAAATTAGAGATGGATTCTATTCTTGAGGATAATGAAGCCACAAATCCAAATAAGAGTATTTCGGCACCTGAGGTAACGTTTAAGGTTCCACTTTTTACTAATGTTTCTTCTCCACCTTTTCCTAGTAGATTTGCAAAGTTCATGGAGGAAGAACATGAACAACACATGCCAGAAACCTTAAACAACTTGTTTGTGGATGCCATTCAACAAGTATCAAAAGATGCACCATTCCTCGATGAGATATGCACCACCAAGGATGATGGAATAATACTTGTAATGGAGAATGCATCCACTGTTGTGCAAAGAAAGCTTCCTCTCAAACGCATAAATTTGGGAAATTTCATGTATGAGCCTGACAAGCCTAAAATGCCAAGAAGGGGTGTTGGTTAGATTCAAAACACTAACTCAAGTGTTAATTGGGAAGGCAGCCCAATTAAAGATGAAATTGCCAACCTTCCATATTCAGATTTGCTTTCTCTTTCTTTTCCTTTTTCTTTTATTATTTTTATTGTTTTTATTTTTCTTATGTTTCTTTGTTAATTGTGTTTACTGTTTTTAAGTTCATTTAGGCTGCATAAGTTTCTTTTGTTTAATAGTTCTTTTCTCTTACATATAATTCTTGCATTGGGGGATAATAGCATTACATTAATGACAATGTAAGAATTATGTTTGGGGGAAAGAATTTAGGATTTTATTTAGAGTGTTTTGTTTTTGAGTTTTTTTTTATGTTATTTTTCTTTCTGATCCTTGTTTTGAAAATAACTAGATGTAAATATAATTTTTATTTTTAACCCCGGTTAAATGGCGGATAACGGTACTCCGTGATTATTTAAATCGGTTCCATCAGCTACCCACAAAACTGATATTGTATATAAATTTCTCTTCCAATTTCTCTTTCAATTTTTTTTTCATTCTTTTTTTTTCAGGATGGATGATATTCTCACAAGATTGCAGAAACGATTTCCTCCTTTTCCTCGAAATATTTTACTGAAGCTTTACCAAGTTTGACTTGAGAGATTAAGAATGCTTATGCACAAAGGGATTCCTGACGACATACGTTGGCTAATTGAAGCCAAGGTACGTGAAGATGAATATCTTCCTGTTTTGCATTTACCAGGTACAGGTAGAAGCACTTTTGCAAAGAAGCGACGAGCAAAGCGCATGAGTTCAAATTGCCACAAATGTGCACGATGGACGTGTAACGGTAAATGTCGTTCTATTGGGATTCCGTCCTCTAATCGAGATGATAAAATTGAATTCATTAAGGATGGACTGAGTAAGGAGAATTTGGGTAATATCCAACTTTCTCTTGAGACGCATCCTAGTGGAGACGTACAAAGAGAAATTCTTGATTTATGGCCGCAATTCCAAAGGGAATGGCAACATCTTGGGAATCTGATGTTAAAAGATCCTGTTTGCCAGCTTGTAAGAAAACTGGATGGGAAGCATATCCTCGACTCATAGAAGGCGTTTAAGCCGTTTCTGGACGTAAAACCAGAGGAAGATGTGAGCCACAATCACAACTACAATAAATGACTTCTCAGCTTTTGGTTTGATTTGCAATAACTTTATTTCAGTTTAATTTACGTGTTATTCGATTTGTGTAATTATTCTCATTTTTTTTATTTGTCTTTTACGATTGATTTTTCTTCTCTTTTTGATTTTCTTCCTGAAATCACGCAAAAATCTTTTGTTAGGTTAACATTTTCTTTTGACAGGTCAGATACACTTTCGGCGACATTATTACTCTTGTCTGATTCACTACTCAGTCCTCTATATATTACACCATGTACTCATTCTCTTTCAGGCACTCGAAAAAAAGAAAAAAAAAAGAAAAAAAATATGGAAAGTACTTCGTCCCAACGCATTAAAAAAATTTGTGTCTTTGGAGGTGCTTATCCAGGGAAAAATAACATATTCGCTGATGAAGCCATAAGAGTTGGAGTAATACTTGCCCAACAAAAGATCCAGTTGATTTATGGAGGCGGTAGTACGGGTTTAATGGGAGCAGTCGCTACAGCAGCACACGCCGGAGGAAGTCCAGTTCTAGGAATCGTGCCAAAACTATTCACAGATTTTTGTGGACCTACCTTGGGTAAGGAAATACAAGTCTGGAGTATCCCTGAACGGATAACAATCATGTACCATTCTGCCGATGCATTCATTGCTTTACCAGGAGGTCTGGGTACATTGGAAGAAATAGCTTGCGTGGCTTCTTGGTCATCTTTGGTCACAAATAAGAAACCCATTGGTTTGCTTAATATTAATGGTTATTTTAGTAATTTGCTTTCATATTTAGATAATGCTGTGGATAATGGATTCATGTTTTCAGAGGCAAGGAGAACCATAATTTCTGCTACAACCATTGAAGATTTACTCAAAAAGCTCCAAGCTTATGAGTATTTATCTGCTACGGTTGTTTCGCAAACGCTCGGAAAAAGAAAAAGAGATATGGACAAGCAAGGAGTGGATTGCACTTTGTCTTTGTGACATTATCTAACATTTTGTTTGTTGTGTCTCAGTTATAATAAGTGGTTAGCAACCTCTACAGGTAATATCTCCTAAATTTTACCTTCTTAAAAAAAAAAAAAAGTTTGTTGTGTTTTAAGCAATTTAGAAGTATTCATTCTGAACAAGGTCTGAGTAAGGGAGACTTGAGACATACCTTGTCAGTTTGATTTTAATCTGTTTACGTTTACTTGTTAATTTTTGTTTAGTATTTTAGGATTATTTAGGTTGCATGAGTTTGTTTTGTTTTGAGTCTAGTTATTCCTATTCTTATGTTATTAGTTCTTTTCTCTTACACATGATTCTTTCATTTGGGTTAATAGACTTACATTGAGGACAATGTAAGAATTAAGTGTGGGGGGAATGATTTAGGATTTCTTTTATTTTTGTCTACTATTTTTTTTTATGAGTCTTTATTATTATTATTATTTTTTAGTGTGTTTTAGTTCCTTTTTAATACAATGATATATGAATTGCATAAGTCTAAAACATATTTATTAGTGAGAAGAGTTTCATGAGAATTGAGCTTGATGTCAACCTTTTTATGAGCCAATGTTAATATGATATGTTGATTGAGAAAGAAGCATGTTTAGACTTAATCTGACTTGTATAATCATTCTTGTGAGTTTTTGAGCCTAAAATGATTGATGCATTATACAAATCAATCTAATTTCTTTCTTGAGTGCTCTTATGATTACATGATTCTTTAGAACTTGCTTTAAACCGTTTGAGACTATATTGATGCATGTGACAACATGAATATGATAGAGGCATTAGGAGTTTTAGCCAGGGCCAAACAACCATCCCTTATTGATGTTCCAAGAGAACACACCCTTAGTGAACCAATTTGAGCCTACATTGAATAAGCTATCTCTTTGGTAACCATAACTTGTCCCTAACCTAAATATACTTATATCTTTACCTTTGTTCCAAAGATGAATTAGCATGATTTGAGACAAGTTGCAAAGACAAGGGATATTTTTTGGTTAGAAACAAGAAATAAGTGTGGGGGGGAAAGAAAAGAAAAGTCAAGAGAAAAAGAAATGGAATACTGGCAAATACATTCCTATATAAAAAAAAAATGAATCATCTCTTGAATTTGTGGAAAAAGAAAAAGATGTTACAAAGTTGTTTAGAATGAAGAAAAGGCCCAACATGAATATCCGGCCTAGGTGACTATGTACTTGTAAAGAGTTTTGAGAAGTTTCTTTGTATAATCTTTTTATGTCTCTAAACTTTATGAACTCTTTGGAACCTTTGTGATATCTTTATCCTTTTGTTCTTCAACCACATTACAAACCCCTTGGCCCCATTACAATCTTGATTAAAGACCTCTTGATTTATGAAGTTGCATGATCTTTTAGTGGAGAATAGGTGGACAAGCAAGCATATGGTAGAAGTGTTTTCATGAGATTGATTGAGTGTAAACACTTTACCACTACTTTAAAGAGTGAAAATCAAGAGAGTATCCCATGTGAGAAGTTGAGATTAAATTTGAACATGCACTATTTTGATTGAGATATGTTATGCTAATATTGTCTTAACTCAAACAATTTACATTCAAGCATGATTTTTTGTGAAATTTTTTTAAGCTATTGATTAGTTTATAAGACTTGTTCAAATATTGTCTCTAATTTGTATTGAAAGGATTAGGAGTAAATATTTTTAGTATATGTAGTTTATTTATATGTAGTTTATTTATATTTTAATTTTTCAATGTTTGTGGGTATCGTTCTAGTAAACCCTCACGAGACTAAACTCGTCCACTAGGGACACCTAGGGGTTTAAAGGCTTGTGTCACATGCTAAGTGCCACCGTGATTTCCTACGAAAGTGGATTAGATTAGATTTTCTTATTTTATTTTTATTGAGTCGTTGCTAGGGACTAGCAACAATCTAAGTGTGGGGGTGTGATAACTCGTATAATTATATAGTTTTTAGTTATGTTTTATTATTGTTTTGTGTCAAATACGAGTTATTATTGTTTAGTCTAATTGTGTTTATGATCTTTTATATTTTTATGTAATTTGGTGTTTTTCACAAGTTTCTTTGAGTGATTTCAGATTACTAGAATTAAGGGCAAATCCAGTTCAGTTCCAATTCCGACACATTTTGCCATATCAGCTATATCTGGCGTTTCACTGAAGCAATAAGGCTGAAATTTGTAGCCGTGCAAAGCTAAGAGACATATCTATCTTTTTCATGTTTTATACTTCTTGAAACGGAGTCGTTTTCCCTGGCGAAATCGACCATCAAGTTGGCTGATGTGCAATGACGTCTGTGCTGACCTGTTTTCGTATTTTGCCCATATCTGCTTATCCACATCAGAAAATGAGCTGATTCCAATGGCTATGGATCCGTAACTGATACGGGAACCTTTGTCTAGAAGACCATATGATCAGATCAGGCCTCTAATATTGACGAAATCGACCATCAAGTTGGCTGATGTGCAATGACGTCTGTGCTGACATGTTTTCGTATTTTGCCCATATCTGCTTATCCACATCAGCAAATGAGCTGATTTCAACGGCTATGGATCCGTAACTGATAGGGGAACCTTTTTCTAGAAGACCATGTGATCAGATCAGGCCTCCAACATTGACGAAATCGACCATCAAGTTGGCTGATCAAAATTGTCATACAATATGACGAAAATTGTTAGAAAAATTCACCCACCTATTATACCTACCTTTGAAATTTGTAAAGCTTGTCTCTTGTCATTTAGCCTTCCAAAATGTGTATAAATAGAGGGCCTTGGATGATTGTAGAGGATCATATTGTACATAGGTAGGATATTAGCCATTGTAATAAAATTCTCTAAGTTTTCTTCTTCTTTCTTTTCTCTAGTTTTCTTTTTCTTTAGAGAGAGCAAGAGGTTGGATAATTAATATTCTTCCTCTTCTTCTTTCTTTCTTTTATTTTCTTCTTAGATTTTCTTTAATTTTATGTTTATGTTTATAATGCCTATGCTAGGCTAAACTTCTATTTGGTTAAGGGTGATTTCAAAGCCCTAGACACGTTTTGTGATTGATTTTCAGATTCTATCTATCATTAATTTTCTATCAAAGTTGCTTATGTTCTTCTACAAGAATTGTTCATGATGTTGTCTTGATTTATTTAGGTGTACAACTAGATAGATCTTGATAATTATCTATTGCTAGTTTAGGAGTCTTGATCCGTGTAATTGTCTTGATTTCCTATTCATAAGTGGCAATTTGTGATTAATGATTATGGTCAAGTTTTCAATAATTGCAAAGTGGAACATAACCTAAGTTGAACAATCCGAGCTTATGTGTTTGTTGCTTAGATCAACCTATCTTTCTCATCATAAAGCTGCCATTAAATTGAATTTAGAGAGCTTATTCTAGGTTGTTTAATGGTTAGAGATTAAATAGAGAGCTTGTTCTATTTAACGACAAATTAAGGAAAGATTGGGATAACAGAGCTTGTTGTTATCTACGGTTGTTAACTTTGATAGTTGGTTGGTATTGATAGATCTGAAATTGATTCTTAATGATGTCTAGTGGTGGAGAATGAAACCTTAACCATATTTTTCATATTTGATTCTTCTTACTTACTTGTTTTCTTACTTTTCTAGTTTGCTTATTTTTTATATTTATTTTTATTGGCTGGTTATACCGCCTAATTTGTATATATATTTTTATTGGCTGGTTATACCGCCTAATTTAGTATATATATTGGCTGGTTATACCGCCTAATTTAGTATATATATTTTTATTGGCTGGTTATACCGCCTTGCATCTTATTCTTATTATTTACTTTAGTTTAAATCTGGCTTCAAAAACCCCTTTTCTTTTATTGTTTTCTTTGAACGTAAGTTATAAACTAATAACTCATAGATTAAAACCCAATCCCTGAGGACTCGACCCTTGCTAATCATTATACTTACAATTGATCTTTTTAGTGCAAGGTTAAATAAGATACACTCTTTTGGGTGCATCATTGGCCCTGATATCAACACTTATGGAGTTCTTCCCCCTTATGAGCCTGCATCCCACATGCGCACCCTGGATCTGGATGTAATGCAAGTGCCAGAATTTCCTGAATATGATCATACATTTGCTGCACCTCTGAGTTGGAATCCATCTACAATTGATCTATATGTTGGGTTACAATTTCCAATGAAAGAGGCTGTGCTTTCAGATATTAAGCACTACAAAATAAAAAACTCTAGTTATTGAATCCGAGCCAACCAAATATCATGGCAAGTGTCCAATGTATGGGAAAAGGTGCAATTGGAGAATAAGGGCAACATTCATGAAGAAGAAACAAGTATGGGAGATTAGAAAATATAATGGGCCTCATACTTGTTACATCAGAAAGAATTTCACAGGATCATTGCAAATTAGATTCTAACATGATCTGTTCATGCATTCTGTCATTGGTCTAAGCAAATCCGAAGATTTCCGTTTCAGTTTTGATCGCTGAGATGCGAATCCAGTATGGATACATCACTTCTTATAGGAAAGCATGGAAAGCAAAGCAAAAGGCAATTATTCGAGTCTTTGGCGATTGGGATAAATCGTACAATGATCTACCTAAATGGTTAGGTGCAATGCAATATTTCATTCCTGGTACAATTGTGGAATTGCAAACGATACCTGCATATCGCGGTGATTGAATGGTCCAGGGTAAGAGAATATTCCATCGACTCTTTTGGACATTTAAGTCGTGCATTGAAGGGTTTCCATATTGCAAACCTATTGTGCAAATATACGGTACATTCTTATATGAAAAATACAAAGGAACATTGTTGTTAGCTATTGCACAAGATGGCAACCAAAATATAGTACCAATTACCTTTGCCATTGTGGAAGGTGAGACAGCGGAGGCTTGGTCATTCTTTCTCACTAATTTGCGTACACATGTGACAACACAACCTGACATATGCTTAGTGTCTGATCGATATGAATCCATCAAAGCTGCAATCAGATGCCATGGTAGTGGATGGAATCCTCCAAATGCATACTCTGTGTACTGCATTCGACACATTGCAGATAACTTCATGAAGAGGTTTAACAATAAGGAATTGCGTCGACAAATTGTCAACATGGGTATGGAATCAGATCATAGTTATTTTATCTCTTATATTTCCTTTAATATATAAAATAATACTGAAATTAACAAGTTTTTTTTTTTAAATTTATCAGGATACGAGTTGAGGCGACCCCATTTTCATTGGATGTATGAGATTCTTCGTCGAGAAAACACAAAGGCGACTAATTGGCAAATTAAAAGTGTATTTTAACCCAAATACACTTTTAATTATAATATAGAGACAATCTAAATACGTTAACCCAAATTTTGGTTATGGATTGATTAACCATTTGTGCTTCCATGAAAAAACTCTTCACAAAGTATTATGGAATTACATCCCGTAAGGCTAAGATACGTGGCACCATCTTAATTCTTAAGTTAATTTGCCTAGATATTTGTACCATTATAAATAGGTAGACTGTGCGTTTAGTACACGACTCTGTCTCTAAAACATATTGCTTATTTCTATACTTACTTTCCTTAGACCAAAACTGACTTGACTGGGAGAGGGCACGTCGGAGCCAACTTTGGCCCCGCACTCACTGTTCTTTGCATTATAAAGAAGGCTTTAACACTCACATCGGGCCTCCTCAACTTCCAACTTCGAGTTTGGTCTTTACAAATTAGGTGCTTTTATTGAAAGCCGAACAATAGGCACAATATTTTTTCATCTTGCAAACCGCCTAAATTCTCCATATATCTCTAAGAATTTGGGGTTATTTGAGAAATAGTAAGGTTGAAGATTTTGAATAAACTCTACTATAACTAGAGATAACGGAAATCAGAGACCATTTATCAAAGTGTCAACATGAACAAAAAGTCGTTCCTTTTCCGACCCAAAAAGAAAACATGAACAAAAAGCTCTATATATGCTCTAGGAGACAATATCGATATCCTATGGTATTCTAAGAACATAGTTTGAAGGTACGTCAAACACTCTGACAATGGAAGGAATCCACTTTTGCAAGAGGAAAACTTCATCATCATCATCATCTACATCAATGGAAATAGAGTGGCTTCTGCTAAGGTTAATATCTTTTTCAGTAACAATCTTCAGGATTAGACTAACTATGCAAAAGGGACATCAAAGTCATTACCAAGAAACTCTTCAAAACTTGGTATAAAATAGGAAGAGGAAGACATGAAACAAGAACATGGGAAAATAACTTAGGGAAAGTTGACTTCAAAGAAGACAAACTAAATGACTTCGAAACGAAAAGAAAATGGCCAACTTTGAATTTCACAATGGTGTTGTGCCGTGGGTTCACCGTAAGGCACCCCATGTAGTTAGCTGTCACGTGTCAGTTATGTGTTAATACGTGACAGTTTTTTAATTTATTAATATTTTATTTTTTTTTATCTTTAAATATTATAAAATACAAAAAGTTAAAGATTAATCATAATATTATTAAATATTTTTTCTCGTGGCAAATTTTTTTCTTTTAAAATATAATTTTTTGTTTGTTTGATTTTATGTTTAAACATTATAAAATGCAAAAAAGTTAAAGAATATTACTTATTTTCATTTTGACTTTTTTGTTTATATATAGCGTCAGTGAATATGATATCATTTTAAAAAAAAATTTAAAATAAATACAGATAATTTTATTTTTAATGAGATGATATTATCTGATTTACTAATAATTTATAAATTTATATACTGTTAATATAACAATTATAAATTTATATATATATATATATAAATTTATACACTGTTTATACATCAAATTAATTTTAAGGATCTTTTTAACTTCAACTTTGAAATTTCAGGACCTATCCATCTCGGTTTTTAGCATCCCACTCCAGATCACGAGAAGTCCACTCCAGACTCTTCACTTCAGATTAGATGGCAAAAAATTAGTTACTTGACCACATCTAAATATTATATTCAAGGCAATAAATCTAAGACAGGCCATGCTATATTCAAGGATGGAATCTCAACAAGAGACTTCGATCACTCAACTTCGGTTATGGGCATTGGGCATTAAACATCGGTGGAAGGGGCCAAATTGATTTAACATTACTTAACTTTATGATGCAGTCAAATTAGTGTATCTTATTTAATCTTACACTAAAAAAATCAATTGTGAGTATAGTACTTAACAAGGGTCATTCAGAGAGATTGAGTTTTAATTTATAAGTTATTAGTTTATATCTTAAGTTCAAATTAAACAAAAGAAAAGGGGGTTTTGAAGTATTTTTTAAAAGTAAAGAGAACAAGAATAGTAAAAAGCAAGCAATAAATCGGAGGGGAATTTGGTCGTAAAAATTGGGCGTTTTCGGACCTACTCAAATTCAATATAGGACAAAGGAAGTGGACAAAGAAAATTTGAAAATCAGACCCGTTTTGAGTAAAACTATGGTTTTGGAGGTTAAAGAGCAATTTCGGAAAATCCCAAAGATAATTCCTGGAAAAATAGCAAACCAGCTCAAAACATTATGAAAACTTTCAGATCTGAGTTTTATAATTTTTGAAAGAGGTTGGTAAAGAAAAATCCGGAATTGGAGCTCATTTGAAAAATGACCAAATTCGGGTGCACTAATCCGAAATTTCAAAAGATAATTTCGGGAAAAATAGCAAACGAGCTTGAAAATTTATGAAAATTTCAAGATCCGAGTTTCATAATTTTTGAAAGATATTGGTGAAGAAAAATCCATAATCGGAGCTCATTTGAAAAATAGCCAAATTCGGGTGCACTAACCTGAAATTTCAAAAGATAATTCCGGTAAAAATAGCAAACGAGCTCGGAAAATTATGAAAACTTTCAGATCTGAGTTTCATAATTTTGGAAAGAGATTGGTGAAGAAAAATCTGGAATCGGAGCTCATTTAATAAAGGGTTAAATTTGGGAGGCACTAAACCGAAATTCAGAGATAAATCCAGGAAAAATAGCAAATGAGCTCAGAAAAATGTGAAAACCTCCAGAATCAAGTTTTACATTAATGGGATGAGTTGGAAAAGACGAATCCGAAATTGGGGTCCATTTGCAATTAAATTGAGTTCGGGGGGCAAAAAGGTAATTTTATCAAAAAAACATAAAAGGGCCAATTTGTAATTAAGAAAAATATGAAAGATGGAGGAAATTCTTGAACACTCCAGGTTTTGGCCGGCCAGCATAGGGGAGAAGGGGAGGTTTGATCAAATTAATTCAATAGTCACTATCAAGCAAAAAAATGCCATATTTATTGCCTTGCAAATGGTCCCCCCTCATCCAATGGCCTAGGTACCTTGTAGAAAAAATTAATGGAATCAAGTTTTACATTAATGGGATGAGTTGGAAAAGACGAATCCGAAATTGGGGTCCATTTGCAATTAAATTGAGTTCGGGGGGCAAAAAGGTAATTTTATCAAAAAAACTTAAAAGGGCCAATTTGTAATTAAGAAAAATATGAAAGATGGAGGAAATTCTTGAACACTCCAGGTTTTGGCCGGCCAGCATAGGGGAGAAGGGGAGGTTTGATCAAATTAATTCAATAGTCACTATCAAGCAAAAAAATGCCATATTTATTGCCTTGCAAATGGTCCCCCCTCATCCAATGGCCTAGGTACCTTGTAGAAAAAATGAGTACACCCTTCAATGACCAAGATCAAATTGCAAGATGACATTTTTATTTTTCATGAAAATTCCTCATCCAATGGCCAAGATTGGTGGAAGAAAGATGAGCACAAACCATCAAATGGTGAAGGATGGTTCGGCCAAGCCTAGGGAGCATGAAGGGGTGCCTTGTTTTATCCAAGGGCCTAGGTTCTTTGTAAGAGATGAGTACACATTTCAAAGGCCAAGATCAAATGGCAAGATGATATTTTTATTTGTCATGAAAATATCCTAATCTAAAGGCTAGAATTAATGGAGAAAAAGGAGCACAATCCATCGAATGGTTGGGAGGCCAACCGGCCAAGCATGAGAGGGGGGGAATGTTTTATTTTTCCTTAAGTGGCTGGTCATTTGAGAAGAGAGGGCAGTAGCTAATGTAGAAAGGAAAAAGGTTTTGAAAGAAAAGAAGAGAGGTTTTACCAAAAAGCTTAAAAGGTAGACATTCCTACCTAGCTTTAGCATGATTTTCTTCTTCATTCTCATGTGTTTTTCTTTGTTTTCTTGGTGATTTCTACTTCTTTTCTGATAAAAGTAAAAGTTTTGAAATGTTTATTTAAGCTTTCATCTTTTCCTTTTCATCAAAATGGAAGAAAACAAATTTTCACAACCTTTTTTTTTATATGGCCGAATGCCCCATTTGTGTTTGCCTTGATGTGTTTTGCTTATTTGTTGTAGGAAACATGATTGTAGAAGGTTTATTATTTAATTTTATGTTCTACTTTTTTCAAAATAAATGAAGAAAAATAGTTGGAAAGGCTTCATGATCTTGACAATGTCAAGTGATTATGGTTAGGGACGGCTATGCCCCTTTGTACCAACCATGGAGCTTAACTTTCCTTGCTTTGTTTGTTTACTTATTTTCCTTGTTATTTCCTTACATGTCTATGTTTATTTTGGTCATGTTCTTTGCATCATTTTTGTGTTATATTAGCTTTTACATCATTTTCATATAGTGATAGGTCCCTTTTACCATTCAACCCTTGTATTTTTCTTTCTTTGTCATGTCTTGCCTTTTGCCATGTATCATATCTTGCATGTTAAGCATGCTTTGCATCTTGCATTTTATCCATATAGCATTCAGCCATCCTTGTATTTCTTATACTTTGCTATGTCTTGCATTTTGCCATATATCATATCTTGCATCTTTGGCATGCTCTCCATTGTGCACAAGATCATGAACTATTCGGCCCTCCCATGCATTTTAGTTCTAGGTCATGCCTTGCATAAGATTTGGTTATGTCATGCATATTAGGTCATATAGCTATGTCATGCAATCTTAGGTCATTTTCCATGCCATCTTCATATAACATGTGACTTTCCATGTCATCATTCCATGCCATTTCACCTATGCCATGTCATCCATTTTACAATATGTTATGCCATGTCATCATTTCATGCCATGTCACTTATGCCATGTCATTATTTCATGCCATGTCATCTATATGCCATCACCACACATTCGGTCATTCACATGCCACTACCTTGGCCATTCGGCCACCATGATATTCCCTACATGTCATTGTATTTTTATGCCATAACATTTAATTCCTTAGCATATTTTTTATTGCCATGTCATTTAGTATGCTAAGATTATGTTTGCCATGTTGATTTCACTCACATAACATTCATTCTCATGTTATATCACTTGGTTTATCATGTCATTATACTTATCATTTTGTTTGCTATGTCAATTCCATTCACATGACTTTATTATCATGCTATGATATTCATAACATTTTTAATAAATAAGGCAATGTTCTCAAATTTAAATAATTCATGAATTCTCTGCTGGGTCTGCCGGAGAGGATGTCATCAATTATTAACGAAGGAATACCCTTTTCTAAAACAAAGATGATTCAGAAAATTTTGAAATAGAAAAAACTTTTTGTGTTTTGCAGGGTTTGCCGAGAAACATGAAAAGATTTTTGGTATTAATAAATTCCGAATCATTCTCAAATAAATTCATCTATACTATGTCATCATTTCATGCTTGCCATGTCGATTTCATTCACATGCAATGTCATTTTATGCCATGCCACATGCCATGTCATTTTTTTTGTCATCCATATGCCATGTCATTTTGCTTGCCATGTTGTTTTCATTCACATGCCATATCATTTTATGTCATACACATGCCATGGCATTTTATGTCATCCATATGCCATGTCATTTCATGCCATGTCACATGCCATGTCATTTTTTTGTCATCCATATGCCATGTCATCTTGCTTGCCAGGTCGATTTCATTCACATGCAATGTCATTTTATGCCATGTCACATGCCATGTCATTTATTTATCATCCATATGCCATGTCATTATGTATGCCATGTCGATTTCATTCGCATACCATGTTATTTTATACCATGTCACATGCATTGTCATTTTATGTCATCCATAGGCCATGTCATCTTGCTTGCCATGTTGATTTCATTCACATGCCATATCATTTTATGTCATTCAAATGCCATGTCATTTTATGTCATCCATCTGCCATGTCATCTTACTTGCCATGTTGATTTCATTCACATGCCATATCATTTTACGCCACATGCCATGTCATTTTATGTCATACATATGCCATGTCATCTTGCTTGCCATGTCGATTTCATTCACATACAATGTCATTTTATGCCATGTCACATGCCATGTCCTTTTATGTCATCCATATGTCATGTCATTTTGCTTGCCATGTCGATTTCGTTCACATGCAATGTCATTTTATGTCATCCATATGTCATGTCATTTTATGTCATCCATATGTCATGTCATTTTGCTTGCCATGTCGATCTCATTCACATGCCATGTCATTTTATGCCATGTCACATGCCTTCTCATTTTATGTCATCCATATGTCATGTCATTTTGCTTGCCATGTCGATTTCATTCACATGCAATGTCATTTTATGCCATGCCATGTCATTTTATGTCATCCATATGTCATGTCATTTTGTTTGCCATGTCGATCTCATTTACATTCTTTGTAATTTTATGTCATCCATATGCTATGCCATTATGTATGCCATGTCGGTTTTATTCACATGCCATGTCATTTCATGCCATATCACATGCTATGTCATTCGCATGCCATGTCATTATATATTCCATGAAGATTTCAGAATGAATGTCATTTTGATGCCATGAAGATTTCATTCACATGACATTTATTCTTATACCACACCAATTTTTGTGCCATGCCATTTTATTTGCCATGTCGATTTCATTCACATGACATTCATTCTTATGCCATGTCACTCTGCTTACCATGTCATGATAAATATACTTGCCTATTTAATTTTTGACTTATCTACATATTCGCATATTCATGGTTATTTTTGATAAATTTTCAAACACATGGAAAATAAATAATATTTTTATAAATCAAGATTCCTCCAGAGTTAAAATAATTCATGAATTCTCTGCTAGGTCTACCGGGGAGGATAACATCAATTATCATTAATAAAGGAATATCTTTTTCAATGAAAATGATTCGGATAATTTCAAAATCAAAGAAAACTTTCATGTTTTGCTAAGTCTGTCGAAAAACATGGAAAATTTTATGCAAGTAAATCCCGGGTCATTTTCAAATAAAACATGAATTTTTTAAGGGAATTATTTACAAACATCAATTTTAAAACTAACTTTTTGCCGAGATTCTAGATAGCACACGACTAATAAGGTGCTAATCCTTTCCCGCACGTAATCGACTCCCGAACCCGCCCTTGTTTTCTCTGGTTTAAAGCGCAGACTGCAAAATTGGTTTATTTTTTAAAAATATTTTAATTAATTTTAAAATGTTTTATAAAAACCGATTTTAATAGGTAGCTGATCACACCTAGACAAAAAAGATTGGTTGCGACTCCATTTCTTTTTCGAGGTCATTTTCATACCCTCAACCTTTTAAAGAAATTAAGTCATATTTTTCTCTACCTGTTTCCCCCCCCACTCGAACGGGGTCCCCGCGAAAGGGATCATGTATTCGACACTATGCATTTAAACATGGCTGCTATAACATCACTTCTTTTCCCCTTCCTCAAATTGAAGGGCCCTTTTACTTCAAAGCTTTTCATTCTCATTACATTGAACTATATTGCGATGTCAAGGTTGGAAAAATCTTGTTTGTCTATTTTGTGATTGCCAGTTCCGCATCAAAATTGCTAATTTCATTGAGCAGGTTGCTCTTGTGTGTGCTCCGAAAGTTAAGCCCGATAAGATTGTGTCCCCCTCTTTAGATGGAAAAGGCTTATTCCTGTAGAACGCACCATCTGTCAAGAATGACAATGTAGGAAGTCTATTGTCCCTTGTGAATTATGAAAAGGTAAGGCAACCTGTTCCAAATGTGCATATTTTCTCAATGTAACTTGATAAAGGAGAAAATTTTTAATGTTCTATTTTTTCGTGTTATATGTTTTATTTTGTTTTGTTCGTAATTTAAAGTGTTTTCTTTGTAATAAGTAGTCCCATGACTAGCATGTGACTGTTTAATGAGGCTTAGACTTAAGATTATTTGGGCCTTAAAGATTGGGCTAGGTTTAATAATATGCTAATGACCCTAGTATAGATAACCCTAAGGATTTGTATTCAGCATTATTATTATTTTTAGCCGTAATATTATGTTTTCAGATTTGAGAGGTTTCTAAATCCTAGAACCCTTATTTTATCATTCCACTTCAATATATCCTACTTCTTTTCTCAATCTCTATTATTTAAATTGCTGCCTAACATCTTCTACGACACCAAATTGGTATTAGAGCCATGATTGAACGTGGAAGAGGTAGAGGTGGTAGAGGTAATCAAGGGCAACAAGAAGAATTGGCTGCGTTGAGGCGAATAATTTAAGATTTTCATGAGTAGCACTTACTCTATAGTGACAGGAACCAATGGGAGCCCATATGGAGTATCCGAAAGGCGGCCATGATCTTGCAAAAATTTCAGAAGGTGGTCTAGAGGATGATAGTGAAAATTTAGAAGAAAAAACCCCTTTCATAATGTAGAACCTGCAAATCAGGGTCCACAAAAGGGATTGGTGGAGCGGTTGATACGAGCCTTAGATCAAAACGGTGGTGGAATTAAAATTGAAGTTGCTGACTTTTTTGGGAAATTGCACATTGAAGATTATTTAGATTGGGAGGTAGTTTGGAGAATTATTTTGAATAGGAACCAATGACAGAAACTTCAATGGTGGAAGAGAGTTGAAGAGCAACGAGTGCGAGAGGGAAAACAAAAAATCAGCACATGGGAACACATGAAAGCAAAAATGAGGAAACAATTTCTGCCTGCTAATTATGCAATGGAGTAATATGAGAGATTCCACTCGTTGAAGCAAAATAGGACGACAGTAGAGGAGTACACTTCGGAATTTAATAATTTGTCTATAAGGGTTGGTTTAAATGAGACAAATAAACAAATGACCTCCCGATATCTTGTTGGTTTGAACCAATCTATTAGGGATGAGATGGGAGTAGTTCGTCTGTTTAACCTTGAAGATAGCCGACGATATGCCTTGATGGCAGAAAAATGAATGTTACATTATGGTGCTAGGAGGCTGATGTTTGGAAGAATTGGTGGTACCTCACAAAACGCTATTGATACTGTTCGGGATCTCAAAGAAAAAATCAAACAGCCCTGAAAAGTGGATGAGGGGGCAGCCCACAAAGCACAGTAAAATAAAGCTCAGTTTGAAAGAAATGACAGAGGAAAAAATGTTGTCAGATTTGGACAGCAAAACAATGCTGGATCGGGTGCTCCAAAATTAGGCGACGGATCACAGATTTGTTGTTTCACTTGTGGTAGAAAAGGGCATAATTCTTATAAATTCCTACACAAAAGAATTAATCCTGCTGAAGAGGAAGAAGGAGGGGAGATGCTAGAACCTGTTTATGATGATCATGTTGATGAGGATGGCGAAATAGATGTTTATCCAATTATAGAGGAGTCTTTGGTTGTTCATTGAGTGATGACAGCAACAGCCTAAAATAAAAGGGAGGACTGGAGGTGACAAAGCATATTTAGGACTCGTGTTCTTTGTGAAGGCAAGTTTTGTAACTTAATTATTGGTGGAGGCAGCATGGAAATGTTATTTCTAAGGATGAAGTGGAGAAATTAAACCTGCAAACTGAAAAACATCCCCACCCCTAAAATGTAAGGTGTCTAAAAAAAGGTAATGAAGTTCCGGTTACATCAAGCTGTCTTGTCAAGTTTGTCATGGGTCATAACTTAGAAGATAAAGCTCTTTGTGACATTGTGCCTATGAATGTTGGCCACATTCTTTTAGGAAGACCTTGGTTATATGATAATAATATGGAACATCGTGACAAGCCTAATACTATTCATTTTATAAAAGGAACAAGAAATATACACTCCAACCCCTCAAGGAAGACTTGGCTGAAGATTCTTATTCATCTAAGAGTGGCAAAGTAATGGGGTTTTTTCTGCTTGAAGAAGATAGTAGGGAAATAGGAGTCATGTATGCTTTGGTTAACAAGGTCGTACAAGCTGACCAGGTTAAAAATTCAGATGAGCACCCTTTGAAATTCAGCAGTTGTTAAAAGAATTTGCAGAATTGGTTGGTGATGAATTGCCACGAGGATTACCACAAAAAAGAAGCATCCAACATGCCATTGATTTGGTTCGGGGAGCAAGTTTACCGAATCTACCAGCCTATAGGATGCCGCCAGCATCGCGAAATAAGGTGCAAAAACAGGTGAATGAGTTGTTTAATAAGGTCTGATACGTGAAAGAAAAAGTCCATGTGCTTGTCCAGCTTTGCTTGCTCTAAAGAAAAACGATACTTGGAGAATATGTGTGGAAAGTTGAGCCATTAATAAGATTACGATTAAATATCATTTTTCTATCCCTCAATTGGAAGAAATTCTTGATCAATTGGCTAGTGCAAAAGTGTTTTCAGAGATTGATATAAGAAGTGGTTACCACCAAATCAGATTGAGAGAAGGGGATGAGTGGAAGACTGTTTTCAAAACATTGGATAGGCTATTTAGTGTTGCCCTTTGACCTTTCCAATGTGCCAAGCACATTCTGTGAGTCAAGAATAAGGTATTGGAGCCTTTTTTTAAGTCACTTGTTGTTGTTTACTTTGACAATATTTTGGTTTATAGTAGAACCAAAGAAGAACACTTAAATCATTTGCATAAGGTGTTGGGGAAACTCTAAAGTGAGAACCTCTTTATAAACCCAAAGAAATATTCTTTCTTAATCTATGAAGTGGTGTTCTGGGGTTTTATTGTTTCAGGCTAGGGACTTAAACCAGATCCTGGAAAAGTATGTGCCATTAAAGAGTGGCCAGTTCCTCAAACAATCAAAGATATTCGAAGTTTCCATGGACTAGCTTCATTTTATAGAAGATTCATCAAGAATTTAGTTTTATTATGAGCCCAATTACTAAATGCTTGAAGAATAATAGCTTTACTTGGAGAAAATCTGCACAAAGAGCCTTTGAACAGATTAAAATCTTATGACATAAGCACCAGTACTTGTGCTAGCAGACTTTGGGAAGTTGTTTGTTGTAGAGTGTGATGCATCCCATTTGAGCATTGGGACCGTTCTTAGTCAAGAAGGAAAAGCAATGGAGTTCTTTAGTGAAAAGTTGTCTGATTCAAAGCGTATGTATTTGACTTATAACCTGGAGTTTTATGCATTAGTGTGGGACATTCAAAAATGGAAGCATTATCTACCTTATCGAGAGTTTGTTGTTTATTCCGACCACCAAGCATTGCGCTATTTGAGTTCCAAGAAGAATCTTAGTGAGCGTCATGCTAAGTGAAGTTCCTTTCTTAATGATTTCAACTTTACGCTGAAATACAAAACTGGAGAATCTAATATGGTGGCTGATGCATTAACTAGGCATTCTCTACTCTTGACTGTTGTAGACACATAATTTTGTCTAGGCCCCCTAAACAAGGTACGTCTTTCCTTCAACTCCCCAAAACTCCAAGAACCACCCCTAATTCCATCATTTGGTTTCTAACACTTTGATTCAGAGGTTAACATGGAAAGGTCATCACAGAAAAGTCAACCCAAAAAAGTCAACCCAAAAAGTTAACTGAAAAAAGTCAGCTTTTGAGAAAAATCAAGATTTAAAGGAGAATTGAATAATGATGAAGCAATATTGATAAATGGAGAGCCATAATTGAAAATGGAAAGAAGAATTGAAGGTGGAAAGACAAATTGATCAAATTGGACTTTTCAAAAGCTTCAGACTTGTATCTCATCAGATACACATAACCATATCTAGAATGATCATCGATAAAGGTTATGAAGTATGAGTAATTACCTCTAGCAACTGTGTTTAGTGGCCCGCATACATCTTAATGTATTAAGCCCAATAAAACACCAGCTCTTTCACATTTTCCAGTAAAGGGAGTCTTAGTCATCTTACCAAGGAGACAACATTCACAAGTCCCATATGATTCATAATCAAAGGGTTCCAAATAACCATGTTTATGCAATTTGTAAATCCTTGTCTCATTGATATGACCAAGTCTACAGTGCTAGATGTAAGTCTTACTTGGATCATCCTTTCTTGCTTTCTTGACATTTATATTGAACACAAGTATCTCTGGATTCAAAACATATAATCCATTATGTAATATTGTCGATCTATAATGAATGTCTTTAAGAATGATGAAGCAACTATTTCCCTTCATTCTTATCTCGAAACCATCATTAACAATGAGGTATGAAACCGAAATGATGTTTCTAGACAATACTGGAACAAAGTAATAATCTTTCAGTTCCAATTTCATGCCAGACGGGAAAGATAAAGTACATGTTCCAACGACCAATGCTGCAACTTTTGCACCATTGCCTACTATTAGAACTAGATCTTTGCTCAACTTTCTACTTCCTTTCAACATCCTTATGTCATTACATAGATGTGAACCGCATTCTGAATCAATTATCCAGGTATTGGATTTAACAGTAGAAAGATTCAGTTCAATCACAAACACATTCAACCCAGAAACTTCTATAAGTTCTTATTGACTTATCAAATGAGCAACCTTCATTTCATTGAGAACGCTTCTCAATATTTCATATCAATCCAAACATTTTGGACTAATGGCATTCATAATGCCGTGCAGTACAGTTAAAGTATTAACCATTTTCAATAACCTAATATTAGGTTATTCCTAACTAATCCTAATTTTATTCCTAACTAATCCTAATTTTACACTTTGATGTAACTAATTACATTTGTAATAAAGAAACCTCAAGTTACATTTGAGGGAAGTTAGGTGAGGAAAGAATTTTTACAACTCCAGAAAATGAGAGATAAAGCAGGGCACGCAGTCCTTATTTAATTTAATAAAAACCATAAAATTAAATTCAACCATCCACAATCATATTGGGTCTAAGTCCATAATCATCCCATACATTCACAAACAATTTATGAACATATAAATCATGTTTTAATCTCTAATTACCATCATTGATTATAGTGATCCATAATTTAATTCAAAGAAAATAATAAACATTTATTCTAATCTCATTAGAATAAATCCTAATCCAATTAGGATTATTTCCTTTGATTAAATTATTATCCAATTAAATAATTTAATTGAATATTCATGTAAATTCTTATTTTGGTGATTCAATTAATTTAACAATATTACCTTGATTACTAATTTTTTAGTGTTGTATCTCAACTAGGATACTACAAGATTAGTAACTTAATATTGCTAAAATTCACAAGCTGTGAGAATCTGATAGAACCAAAAAAACCCTAGCAAAGGAGGCGTAGGCCCTGGATATTATGAGTAGCCGCCGCCTTCTACCTCCCTACAGGCTATCTATCCGCTTTTCACAACTTCCAACTTTTCAATGCTAAATCAGTTTTATGATTTTTCAGGCTTGCCAAAAACAATTCGAAGCAATTTTAAATCCTAAAATGATTAAAACATGCATTAAAAATTAGCCAAGAAAAATCTACAAGTTTTTCTTACTAAAATCACCAAATTTGCGCAAAGCAGGCTTAACAGTTTTCAATCGCTGCCAAACTTTTGCCAGTTGCATTAATTAGTTTAAAACAATTTTAAACCAATTAATCAACAAGAATTCACCATGATTAACTGCTGCTTTCACCGAAACACTACAAGTGCAAATTCTCACAATTTCAGCTAGTGACAATCGGATCAAAATAACTCAAAGAACAAAACAATTTTGTTAAAGGTAATAATCAAAGCATAGATTGTATAGCAATAACATAAGCGAGGATCGGATACCATTGTTGGGATTTGGCTCATGCTCAAATAGAGATAATGTATAATTTAATCAACAATTAAACATACAACGCAGCGAAATTAAATAAATCATAGAGACTACCGAATCCCTCCATGGATTTGCCTATGAATTCAAAAATGATCAGGCTGTCAAGAACAGATAACAATCAAAATCTCATACCTCTATAATGGAGATTGCCGAAACCACATCACAGACTCTTAATGTTCTTGTTCTTGTACACAATGCTCGCTTGTTGAAAACCAAAGTAGTCCAATTGTCCGACCTCTAACAGTAATCCACACAGGTGATCTGAAAGCCTTAACAAGGTTGAGATTATGTTTTGCCAAGAGGATGCTAGTAGTCTAGGTTGTGAGAAACCTTCCTCCTTTATCTTAATTAGCCTCAAGAAAACAAAAGAATCATATTCTCTTATCTCAATAGATGTTCGGCCGATTCTCACTAATAAGGGAGAGAGACGCCGATTCTAATTCTCATAGGGGGGAGGCGACAACAACATTAGCCTATTTATAAGTAGGTTTAGTGTATGCCAACACTTGGACAAACTGCACTAAAGCCCTTATAAATATTATTAAATATTCATAATAAGCCCACAACACTTAATGAATATTTAATCTGGCCCAATCTCATTTTAATTTCATTAATCACCTTTTGTGTGTGACCCATTAGGACTTTAACATGTTGGCCATAAATATAATTAATTCAATTAAAAATTTTTCCTTTTATATTTATAGATCCTGAGTGGCATCTAGTAATACATCATGACCACCAAAATGCCAAGAGAGTCATCAAGCTTCGACTAGCCTTTCGTCTATAATATGTCTATGTAATTCGATCCTTTCATCAAATATCCCGGGATAGGAAAGAGCATGGTTCAATTTCTACTCTTAATCCCATTCCATATTAGATCTGCAGCTTTAATATTAACTGCTTAAGCATTGCCTTGGCCAAGGACTTCCATAAGTTAATATAAGCCGGATACATGTGAGATATGCCCCCGTAATTACTTGGGGTGATGAATCCTCTCTGGACCACTCATTCATCTTCGTATGTTTCATGTCATACCCAATAACACCCTACCATAAGCATCCTCGTGATTGGGACCCGTTCGTGATGAAATCTAAGTATGAAAGTTCACATACAAGATGAACTGGTGTCACAAGTCAAAGGATTACTTATACTATTGACACATGAGAGTATTTTCCATAAACACTTGAGTGAAATACCAAATAGAACTCTCATAGCAGGTCATGCTCAGTGAACTTGTTCAACTAACAAGCACCCATATATTATCCCAAAGTATCTCTATACTTTCAACCTATGAGACCAGTTGCATGCATCAAGTACATGAAGGCTTAACATATGCCAGTCTTTGAGCATTGTCAATGCCCTGTCTTGACAATGCAATAACCAGGAACAGTTTTAGAAACACGGCATTGATGCATAAGGATCCTCATAATTGTAACACCTTACAATTCCTTTGCAATGCCATTGTGTCTCATGGGCTTTATCTTCACAAGTGATTTATAACAATTATAACAAAACTTATGGATAAAGAAATACCTCAATTATAATTAATAAACTATAATGTGCAATACATGAATATATAAATAGTGTCTTACAAGCCCAACTAGATTGGCTTGTAGGGCTTACACGAACAGTTATACCAGGCCAATTGCCATCTCTAAATTCAGAACCTGAAGATACATATGGTTAGTCTCCTTTAACTCTTGATTGTCCTAATTCTAATTCCATTTCTAATGATCTTGATGTTCCTATTGCTATCAGAAAATGAGTCAAAACTTGTACTAAACACCATTTTTCTAACTTTTTCTCCTATGATTCCTTATGCCTTCCTTTAGAGCCTTTGTATTGTCTGTTTCCTCTTTTTCTATTCCACAAGGTTGGTAAGAAGCATATCATGATCCAAAATGGAAAAAGGCAATGGTTGAAGAGTTGAAGGCTTTGGCAAAAAATGAGACATGGGAACTTGTTACTCCTCAATTGGGAAAGAAACCAATTGGTTGCAAATAGGCGTGTACAGTGAAACATAACGTAGATGGTTCAGTAGAAAGGTACAAGGCTAGACTTATGGAAAATGGCTTTACTGATACCTATGGGGTGGACTATCAAGAGACCTTTTCTCCTGTTGCAAAAATGAATACTATCAGAATCATGTTATCATGTGCAGCTAACCTTGATTAGGACCTACAACAGTTTGATGTCAAGAATGCCTTTCTACATGGAGACTTGGAGGAAGTGGTGTATATGGAAATTCCTCTAGGCTTTGGTGATGAGAAAACTAAAGGAAAGGTTTATAGATTGAAGAAAACGTTATATGGTTTGAAACAGTCACCCAGTTTATGGTTCGATAGGTTTAGTAAGGCCATGATTTCATTTGGATATCATCAAAGTAATGCTGATCATACCTTGTTTATTAAACACAGTGATGGTAAGATCACATTACTTATTATTTTTTTTGATCATATAGTTGTGATTGGGGATGATAAGGAAGAGATTGCCCGACTTAGAAGACTTTTAGCTCAGGAGTTTGAGATTAAGGATTTAGGTAAGCTACGATATTTCCTTAAAATAGTGGTTTCCAGATCAGATAAGGGAATCTTTATCTCTCAAAGAAAATATATTTTAGACCTTCTTGAAGAAACTAGGATGTTGGAATGTAAACCTGCAGACACTCCTATTGAAGCTAATCACAAGCTACAAGAAGGAGTTGGTGAGTCAGTTGATTTAGGTCGATATCAGAGGTTAGAGATTGATTTATATCTCACACACCATACTAGACATAGCCTATGTTGTGAGTTTGGTTAGTCAGTATATGATGATCCTCGTGATTCCCATCTAGAAGCTATTTTTTGAATTTTAAGATACCTGAAATCTGCACCTGGTAAAGGACTGTACTTCTTTAAACATGGTCATCTAAAGATAGAAGCTTTTATGAATACAGATTGGGCAGGATCTCCTGATTATAGGAGGTCAACATCTGGTTATTACATATTTGTAGATGGAAATTTAGTTACTTGGACAAGCAAAAAACATAATGTGGCAGCACGATCAAGTTCAGAAGTAGAATATAGAGCTATGGCATAGGGTGTTTGTGAATTACTATGGCTAGGAAAGTGATGGAAGAATTGCGATTATCAGAAGGGAAATATCTATCCTTGTTCTGTGATAACAAAGCTGCTATTAGTATAGCTCACAATCCGGTGCAACATGATCTAACAAAACATATAAAGATTGACCGGCATTTCATAAAAGAGAAAATAACAGATGGCTGTTTGAATGTTTCTCATGTGACCTTAGAAGAATAACTAGCTGATGTGTTTACTAAGGGACTTAATAGCAAACTGTTTCACACTTTAGTTTGCAAGTTGGGCATGTGTGACATCTATGCACCAACTTGAGGGGAAGTGTTGACTAGTTTTTCGTGAAGTATTTTTATGAGTACTTAACATTGTATTTTTTATCAGTAATTAGGGCCTAATATCAGGCTTTCTATATTGTGATAGTTTCTTATTTTAGAGCTATTATTTTAGGGTTAACGTGTATATATATCTATGTAGGCTGCTGTAAATTAAAAATTATGAAGGAATATAAAACAACCTTTTGGTTTCTCTCTTTGGTTTATTTTCTCAATAGCTGAGCTATTTTTTTCGTGAAGTGGTAAGACTACATAGTGTTTCTACTTCTATTGTTCTCGATAGGGATGTCAAATTCATCGGACATTTCTAGTGATCATTATAGAGGAAACGTGGGACTCATTTAAAGTATTCCAACATTTGCCATTCATAAATTGATGGTTAAATAGAAGTAGTAAATCAGACTTTGGGAAATTTGTTAAGGTGTCTGGTTGGAAATCATGTAAGGTCTTGGGATTTTGTTATATCATAGGCAGAATTTGCTTACAACAATTTTGTGAATCGGACCATAAAAAAGACTCCATTTGAAGTCACATATGGTCTAAAACCACAACATATGCTTGGTTTAGTACCATTGCCACCAGAGGCTAGAGTGAGTGATGATAGAGTGGCATTTGCTGAGCATATACAGCAGGTTCATAAGGAGGTCAAGAAGCTCTAAAGACTAGCAATGAGGCCTATGCACCTGCTGTTAAACAACACCGTTGAGCTAGGAAATTTGAAGAGGGTGATGCAGTGCATGTCCATTTAAGGCGGGAACATGTTCATAAGAGTTCTTATCACAAGCTGAAACCCAGGAAATTTGAGCCATGTAAAGTACTAAAGAAAATCTGCTCTAATGCTTACCTAACAAAGCTACCTCATGAATTACAAATCAGCCCCATTTTTAATGTAGCAGACTTGTACCCTTTTGAGGGGTTTGATAGGGAAGTAACTCTTGTTGCAAAGCAAGTTGGCAATTTACGCACAGTACAACAAGATGTTATTCAAGAAGTGCTTGATGTCAAGGAGGTGAAGTCAATGCGTGGACACCAATATCGACGATTTTTAGTTAAATGGTTAGATAAGCTTGCCACTGAAAGTACTTAGGTGGCAGAAGATGAATTACAGCATATTGATCCCGAAATATATGTTGAAGTTCTAAGGTTTTTGCATCAAACATTGGTCTCTTTTTAAGAGGGGGAGAATGATGCAGAAGCAGTTGTTTAATCTTCTGTTCTTTTTGTGTTCTTTATTTTTTTATGTTTTGTTCTTAATTTAAAGTATTTTCTTTGTAATAAGTAGTCACATGACTAGCATGTGACTTTTTAATAAGGCTTAGACTTAAGATTATTGGGGCCTTGAACATTGGGCTAGGTTTAATAATATGTTAATGACCTTAGTATAGATAACCCTAGGTATTTTTATTCAGCATTATTATTATATTCATCCATAATATTATGTTTTTAGATTTGAGAGGTTTCTGAATCCTAGAACCCCTTTTTTATCATTCCACTTCAATCTATCCTACTTCTCTTCTCAATTTTTGTTATTTGAATTGTTGCTGGCATCTTCTATGGCACATAACTGCAGATTAATTCCTAAAATGGACTCCTTCTCAACATAGGATCTAGAGAGTGTAGTGTCCAAACGTGGTGTGCGTATTGGAAGATATGAAATTTCTTGAAAATTCTTTATTGTCAGATGACATGCATTGAGCGCTATATGTCTGGGTTGCAAGGTTGTTTTTCTTGCAAGTTTTACATTTTCTTAAACCAATCATCTTTACAATGAACATGATTGTTTACAATAATTTTAATGCTTGATGGACGAAATACCAAATTAACTTTTTTTTGTCTTTTTCAGTTAAAGTTGTTTTTTATTTACATCTGCATTTTCTTTGAAATGCTAATTTTTTTTCTTGTCTTGAATGGTTCAAGTTATCCAATAGTAATGAAAGAAAAAAGAAAAAGAAAAATAGTTATAGAATCATCAATGAAACATTTCAATTTCAAAATTAAATTGATTTAATGATCTTCTATACTTTATGGTTAAGTTATAGAGAGATGCTAGCAACTATTTGCTCTGTTTTTGACAAGTATGTTTAGCATTTATGTTATGGTGCATATTGTACTCTGGCGCAAATAGGGTTGAATTTTGCAATGTGGTCCTTATTTTTTTTCTTCGAAAAACTTTCTGGTATTATTATGCAACATTACTATTTATTTGTGCATAACTATAATTTTAGCTAGGTGAGGTGCTTGCATTTTATTTGTCGGAGTTCATGATTTTGATAGTTTAATTCTAGAAAATATTTTACAGGTCATATTAAAGCCTAAAGTGAAAAACTTGGACATACCAAAGCTTCAGTCTAAGCTGAAGGACATATACTTTCCATATATTTAGTTGTGAGTTTGTTTTTAACTTTATAGTTCAAGAACAATTAGCAAATATGAATTGTATTATCAGGTGTTGATGATAACTCTATGAAATAGAGTTATTTTACCATATTTTGTACATTCAAATTGGCTAAGCCCTAGAAGTTTTTATTCGAAATTAATTATTTTAATTGTTTTTAGATTAGTTTTATTTATTTATTTAATATTTAAATTAATTATTAATTTAGTGTTTTTGTATTTTTATAGGTCCAAAGCGAGAAGGAACTTTGGGTGCGAAAAGATAAAAAAAAAGGTGCAAAGCAAAGCATGGGCAAATTTGACCTCCGGAGCTTGTTGCTAGGAAAACATGATCTTAACGTATTTCTTCAAGAAAATTCCTTCTTGACTTTTGAAGCTGACTTAAAGAGCTTTCCAACAGTATATTATTTGCCCAAATAACACAAGATTTGCCTATCCAAATCAGCTATCAAAGTGTGAGAAGATGACAGAATCGGCAGCCCAGGCAGCAGCGCTCGAAACCAGCGCCGCGGTGCCCAACCGAGCAAAAAAAAAACTAAAGAAAAGGAAAGTCCTACCTGTTACTTGCATGCAAAGTTTCTGACTCGAAGGACCTAAAGCTCTATAAATTGGATCTATTAATGCTCAAACAAGGACCAATCAAGACCTTTAAGATCTAATTTATCTTAAGGAGAGTAGCCACCACAAGGTTGCAAGGACCAAAGGAGATTTTGGAAGATTGAAGATCTGACAACCCTTAGTTTTCTCTTTTCCCTTATCTTCTATATCTTTCTTGTAATATTTCTGATGGTGAAACTCTTTTGTTTTATAGTTTTATTAATTAGCATGAACTAATTTATTTTTCTAGGATTGCAATGGAACTCAACATGTAGCTTGGATTATTTTACTCTCTTTCTTGATTTAATGATACTTGATGTTGTTTATTCAATCTTGTACTTAATTCTTTTAATTGCTTAACTACCAATTATATTGATATGGTAACCTAAATACAACTTGACAGAGGGAGTTTAGAGTTAGACATGGATTGAATAACACATGTTTCATATTTATTTATTAGGATGAATTGAGTTGCATGTAGGATAAAAATATACTTATGTGTCATGTTAGAGTCTAAGCTTAATCAGTTTCTCTTTAATTCAGTTATCATAGACATATAGTTAATTGGTTAAGAGAAATATTTTTATAAGACCATCAACAAATTCATATAAATAGATTAGAACTTTAGGTTAACAACTCAACGTCATTAATCAAGTTAAGAGGGTAGAAGAGGTCCAAACGAAGTGTTGAGGGAAATTGTAATCCTAGGTGTAACGAAATCTCGCGACCCGATAAGTGACGTTTAAAATAAAAATGTGGGGGGAAAAGAAGAGGAAAATATGACTTAATTCCTCTTGAAAAAAATAACGGTTTGAAAATAACCTCGAAAAAAATGGAGTCGCCACCAGTCTTTTTTGGCTAGATGTGATTGGCCACCTATTACAACTGATTTTATAAAAGATTTTAAGATTAATTAAAACGTTTTAAGAAAACCAATTTCGAGGTCTGCGCTTTAATCCAGAGAAAAACAAAGACGAGTTCGGGAGTCGATTACATGTGGGGAACACCCCCACAATGCCCGTATAAAACGGTACCTTATTAATCATGTGTCATCTCGAGTCTCGATGAAAGTCAGTTTTAGATTTGGTATTTAAAAATAATTCCCTTTTAAACAATTATATTATTTGAGAATGATTCGGAATTTATTAACATAATTTTTCTATTTTCCCCGGCAGACCCGGCAAAGCATAGAAATTTTTATTTATTTTGAAAATTTTCCGAATCATCCTTTTTTTTTTAAAAAAAAAAAGTTCCGTCGCTAATGATAATTGATGATATCCTCCCCGACAGACCCAACAGAGAACTCATGAATTATTTTAACTCGGGAATAACCTTATTTTATTAAAAAACATTAATTATTTTTCATGCATTTTGAATCAAAAAAATGATCATGAATATGCAAATCAATACTAAATATAAATGTAATTTAAACAACATGTACAATTATCATGGCATTGCAAACATTTATTATGACATGGCCAAAGAATTAATGACATAGCATACATAACATGGCAAGCCTTATTACAACATGGCAAGGAATCAATGACATGGCATATATGACATGGCAAGGAATTAAATCACATGGCATATATGATATGGCAAATAATTCATGACATGGCAAGAGAACTTATGATATGGCAAGAGAATCTATGACATGGCATGGCAAAGAATTCATGGCAAGGCATACATAACATGGCAAGCCTTATGCCATGGCATATTATTCATGACATGGCATACATGGTATGGAAAATTTATGAGATGACATCATCATAAAATGTGCATATCAATCAAAATGGCATGATCAAGATACCAACATGTACATCAATTTTAAAATGACATCATCATGGAATATGCATGAACATGGAATATGTACACACCATTATTTTTAAAATTCTTTTCATGAATTTTCTTTTTGATGGAATTATATAAATGGCACATGTCAGAAAATATTATCGTACTCCCCGGCAAACCCGGCAAAGCTTGAAAAATAATTCTTTCATATGACATTCACATAATTATGAATAAAACAAAATCAATGCCTTGCGATTTCATAACCACGTGCATTGAATAATTTTCTAACCTCCCCGGCAAACCCGGCAAAGATTAGGAACTAATTCTCACCAGATGTTTAGGAAACCGAAAGCACGTTTTTATGCCTAATTAAATAAAAATATTTTAAAATATGAAATGCATGAAAATGTATTTCTCTCTTGAAGTAAGGACATCCGTACACCTAAGAAAGGTATCCTACTACCTTTGAAAGAAACTTAAATTGGATTTTTAAACCAAATGATTTTGGGCTCGGATTAAGGAAAATGCAATTTTTGGATTAAAAAAAAAAAACTATGGCCGAATGGCCCTAAAAAAAACTTTAGTATCCTATTTTTAAAACCCGAATTAACTACCCATGACCTGATCTTTGTAAAACCAATTTTTCTCCTTGAGATATCATGGAAAACAACCTAAAGAAATAGGTACATGATTTTGGGCAGCCCTCCCCTGTTTTAAAAAAAATTGAGATTTTTGCTAGCTTTAAAGGGCTTGTTTGGACTCCTAAAAACCAGTTTTGCAAAGCTATTTTTTAGACCTTTGTAAAAAATTCAAAAATATTTGAAAAAATCAGTTTAGACTCAAGCAATGATGAACTAAATGAGGTTAAATCAGTTTTTAATTCGAAAAAAATGCCTAGGCCAAAGTTGCCTTAAAGACAAAACAACACACTAAAATCTGATTTATCGAAAACTATTTTTCAACCCTAGATAAAAAATTTTAAAAATCCTAGAAAAAATACCAGAGGCTCTTCTAAGGGTCTACTAATTGTGGTTACAATTTTTTTTTTGACATAAAATGCATGGTGAAAAAATTGCCCAAAATCATAATATCCAACTTGCAAATCGTTACTTTTCCAACTAGTTTACACAAGAGACTTTGGCTATAGACCATGATTGGTCTTAGCCAAAAATCAAGTTGAGAATGAGATAAATGCATGATTTTCCAACAAGACAAACATATTAAAATGATCAAACATGAGCTAAAAAATATAAACAAGCAAAGAAAATGAAAGTTGGCTCAATGGTTGGTTCCTTGGACATAGTCTACCTAACCAAAATCACTTGATAAGAATCATGATCATCAAGCTTCTCAAACCTTTTTCATTCATTTTTTTTAAAGAAAACAAAAGAGAAAGTCTATCCTACCACAATAGTGAATCTCACAATCAACATGCAAACAAGAAAATCAAGCAAAAGTCAAGCACAATAAAGCCTCCAAGGATTTGGCCAAAGTGAAAAAATATGTAGGAAAAGATTTTGCAAGCTTCATTATTTTGTAGAGAATAAAAAAAAGGGAAAAACCTTTAGAAATTTATTTGGAAAACATTTTATTCAAACAAAAAAAGTTAACAATCACATGGAAAAGAAGAGAAAGAGATCATGAAATCAAAGAAAATAAATCAAAAGAGGAGAAGAAATGGCTATCTAGCAAAGCTTTTCCAACCAAGCTTCCAAAATCCTCCTCCTTTCTCCCTCTTTTCTCTTTCTTTCTTTCTTTCTTTCTTTCTTCCTTCCTTTCTTTTTATTTATTTATTTTTAAAGATTTTTTCTACTAGTTTTCTTCCCAAGTGTAGTGAAAAGAGTATGAAAAAAAGAGAGAGAACCCCTCCCCTTATGCGTGGCCGATTGGTATCCCCCTTGGTGTGAGAGTGCTCATCATTTTTTAGCCTTATTCATGCTTTGCATGCTCTCCCAACATCTTTGCCACATGGCCATTTCTTGTCCCCTTTTTGCATGATGCTTTCCTTGAATTAAGGGTCTCCTAACCTCTCATTGGCCTAGAATGCCACCTCAATTATTCTTGTCTCCTATCTCTACAAAATATCTAAGCCATTTGTCATGATCATGTGGCTTACTACCAAAATATCTTCCTAGTTGGCATTTTCCACTTGGCATCATCATATAGCCTTCACATGCTCTTCACATGGACTTCACATGGCTTTGTAATTAAAAAGCCTCCTATTGGCCAAAAATGCCACATAGGCAAGTAGTGGAGAATCTTATCCTCTCTTAAAAATGTCATCTTTCTACTCAATCTTGGCCATTGGAGTAAGATGATCAAACTCTCCTCTCTTGAACCTCATGCTGGCCAAAAATGGCCTAGAAAATTCCAGTCCGTTCCTCTTGTTTTTATTTGCAAAATGGTCATTTTTGATTTTTTCGATAAAATTGCATTTTGGTCCCAAAACTTAATTTATTTGCAAATGGACCCCAATTTTGGAATTTTCTTTTTCAGTCCATCCCATCCAATATAAAACTTAGTTCTCAAGGTTTTCATAATTTTTCAAGCTCGTTTTGTATTTATCTCGGATGTTTTTCTAAAATTACGGATTAGTCCCCCTGAACTTTGCCTATTTTCATTTCAGCCCCATTTTTGGATTTTTCTTCTCCAATCCATTCTATGCAATATAAAACTCAGTTCTGGAAGTTTTCATAAATTTCCGAGCTTGTTTTCTATTTTCCTAGATTTTTCTTTAAAATTGCAGATTACTCTCCCAAATTTAGCCTATTTGCGTTTCAGCCCCAATTTCGTGTTTTTCTATTCTCATTTCCTTCTTTCCATCCTAAAGCTTAATTCTAGATTGTTTTGCAATTTTTTGAGCTCAGATTCTATTTTTCTCGGATTTTTCAAAATTGCCCTTTAGCCCTTGAAACCTCGATTTTACTCGAAACGGGCCAATTTTCTGGATTTTATTTTTCCATTGCCTTTGTCATATATTGAATTGGAGTTGGACTGATTTTACCCAAATTTTACATTTGAATTCCTCTCCGATTTAGTTTTTCCCTTTTTCCTCAAAATTATGAATTTTCTCGATTTTCCATCTTCTCCTCGAATCAACTGTTCCTTTCGATCCACTTCAAATTGGGACTTGGGGTATCTTTATTTATTTATTATTCATCAACTGGGGACTTTAATTTCACCAAATCAGACCATCTTTGTAGTTTTTCCCAAGTTTGTGATTTTCCCATTTGTTCATTAAATCTTTATTTTCTTTTTTCTCTTCAAGTTGATTCCTTCTTTAACTCCGCTTCAAAATTAGACCTTCCAATATCCTTATTTATTGATCTTATTCCATTCTGAACCTCCAATTTTGTCCAATTTGATCGTTTACGTACTTTTCCCCAAATTTGGAAATTTCATGCTTTTTTTTCCTACACTGATTTTGCAATTTGTTTTTCCACCTCTCTATCTTCAATTGTAGATCTTCGATTATCACTATTCCTTCACCATTGTTCAATTCACCTTCGAATCTTGATTTTTCCTGAGAGTTGACTTTTTGAGGTTGATTTTTTAGAAATTGACTTTTTTCGGGTTGACTTTTCCATATTGACTTTCGAATCAAAGTCTTGGAGACTCATCTGTGGAATGAGGGAAGATTCTTTGCACTTCGGGAAGTTGAAAGGAGAACTTACCATGGTTAAGGGGGCTCAGACTAAATTAGGTGTCTACACTAGGCTTTTCTCAATTGTTTTAATTTGCCTTTTTTTATTTATTATTTTCTTTTATTTAGTTTTTAAATTAATAACCTTTAATCGTTTGTTTGAATAAGATTAAGTTGTTATACTTTTAGTACTTAACGAATTTGGTAACAATTTCTTGTGGGATCGACACTCTACTCTTCATTTTATTACTTGTTACGATACGTGCACTTGTGTGGTAAATCCGACAACAAGTTTTTGGCACTGTTGTCGGGGACTTGGTTTACTATTTATGTTAATATTAATACAATCAATCTTAATCTTAATTCAGGTTATATTGATCAAGGTGCACTATGAGGGATCATAGACTGGATGCAATCAATGCTTTAACCGCACAGGTGGCTGCACTGAACAAGAAATTAGACAATTTGGCTATACAAGCCGTCCAAAGTTCGTTTGTGATTTGTTAACTATGTGGGGGTGGACATCATAGTGATTGGTGCCCAACCAATGCTGAACCAGTTCAAGATGTTGGAAACTACAATATGCAGCAGAATAATCCTTATTCCAACAATTACAATCCAGGTTGGGGAAATCACGCAGTTTTAATTTGTGAACTATGCGGGGGAGGACATCATAGTGATTGGTGCCAATATGTTGGAAACTACAGTATGAGCAGAATAATTTTTATTCCAATGACTACAATCCTGGTTGGGGAGATCACCTAAATTTTTCTTAGAGCAACAACCAAGTGCCTTTCTATTTATCCGAGCAAGCATATCCTCATAAGTTTCCACCACAAGCTCATCAAGCTCAAGCTCTTGCCCCCGAAAAGAAGCCACAATTGGAAGGATGTTCATGCACTACATGGTGGAACATGATGCTGTTGGTGTATGCCTTAGAGCCAATCAAATTGAGCATAGGATACATAGTCAATAAAGCATACCCTTCACTATGAAGATAATGATACAAGGTTTTGCTTCATGTTAGTACAAGAATAAGGACTTATTAAGTACTAATGGAATGAAGCCCATGGAACATAATGGCCTTGCAAAATAATTATAAAGAGTTATAATTATGAGATCCTTATGCATCAAAACCTTGTTCCTCAAACTTTTCCTGGTCATCATATTGCTAAGACGGGGCATTGGCAATGCTCAAAGACTAGTATATGTTAAGCCTTCTTACTTATGAACTAAGCAACCGATCTCATACAGGTTGAAGTATGGGATACTTGGGATAACAGGTAGGTGCTTGTCTGTTGAACAAGTTCACTGAACATGGCCCGCCAAGAGAACTTCATTTGGTAATATCACTCCAGTGTCTATGATAATGTTTCTTAGTACCAGTTGTGTAAATTAGTCCTCAGTCTTGTGATACCAAGTCATCTTGTATGGAGAGTGTCATACTTAGATTCCATCACGAACGGGTCCCAAAGAAGAGGATGCTTATGGTAGGGTGTTATTGGGTATGGCATGAACCATACGAAGATGAATGAGTGATCCAGAGAGGATTCACCACTCCCTATGATAATGGAGACATATCTCGTTTGTTCTTGACTACGATTAACTTGATTAAGTCTTTGGCCAAAGCATGATGGATTTAGGATAAAGTTGTTTCTCTAAATTCATAAGGTTAATCATAAGTTGCAAAGAACTAATATGGATTGATCGTGAGTAAACACTGCACCATGCTCATGCGCTATCCGGGATATATGGATAAAGGACCGTATTACACTGACAGGCTGGTTGCTGAAAGGTTTCTAAAAGGTCACGCTGACTTCACAATATTTGGGTGGTCATAATGGGTTGCTAGATCCTGCTCATGATCTATGAAAACAAGTTAATGAGATTAACTTATGTTCATTGCCAACATATTGGGAACTTAGAGGGTCACACACATAAGAACATATATGTATGGATTAAACATGGTATTCTATTAAGGTAGAACTTAATGGAATAAAATATCTATATTGAGGAATTAATTGAAGAGGTTCAATTAAGAAAGATTAAGACATAATTGAGATTTGAGAAATCCAAAGACAATGTCTTAATGAGATAAGAGGAATCAAGAAGTCTTATATAAACTAGTATAGTCGACATTGACATAGTGATGTACAAGGTGAATTTCGAATGACTATGCTATATTGGAATAATGTCATGAGATGATATTAATAGATTAATGACATGAATTGTTCATGAGGAGAAAGAATTTTAATTGAGAATTAAATTACTTTCGTTTAGAAATTAATCTATCCAATAAATAAGCATGATAAATTAGAATAGGTCCAAAGAGACTAGGAGACTACTCTAATTTAAGACTGTCTACTAAAGATGGTTGGCCAAACTTAAGGCATTATGATTGTTGGACCATTATTATTATTAGATAATATAATGGGCCTATTGATCCATCTTAGAATTAAATAGTTTAAGTCCAAGTGGATTAATGAAAATCTTGTGTAACAAGCTACAGGGGTCGGCCAAGCTTAGGGAGAGGGGGTTAAGGTTTGCGCCTAATTATTCATCTATGATGGCAGGTTTGGGCATGGAACATGACTGGATTAAGTGGCAATTGTTGCTGCATGCTAGTAAGCCGAACCGCGGCACCAAGGAGGTAATTGTTGCCGAAATGAGTCCAGCTGGAAGAGTCGGCCAACAAGCTATTTTTAAGGAATCTAGTAGCCACAGTAGATGGCATACAATAGTCTGATCATGGGCTGGCAGCGGCCATTTGATGGCCAAAGAGCACATGTTGAAAGCAGCTCCAGATCGATTGACACTCCAGAACATGAAAAGGGGGCCCAATGAGAACTACAAAGAATTGTAGATGGAAAGATGTAGCCTCACAAGTCCAACCACCTCTTACCAATAGAGAAATTAATGCTTTATTTGTGGATACTCTCCCATATCCATACTATGACAAGTTGATCGGCAATGCTTTTTCAGAGTTTACAGACATATTCTTTGCAGTGGGTAGGATTGAGGAGGGATAAAAAAAGGGGAAAATTATGGATACTAATGCCAGAATTTCTCTCGGGAAGAAAGATGATATTACCAAAGGGCAAGTTCAAGTCGTAAATTTCGAAGGCAGAAACAAAAGAGGGATCAATGCAATGCAAGACAATCCTTTTGGTGGTTATTTACATCCCCGACCCTATGTCGATCATTGCTTCAGCACGGTCATCATGTTTCAATGCCTTTCACACCACCCCAAGCTTTCACTATGCCAAATGACCCAGAGGTTAACTCAGTCTATCTTAAGAACAATAAGAAAAAGGTGTACCATTCAATTTCGATGACCTACACAGAACTTCTTCCATTGCTTGTCCAAAGCCATATGATCTCCATTGCACTTGCAAAGCCCAGGAAGTCTCCTTACCCGAAATAGTACACTACAAGGGAACAGAGTTTTACCAATGGAATATTTCGTCAGTAAAAGTCCCTATTCAGTCGGTAATATCTTTTACCGACGAAAAATAATTCTTAAGTTGATGACAATAAATTCTTAAATTGGTGACACTAAATCCGTCGGTAAAAAATATTTCGTCGGTAATATTTTTTTTTTACCGACAGAATATTCCATCGGTAATGTTTTTCTGTCGATAATAGTTATTAGCTATGGAAATTTCCGTCGGTAATAAGATATTTTCGACGAAAATTTCCGTTGCTAATAACTATTTGCGACGAAAATCATAATTGGTTATTTAAATTTTTTTATATAATAATTAATTTTATTTATTATTATATATATAATTATAATATTTACATATATAGTTATGCACATAATTATAATAATCATATATATTTTAAATTATTATTATTTTCAATTAAATTAAATTAAATAATTATTATTGATAAATAAAAATAAATATTTTCTAAGAAATATCCAACTAGTACAAAAATTCATCTTCATCATCAGCTTTAGAGCATCATTCACAACTTTCCTCCTCTTCATCTTTATCGCAATCTAAGAAGCTTTCACCAGGCTCCTCCAGTGAAATGAGAATGTTATTCTAGGTTTACATCTAAATTTCAGTCTGAATAACATGTTTACAGTACCTCCTCCCATTCTTAATCACTATCAAGATCATAGTCTAATTCTAGGACCTTCCTCCATGGGCAACGAGGTCTGACAACATTACTGAAATTAACTTAAAAAACATAAATTATCAATTTCATTATGAAATTGAAAGCAAGGCGGGCATCAAACCATAACTTCACAAAGAACTCTAACAAATAACACTCTAATACCCTTGTCCCAATCATTATCACTATTCCCTTTTAATATTATTCCATTTAAGATGCCACTTTAGAAATGTAAAGATATTTTAAAACTCATTTTCATATTTTACAGTACAATCCTAACATTAAAAGTAATGGCACCCACAAAACAAATGATTTTGAACAAGATAAGGAGTACAAAATATAGTAGAAAGTTGCAAATGCAATCAGGGGAAATGGAACACATAATTAACAAAGAGATTGAAAGTTGCCCAGGTCTAGAAAGAGAGAAGAAGAAAGAGAGGAGAGAGAGCGTACCTTGGTTGAGAACTTTTAATTTAGTTTCTCTTGTAGTGAGAGAAAAGAGAGAGAAAGAAGAAAGAACGAAAAAAGAGGGAGGGTCGAGTCAATTACAATTGTGGCCAAAAGTATTAGCGACGGAATTTCCGTCATTAGAGACGAAAATCGTAGGTAAAAAATTTCTCAATTTTGAAAATAAAAATTTATCGGTAATACTAATTACCAACGGAATTTTCGTTAGTAATATGAATTTTCATCAGTAAAACTTTACCGACGAAAAGCCATATATTTCCAACGATAAAAAGTTTTTACAATAAATTTTAAGTATTCTTTTTTTGTAAAAAGTTATATTTTTTTAATTTTTTTTCAAAAACTGATTTTATTTTTACCGACGAGATTTTCGGCCTGTAAAAATCCTATATCAATCGGTAATAATTTGGCGGGAACAAATTAGATTCGCGTCAAAGTATTACCGACGGAATACTTCAATCATAAATATTCCATTAGTAATACCCAATTTTTGTCGGTAATGGTCAAAAATTCTGTCGATGATAGTCAAAAACATTACCTACTAAATTGCGTCGGTAATGCTCGAATTTCCATCAGTAATAAACATTATTATCGACGAAAATAATCTATCGGTAATGAATCCGTCAGTAAAGCGACGTTGTCTTGTAGTGGTATAATCCTAATGCCATATGTGAATATCATAGCGGGGTTGAACAACATTCCATAGAGAACTACTCTGCATTCAAGGACAAAGTTCAAGCTTAATTGATGCAAACCTAGCAAAGTTCAAAGAGCTCATGGATGCTTATCAAGGACGATGGGGCTAAGTGTCATTTGTTCTCAGGGTAGCATGCCAATCAGGGGGAATCCTTAACTTTGATTTAAATTTTGTATATATTTTCACTTTGTTTGAAATGAATGAACTTTAAATTTCAAGCATCATACATCATATCTCACTCGAAGTTTTGGTTTCTTCTTGAGCTTTGTGTTTTAGGATTTAAAATAAGAAAAGAAAAAAACAACAAAAATAAAATGGTTAAAAATTCATATAGATATTTTTTCGTTTTGAAAATAAAATGATCCTTCTTTGAAAAGTGAAATGAGTTTCAAAAGAATTGGTGATCATCATGAGGGATGGACTAAATCCTAGGAAACACCTTATCTCTACATGTACCTAGATAATTGACTAGTTGAATAAAGACCACTCAAAAGTCTCAAAGAATAACCTTTATCGAGGCCGTGAGTAATGGAAAATTTGGAAAATTCTTTTGTGGATTCCTTGAAAGTCAAGCAAACATGACAATCTTCCAAAAGATCTAGATTTGGTAGTTTGATACGTGTTAAAGTTCTGCCATACTATCAATCATAGCAAAAACTCAAAGATTCAAAACCTCCCGAATCTCTTTGAAAGAATCCAAATGCCAAATCCCTAGGGCTTTTCTAAGACCTTGATTAATGAGCACTTCAACCAAAGAATGAACCAGCTCACCTTTCTTTTCACTCCCATGTGTTGGAAACATTTTGAAGAAATTCAAATCCAAATGAGCTTGCTTAGTGAGAAGCTCAAAGATGAAACATGAGATGTTCCTTCACAGCAAGATTCCTACAAACCAAAAGACCTTCACTTGAATGGCTAATCAAAATGAGGCATCATTTGTAGCAGAAGATGAATCACGCATGAATTTTTGGGGCATGCAGCCAAAAAAAGAGAGAAAACAAAAAAAATATATATTGTGATATCATGCGCATGAGAATTCGAATGATTCCAAATGCAAAATAAAATTTTGATTATCTATTCCCCCTGAGTATTGCTTTTCAATGAGAATATTCGTACTTGATATGAGAAATGGCCATCTTCCATATCCCTTTAAAAAAAAATAAAAAAAAATAAAAAAAGAGAATTTATCCATAGCCACCCCTTTTGAGCCTAAGAAATTCTTTTTCTTTGAACCTTGATTAAGGATCACCCTCCATACTGGAGGGCAAATGCGATGAAGGATCTTCTCAAAGATCATGGGGAAATGAGTCCTAACTCGAAGATAGATACATGAGCAAATTGAGCTCCCAAATAAATACGAGCCCACGAAGTCAAAATGGATATAGAAAATAAGAAAAAGAAAAATGTAGAAAAGATGGCAAATTGAAAGCCAAGAACAAAACCAAAAAAGAAAGAAAAGAAAAAAAAATGTGAAAATGATGGCGAAATGAAAGCCAAAAACAAAGAAGCAAAAGTCAAAAGAAGGAAATAGAAGTCTAGAAGGGACAAATATTTCAAAGGGAATCCTCCTCAGGAAATGATCCTTGATTTGATTACCCTCAAATAGGTATTTTGGGTCTACTTATCCTTTCTTTTTGAACCCCGAACCTTGGCGTACGTTATGTGCTTTAAAAGTCCATTTTGGTCAAGCGTGGATATTTAACTTGAAGAGTTTTTCCTCATATTTTATCCCATCTCTTCGAATTATCATTTTATTATGGAAGAATTTAGAATTCTCAAATGCATGGTGGAATAATAAAAAAGAAGAAAAAAAAAAGAAATAATAAAGCTCTAGGGTGAAAACCCAAAAATAGGCAGTCTAGAGCAGAACAAGAAGAAATTTTGACGCCACATATGGTATTCCCGAAGCCATGACGAGAGAAGAAATCAGTTTGAGGAATTTAAGGAGCATCAAGGAACTCCGAGACATACCACAAGGACAGCCTTTTCTTTGGAATTGATTTTGAAAGCTAAACCCTTTTTCCCTTCCAACATTGAACATATCATGGCTAAGGTTAACACCTATCAAAATTCCATATTTAGAGATTTGAGGATTGTTGAGATTTAATTGTACTTTAAAACTTTTTCCGAAAAATGCTTGGTTTTAAGGAATTCATGTTTTGAGAAAACTTACTCACGAACTGAGGCAAAAGGACATTCACCTTCTCCTCTTTGTCAAGTTGAAAAGTTTCCCTAGATAAATTCGAACCTTATTACATCAGCCCACTGACCTTGTTGCATTAAGCCATCCAAATCACTCGAAAAAGTGAGGTCGATTTCCTATCTCGCTTAGAAATGCCTCTAATGGTGATTATCGATTTTTGAAAGACTTCAATTTCACATGTTTTGGAAGAAATGAAATTGACATGACTTAAGAAGAACAAACTGAAATTGAGATGTGGATATGCTTTAGCAAAAATTTAAAGCTCATATTGTGTAGGGGCATGAAATTTTGAGTTTATATTTGAATGAAGTCTGACTCTGTGTTTTGGTTTTGACTAGAAAACTGGAAAGAAAGAATCTGCTGGGGCAAGGAAAAATTGGGAATACAAAATCATGTGATTTCTTTGGACAAGATGAATTGGAAAATACAGACGTGGGGCAGGGATCATTCCCTCTAGTAGGACAAAATAGCAAGGATTGAGGAAACCTTACCAGGACATGAGGAAAAATGGAGATAATCAACTCTTTTAACATTCTCCTAATGTGAAATGATGTCATGCATCTCCATAAGCATTCATGCATCATATAATGAACATGTGCATCTTCGTAGGTTGCATTGGCTTTTTCATCATTATAGTTGCTCATTGCATTCGCCAAGCATTGAAAAGACGAAAAGGAAAAGAAGATAGGTTTCCTAGAGAGAGAAGGGTCTTCTTTAGATTTAGAGGAAAAAATCTGATGAAGAAAAGCAAAAGTTTGTCTAAAAAGAAAAGATGTGAGTCTTGAGACTTTTTTTGGATGACGAAATCGAGAAAGTGTTGAAGAATTTCAAAATGATGAAGATTTTCAAAAAATGAAAATGATTTTTTTTTTAAAATGTTGAGACTTTTTGGATGAGATAATTTTTAAAGTTGTGGAGCCTCTATTAGAGGAGCTTTTAATTTTTAAAGTTGTGGAGCCTCGAAGGAGGAGTTTCTCAAAGAAAGAATATTTTAAGCCCAATGTAGCTCGCACAAGAGAAAGTAAGCCCAGTAAAGTTGACATTTTAGATTTAAGCCCAACGTAGCTGGCACAAGAAAAAGTAAGCCCAGTAAAGTTGGTAGTTTAGAGTTAGGAAGTAAGCCTAGTGATGTTGGCACGTTAGATATGATTAAGCCCAATATAGCTGGCATAAAAAGAAGTAAACCCAGTGAAGTTGGCATTTTAAATTTGGTTAAGCCCAATGTAAGTTGGTAGTTATGGTTTAAGCCCAGTGAAGTTGGCACGTTAGATGTGATTAAGTCGATGTAGCTGGCACAAAAGGAAGTAAGCCCAGTGAAGTTGGCATTTTAAATTTGGTTAAGCCCAATATAAGCTGGCAGTTATGGTTTAAGCATAGTGAAGTTGGCACGTTAGATGTGACTAAGCCCGATGTAGCTGGCACAAAAGGAAGTAAGTCCAGCGAAATTGGCACATTATATGGGGTTAAGTCCAATGTAACTGGCAACAAGTGGAAGTAAGCCCAGTGAAGTTGGCATTTTAGATGAGATTAAGCCCAATGTAAGCTGGCATAAAAGTGATTTAAGCCCAGTGAAGTTGGTATATTAGATGATGTAAGCCCAGAAAAGTTGGTAGAGGATAAGATAAGACCTCCGAACATCTTTTAAACCTTTGGGTATCATCTTTTAAAATGACATTTTTCAAGACCTCCGGGCACCATTTTCAAAGTGAACATCTTAATTTTAAGACTTCCGGGCACCTTTCTGGCTTCACCTAGACCTTTTCCGACTTTTGGTTCTGCCAAGGTTATCTCGCCAAATTATTTTTTGCTCCACCAGATCTTTTCCCGACTATTGGTTCCGCCCAAGTCATCTCATTAGAAATTATCTATGGTTTCGCCTACATAATTTTTCAACTATTGGTTCCACCCAAGTCATCTCATTGGAAATTATCTGTGGTTTCACCTAGAAAAATTTCTGACCATTGGTTTTGCCCAAGTCATCTCGTAGAAACTTATTTCTGGTTCCACCCAGATGTTTCTCGACTTTCAGTTTCGCCCAGGTCCTTTCAATTTCTGGCTTCACCCAGATCTTTTTTTGACCATTGGTTTCGCCAGGTCATCTCGTAGAAATTCATTTATGGTTACACCCAGATCTTTCTCGACTTTCGATTTCGTCCAGGTCGTTTCAATTTCTAGTTTAACCCAGATCTTTCTCGACTTTTGATTTCACCTAGGTTGTTTCAATTTTCGGCTTCACCTAGATCTTTCTCGACTTTTGGTTTCACCCAAGTCATTTCAATTTATGGCTTCACCCATATCACTTTTTGACTACTGGTTTAACCCAAGCTGTTTCAATTTCTGGCTTCACCCAGATCTTTCTCGACTTTTGGTTTCACCGAGGTCATTTCAATTTTTGGCTTCACCAGATCACTTTTTGACTACTGGTTTTACCCAGGCTATTTCAATTTCTGGTTTCACCAGTAAATTTAGCAAAAGAGAAGATAAGGTCCAGGGATCATCGTCGAGGCATTGTTTTTCTTGAAAAAATGAACTCATTTCCTTAAGACAAGTCGAGCCTTGGTATGTTAGTCAAGGAACTCAATTTAAGGCAAATCCTTTTATTTACAGTTTTAAATTAAAAAAATAATGATAAAAAAAGTGAAAAGACTTTAAAAAACATCTCTTTTCTCCCACAACAGATGACTTCCATACCCGGCCAAAATTTTTGTCTATTTGTCTTTGCCTGATTCCTGATCCTTAACAATAGCTAAAGAAGTGCAGCTGTAGACACCTAATTTTGTCTGGGCCCCCTAAACAAGGTAAGTTCTTCCTTCAACCCCCTAGAATTTAGAGAACCTCCCCTAATTCCACAATTTGGTCTCTAACACTTTAATTTGGAGGTCAACATGGAAAGGTCAAAATAGAAAAGTCAACCCCTAAAAAGTCAACTCCAAAAAGTCAACTTTTGGAAATCAAGATTTGAGTGAGAATGGAATAATGGTGAAGCAATCTTGATAATTGGAGATCCATAATTGAGGATAAAAAGAGGAATTGAAGGTGGAAATACAAATTGCAAATTTCAATTTTGGAGAAAAGCATAGAAATTCCAATTTTGAGGAAAAGTACGTAAATGATTAAATTTGATGAAATTGAAACATCAAATTTAAGAATAATCAATAAATAGAGGTACCTCAAGGTCCAATTTCAAAAGGAATGAAACGAGAAATCAATTGGAAGAAGAATTGGACAAAAGTGAGTAAATTGGAAATTGCATTTTTGGGGAAATATTGGAAATTTTGCAATTTTTAGGGAAAAGTATGTAAATGATCAAATTGGGCAAAATTTCAAATTGGAATATGATCAATAAATAGAGGTATCTAAAAGTCCAATCTAAAGTGGAATTGAAGGAGAAGTCAATTTGAAGAACAATTTGTAAAATGAAGATTAAGTGAATATATGAAAAGTTACAAATTTTGGGAAAACATTGGAGATGGTCAACTTGAATAAAATTGAAATCCCAAATTGGGAAATAATCAGTAAATGGAGATTCCTAAAGGTCCAATTTGAAGTGGAGTATAAGGAAGAGTCAATTGGAAAAGAAATTGGAAAACTGAGGTCAAAATCAAATAAATTGGAAATTCTAATTTATGGAAAAAATGGGGAAGATCATATTGAGAAAGAATTCGGGTATAAAAATTGGGCATAATGGGTCCAAATCCAGTTCAATATGTGGCAAAAGGGATGGAAAAAATCCAAAAAATTGGCCCAGTTCGAGTAAAAACGAGATTTTAGTGGCTAAAATGCAATTTTAGAAATCCATGAAAAATAGGTTTCGAGCTCAAAAAATTACGACACTTTCCATAATTAAGTTTTAGGATGGAAAGAAGGAAAGGAGAGAGAAAAAACCTGAAATTGGGGCCAAAATAGAAATAGGCTAAATTCGGAGACCAAATCGCAATTTTAGAGGAAAATCCAAAAAAAATGGAAAACGAGCTCAAAAGATTACAAAAATATCTAGAACTGAGTTAATACTGGATAGGATGAATTGCATAAGAAAAATCTGAAGTTGGGGCCCAAATGTGAATAGGTCAAGTTTGGGGGGCAAAATGTAATTTTATCGAAAATCGAGGAGAGAGCGAGGGAGAAGGAAATTTTCGGCTAGGAGAGAGCGAGGGAGAAGGAAATTTGATCCAATGGCTAAGATGTAGGAGAAAGTAGATACTTTTTAAAGCAAGGACATGAATTTAGTGCCTTATGTGGCATTTTTGGCCAATGAGAAGTAAGGATGATAGATCATTGGCCAAGGCCATGTGAAAAACATGTGAAGGCTATATGATGAAGCCAAGTGGATAAAAAGATGACACTAGGAAGATATTTTTGGCTAAGCAACATGATCAAGCCATGTGGCTAAAAAAAGGATGTAGAGATAAGGGACAAGAATATATGACATGGCATTTAGGGCCAATAAGAATGTTATTTGATCCCTAATTTTAGGAGATATGGCCATATGAAAGGGGGGACCATGAGTGCATGAAGGAAGCATACTAAGGAAAAAAAAAAGATGAGCGTGTTCTACACAAAAGGGACATTCCTATAGAAAAATGGGGGAAAGGCCTTCATTTTACTATATATATTCACACTCACTTTGAGAGCTAAGGGAAGTAGCTAAAATCTCCAAGGAGAAAAGGAAAGAAAGAGAGAAAAATGAGGAAGTTTTAGAGGTTCCTTGGAAGCTTTGCTAGGTAGCTTTCTTCTCTACTTGTTCTTTATTTCCTTTTTCATTTTCATGCTATTTTCTTCTTCTTTTCTATGGTTTTTCATTTCATTTTCTTAAGAAAAACAAAGGTTTCAAAATGGTTTTCATAAAGTTTTTTCTCTTCCTCTTTTCCTTTTAAAAGAAATAAAAGTAAACAACATTTTCTCCTCTAATTTTCCTCTTGGCCAAAACTTGCTTTGTTATTGTGCTTGTATTTTGCTCATTTTTCTTACTTTCCATTGTGATGTGGGTTGTTCTATTGTGGTAGGATAGATGTTCCTCCTTTATTTTCTTTTAAAAAAATGATAAAAGAGGTTTTTGAGCTTGATGATCTTGGTTTTACCAAGTGATGGCTATAGCCGGATCTAGCATCCGAGGGGCTAGCCTTGAGCCAACCTTGTTTTCTTTTGTTTGTTTACATTTTCTTGGTTGTATATTGTCATTTTGATATGTATATCTTGCTGGTTGTGTGACCTATTTCCTTTTAAAAAATGGTTTGTTAGCTTGATGACCTTGGTTTTTACTAAGAGATTGGTAGGCCGGATTTATGTCCAAGGAGCCAACCTTGAGCTAACCATTTTACTTTCTATAAAAATATGTTTTCAACTCATTTCCAACATGGTTTTGGTTAGGATCAACCAATGGTCCATAGCCAAAACCTACTTTTCAAACTAGTTGGAAAAAATAATGTTTTGCAAGTTGGATATCTTGATTTTGGGAAATATTTTCACCACGCTTTTTTTGTCAAAATAAAAAACTATTTCTACTTCATTTAGTTTATCATTTACTGAGTTTAAACTATTTTTTCCAGATTTGTCTGAATTTTTGATAAATGTCTAAAAATAGCTTTGTAAAACCAGTTTTTAGGAGTCAAAACAAGTTTTAAAGCTAGCAAAGATCTCATTTTTTTTCCACTAAAGGGAAGGAGCTAGGCAAAGCCCACGGTTACTCTTTTGAGATGTTTTCCATGTTAGTTCAAAGGTAAAAAATTGGTTTTATAAAAATCCGGTCATGGATAGTTAATCTGAGCTTCAAAGAGCGAGTAAAAAACTAGGATTTTTACTATAGGCCATTCGGCCATAGGAGTTTTTATTTCAAAAATTGCACTTTTTTTAAACTTAGTGTGGTTTTCACAATGTTTGCATTTGAGGCTCATTTAGGGGTATTAGGATGCTAATCAATGGTATCTGAATACCCCTAATCCAAGTCAAAATCTGTGCCCAAAATTTTTCAATTTAAAAAATCTAATTTAAGTTTCTTTCAAAGGTAGTTAGACATCTTTTTAGACGCTTCAAGAGAGAAACACATTCCGTTTTCAAGCATTGCATATTTTAAAATGTTTTTACTTAATTTAGCATAAAAACATATTTTTCGATTTTCTAGACATTTGGCGAGAATTAGTTCTTAATCATTGCCGGGTTTGCCAGGGAGGTTAAGAAATTATTCAACCCATGTGTTTATGAAATCGAAAGGTATGGGTTTTGTTCTATTTGAAATTATATACATGTCATACGAAAAGATATTTTTCTAAACTTTGTCGGGTCTGTCGGGGAGTTCGGTAAAATATCCCAACGCATGCCATTTATTTAATTTCACCAAACAGAAAATCCATGAAAAAGAACTTACAAAAAAAATAATGATGTGTGCATATTTTATGTTCATGCATATCCCATGATTAGGTCATTTAATAATGGATGTCTACATGTGCCATCTTGATCATGATGATTCTATGTTCATGAATATTTCATGATGATGTCATTTGTGATTTGTTATTCATGTTGTTATCTTGATCATGATGTGTTGATTGTGAATATTCTATGATGATGTCATTTTTATGATTGATGCTTATGTCATACTTGCCATGTTATGTATGTCATGCCATGAATTCTTTGCCATGCCATGTATGCCATGTCATAAATTCTCTTGCATGTCATGAGCTATTTGCCATATCATATATGCCATGTCATGAATTATTTTCCATGTCATTAATTCCTTACCATGTTGTAATAAGGTTTTCCATGTCATGTATGTCATATCATTAATCCTTTTGCCGTGTCATAATAAAATGTTTGCCATACCATGATAATTATGCATTTTGTTTAATTTATGTTTGTATCTTAGTAATAATCTACATATCCATGATCATTTTCAAATGATTTTAAATGCATAAAAACTAATGATTTTTAACAAAACAAGGTTATTCCCGAGTTAAAATAATTCATGCGTTCTTTGCTGGGTCTGTCGGGGAGGATATCATCAATTATCATTAACAACAGAATATTTTTTTCTCAAAACAAGGGTGATTCAGTGAATTCCAAAATAAATAAAAGTTTCTCTATTTTGCAGGGTTTGCCGGGAAACATGGAAAAATTTTGTATTTATAAATTCTGAATCATTTTCAAATAATATGATTGATTTTAAAACAGAATTATTTTTAAATATCCAAACTAAAACCGACTTTCATCGAGATTTCATGATTAAACGCGATGAATAAGGTACTGTTTTATATGGGTGTTATGGGGGTGCTAATTCTTCCCTATGACGTAACCGATTCCCGAACCCGTTTTCATTTTTCTTTGGTTTTTTATGTGCAGACCTCGAAATTGGTTTTTCTCAAAATGTTTTAATTAATTTTAAAATGATTTATAAAACCGATTTTAATATGTAATCGACCACACCTAGCCAAAAAAAATTCTATCGGTGGCTACTCCATTTCTTTTTTCGATATTGTTTTCAAACCCTCATGTTTTAATTTCGAGGAAACCCATTTATTTTCGTTTTTTCCCACATATTTTACTTTTTAATGTCATTCGAGCGAATCCCGCGAAGGACACTTTATGACACTAAGAGAGATGAATGAAAACTTGAAATATCACCAAATAGATCGAGGGTGCTACATGTTTACTCTATTTGAATATTAGAGCTGCTATATATACCTAACAGTCATATAACAACAAGCTCTCGAGATTATGTATCTTAGTTGTTGTGGCTGGTAAGTGAAATCCCTTTTCTAACTGCTAATTTTCATAATTACTTATTTTTTGTTTTTTTTTTTAATGTAAAAGTATCCTTTAAAAAAAAAAAACTATCTATTTCATATATTGTATAAGAAAAAATTTAACTTTTTGCTTCAATATTTTTTTCACACTCACCTTAGTGAGTACCATAAGATCTAGATAGAGATAAATTATTTTACCAAAAAAAATTATAGTCAAAACAAGTTTTAAAGCTAGCAAAGGTCTCGTTTTTTTTTCCACCAAAGGGAGGGGCTGGCCGAAACGCATAGCTACTGTTTTGGGATGTTTTCCATGTTAGTTCAAAGATAAAAAATTAATTTTACAAAAATCGGGTCATGGATAGTTAATCCGAGCTTCAAAGAGTGAGTCAAAAACTAGGATTTTTACTATAGGCCATTCGGCCATGGGAGTTTTTATTTCAAAAATTGCATCCTTTTTTAACTTATTTTGGTTTTCAAAATGTTTGCATCTGAGGCTCATTTAGAGGTATTAGGATGCCAATCAAGGGTATTCGAATACCCCTTAATCTGAGCCAAAATCCATGCTCAAAATCTTTCAATATAAAAATTCAATTTAAATTTCTTTCAAAGGTAGTCGAAAATCTTTCTATATTTTTCAAGAGAGAAACACATTCCGTTTTCATGCATTGCATATTTTAAAATGTTTTTACTTAATTTAGCATAAAAACGTATTTTTCGGTTTCCTAAACATTTGGCGAGAATTAGTTCTTAATCTTTGCCGGGTTTGCCGAAGAGGTTAGGAAATTATTCAATGCACGTGTTTATGAAATCGAAAGATATGACTTTTGTTTTATTCAAAATTATATACATGTCATGCGAAAAGATATTTTTTCAAAGCTTTGCCGAGTCTGTTGGGAATTCGATAAAATATCTCGACGCATGTCATTTATATAATTTCACCAAAGAGAAAATCCATGAAAAAGATATTAAAAAAAAAAATATTGATGTGCGCATATTTTATGTTCATGCATATCCTATGATTAGGTCATTTAATAATGGATGTCTACATGTGCCATCTTGATCAAGATGATTCTATGTTCATGAATATTCTATGATGATGTCATTTTGTGATTCGTTATTCATGTTGTTATCTTGATCATAATATGTTGATTGTGAATATTCTATGATGATGTCATTTTTATGATTGATGCTTATGTCATACTTGCCATGCTATGTTTGTCATGCCATGTATGCCATGTCATAGATTCTCTTGCCATGTCATGAGCTATTTGATATATCACATATGCCATGTCATGAATTATTTAACATGTCATGTATGCCATGTCATTAACTCCTTACCATGTTGTAATAAGGTTTGCCATGTCATGTATGCTATATCATTAATCCTTTTGTCGTGTCATAATAAAATGTTTGCTATGCCATGATAATTATGCATTTTGTTTAATTTATATTTGTATCATAGTAAGAATTTGCATATCCATGATCATTTTCAAATGATTTTAAATGCATAAAAGCTAATGATTTTTAACAAAACAAGGTTATTCCCGAGTTAAAATAATTCATGGGTTCTGCTAGGTCTATCGGGGAGGATATCATCAATTATCATTAACAACGGAATATCTTTTTTCTCAAAACGAGGGTGATTCGAAGAATTTCAAAATAAATAAAGATTTCTCTGTTTTGCCGGGTCTACCGGGAAACATGAAAAAATTTTGTATTAATAAATTTCGATTATTTTCAAATAATATGATTTATTTAAAAAGGGAATTATTTTTAAATATCTAAACTAAAGCCGACCTTCATCGAGACTTCATGATAACACGCTAATAATAAGGTGCCGTTTCATATGAGCGTTGTGGGGGTGCTAATCCTTCCATGCGACGTAACCGACTCCCAAACCCGTTTCTGTTTTTCTCTGGTTTTTAAAGTGCAGACCTTGAAATTGGATTTTCTCAAAATGCTTTAATTAATTTTAAAATGTTTTATAAAATCTGTTTTAATAGGTGACCGACCACACCTAGCCAAAAAAGATCAGTGGTGACTCCATTTTTTTTCAATGTTGTTTTCAAACCCCCCCTATTTTAATTTCGAGGAAACCCATTTATTTTACTTTCCCCACATATTTTACTTTTTAACGTCATTCTAGCGAATCCTGCGAAGGACACGTTATGACACTAAGAGAGATCAATGAAAACTTGAAATGTGACCAAATGGATCTAGTGTTACACGCTTACTCTATTTGAATATTAGAGCTGCTATATATAACCTAACAGTCATATAACAACGACCTCTCAAAATTATGTATCTTAGTTGTTGTGGCTGGCAGCGTGCCTGGCCGTCAGCTAAGTGAAATCCCTTTTCTAACTGCTAATTTTCATAATTACTTATTTTTAGTTTTTTTAAAAAGAAAAAGTATCTTTAAAAATATATATACATATATATATCTATTTCATATATTATATAAGAAAAAATCTAACTTTTTGCTTCAATATTTTTTTTCTCACTCACCTTAGTGAGTACCATAAGATCTATGCATACACCTAATTTTGTCCGGACCACTAAAACAGGTATGTTTTCTTCCTAAATTGATGTTTCAGAATGTAAAAAAAAAAATTTCCATCTTGCACGTGGTACTCCGAGACTTAGTCTAAGAATAAGAGCATAAAAAGTCAAACTTGAAAAATTCAACCCCAAAAAGTCAACTACTAAAAAAATCAACCCACTTTCAAAATCAAGATTTGAATTTCAATTGAAAAATGGCGAAAGAATTTTGATAATCCGAGGTCTACATTGAAAGATATGGAGTTCGAAAGTTAGGTTACGGAGATTCAGTAGAAAGAAAATCCTAGTCCGGGAAATTTGGGGAAAAGTGCTTAAATAATCAAATTGGTCAAAATTGAAGGTTCCAAATGAAAGATAAGCACTGACTACGGGTAATGGAGAAGCTACTTGGAAGAAAAACTGAAAGAAAAGTCAATCCGGAAGAAAATCGAGAATTAGAGTTTTTGGAGGAATTCGATGAAATTTGGAAGAATTACAGAAATGGCCCGATTTGGTAAGACTAAAGCCCCTAATGGATGAGGACTGATTAAAAAAGGATAGCCCAAGGCTCAGTTTGAAGAAAATCTGAAAATCGGACTTGTTTTGAGCAAAATCGGGTTTCAGAGGCAAAAGGGCAACATTAGAAAATTGGGAAAAATAGCAAATGAACTCCAAAAATTTTGAAAATTTGCAATTCTCATTCTTAAATCATTTCGAAGAGATTGGAAAAAGAAAATCTAAATTCGGAATTCGTTTGCAAAATGGCCAAATCCCGAGTCCTCTATGCAAAAATTCAAGAAGATAAATCCCGAAAAAATAGCAAATGAACTCCAAAAATTTTGAAAGCTTCAAGATCTCATTCATAATTATTTGAAAGAGATTGGCGAAAGAAAATCCAGATTCGGAGTTCTTTGAAAAATGGCCAAATCGCGGGCCCACTATGCAGTAATTCAAGCAGATAAATCCTGGAAAAATACCAAATGAGTTTCGAAAATTATGAAAACTTCCATATCATACTTTTAAATCATTTGGAAGAGATTGGTGAATAAAAATCTGGATTTGGAGCTCGTTTAAAAAATGGTAACGTTTGGGAGCACAAAAGGGCAATTTTGGAAGCAAAAATCCAAATAAATAGCAATTTGGAAGTATTTAAAAAAGAAAATTTGAATTTGGAGTCCGTTTTCTATTTATTTATGTTCGAGCAGCAAAAATGTCATTTTACCCAAGAAACCGAAAAGAGCTTTTCTTGTCTTTTAAAAAAATGAAGCATGGGCTAGAAAATGAAGGGTCAGCCGGTTAAGGTCCAATGAGGGAAGATATTTTTTTTATTTTTAATCAAAAGGCCAACAATGAAGAGGAAGGTAGTTATTTTTTGATCAAGCCTTTGTAATTGACCCACATGGACCAATGCATGAAGAGGGAGAATGTCAACATAATGGCTTAAGATTCTTGAACAGCTATAATTGTTGATAGTTGATTACCTAATATAAGGGTGATAATTTCACATTTTAAGAATCTTGGATCAATAGCCTTTGGATCAAAATTGGTTGGAAAAAAATGACAACATCCTAGCATTTAGAAGGCCATTCGACCACTACAAGGAAGGGGGTCTCTCTTTCATTTGGAGCGATTCACACTCTTGTTTGGCTAATTTTCTCTACATTTTTGAAAGGCTAAAAGAAAAGTTTAGAAAAGAAAAGAAAGTTAGAAGAGAGAAAGCTTGCAATATAGCTTATAGAGTTTGCTTTAACCACCATACTCTTACACTTTCCTTGATTTTCTATTCTTGATTTGCTATTTTGATTGCTATTTTGGTGAGTTTCTTTTGATTTTTCTTTTTAAAATAAGTGTTTTTGATATTCTTCTTCAAGTTCTTCTTTATACTTTCTTGGAAAAAGCTTTCAGAAATTTTTTTTCATGACCTAGAAAGGTGGCCGAATGGTTTGCTGTTTTAGTGTAATTGCTGTTTTGTTTTTTTTTTCTTCATGTTATTAGTGATATTTAACAAGTTTTGATGCTTTAAATCTACTTCAAATACATAAATATGAACCTTGTTTTGATTTGGTTGCTTGCTTGTTTCCATTTTTGAGTCTATTATTTTGTTATCATGTTTATTTTACTTATCTTGCATTTTTTATTTTCTGTTTTCAAAATGTTTAAGTTTGTTTATGTTTTACATTATGTTAATCCATGTGTTTGTGAAAATATCTATTGGTTTTCATGCCTTTACTTTATATTTGCATGATTTGAGTATTATTATTTAGTTATGCATGCTATTGTGTTAAGTGTTTGTGAAAATGCCATGTTCACTTAACCATTCGGCTACCCCCTCTCTTTTAAGCTTTGTGTGTGCATTTTTTATTATACAAGTTGATATGTTTGCATTTTCATGATATTTGGTTGTGTATTTTGTTTAAGCATGCTATATGTTTGTGTTATCGCCATGCATTCTTTAGGTTTAGGATCGGTTTGCTTTGCCATGCATATTCATGCATTTTAGACCTAGGTTTCATTTATTGCCATGGAAGTCCATAATAGGTCTAGGCCATATTATTCATGCCATGCATTTTTCATGTCATTTAGGTTCTAAGTCATGCATTTCGTGCATTAAATTTGCTGTATTTTCATGCATTTCATGTCATTGCCACATGATTTATGACTTAGACCAATCAATGGTTCAAAGTCATGCTCATTTTGAGCATACTTGTGGAAAATTAAAGAGTTGTCAAATTGATTATTCTACCTTTGTGATTCTTTTTTACTTAGCCAATTTTTGTCTAACTTTTCAAAAGTGTTAGCTACTGTTTGTGAGTCTTTTGGAGAGTCTATAACATTTTTACTTTGATTTTTAAATGATTTTATCAAAGGCAAAAAAATGTGTTTTGGCAAAACAGTTTTTTCACCCAGTACTCGTACTTTCTCAATTTTTCTGGGCAGTCATCTTTAATCAAAAAATTAATCCGATTTTTTTTGTATAGTTTTACATGTCCTGAGTCTCCAGTATATTTTTGTTTTAGATTTTTATGAATTTTTACAAAAAGGGTAAAAAATTGTGCTTTAAAACTGGATAGTAGAGGCAGAATTGAATTTGAAGGAAAATTATTTTTCTGTTTTGGTTAAGTTACTTAGAGGGGCTGATTAGGAAGTTTAGCTACTGACTTAGGGTAGTTTCCAAGCCTTTTTAAACTCTAAAAATGATTTTTCAAACCTCGGGTTAAGGGTGGTCAAGTCCGGGATTTTAAACTTAAAAAATTAGAACCTTTTAAAAAAGGATTTAGCTAAGTTTTTATTTTTTATCTAAGCTTTTTAGAATTGTTTTCAAACAATTACAAAGTATTCTGGATTTAGAATATTTAATTTGATATATTTTCTTAAGGTAGACGGATATATTTTTAGATATACGGATTATCTTAATTAAAGAAAAAAAATACATTCTCATGCATTGCATTTTCCATATACATGCATACTATATAATATGTGATTTTTGCTATGTTAATTTTCATGATTGTGTTATTATCTTTGATTTAAATTTTTGATATTATATTAATTGTTATATGGTTTTGAACATTTCATGATATCTTCTGCTTTTTATTTAGTTATTTATTTTTGTCACATTATTTACCATATAATAAGTTCATGCATTATTATTTTCATTTTTGTTTTCATGCATATTATATGATAGCATTATTTTATGTTTCATGTCATTTAGATTATATGCCATATCATTTATATTTTCCATGTCATTTAAATCATTTCATTTCATTTAGAATATATCATATAACTTAGGATATTTTATTTCTTTTAGAATATGCTAAGACATTTAAATTATATCATACCATTTAGGTTGTATTATGTTATCTAGACTTTGCTATGTCATTTTATTTATGTCACATATATTCATATTCATATATTTTTTTTAAATGTATTGAAAAAGGTAATGATTTTCAATAAAAGAAAGATGTTCTCAAGATAAAATAATTCATGAGTTCACCATCGGGTTTGCTGGGGAGGATATCATCAATTATCATTAATAATGGAATATCTTTTTTAAAACGAGAATGGTTCGAAAAATTTTCCAAAATAATAAAATTTTTTATATTTTGCCACGCTTGTTGGGAAATATAGGAAAATTTTGAATTTATAAATTTCAGATCATTTTTAATAAAAAAAAATTGAATTATTTTTCTTTAAATTGGGAATTAACTTGAAATACCAAATTAAAAATAGACTTTTTATCGAGACTTGAGATAACACATGATTAATAAGGTACCGTTTTATACGGGCGTTGTGGGGGTGCTAATCCTTCCCTACACGTAACCGAGTCCCGAATCCGCTTCTTTGATTTCTCTGGTTTAAAACGCAGACTTGAAATTGATTTTAAAAATGTTTTAAAATGTTTTATAAAACCGGTTTTAATAGGTGGCCGATCACATCTAGCTAAAAAAGATTGGTGGAGACTCCATGTCTTTTTCAAAGTCATTTTCAAAACCTTCATTTTTCAAGAGGAATTAAGTCGACTTTTCCTCGGTTTTTTTTTTAATGTCACGCTTAACGAATAATAAAGTCTTGCAACAAAACTTGTTATTTTTTAGGTTGTGACAGCTTGGCGACACTACTGGAGAAATTAGTGAGTCAGGCCTAGAATTAGTCATGTGTAATCAAAGTCTCGGTTTTATTGGTTTAATTGGTATTTAATTTTAATTCCCACATTTTTTAAAATAAGGAGAATTTTGAAATAATAAAGTGTTTTTGAATATAGTCATACTCATGTGCATGCATTTTATTAATTTTCTCTAGTTATTTAATGTTGTATATTATGCTTGTTGGTTAATGCGTTACACTATTCTTGAATGTTTTTTTAATAAACTGCTGGGGTATTTAGAATAAAGGTGTAGAATAAGTGGTGAAAGGTTTGTTATTCCTCCTCACACACTACACGTGTATTTGCATATCATGAGCCCTATACCCGGGTTCCGTCCTTTTAGGTGGGAGCAAAGTAACTAAGCCTTCGTGATTAACAATCCGCATGGGCTAGTGAAACACTTCTGGAGTACTAAATTACCTAAGCCTTCGTGATTAACAATCCGCATGGGCTAGGGAAATATACTCTAACGAATGGAACCCGCTTTTATTTGGGTGCCTTACTAGCCTTCACCGGCGACAGTGAGGAGCAATTCGGGGCCTTTAGAACCAATTCACCCTCATATAGTGAACCTAGGCAAAGCCATCCCGGATTTTCGTTAGATATACCGAAGATAGGAACATATGGAGGGACATTTCTAAACCTTTTGTTACCTATTTTACACTCTGAATAAGTTTTGTAGATTGGGCAACGACGTACGTACATCGCCCTTAATAAATGTGATAATCCGCCCCAAAGGCACTGTGATACCTATATAAGTAGGTATTGTTGGGCCAAGTGTTCACTAACTTTTCGAAATTCAAATTACAAACATTCTTTTTCAAACATTTTTGAATTTTGCACATTTCATGCATGTGTGAATAGAGCACATACATTTATGGTTGTATTGTTGATCTCATTTTTTGCAATAAATGGATGGTAATAATAATCTTATTTGATGATTTCATAAAATCGGTAGTGTTACATGAACATTTGGATATTGTACCATAGTAGGATCCACTACCCCGAAATTCTTTTGAAAATAATATGATTGGTTTTTCGTAGAGAAAACATGTTTCAAAAAATCATAGATTAAATTTTGAGGCAAATCTTGCATAATGATATTTTTGAATAATCAAGATTTAGGTCCCACCAATTTCGTGTAATCATTGGTTAACTTCTTTGTGTATACCTTTGTGTTAATTCATTTATTCTTTGCATGTATCATTTTGGCTTCATGTTACAGTCCTAACATGCATGGTTACTCATTATAGAATACATTTGTGATGTATATGGTTATTCTTTGTACCTACCTTTGTGTTAATTCATTTATTCTTTGCATGTATCATTTTGACATCATGTTAAAGTCATAGCATGCATGGTCATTCATTGTAGAATACATTTATGACATGCATGGTCATTATTTGTATATACCTGTGCATCAATTTATTCATTTTAAATCAGGGAGGTGAAAGAACAGCTTCCAAAATGATGAAAGTTTTGAGGATATGGATAAGAGTAAGGGGGAACTTTCTCAGGGCTCTACATCGCCTTCAGATCAACCAAAACCATTAGGTCCAGAACATACAATCCTTGCTGGATCCTGCGCTTGTCAATGCCACAAAGGTTGCAATCCTGATAAAATTATGGAAAAAATCGTGAAAATGATTAAACACAAGAGACTGATACCAAAGATAGAAACCTCGGGTGCTGTACCATACTTGCATACTATTCTAAATCCAAACCAATATCCCCACCCTACTATGGTCCACTCGTCCATTGGGATGACCACTATAGGATTCTTGAATCCCACTCCATCACCACCAACTGCCAGTTCGTACTATTTCCCTCATCAATCACCTTATCAAGCATCTGGGATAGGAACCTCAAGTTATGCACAACCTGCAAGGGTCCCGTGTCCAAATCCATAACCTTACCATGTTGTTCCGCCACTTCTCTATGTGAACACTTCGGTTCGAACCTTAGTGCCACTACCAAGTGCCCCAACTCCTAGGCCATGTGTGACTAAGAAACAACCCAAAAACAAGACTCAAGAGCAGTATGATCCCATTCCAATCAGCTACTGAGAACTTCTCCCTATACTGATCCAAAATCACATGGTTGCCTATATCCCGCTGAAACCCCTGTTACCACCATAACCAAAATGGTATAATCCAAATACAAGATGTGATTATCACTGTGGAATTGCTGGCCATAGCATTGAAGACCATATAGCCTTCAAAAAGAAAGTGCAATCTCTTATAGAGATCAAGTGGATTGATCCAAAGACATTGATTGATAGAAGGTTGGGAAAGCATAATTAGGATTGGGAGATTTACGGCAATGACGTAGAAAAACTTCGGTTTGATATGATGTACTAGGATTTCACTTTTTCAGTAGCCCGCTCTTATAGCCTTAGGATGCTAGAAAAAATAAAGTGCTTGTAAAAAACAGTTTCAACTACTGCTCAGATTTTGTAAACATGGTTTATACCATTGTGAACGTTGATATGGGAATGAATTATGTTTCAAATTTATGAGATGTTGATGATTAAGTTCCTCCGAGTCTTATTTCCTCCGTGATATATTCCCCTTTGTATTTTGCATCCGATCAATTATTTGTCATACCATACATTCATACATGCATCTTGGTAGCATCAGGTGGTATTCATGAAAAACATAGTTAGCATGATTTTTCTGTATATGTTCATGCATTAATTTGCTTATTACATATATCATGTTAGCATTAGGTCACATTCATAACACACATGGCCAGCATGAATTTCTTTGTATATACTTTGTGTCAATCATTCATTGATTACATGCATCATATTTGACATCGTGTTGCATTCATAACGTATATGATCATTCATTGGGAAATACATTGAAATATACATGGTCATTCATTGCATATATCCATGCGTTGATTGGTTTATTATTTGCTTACAGCATGTTGGCATCGTGATTGCATTTATTACATATATGGTCAACATGTTTCCATTGTACATGTCCATACATCATATAGTTTAGGCTTCACGTGCATCAAATTGCATTCATGGCTCCTTCATCATGACATGCACTTGGAGGGATAAAACAAAAATTGGCTTGGTTTTAAGAGTCTTTGAAAGGATTTCCATTTCAAATCAGAGGTATAGGGAGTACTGAGTACCTTTTCAATACAGGCTAGATCTATGGAGAATGAACAAGCTGCCCGAATGGAAAGGGAAGAGGAAGAATTGCGAGAGCAGCTGGCAAAGTCTCAAGCAGAATCTAAAGATCAGATGACTAAATTGATGGAGCTAATGTTCGTTGTAATCAAAGGAAAAGATACACTGAAAACTTTGCCACTAGAGAAGGGTTAGAGGCACAAAAAGGTCAGAGTGAGGTCATGATGTTGGATGGCCAGAACACAGTTAACCCCAGCAACACCCTGAACTTAGACGACCTAGTTGAACAGGAAAAGTAAAAAATGGTTGAGTCAAATGAGGTTGAGTTGGCAGATTCCCAAGGGCGATATCAGTTGCTAGATGAAAGGCTCCGGGCAGTAGAAAATACAGACATATTCGGGAGTGTGGATGCGAAAGAACGATGCTTGGTCCTCAATTTAGTCATTCCTCCTAAATTCAAGGTCCCTGACTTTGTGAAATATGATGAGACGACTAATCCATCCACCCACATCACCATGTTATGCCGAAAGATGGCAAGTCACATAGATAATGATAAGCTTTTGATTCACTGCTTTCAGGATAGCCTTAGCGAGTCCGCAATTAGGTGGTATAGTTAGTTGAGCAAGGATTAGATTCGCTCTTGGAATGATTTGGCCAGGGCTTTTCTAAACCAGTATAAGCATGTGACCAACATGACACCTGACCGTCTCACCTTGCAAAATATGGAGAAAAAGGTTACTGAGAGCTTCAAAGAGTATGCTCAGAGGTGGAGAAACATGGCCACCCAAGTACAACCGCCCTTAACTCAAAAGGAAACCACTGTCCTTTTTGTGAATACACTACAGGTCCCATACTACGATAGACTTGTTGGCAACACCATGAAGAATTTTTTTGATATGGTAATCTCTGGGGAAATGACTGAAAATGCTATCAAGGCTAGGAAACTCGAAGGAGGTAAAACATTTAATGCAGAGAGAAACATGACGCCCAAAAAGAAAGAGGAAGATGTCCAAGCTATGGGAGACTTTGCCCCGTATATTTCAGCTACTTAATACCAACCACCCTGTCCTTCTATGAACTATATACCCCAGGGTTCATACTTATATCCAATGGCCTCTCAGAATCCAGTAAATTTTCAACCTTTTGTCAGTCAGAGGAAATCGAAGAATATCCGGAAAAGAGATCAGTTTGAGCCACTCCCCATGTCTTACTCTGAACTATTGCCCCAGCTGGTCGAAGAGCAACTCCTCACTAAAGTTCCAGTGGAGCCTATCCAACCCCCATATCCGAGCTGGTATGACGAGAATGCATATTGTGATTATCATTCTGGGATTCGAGGATATTCCACGAAAAATTGCCTATGTCTGAAACGGAAGGTTCAAGCACTCATCAATAAAGGGCTGTTAGATGTGGGGAAGAAACAAAGGTCAGACAGCATGGAGAATTTATTGAATGGGAATGATGAGACCATTGTGGATATCATAATGGGAGAAATAGATGGAAAGGTCGAAAAGAGTACCGAGGAATAGCCAGTTTGAATTAGGAAAAACATGTCAACGGAGAATTTTTTTTATGCATGTAGTTTCAAACCTCATGATGAAAACACTTGTCTTATTGTGACATTCATATGAATTAAATGAATTTTGAAATTTAAATGCTTTGTGTTTGTTGTGTTTTAACAATAATTTGAATTTGCAAAAAAAAAAAAGGCATTAAGGAAGTTTTAATAATGGACGGTCTCGAGAATATTGATGATCATTGTTAGAAATGACCCAATACTCCCCCCTCTCTTTTGGGCTTCTCTATGCCTAAACTCTTTGAATCGAGAACACTTGAAAGACCTAATGCTTCAAGGAATATGAATGATTGAACTTCATAAAAAAATAAAAAAAACTTTGTCATCACAGAATAAGCAAAGTTGTAAATCCTAGTCTAGGCCATGAACAAAGGAACGAACTTTTTGAAAAATTTTCGAATTCCTTGAAATTCAAACAAATGAGACATTCTTTCAAGAGTCTAGATTTTGATAATTTGATGTATGTCAAGATTGTGCTAAAACCATTCATGACCTTTACCAATAACCACAAAACACTAATTGCCCAAACATCAATTCATGATTGACACCCTGGGAACAATGATTAAACTAGACAATCCCATGTCCCAGAGAAAATCAGTTTTTGGGTCGTATTTTCCTTGTCCTTTCAAATAACTCATATTTAAAACTCAGCCTTTTTAAAATAGACTTAGACTTGCTATGTTCCTCGTTGATACGAATTCTCATGGTTAATCAAACTGGGGCATCATACGTGAAAATGATGGTTATATGGTGAAAAAAGATGGACTAACGCATGAATCAGTAGGGCATGCGACAAAAAAAAAAGGAAAAATTGTGATATCATGCATATGAGAATTTGGATGATTCCAAAGTGCAAAATGAAATTTTGATTATCTATTTCCCTTGGGATTGCTTTTTCAATGTGAATATTCGTGCTTGACATGAGAAATAACCATCTTTCATGTCCCTATCACAAAAAAAATTATCCATAGTCACCTCTTTTGAGCCGAAAGAATTCTTTCTTCTTTAAACCCTGATAAAGGATCACCTTCTACACTAGAGGGCAAATGCGAGGAAGGATCACTGAGAAATGAGTCCTAACTCAAAGAAAGATACAAAGCAAATGGAGTCCTGAATAAATATGGATTCACCCTGTCAGAATAAAGATGCAAAAGAAAAACAAAAAAAGTGTGAAAAAGTATGACAAATGAAAGCCAAAAAGCAAAGAAGAAAAAGAGCAAAGTCAAGTAAAAAGAAAAGTCCAAAAGGGGCAAATGCTTCAAGGGAATCCTCTTCAAGAAATGATTCTTGATCTGATTACCCTCAAACACTTATTTTGGGCCTATTTATCCTTTCTTTCTGAACCCTGAGCCATGGCCTACATTACGTGCTTTAAAAGTCCATTTTGATCAAGCATGAATATTTAACTTGAAGGGTTTTTTCCTCAGATTTTATCCCATCTCATCGAATTATCATTTCACTAAGGAAGAATTTAGGATTCTCAAATGCATGGTAAAACAATTAAAAAAAAGAAAAAAATTGGAGAGAATGGGACTCTAGAGCGAAAACCCAAAAACGGGCGGTCTAGAGTAAAATGGGAATTTTCGATGCCATGTATGATAGTGTCGATACCAAAAAAGAGAAAATCATCTTAAAGAAGTGGTCATCGAGGAACATCTAGGAATTCCTGAACCTCCCAAATTGTCAACTCTCATTTGGATGATTGATTTCAAAAATTGAAAATTTTTCTCCAAAATCAACTTTCTAGTTTAAACATCCCAGCCAATCTTGACTCTTGTCAAAATACCTTGATATTGGAAACTAAAATAATGTTGAATTTGTTTGGTTCTCAATGAATTCATGATTTATAAAATCTGTTCCATTTGTGAGCCTAAAAGGGACATACATTTTTTGCTGCAAAGTTTTCCTGGAAAACCAAAATCATGTTGTACCAAGCCTTGTCAATTCAAGTTGAAAAACCCAAATTGACACTTAGGAAAATTTCTAACAGTGATCATCAGTCTTCAAAAGATTTGTACATTACACACTGTGGGGTTAAAATTTTTGACTCAGAAGTTTTCATTAAATAAGCAAAATTGTTTTTCAAAAAGGGAAAATAAAAATATTTTTGAAATACCTATTTTGATGTTGACATGAGATAAGAGTTTTTCTAATCCAAAGGTGTGGAATTACTAGGGATAACCATGACTTCCAAATATGAGAAAAAAAAAATAAAACTCAGCAAGCAGATTTCTGTTGATAAAAGTTGGAAACTTTTGGGGCAAAAGAATAGCCAAAGATTGAAAAAGGAGTTAAAGATATACTCTGATTTGAAGAGGAAAAATGAAGGGGAAAGGCTAAGCCAAAGTCTAGAAAAATGATCGGGGGCATTTGCATCATTCATGAACTCTCATCTCTCTATTAAGCTTTGCATCTGCACCGTGTCAGCAAACATTTGCATCATTCATGGATATTTGCATTTGCACTATTCCATAAGCATATGCATTCTACCTTTACAAGTACATCCTTCATAAATATTTGCATTCGCATCATCTCAAGCAAGTGCATCATTTCTAGGATCATCGCATCTTTATTGTAGCTGCAATTACACCATTCATGAACCACTTACATGAACATGATTCATAGGGACATCTGCATCTGTATTTAGAAGCATTTGCATCAATTCAAGACATTTGCATTTACACCATCAAGCATTTGTATCGTCTCTCAAATCCTTTAGGTTAATTTCCATGCTTTCCAATTTCTGGTTTCATCTAGACCTTTTTCAATTTTCTGGTTTCACCCATGCCTTTTTAATCTCTGGTTTCATCCAGACCTTTTTCAATTTCTGGTTTCACCCATGCTTTTCAATTTCTGGTTTCATCCAGATTTTTTTCTGGTTTCACCCATATTTTTCAATTTCTGGTTCCATCCAGATCATTTTCAAATTTCTGGTTTCACCCATGCCTTTTTAATTTCTGGTTTCATCCAGATCTTTTTCAAATTTCTTGTTTCACCCATGCCTTTTCAATTTTTTGTTCCATCTAGATCATTTTTCAAATTTCTGGTTTTACCTATGCTTTTCAATTTCTGGTTCCATCCAGATCATTTTCAAATTTCTGGTTTTTACCCATGCATTTTTAATCTCTGGTTTCATCCAGATCTTTTTCAATTTCTGGTTTCACCATGCGTTTCAATTTCTGGTTTCATCCAGATCTTGTTTTGGTTTCACCCATGTTTTTCAATTTCTGGTTTCATCCAGATCTTTTTCAAATTTCTGGTCTCACCCATGCTTTTCAATTTCTGGTTCCATCTAAATCATTTTCCAAATTTTTGGTTTCACCCATGCCTTTTTAATTTCTGGTTTCATCCAGATCTTTTTCAAATTTCTGGTTTCACCCATGCTTTTTAATTTCTGGTTCTATCCAGATCATGTTCAAATTTCTGGTTTCACCCATGCCTTTTTAATCTCTGGTTTCATCCAGATCTTTTTCAATTTTTTGGTTTCACCCATGCCAGTAAGGTTAGCATAAGACAAGATAAGACCCCGAGACCATCAAACCCGTTTCCTTAAGACGGGTCGAGCCTTGATTAGTCAGGAAATTCAATTTAAGGATAATATCATTCAATTTATAGCTTTTTTCCACACAAAAAAAATGATAAAATGAAATGATAAAAAAAAAAGTGAGTGAAAACCCCTTTCCCCTTTTCTTCACATGTGATTTCACTAACTAGACAAAATTAGTGTTTGTTTATCTTTGCTTGATTCCTGATTCTCAGCAATAGCCAAATAGGGGCAGCTGTAGACACCTAATTTTGTCCAGACCACTAAAACATGTATGTTTTCTTCCTAAATTGATGTTTCAGAATGTAAAAAGAGTTTTTTCATCCTGCAGGTAGTACTCCGAGACTTATTCTAAGAAGGCAAGCATAAAAAGTAAAACTTGAAAAAGTCAACCCCGAAAAGTCTACTGGAAAAATCAACCCACTATCAAAATCAAGATTTGAAGTTCAATTGAAAATAGAGAAAGAATTTTGATAATCCGAGGTCTACATTGAAAGATATGGAGTTCGGAAGTTAGATTACAGAGATTCAGTAGAAAGAAACCCTAGTCCGAGAAATTTGGGGAAAAAATGCTAAAACGATCAAATTGGTCAAAGTTGAAGGTTCCAAATGAAAGATAAGCACTGACTATGGGTAATGGAGAAGCTACTTGGAAGAAAAACTGAAAGAAAAGTCAATCCGGAAGAAAACTGAGAATTAGGGTTTTTGGTGGATTTCGGTGAAATTTGGAAGAATTACAAAAATGGCCCGATTCGGTAAGACTAAAGCCCCTAATGGATGAGGAGTGATTAAAAAAGGATAGCCCAAGGCTCAGTTTGAAGAAAATCTGAAAATCGGACTTGTTTTAAGCAAAACCGGGCTTTAGAGGCAAAATGGCAAAATTGGAAAATATGGGAAAAATAGCAAATGAACTCCAAAAATTCTGAAAGTTTTCAAATTTCATTCTTAAATCATTTCGAAGAGATTGGCGAAAAAAAATCCGGATTCAGAGTTCGTTTGCAAAATGGCCAAATCCCCCCTTATGTAGAAATTCAAGAAGATAAATCCCGAAAAAATAGCAAATGAACTCCAAAAAATCTGAAAATTTGTAGATATCATTATTAAATTATTTGGAAGATATTGGCGAAAGAAAATCCATATTCGGAGTTTATTTGCAAAATGGCCAAATCTCGGGCCCACTATGTAGTAATTCAAGTAGATAAATCCCGAAAAAATACCAAATGAGTTCCAAAAATTATGAAAACTTCCAGCTCATACTTTTAAATTATTTGGAAGAGATTGGTGAAGAAAAATATGATTTGGAGCTCGTTTAAAAAATGGTAAAGTTTGGGAGCACAAAAGGGCAATTTTGGAAGAAAAAATCCAAATAAATAGCAAATGGGCTCGAAAAATTTTGAAAACCTCTAGAATTAAATTTTTTATTATTTTGGAAGTATTGAAAAAGAAAATTTGAATTTGGAGTCCGTTTTCTATTTATTTATGTTCGAGGGGCAAAAGATCATTTTACCCAAGAAACCGAAAAGGGCTTTTCTTACCTTTTAAAAAAATGAAGCATGGCTAGAAGATGAAAGGTCAGCCGGCCAAGGTCCAACGGTGGATAGCTATTTTTTTATTTTTAATCAAAAGGCCAACAATGAAGAGAAAGGTAGTTATTTTTTGATCAAGCCTTTGTAATTGAGCCACATGGACCAATGCATGAAGAGGGAGAATGTCAACATAATGGCTAAAGTTTCTTGAACAACTGTAATTGTGGATAGTTGATTACCTAATCTAAGAGTGATAATTTCACATTTTAAGCATCTTGGATCAATAGCCTTTGGATCAAAATTGGTTGGAAAAAAATGACAACATCCTAGCATTTAGAAGGCCATTCGGCCACTACAAGGAAGGGGGTCTCTCTTTCATTTGGAGCGATTCACACCCTTGTTTGGCTGATTTTCTCTCCGTTTTTGAAAGGCAAAAAGAAAAGTTTAGAAAATAAAAGAAAGTTAAAAGAGAAAAAGCTTGCAATATAGCTTCTAGAGGTTGCTTTAAGCACCATACTCTTGCACTTTCCTTGATTTTTTGTTCTTGATTTGCTGTTTTGATTGCTATTTTAGTGAGTGTCTTTTGATTTTTTTTTTTTTTATAAATTGATGCTTTAAATCTTCTTCAAATACATAAATATGAAGCTTGTTTTGATTTGGTTGCTTGCTTGTTTCCGTTTTTGAGTTTATTATCTTGTTATCATGTTTATTTTACTTATCTTGCATTTTTGATTTCCTGTTTTCAAAATGTTTAAGTTTGTTTATGTTTTACATTTTGTTAATCCATGTGTTTGTGAAAATGCCTATTGGTTTTCATGTCTTTACTTTATATTTGCATGATTTGAGTATTATTCTTTAGCTATGCATGTTATTGTGTTAACTGTTCGTGAAAATGCCATGTTCACTTAACCATTCGGCTATCCCATCTCTTTTAAGCTTTGTGTGTGCATTTATTATTATGCTAGTTGATAGGTTTGCATTTTCATGATATTCGATTGTGTATTTTGTTTAAGCATGCTATATGTTTGTGTTATCACCATGCATTCTTTAGGTTTAGGATTGGTTTGCTTTGCCATGTATATTCATGCATTTTAGACCTAGGTTTCATTTATTGCCATGCAAGTTCATAATAGGTCTAGGCCATATTATTCATGCCATGCATTTTTCATGTCATTTAGGTTTTAAGTCATGCATTTCATGCATTCAATTTGCTATATTTTCATGCATTTCATGTCATTGCCACATGATTTATGACTTAGACCAATCAATGGTTCAAAGTCATGCTCGTTTTGAGCATACTTGTGGAAAATTAAAGAGTTGTCAAATTGATTATTCTACCTTTGTAATTTTTTTTACTTAGCCAATTTTTGTCTAACTTTTCAAAAGTGTTAGCTACTATTTGAGAGTCTTTTGGAGAGTCTCTAACATTTTTACTTTGATTTTTAAATGATTTTATCAAAGGCAAAAAAATAAGTTTTGGCAAAACAGTTTTTCACCCAGTACTCGTACTTTCCCGATTTTTCTGGGCAGTCATCTTTAATCAGAAAATTAAGCTGATTGTTTTTCGTGTATTTTTACATGTCCTGAGTCTCCAGTATTTTTTTTAGATTTTTTTTAGATTTTTAAATTATATCATACCATTTAGGTTGCATTATGTTCTCTAGATTTTGCTATGTCATTTTATTTATGTCACATATAGTCATATTCATATTTTCTTAAAATCTTTTGAAAAAGGTAATGATTTTCAATAAAATAGAGATATTCCCGAGTTAAAATAATTTTGAGTTCTCTGTCGGGTTTGCTGGGAGGATATCATCAATTATCATTAATAACAGAATATCTTCTTTAAAACGAGAATGATTCGTAAAATTTGTCAAAATAATAAAAAATTTTATATTTTGCCATGCTTGTTGGGAAATATGGGAAAATTTTGAATTAATAAATTTCGGATCATTTTCAATAAAAAAGAAATGATATTATTTTTCTTTAAATTGGGAATTAACTTGAAATACCAAATTAAAAATCGACTTTTTATCGAGACTTGAGATAATACACGATTAATAAGGTACCGTTTTATACAGGCATTGTGGGAGTGCTAATCCTTCCCCACACGTAATCGAGTCCCGAACCCGCTTTTTTGATTTCTCTGGTTTAAAACGCAGATTCGAAATTGGTTTTAAAAATATTTTAAAATGTTTTATAAAATCGATTTTAATAGGTGACCGATCACACTTAGCTAAAAAAGATTGGTGGCGACTCCATGTCTTTTTCAAAGTCATTTTCAAAACCTTCATTTTTCAAGAGGAATTAAATCGACTTTTCCTCGTGTTTTTTTTTTAATGTCACGCTTAACGAATAATAAAATCTTGCGATGAGACTTGTTATTTTTTAGGTTACGACAATCTAAATGACGATAAATTATTTTACTAAAAAAAGTTATAGATAAATTAATTATCATTTTTTTTTTCATGGTAATCTTAGCTACTATTCCATGTTCAAGTACACCAAGTATACTCGCATATCACTTAAAAATAAACAGGCTTACAACCAAGATCGACGGATTTCTTCACTGCATCCAGTAGCATCTGAGTCTTTCTGCTAATCTCAGGCCATTTATAATCAGGCAGGAAAGCAGATGTTCTAATCCCCTCAATAAGCCTTGCAAACTCCTGAACCATCAAAGCCTCCTGTGGGAGCTCAGAAGCCACAACAACTTTCTGAGGCTTCACATTCCACCCGATGTGAAGCTCCACAAATTTTGCACCCAATGTGAACTCAAGTGAAGCGGAACTCTCTTGATATGGGATTATGAAGTCGTTGAGATTTAAGGATCCTCTAGAACCGGTTATGGCCAAGTCCATGGATGTATTGGAGAGGAAAGAGCAATGAATAATTGCATCGGTTTTCGCTCCAGCTGGTTCCCTATACTGAATGGAGGCTGAGCAGGAGATGATGACTCCATCCGAGTTTTTAGTGACATCTGGTAAAGCAGTGACTACAGTTGGTAGCTGGTAATTTTTGGCCCACAAAACAGCTCCAAGGCAGTACCAGCCAGTGTCACCAAGTGCACCAAGGGCATCCAGGTTTGCTTTTACTCTTATGTCATTCTCAAAGAATTCGGGGGATGCTGGAATTGTTGATGTGCTGTAGATCTGACAACAAAGAGCAGCAAATTGCAATATTTTTTAGAAACCTTAATAGTATAATATGATTCAACTCTAGCTAATAGGCCCGGCCGGGTCGTGGCTAAGATTCTTTTTTTATCTTACCAAAGCTCGGCTCGTCAGCTTCATTCACAGTTCATTTAATATTAAAAAAATAAAAAATATATTTTTATAATTAAATTTAAATAAAAACTTAATTTTTTATGTCCGACCCAATACGGACGAGCTATGCAGCTCATGAGCAGATCTACTAATACTGCTGTAACAAGTTAAACTGATCAGTTGACATTTTAAAATACACAATTAAAAAAAAAACTATAGACTTAAACTTGGTTCAAAATCAAACTCAATTGAGCTTTGTTTTTAAACTCAAACTCAAGTCGAAAGAAAATATATAATAGATGAATACAATGTATTTAGCTCAATTATCATTCAAATATCCAAGCTTGAGTTCAGTCTCCTATATTAATTTGCTTATAATTCTGTGCACATCAAGCATTTAGCTTAATATTAATTTAGTTTATGAACCCAAAGGAACCGGATTCAAATTCTCAATTTCCTAATTAAATATATTATTATTATTTTGTAAATTTACGTAAAATTAAATAAAATGATAGAAAAGTATTAACAAAATAATGACAATAAATTAGAATTGGATCTTACATTTTTTTGGTCTCGCATGCATATGGGACTACCAAAATATTGCTACTTGTTTTTCAGCCCAGTTATAAGTGTTATAAAATATATTGATACATATTCAGAAAATCAACTTAATAATTATAACTGAGAATAGCTTGAGTCCAAAATTAAAATATGAAACTAAACAAAATTGTTTAATATTTAAAATTTCAAGGAATAAACACACTAATCACTGAAATTAATCAAATTTAACTCTATATATGTGTCCATAAGCTGGGCTTTGGTAATTCATTTTTCTTTTTAAATTAATGTTTTTTTTCTTTTTAATTTCTTTTCTTTGCAAATGAGATCATTATGGATAGAGTTCATGATCTCTGTCCACTTTTACCACTTAAGTCAAGCTCAAATAATAGTATAAATTAATACTTTTACTACTCTCTTTGTTTAATTCAAACGGGTGAAACAAAAACTAAAAGATCAAGATAGAAAACAAATAATTATAAATAAATAAATAAATAAAAAAAAAAAAAAAAAAACACTTACATAATTGACATCTCCTAAAAGCTTGGAATCAAAGAGCATCTCCTTCAGTTTAGCAGTCCTAGGATGGTGCAACCACATCGACCCATCCATAAACTGCACGCCGTTGGATTCACATGCTTCAAGTATTCTGTCCAACTCACCCACATCAAGAGCCGTCGGTTTCTCAATCAGCACATGCTTACCGTTTTTGGCAGCCATCACCGCCCAATTAACGTGCAAACTAGTTGGCAATGGCATGTACACCGCATCCACCAATGGGTCTTCCAGCACTTGATCATAGCTCCCATAAATCTTGACACTTTCATGCAATCCGTTCACACCTGCAAATTGCTTTGCTTTCTCTATGGAACGGCTGCCAATGGCGTGAAGGACCGAATTAGGGGCTAAGTTAATGGCTCTTGCAACTTTTCTTGCTATGTTTGCACATCCGATGATGCCAAAACGAATTGGGGCTTCAGTTTCAGCCATTTTTATGCTTTGTTTGGTGAGGAGACTGTCAGCTTGAAATGCTGTGGTCGAGAATGATGGAAGGGGTGAGGATTGGTCATATTCCCTTACGTGGGTTCATTTCGGCCTTAAAAAGCCTAGCAATGGAAATCCATTAATTCTTGGGCTGGGTCTGAATTTATCTTTATTATATATATTCATATTATATATAATGAGAGTAATTTAATTAGTGTCACGTGTTAAGTGACACTAATTCAATTAAAAAAATAAATAAAAATTAAATATTTTATAAATTAAATAATAATATTATAAGAGTAATTATGTTTTTTAATTTTTTATATAATATATTTTATAAAAAAAAACTTACCCCCTCTCTTAAAAAACTATCACTCTTTTAAAAAATTAACAATTTCTTAAAAAAACTATCACTCATTAAAAAATTACCACTATATTAAAAAAAAAAAAATGCTCATATTTTTTATATAGGATTTTTTTCACCCACGGGTATGACATAATTTAGTAATAATAATAAAAATTTTAACTGAGTTGGTGTCACGAATAAAATTACACCAATTCAATTAAACAAATTTAAAAAAAAAAAAAAACATATGAAATAATATTATAGAAGTATTGATGTATTTCAATTTTTATATAATCCTTTTTGAAAAAGAAATTTACAAATTTTTTCCTTCAAAAGTTACCCACTTCTCAGTAAAAAATTATCTATGCATACATAACAATTTTTTTTTTTTAAATATATATTTTTCACACACATAGTGGGTGCTTATTTCATTTCTGCTGAGTCCTCTACCGAACACGTAAGTCTCGATGCAATACGACGTTGTGTTGAGAATTAATCATGTAATCAATATTATTGATATGCCACGAAAAATTAAAATTAATTTTCAAAAAGAGGATCACATAATGGTTTTGTTTGGTGTAACTTAGCAATAATCATGCAATTAACTTATGATTTTGTTCGTAAATTTTTGACCAAATGAGAATCCACCAAGAACCTTTAGTTGGGTTGTAATAAATCATAAGTTATTCAAGTGAGGAGCTTCAAATGGCGATAAGAGGTGAAAAAATCTCCTTGGTCGGAGGGATTACTAGTGCTAGCTAGAGGTGCTCATGGGTTGGGTCGAGCAGGGTCGAATTGGGTCGAGTTCAGATCAAGCTTAGGTATGGTATCAACATCATATATATTTACTCAAACTCGATCCAACTCGAAATATAGGCCTCAAATTCTGCCCAACCCCACCCATATTTGTAAATGGATAGTCCAAGCCCGTTTAGACCCATCAATATATATATATATATATATATATTTAATTTAAACAAATAGTTTTTTATTATTTAAGTTTTAATAATTTTATCTTTTTTTTATTAAGTTCTAAAACATAGATAACTTAGCAGATTTTTAAATGTTTACATTATAATAATATATATATTTACTTTTTATATGATATAAATTACATAATATATAAAATAAAAAAAATATTATATAAATAAAAAAACGGGTCGGGTCGGGCTCGGGTCTTGATTGTTGGAGCCAAGACCCAGCCCATTTTCTAAACGGGCCTCATTTTTTTGCCCAAGCCCATATTTCGAGCCTAATATTTTTGTCCAAACCTTCCAAAATATGGGCGGACCTTTGGGTTTGAACGGATAGCCCGACTCTTGAGTAAATCTAGTGCTATCTAGGGATTTAGTTGTCTCTTCAATATGTTATGTCTTGTGAGTCAAGAGGGTCGACCAAGCATATATATTTGTAAGAGAAGATTCGGCTAGTCTTAGTCTTATTAAGTTTAATTTCTTTTAGAGTTAATAGCACCAATGATTTTCAAATTTTATGACATATTTTATATTGGTCCCCAAATTTTAAAACGTATCAATCAAATCCTCGATCTTATAGTTTTGTATTAATGTGATCTTTCCGTTAGCAAAATCGTTAGAATAAGTGTTAGATGACAGATAGCATATGACGTGTAAATTACAAAACTGTCATCCTACTGGTGTGGTCATTCTTTTTGTCTTTTGTCTTTTTTCTTTATTCCTTTGTTCTTTTTAAATTTTATATTTTCTTTTCTCTTTTTTTTTTATAAATAAATACAAAAAATAAAAATAATTAATATAATAATTTAAATTATTTTCTTAAAAATATAATTAATTTACAAACATATAAAATATTTAGTTAAATTAATTTTATAAAAACATAACAGTAAAATATATTATATTTTATTTTATTTCTTCTTTATTATATTTATCTTTTTTCTCCTCTTTATAAATAAAAATAATAATAAATAATAATAATTATATTATATTATAATTTAAACTAATTTTATAAAAAATAATTATTTATAAAAATATAAAATAATTATTGCATTAATATTATAAAAATATTTTAAGTTTTTTGTTACTTTTTTTACTTTTTTCTCTTTTTTCGTTAATAGTAAGATTGTTAAGAGGTATTGAAAGTAAAGCAAATCATTTTTATTTTCTCTTCATACATAGTATAATATCCAATCTTTTTGCAACAACAAAAAACTTTTTAATTTTTTAATTTATTTAATTGTCTTATATAAAAATTAGTAGCATGATTATTAATATGTTATTAGTATTATGCTTAAAAGATAACAATATATCATGCTTTGAGTTTTATATATAAGATGACAAAAAACCTTATAAAAACTAATTAATTTACTTAAGAAAAGTATCATGCTTGGAGTTTTATATATAAGTCATAAGATAATAATTATCATGATCTTACTAATTAATTAGATTGTGATTAAGAAAAATTACTTAAGAAAAAAAATTTATAAATTATAAAAGAATAAAGAGTATGAATAAACTAATTAAGCATAAGCATGGAAGAAAAGGTAACAATTAGTTGTAATATAAGTACCTTTTTTCTTCTTTATAAATATATAAAAATAAAAATAATTTATATTATAATTTAAATTAAATTTTCAAAAATAAAATAATTTATAAAAATATAATATATTTATTTACACTAATTCTATAATAAAAGTAAATTGTATTTTCCTTTTTCTTATTTCTTTTTTCCTTTTTCTTTTTCTAAATAAATTAAAAAAATAAATAATTTATAAATATAAAATATAAAATATTTATCTACATTCATTTAATTAAAAAATTATATTTTTTATGTCGACTTCAATGCTGAAGTTGAGGCGGCAACTACCTTGACCGAATCTGCCATAAAACGCCAAATTAGACTCTCTTCACGTGAGGGATCAAAATTGGCCTCTTGCAATACCTATCGAGTGCTATGAATGACAGCCTGATCCTTCGCAAGGTCGGACTAGCAGTGGGGATTCAAATTCCCTTTTTCGATCGACGAGAGTTAAGTGAAGATAATAGAAAGGAAAAAATAAAAAAAGAAAGAAAAAGGATAATAAAATATATTTACCAAACATTTAATGTAAATAAATATTTATATTTGATAAATTATTTAATATTTTACAAAATTAATTTATTTATAAAAGGAAATAAAAAAGAAAGAAGAAAAGGAAAACAACTTTTTTAATTAATTAAAATAAATATATTATTTTTAAAAAATCATTTAATTATTACAAAATAATTAATTTTGATTTAATTATTTACAACACTAAAAAAAAAAGAAATTTTATTTTTATAAATTAATGTAAATAAATATTTATATATTTTTTAATAAATTATTTACTTTTTTAAATTTTAATTTATAAAATGTAAAAAAGAGAAAAAGGAAAGAAACAAAAAATTTAAAAATAGTTTTTATAAAATTAATTTAAATAAATATTTTATATGTTTATAAATTCATTATATTTTCAAAAAAATAATTTAAATTATAGTATAAATTATTTTTTATTTTTTGTATTTATTTATAAAAAAGAGAAAGGAAAATATAAAATTTTAAAAAGAAAAAGAATAAAAAATAAAAAAATTAAGAATAAATAATAAAGACAAAAAGATAAAAAGATAAAAAGATAAAATAAAAGACCACATCAGCAGATGGCATTTTTGTAATTAACATGTCACATGTCATCTATCATTTAACGTCTACTCTAACGGTTTTCTAACGGAAGGACTATATTGATACAAAACTATAAAATCGAATATCTGATTGATACGTTTTGAAGTTTGGGGATCAATATAAAATATGCCTAAAGTTTGAGAACCATTGGTACTATTAACTCTTTCTTTAAAACATTCCTTTGCTATTGAACTCTTTTAATTAAGTCCTTAAAGGTGAAACTTGTTTTCAATCAAATCCAATTTGATTTTATCATTTTAATTTTTACATCAATTATTCGTGTGACTCATTACGTTATTAGCATGTTGGCAATAAATATGAAATTGTAATACTTATTGATTTAAGAATAGATAAATTAAACTTATTTGCATTAATCCTTAATTTTTCCAATTAATTAAATTATTATTATAGATCAAAATTGACATCTAGTAATGTATCATCACCACTTAAATGTTAAAAATAATGCATAGTGGTTTGATCAAATTATCTCTGCACAATTTTTGAGTATAAATTAATCATTTCATCATCTAATAACTCGATTAAACATAGAGTATGGCTCAGTGTTTACTCTATATGCATCTAACCATGTTAGTTGTTGAACCCAAAGTTATTAACTCTACAAATGAATTTCATGTTGGGGAGGACCTCGACAATAAATCCACTACCGTCTAACTGTCCGAACCAGACAAAAGACCAGAATGCTAGAGCGACTTCTACATAGCTGACCTAGCACAAGAGGACTTGGATAAGGTGCAACGCACCTACATCAGCCACAATGGTCTTGCTCCAGCACATAAGGGACTAGATCAGGTGCAACGCACTTGACTAACCTCAGGTGAATCCTAGCTCGGATGACCGCCACCTGGCACGATCTCAGCCTTCCAAGAGGCTATAAATAGGCTACCTACTGCCTATTCCAACAAGGTCAGACTAGCTCCAAAAATCTGAACTAAAGAGAGAAGCTCTCGTTTCAGGACACTTTGGATCACTTCGGCCCTCTAGTGCCTTGCACATCCAACAGGAGATCATTGACTTCAGCCCTCTAATGCCTGACGTCCGCAAGAGTGCACTTGTGTTTCTCTCAGAAACGCCCAACCACAGAAGGCCTAACGTGCCTCACTTGCACTTAGCACTCTATCTTTCACCCGTCGACCACATCCGACCTTGTGTGCTCTCAATGTTGCGGACACCCGAATTTCCATCCGCAACATTTGGTGTTTTCATTGAGAGGAGAATTCAAGTAACATGCCTCCTTAGAAGAGAGCCGCGAAGTGCGGACCTCACAAACCACCCCGAAGTGATCCATCTCCTAAGGAGGAAGGAGAAGCGAGTATCACCTCTTGCCTCAAGGCTTCCCTGCCTAAGGCCTTACAACGGGACTCACGTGCTCCCTAAGGCACGTCATCCTCGAAAGAGCAAAGAGAAGAGAGCAACGGCCTCGAACAGCTAAGGAATGATGTTCGTAACCTGGCTGGGATAATGAAAGACTTGGCATCCAGAAATCCTCCAAACCTGAGAAATGCCCCCGTTGTAAATGACATAAGGAGACAAGCCAAGTTGACAAGGGAGAAAGACCAGCATGCTCACATCTCCAAAGCTTACACATCAAGGAGATCAAACCAAAGCTCGGATGCTCCCGCTGAGATAAAAGAGATGAGGGATGATGTGCGGAAAAGTCTTCTTCAAAGGCAAGCACAACATCCAACAACACTCAAATCGGCAAACAAAGGGAGTCACTCACAAATGAATGATAAAAGGAAAGAGACTTCAGCTGGAGCCGAGACATCAAGAGGCACATCTCCTCTCACGCCCGCGAAGATGTCCTCACCTAGTAATTCACATCATCATGCTTGAGCCAGCTCAAAGCAATCCAAGCACTCAGACAAAAGGGGACTTGTTGGAACTCAAAAGGGCCTTTTTGCCAACATCAAGCAACTAAGATATGACATCCGTGATCTAGAGCTCGCCGCATGAAATCCACCTCAAGACTAAAGGCTGAACACAAAGAGTGCTCCTGCTACAATGAAAGAGGTCAGGGAAGAAGTGAAACTCATGATACATGGCAGTCCAATTACACTTCGGACACAACGACATCGCCAGACCAAACACGGAGCCTACACAACTCCTTTAATGAGCAAAATAAGAGGACGCTCAAGGAAGAAGGTGGAAAATCACACCTAGAGCCACAACACACCACAGACACAAGAGAAAGGTCAAGCGCAAGAAGGGACAACGGGGACTTTAACCTGGATTTAAGCTAAGAGAATGAGATAGACCCATGCCGACCTGAAAGAGAAGCTTGGAAAATGGAGGAAGCCCGTTGACTTCGGCAGAATGGCCAAGAGGATGAGAGCAAAAATGGAAGCTTGTAGAGAAGCACGCTGATGAGCGCATCACTCTTCAATCTCGAAACACTAAAGAACTCTCTCTTTACTCAGAAGAGTGATATTGCCGCTTCATCTTAAGACAACTGACTTCACTCAGCAAGGTCCTATGGTGGCACACCAAACCTTGTCAATAACTTGGGAATGTTCCATGCGGATACATCAATCCAATGTGCAAGCAATGCCACCATGTGTAAAGCTCTTCCAGCCATGCTTGAAAAAGCCATTATGACTTGGTGCACTTTGCTCAAACCAAAGGACCAACGGCAACTTTAGAGAGCTGGGACCTTATCAACAACATCTCTCGCAACAAGACTTCCATCACCTTCATGACGGTCAAGCAAAGCTTCAAGTCTCTAAGAAAACGGGCGCTCTGAAGTCATCAGGAACTCAAGCTTCGCCTTGCCCAAGTTAACTACGAGCACAATTGACCATCATAAAGGACATCGTTAATCTCCCAAGGAGAAGCTGGCCGAGTGATTAACGAGAACACTAGAAAACTATGTTCCCTACCACCACTACGGCTACCCCTTATGTGGATCTCCAAAGAGGACACTTATCCGAGGGAAGAAACCACGACTTCAATTCTCAATGAGGAAAAAAACGTCGCCAGCCACCACATCCAATGAGCATCACTACCGGTGGACATGCAGCATTGATGCAAGAGTTTATCCCCTTATCTCCTAAGGTCATTCGTTCACACCTAGGAAAGATGGGAAACTCAAAGACATGCTTAGGTCAATCTAAGACACACTTGAGGAGTATGGTTAAGGCACTCAAGGAACACTCTTGAAGCCTCGTAAACGTGTTCCCTTATGTGAATTCTAAATGCAGAAACTACAAGCTAGAAGCATGTCCAGAGTGCGACGACAGGGAAAAATCTAGTGAAAACTAGGTGTGAAAGTTCTCCTCGACTACAACATCTTCTAAAGTCATCAAGATGGTGTTCTACCAAAGGATGTAAGACCACGACAAAAGAATAAGCCGCATGCTGCTAGATTCACATAATGCAAAAAATAGAAAGAAGTTGTGGATGCGATGTTTGCTCACATCCAAAACAGCCAAAAGACATCTTCCCCCGACGTCAAAGTTCTAGATTGAAACCACATAGAGGCTCACGCCACATAAGGAGGAACCACCTTAGTGTGATCCCTTGTCCGACACCTCAAGTGACAAGTCAGAGCTAATGACTATAGCAATTGAAGCTCGCGCTCCACTCCGTGGAACAATTAAGATCAAAAATGCACAAATAAGGGAAGAGGAGAAACAACCCTTATGTGAAACTCTCCTTATGTGAAGAAGCTATTGACCAAATGCCAAATGAAACTACAAAGATCCAACTACAACAAGGAAAAAAACACTACACATTCACCTAAAGACGTCACAAACTTAGCCTCACAAAGGACTTCTAAGTACAACGGGGTAGACGACCTACAGCAACAACTCCTAAGTAAGAGAGCTTAGATGGATGACGATCTCTGATAACAGCCCCTAAGTGGGAGAGCTTGGATCGATCGGCCATCTCCAACAATGACTCCTACATAAGAGAGCTTGGACGAATTGGCCACCTCCAAAAAAAGCTCCTGAGTAAGAGAACACGGGCACATCGGCCATGCTCAACAAGGCTCTTGAGAAAAGAAGAGCTTGAGCACATCGGCCTCTCCAACAAAGCTCCTCGCAATGACTAAAGATGCTAAGTTCAGGTCTTGAAAATAAGGTGAGATAACGATGCCTGAAATGAGTACGGACAACAAGTTAATGCTAAAGGCACAAACAGAACACAAGGATGGAAGTTAGTTTTTAGGCCACAAAGGAAACGGCTCAACTTCCAGAAGTCCATTGACGGACACATCCGTAGTCACACAAGGGATTAAGGTCAAACACTCTAAAAAAGGACAAGTGAGAGCTTGAAAACACTCTCAAAAGGGAGCCTCATGATGCTCACAGAGAAGGCCGACACGCCTCTAAGGCATGTAAACTTCAAAATCCTATTCCAACCAAAATGAAGCAACACTCAACTTCCATCATTTGCCCATGCCTCTGAGATAGGATGCCCACATTAGTCCTTAAGTGAAAAAGACTTACACACCTTGGCTTCACCATAGGAAAAAGGTTTGACATCAGCCCTCAAGTGGAAAGGCTCGGCCTCTACCCAAGACCAGGACTAATGTTTGCCCTCAAGTAAAAATACTTCAATTAACATCTTAGAGCATGACTTCTTTGCAAACACTTCTTTTTGGAAGAGCAAAGCTTCACGCTTCGCTTATGTCAAGCTGTAACACAGCATGAGACATCTCCTTTCATGAGGCCCTCGTGAAGCACATCAGCCTCTTAGATGGAAATACAACAACGACGGGCATCGATGAGTTAGAACTTACATAGAGATGAGAAATCGTTGTGGATGAAAAAGGGGCATGATGACTATACTCACATGCCGCAAGAACAACAGGCCAACTTTTGAGAAGTCCACCTACGAATACATCCGCAACAAAGAAATGGTTGAGCTAACTTTGGCAAAGGTTAATAACTCAGCTTCACCTCAAAGGACACCCATGCATTTGAGGCAAGCCACTCTCCACGTCAGTCATTAAGTGAAAAACGTGTACATTTCGGCTCCACCTTAGAACAAAGTTCGACAATGGCCCTCTAGTGGGCAAGCTTCAACACTCCGTTTGTGCCTCAAGCCAAGGTTTGACATCGACTCTCGAGTGTGAAAGTTTGAAAACGTCAGCCTACTCTAAAGCAAGAGCTGACATCAATCCTTTAGTGGAAAGGTTCAAGCACAACAAGGAAAACAAGGACTGATATCAGACCTCAAGTGGAAACACTTCAGCCACACCTCGGAGCAAACAAACTTTGTGAAAAACTTCACCTATGAAGAGCAAGAAAGCTTCTTGAAGCACACCTCTTGCACATCCAAGCCATGACAAAGCTCAGACATCTGCCCTCATGAGGTTCCCATGGAGCACATCAATCTCTTCGGTGAAGGCACAAACACAGTAGGTGTCGATAAACTTCAACAAGTGGAGAGGTGAGAAACCACTACGGGTGGCAAAAAACGTGATGATTACACTTCCATGCCAAATAAAGACCAACCCACAAGAGGTCCGTCCACAAACACGTCTACTATGACAAAATGACTAAGATTGACTTCAACCAAGATGACATCGAGATGGACGTGGACATATGCACCACTATCCACTCAATTGTGAATGAAAGAGAGCTCAACACAACAAACAAATGGAACTTCTCCGTAAAGTTCCTCTCCCACACCATTCACATAAGGAAACATTGTTGTTCAATGAACAAGAGGACAGGCAAAGTCACATGAGGATCGATTAACGATAAGTGACTAAACCCAACCACACATGCAAGTGTGAAACAGCGAGCAACAACATCAGGTGAAGCTCGAAAACACGCGAAACTACAACTACGACCGCATCAAAACTCATTCAATACATGAGAGAAAAGAAACACCAAAAACACAAGTGGTCGCTCAGTAACTCCCATGGCACACAAAAGGCTACAAGACAACACATTGACGTCGGATGAGCCATGCTGGAAACCATAAAAGGAAGTGCAATTTATGCCCCCTTTTACACATGTAAGGATGAGAGACCGATCGTCTTGAGCTCCCCTTAACACATTATGAGATGATGTCTGCTAACGAGGCCTGATCACCCTCCCATTGTGATGTCTCTTTATGTGTTAAGAAGAGATTGACAGGGATAAAGCTCCGCCACTTGAGGGACGCCTCGAATTAGGAGAAGTCTTGGACCCTTACATCATTCCTACGGTGACAAACAACTCAATAAAACACTCGCTTACAAGCTGGACCAATAAATGATCCAAAGTACCAAGTTATAGGTGTGCCAAACATCCTCAAGAGGATAATAAACGATCTCCTATACGAATGACTTTATGCCAGTAAAAGCTGTTGCCGGGCTATGCACTCGACGCAAGGGACGTCCTCAACACGACCTTGTTTCCAAGCCAAGCAAATGGCTTGATGCCCTCTAAGAGAGCCGACCTAGAGGGGTCCTTGAGAATGATATGTCAACAACATGGTGGATTTTCCTCAAGGACATAATCAAACTTTGACATCTTCACCAACATTCTCTGAAAAAGAAGTTTGATGAACCAAGAGTCCAATGTTCCGAACACTCTCATTGAACTCGCTAACGTTCTCTGACTATGAGTGCTCGAAGTTCCAAACTAGGAGAACGGTTTGATGCCCCTTGTGCCCTTTAATGGGTTTCGATCTAGAAGGGAAGGCTCACCAGTAGGGAGCACCTCGATGTCAAAAAAGACATTGGAAGGCAAGAATGCGAGTGCACCACCTACCTAAAAGACAAGGAATCCGGCCACAACACCTCTAAAAGTAAGTTATCAATTGGATTTTTGACAACTAAAGTCTCTTTGGCTCTTTCAGATAAGGAAGCATCGCCCACGAAAACTCACATAAGGAAGCTTACACGCTCTATGTGAAAGTAAACTCATACAAGGAAGCTTACACGCTCTATGTGAAAATAAACTCACATGAGGAAGCTCATTCGCTCCATGTGAAAGAAAACTCATGTAGAGAGGCCTACACGCCCTGCATGAACAAACAACAACATCCACATCAAGAGGATACATACCCTATGTGAAGAAACGATGGCTACACTTACATGAAGAGGCTTGTACGCCTCATGTGAAGAACTCATGTTCGAAGGCTCAGACGCCTCACGTAACCTATGCAAGTGAACTAAGCACAGAACTTGCAAACGACCCTCCATGATAAGAACACATCTGGAGGCACTATCTAAAGGACCCCCGATGTACAAACACATTTGGAGGTACGATCCAACGAAGAGCCATCAGCAAACAACCCCCTATGTTAAAACACATAAGGAGGTGTAATCAACTAAAGGAGGCCATCCCGACGTCAAAACACGTTTGAAACAACAAATCTAACAAGAGATCTACACGACAACTTGATGGAGACTCAATTAAGAGTTGTAAACCCAAGTGCAGGTTATGTTCAAGTAATAAATTCTCGGGTGTCCGAGGTCGAACCACAGGGAAGCGTATTAGTAAGTATAAGTTTATAAATATATAAGAAAAATAAAGAAAAAAAAATATTAGGGAATCAACAACAAAACAAGATAAATAAGATATTAGAGAACAAAATAAACAAAATAACATAAAAGAAATTAAACAAGATATAAAAAATAATAAGAAAAGATGTTGAGGTTAGAGAATCCACTCTTGGTGTTATGCTAAGATTAATCTTGTTTTATTACACAATTGAAATCCACACATAAGGGAGGTTCCAATCGGAAGGTTTAGCAATTCAGTCCAAATTGTCCAACGTCCATAGCATATGATATTATGTTCATTTGGTGTCCTCAAAACTCATAAAAAGAGTCCAAGCATTCCTTATGCCAAGGTATATGTCTACAATAAATCAAGGTTATGAAACCAAGCATTTACTGTGCCATTTTCATTGTCAATAATGAATCAAGATCTCTACTTTGCAAGTATGATTTTAAACCAAAAGAAAATATTATCTATACTAGTGTTTATAAATGATGATTCATTTTAGCTCATGTTTAAGAGACTAACCTTAGCATTTACCAAGAGCTTCACCTCATCACCTCAACAATATGATTAGCAACACATACTAGATATGAATAAAATGAAAAGAAATGTAAGAAACATAAGTAAATAAAGAAAAAGAAAACTAGAGAAAGGAAAGAAGAAGAAAACTTAGAGAATTTTTTTACAATGGCTAATATCCTACCAATCTATATTGTATCCCAATACTCATCCAAGACCCTCTATTTATACACATTTTGGAGGGCTAAATGACAAGAGACAAGCTTTACAAATTTCAAAGGTAGGTATAATAGGTGGGTGCATTTTTCTAACAATTTTCGTCATATTGTATGACAATTCTGATCAGCCAGCTTGATGGTCGATTTTGTCAATGTTGGAGGCTCGATCTGATAAAATTGTCTTCTAGAAAAATATACCCCTATCAGTTACGGATCCATAGCCGTTGGAATCAGCTCATTTGCTGATGTGGATAAGAAGATATGGGCAAAATACGAAAACAGGTCAGCACAGACGTCATTGCACATCAGCCAACTTGATGGTCGATTTCACTAGGGAAAACGACTCCGTTTCAAGAAGTGTAAAACATGAAAAAGATAGATATGCCTCTTAGCTTTGCACGGCTACAAATTTCAGCCTTATTGCTTTAGTGAAACTCGAGATATAGCTGATATGGTAAACGGTGTCGGAACTGGAACTGAACTGGATTTGCCCTTAATTCTAGTAATCTGAAATCACTCAAAGAAACTTGTGAAAAACACCAAATTACATAAAAATATAAAAGATCATAAACACAATTAGACTAAACAATAATAAATCGTATTTGACACAAAACAATAATAAAACATAACTAAAAACTATATAATTATACGAGTTATCACACCCCCACACTTAGATTGTTGCTAGTCCCTAGCAACGACTCAATAAAAATAAAATAAGAAAATCTAATCTAATCCATTTTCGTAGGAAATCACGGTGGCACTTAGCATGTGACACAAGCCTTTAAACCCCTAGGTGTCCCTAGTGGACGAGTTTAGTCTCGTGAGGGTTTACTAGGACGATACCCACAAACATTGAAGACATAAGAAAAACTAAAAATAATAATTATAACTAATCCTTCCAATATAAATTAGAGATAATCATTGGACAAGTCTTAAAAACTAATCAATAGCTTAAAGAAATTCACAAAAAATCTTGCTTGAATGTAAATAAATGAGTTAAGCCAATATTAACATAACATATTTCAATCAAAATAGTGCATATTCAAACTTAATCTCAACTTCTCACATGGGATACTCTCTTGATTTTCACTCTTTAAAGTAGTGGTAAAGTGTTTACACTCAATCAATCTCATGAAAACACTTCTACCATATGCTTGCTTGTCCACCTATTCTCCACTATTTAGATCATACAACTTCATAAATCAAGAGGTCTTTATTCAAGGTTGTAATGGGGCCAAAGGGTTATAATGTGGTTAAAGAACAAAAGGATAAAGATATCACAATGGTTCCAAAGGGTTCATAGATTTTAGAGACATAATAAGATCATACAAATAAAACTTCTCAAAACTCTTATAAAGCACATAATAACATAGGCTAAATATTCATGTTGAGCCTTTGCATCATTCTAACCAACTTTGTAACATCTTTTTCTAGAAGTTCAAGAGAAGATTCTTTTTTTTTTTTTCCTTTTCTTTTTCTCCTGACTTTTTCTTTTCTTTTCTTCCCCCACACTTATCTTTTGTTTCTAACCCAAATTTTCAATTAAAAATATCCCTTATTTTTTTTTTTTTTTAATATGTCTCAAAATATAAAAATCCATCTTTAGAACAAGGGTAAGGATATAAGTATATTTAGGCTAGGTGTAAGTTGTGGTTACCAATAAAACAACATATTTAATGTAGGCTCAAATTGGCTCACTAGTGGGTATGTTCTCTTAGAACATTAATAATGGATGGCTGTTTGGCTCTGGTTATAATCCTAATGCCTCTATGATATTCATGTTGTCACATGTATCAATATAGTCTTAAACGGTTTAAAGCAAGTTCTAGAGAATCATGTAATCATAAGAGCACTCAAGAAAGAAATTAGATTGATTTGTATAATGCATCAATCATTATAGGCTCAAAAACTCACAAGGATGATTATACAAGTCAGATTAAGTCTAAACATGCTTCTTTCTCAACCAACATATCATATTAACATTGGCTCATAAAAAGGTTGACATCAAGCTCAATTCTCATGAAAATCTTCTCACTAATAAATCTGTTTTAGACTTATGCAATTCATATCTCATCATTGTATTAAAAAGGAACTAGAACACATTAAAAAAAATTAATAATAATAATAAAGACTCATAAAAAAAAATAGTAGACAAAAATAAAAGAAATCCTAAATCGTTCCCCCCACACTTAATTCTTACATTGTCCTCAATGTAAGTCTATTAACCCAAATGAAAGAATCATGTGTAAGAGAAAAGAACTAATAACATAAGAATAGGAATAACTAAGACTCAAAACAAAACAAACTCATGCAACCTAAATAATCCTAAAATACTTAACAAAAATTAACAAGTAAACATAAAAAGATTAAAATCAAACTGACAAGGTATGTCTCAAGTCTCCCTTACTCAGACCTTGTTCAGAATGAATACTTCTAAATTGCTTAAAACACAACAAACTTTTTTTTTTTTTTAAATTAGCGAAATATGTCCCTTACCCCCTACTAAAGGTAGAATTTAGGAGATATTACCTGCAGAGGTTGCTAACCACTTATTATAACTGAGACACAACAAACAAAATGTTAGATAATGTCACAAAGACAGAGTGCAATCCACTCCTTGCTCGTCCATATCTCTTTTTCTTTTTCCGAGCGTTTGCGAAACAACCGTAGCAGATAAATACTCATAAGCTTGGAGCTTTTTGAGTAAATCTTCAATGGTTGTAGAAGAAATTATGGTTCTTCTTGCCTCTGAAAACATGAATCCATTTTCCACAGCATTATCTAAATATGAAAGCAAATTACTAAAATAACCATTAATATTAAGCAAACCAATGGGTTTCTTATTTGTGACCAAAGATGACCAAGAAGCCACGCAAGCTATTTCTTCCAATGTACCCAGACCTCCTGGTAAAGCAATGAATGCATCGGCAAAATGGTACATGATTGTTATCCGTTCAGGGATACTCCAGACTTGTATTTCCTTACCCACGGTAGGTCTACAAAAATCTGTGAATAGTTTTGGCACGATTCCTAGAACTGGACTTCCTCCGGCGTGTGCTGCTGTAGCGACTGCTCCCATTAAACCCGTACTACCGCCTCCATAAATCAACTGGATCTTTTGTTGGGCAAGTATTACTCCAACTCTTATGGCTTCATCAGCGAATATTTTATTTTTCCCTGGATAAGCACCTCCAAAGACACAATTTTTTTCAATGCGCTGGGACGAAGTACTTTCCATTTTTTTTTCGAGTGCCTGAAAGAGAATGAGTACATGGTGTAATATATAAAGGACTGAGTAGTGAATCAGACAAGAGTAATAATGTCGCCGAAAGTGTATTTGACCTGTCAGAAGAAAATGTTAACCTAACAAAAGATTTTTGCGTGATTTCAGGAAGAAAATCAAAAAGAGAAGAAAAATCAACCGTAAAAGTCAAAAGTAATAATGTCGCCGAAAGTGTATTTGGCATCTTCCTCTGGTTTTACATCCAGAAACGGCTTAAACGCCTTCTATGAGTCGAGGATATGCTTTCCATCCAGTTTTCTTACAAACTGGCAAACAGGGTCTTTTATCATCAGATTCCCAAGATGTTGCCATTCCCTTTGGAATTGCGGCCATAAATCAAGAATTTCTCTCTGTACGTCTCCACTAGGATGCGTCTCAAGAGAAAGTTGGATATTACCCAAATTCTCCTTACTCAGTCCATCCTTAATGAATTCAATTTTATCATCTCGATTAGAGGACGGAATCCCAATAGAACGACATTTACCGTTACACGTCCATCGTGCACACTTGTGGCAATTTGAACTCATGCGCTTTGCTCGTCGCTTCTTTGCATAAGTGCTTCTACCTGTACCTGGTAAATGCAAAACAGGAAGATATTCATCTTCACGTACCTTGGCTTCAATTATCCAACGCATGTCTTCAGGAATCCCTTTGTGCATAAGCATTCTTAATCTTTCAAATCGAACTTGGTAAAGCTTCAGTAAAATATTTCGAGGAAAAGGAGGGAATCGTTTCTGCAATCTTGTGAGAATATCATCCATCTTGAAAAAAAATGAAAAAGAAATTGAAAGAGAAATTTATATACAATATCAGTTTTGTGGGTAGCTGATGGAACCGACTTAAATAATCACGGAGTACCGTTATCCGCCATTTAACCGGGAAAAAAATGATTTTTTTTTTGAAGATTAGTAAAAATTATATTTATATCTAGTTATTTTCAAAACAAGGATCAGAAAGAAAAACAACCTCTTCTTGAGTAACATGATTTTCCAAAAAGAGTTTGAGTCTTTGTCCATTTACCTTGAATACGTTACCATTTTGAGGATTCTCCATGTCAACTGCTCCATAATGATACACATGCTTAACCACAAATGGGCCAGTCCATCTTGATCTCAACTTACCAGGAAATATGTGAAGTCTAGAATTATAAAGTAGAACTTTTTGCCCAACATCAAATGTTTTTCTTGAAATTAACTTGTCATGAAAGGCTTTAGTTCTTTCTTTATGAATTTTAGGATTCTCATATGCATCATTTCTGAGTTCCTCAAGTTCATTTATGACTGGAAAAGTTTCATTCTCACCCAAAAAGGAATATTTTAGCTCGGATGGCAATGGTTTTAAATCCAGCTTGGGTGGTTCAATAGTTGATGGTATAGTGACATTTGTGAGTGATGGAAGTTCCTCAAACTTTTGTTTCCAACAATGCTTAACCTGAAAAGAATTTAACAAAGAATCAGTGTGTGAAATTTCTGAAGCATTATCAAACTCACATTCAATTAAATAAGCTTCTAAAGGATCATGGAATGTGGTAGTGGTGAGATGTTCATGAACAAGTTCTTCAATGAAATCCACTTCATGTACTTCTGAATCATCACCAGGTTGCTTGCAAGTGTTGAACACATTTAATTCTAAAGTCATATTTCCAAAAGAAATGTTCAACATACCATTCCTGCAATTTATCAGAGCATTAGAAGTTGCAAGAAATGGACGGCCTAATATAACAGGAATTTGAACATTTGGATTTGAAACAGGATGTGTGTCCAAAACAATAAAATCAACAGGGAAGTAAAAATTATCAATTTGAACCAAAACATCTTCAAATATCCCTCGAGGAATTTTTACAGAACGATCAGCTAGTTGAAGTGTAACAGGTGTTTCCTTGAGTTCACCTAAACCTAACTGTTGAAAAACAGAAAAAGGCAAAAGATTAACACTAGCACCAAGATCAAGCAATGCACGTTCTATTCTAGTGTTTCCAATGATGCATGAGATTGTTGGACATCCAGGATCTTTGAATTTTGGTGGAGTAAGGTGCTGAATGATTGAGCTCACACTTTCCGTCAGAAATGCTTTCTTTTGTACATTATGTTTCCTTTTAAATGTGCACATGTCCTTCAAAAATTTAGCATAAGATGGAACTTGTTTGATTGCATCCAATAAAGGAATGTTAATCTTAACTTGTTTGAAAAGTTCATAAATTTCTGCATTTTGATTCAAATTCTTTATTGTTTGCAACCTTTGAGGAAAAGGAGCAGGATGCATACCTTTTTCTTTGTCCAAATTTTCAAGAAGTTCAGACTTACCATCATCCTTACCGTTACTTTTCGGAGGGGAAGGAGGATCTTGGTCTTTTGATGGAATGTTTTTGTCAATTGCCTTTCCACTTCGAAGAGTTGTGATAGAACTGGCATTTTCCTGTTGAGTTTCATTGGAGCAAGAAACAAGACATTGAGTAGAAGGGTTAGGCTGAGGTTGAGCAGGAAACTTACCTTTTTCTTGAGTGCGTAATGAAGCTGTCAATGTGGACAAGGTGTTTTTGATCTTATTGATGTCCTGTGAAGTTTGGTTATACACATTTGCTTGTGTTTGCATGAATGCTTGCAATGTCTCTTCCAAGGTTTGTACACGTGAAGGTTGATAGGAAAAAGTGTTGCCCGGCTTTTGAGATTGTGGTACCTGAACATGATTATTATTCCGCCAACTGAAGTTGTGATGATTTCTCCATTCAGGGTTATACGTTTCAGAGTAAGGAGAAGGAAAAGGCTTTTTAAATGTGTTTATGGAATTTACTTGATCATGCAACGCTTCTTTAAGAATGGGAATGTTTGGACATTCAGAAGTGGGGTGTCCCATGATTTCACAAATTCCACAACTTTCTTCATTTTTAACCGTTTTGACTTCTTTTACTTCTCTAAGTTCCATGGCTTCAATCTTTCTAGCCAAATTAGCTACTTTAGCTTTTATCTCATCTTCTTGACTAAAATGATATTTACCTCTGTTAGAAAAAAGATTAGATCTATTGGAACTTTCAGAGGAATTATCTGTGTGCCAGGCTTGAGAGTTATCTGCCAAATGGTCTAGGTAGTCAAAGGCTTCTTCAGGTTCTTTTTCTAGAAACTCACCGTTACACATTGTTTCAACAAATTGTTTAGTTTCGGGAGTTAAACTTTCATAAAAGAAACTAATAAGACGCCATTTTTCAAAACCATGATGTGGACAAGAACTTAACAAATCTTTAAAACGCTCCCAGCACTGAAAAAATGCTTCATTTTGATTTTGATTGAAATTTTGAATCTGTCTTTTCAAAGCAGTAGTTTTATGTGCTGGGAAAAATTTCTTTAGAAACTCAGTTTGTAATTCTTGCCATGTGCCAATTGACCTTGGTTTTAAATTATGAAGCCAAATTTTTGCTTTATCTTTTAAAGAAAAAGGAAATAATTTTAGCTTGACAATTTCATTTGTGCATTGTTGGTCATTAAAGGTGACACATACATCTTCGAAGTCTTTTAGAAACGAGTAAGCACTTTCCGATTCTAACCCATGGAAATTTGGAAGCAAAGCTATCATACCTGGTTTAAAACGAAAGTTGTTTGCATTGAGAGGAAAAATAAAACAAGAGGGTGATGAGCTTCGAGTTGGTTGCAAGTAGTCACGCATGGTGCGTACTTGTCTGTTCTCATCTTCAGCATGAACACTTTCATTGTCAGCCATGGTAGGAGTTGTATTAGAAAGATTACCTGAAAAAGTTTCACAATAAAATCTAACTAAACGACGAGATCTAAAATCACGTCGCCAAACAAGCATAAAACAAAGTTAATAAATAGATAATATATAAATATAAACTTTACAATATAAATATAAATATATAGAAAATTAGGCGGTATAACCAGCCAAAAAATATATATACAAAACTAGGCGGTATAACCAGCCAATAAAACAAAGTTAATATACAAATTAGGCGGTATAACCAGCCAATAAAAATAAATATACTTATAAACTTATATACTTAGTATTGCTTTCCCGGCAACGGCGCCAAAAACTTGATGGAGAATCAATTAAGAGTTGTAAACCCAAGTGCAGGTTATGTTCAAGTAATAAATTCTCGGGTGTCCGAGGTCGAACCACAGGGAAGCGTATTAGTAAGTATAAGTTTATAAATATATAAGAAAAAGAAAGAAAAAAAAAATTAGGGAATCAACAACAAAACAAGATAAATAAGATATTAGAGAACAAAATAAACAAAATAACATAAAAGAAATTAAACAAGATATAAAAAATAATAAGAAAAGATGTTGAGGTTAGAGAATCCACTCTTGGTGTTATGCTAAGATTAATCTTGTTTTATTACACAATTGAAATCTTACACATAAGGGAGGTTCCAATCGGAAGGTTTAGCAATTCAGTCCAAATTGTCCAACGTCCATAGCATATGATATTATGTTCATTTGGTGTCCTCAAAACTCATAAAAAGAGTCCAAGCATTCCTTATGCCAAGGTATATGTCTACAATAAATCAAGGTTATGAAACCAAGCATTTACTGTGCCATTTTCATTATCAATAATGAATCAAGATCTCTACTTTGCAAGTATGATTTTAAACCAAAAGAAAATATTATCTATACTAGTGTTTATAAATGATGATTCATTTTAGCTCATGTTTAAGAGACTAACCTTAGCATTTACCAAGAGCTTCACCTCATCACCTCAACAATATGATTAGCAACACATACTAGATATGAATAAAATGAAAAGAAATGTAAGAAACATAAGTAAATAAAGAAAAAGAAAACTAGAGAAAGGAAAGAAGAAGAAAACTTAGAGAATTTTTTTACAATGGCTAATATCCTACCAATCTATATTGTATCCCAATACTCATCCAAGACCCTCTATTTATACACATTTTGGAGGGCTAAATGACAAGAGACAAGCTTTACAAATTTCAAAGGTAGGTATAATAGGTGGGTGCATTTTTCTAACAATTTTCGTCATATTGTATGACAATTCTGATCAGCCAGCTTGATGGTCGATTTTGTCAATGTTGGAGGCTCGATCTGATAAAATTGTCTTCTAGAAAAATATACCCCTATCAGTTACGGATCCATAGCCGTTGGAATCAGCTCATTTTCTGATGTGGATAAGAAGATATGGGCAAAATACGAAAACAGGTCAGCACAGACGTCATTGCACATCAGCCAACTTGATGGTCGATTTCACTAGGGAAAACGACTCCGTTTCAAGAAGTGTAAAACATGAAAAAGATAGATATGCCTCTTAGCTTTGCACGGCTACAAATTTCAGCCTTATTGCTTTAGTGAAACTCGAGATATAGCTGATATGGTAAACGGTGTCGGAACTGGAACTGAACTGGATTTGCCCTTAATTCTAGTAATCTGAAATCACTCAAAGAAACTTGTGAAAAACACCAAATTACATAAAAATATAAAAGATCATAAAAACAATTAGACTAAACAATAATAAATCGTATTTGACACAAAACAATAATAAAACATAACTAAAAACTATATAATTATACGAGTTATCACACCCCCACACTTAGATTGTTGCTAGTCCCTAGCAACGACTCAATAAAAATAAAATAAGAAAATCTAATCTAATCCATTTTCGTAGGAAATCACGGTGGCACTTAGCATGTGACACAAGCCTTTAAACCCCTAGGTGTCCCTAGTGGACGAGTTTAGTCTCGTGAGGGTTTACTAGGACGATACCCACAAACATTGAAGACATAAGAAAAACTAAAAATAATAATTATAACTAATCCTTCCAATATAAATTAGAGATAATCATTGGACAAGTCTTAAAAACTAATCAATAGCTTAAAGAAATTCACAAAAAATCTTGCTTGAATGTAAATAAATGAGTTAAGCCAATATTAACATAACATATTTCAATCAAAATAGTGCATATTCAAACTTAATCTCAACTTCTCACATGGGATACTCTCTTGATTTTCACTCTTTAAAGTAGTGGTAAAGTGTTTACACTCAATCAATCTCATGAAAACACTTCTACCATATGCTTGCTTGTCCACCTATTCTCCACTATTTAGATCATACAACTTCATAAATCAAGAGGTCTTTATTCAAGGTTGTAATGGGGCCAAAGGGTTATAATGTGGTTAAAGAACAAAAGGATAAAGATATCACAATGGTTCCAAAGGGTTCATAGATTTTAGAGACATAATAAGATCATACAAATAAAACTTCTCAAAACTCTTATAAAGCACATAATAACATAGGCTAAATATTCATGTTGAGCCTTTGCATCATTCTAACCAACTTTGTAACATCTTTTTCTAGAAGTTCAAGAGAAGATTCTTTTTTTTTTTTCCTTTTCTTTTTCTCCTGACTTTTTCTTTTCTTTTCTTCCCCCACACTTATCTTTTGTTTCTAACCCAAATTTTCAATTAAAAATATCCCTTATTTTTTTTTTTTTTTAATATGTCTCAAAATATAAAAATCCATCTTTAGAACAAGGGTAAGGATATAAGTATATTTAGGCTAGGTGTAAGTTGTGGTTACCAATAAAACAGCATATTTAATGTAGGCTCAAATTGGCTCACTAGTGGGTATGTTCTCTTAGAACATTAATAATGGATGGCTGTTTGGCTCTGGTTATAATCCTAATGCCTCTATGATATTCATGTTGTCACATGTATCAATATAGTCTTAAACGGTTTAAAGCAAGTTCTAGAGAATCATGTAATCATAAGAGCACTCAAGAAAGAAATTAGATTGATTTGTATAATGCATCAATCATTATAGGCTCAAAAACTCACAAGGATGATTATACAAGTCAGATTAAGTCTAAACATGCTTCTTTCTCAACCAACATATCATATTAACATTGGCTCATAAAAAGGTTGACATCAAGCTCAATTCTCATGAAAATCTTCTCACTAATAAATCTGTTTTAGACTTATGCAATTCATATCTCATCATTGTATTAAAAAGGAACTAGAACACATTAAAAAAAATTAATAATAATAATAAAGACTCATAAAAAAAAATAGTAGACAAAAATAAAAGAAATCCTAAATCGTTCCCCCCACACTTAATTCTTACATTGTCCTCAATGTAAGTCTATTAACCCAAATGAAAGAATCATGTGTAAGAGAAAAGAACTAATAACATAAGAATAGGAATAACTAAGACTCAAAACAAAACAAACTCATGCAACCTAAATAATCCTAAAATACTTAACAAAAATTAACAAGTAAACATAAAAAGATTAAAATCAAACTGACAAGGTATGTCTCAAGTCTCCCTTACTCAGACCTTGTTCAGAATGAATACTTCTAAATTGCTTAAAACACAACAAACTTTTTTTTTTTTTTAAATTAGCGAAATATGTCCCTTACCCCCTACTAAAGGTAGAATTTAGGAGATATTACCTGCAGAGGTTGCTAACCACTTATTATAACTGAGACACAACAAACAAAATGTTAGATAATGTCACAAAGACAGAGTGCAATCCACTCCTTGCTCGTCCATATCTCTTTTTCTTTTTCCGAGCGTTTGCGAAACAACCGTAGCAGATAAATACTCATAAGCTTGGAGCTTTTTGAGTAAATCTTCAATGGTTGTAGAAGAAATTATGGTTCTTCTTGCCTCTGAAAACATGAATCCATTTTCCACAGCATTATCTAAATATGAAAGCAAATTACTAAAATAACCATTAATATTAAGCAAACCAATGGGTTTCTTATTTGTGACCAAAGATGACCAAGAAGCCACGCAAGCTATTTCTTCCAATGTACCCAGACCTCCTGGTAAAGCAATGAATGCATCGGCAGAATGGTACATGATTGTTATCCGTTCAGGGATACTCCAGACTTGTATTTCCTTACCCACGGTAGGTCTACAAAAATCTGTGAATAGTTTTGGCACGATTCCTAGAACTGGACTTCCTCCGGCGTGTGCTGCTGTAGCGACTGCTCCCATTAAACCCGTACTACCGCCTCCATAAATCAACTGGATCTTTTGTTGGGCAAGTATTACTCCAACTCTTATGGCTTCATCAGCGAATATTTTATTTTTCCCTGGATAAGCACCTCCAAAGACACAATTTTTTTCAATGCGCTGGGACGAAGTACTTTCCATTTTTTTTTCGAGTGCCTGAAAGAGAATGAGTACATGGTGTAATATATAAAGGACTGAGTAGTGAATCAGACAAGAGTAATAATGTCGCCGAAAGTGTATTTGACCTGTCAGAAGAAAATGTTAACCTAACAAAAGATTTTTGCGTGATTTCAGGAAGAAAATCAAAAAGAGAAGAAAAATCAACCGTAAAAGTCAAAAGTAATAATGTCGCCGAAAGTGTATTTGGCATCTTCCTCTGGTTTTACATCCAGAAACGGCTTAAACGCCTTCTATGAGTCGAGGATATGCTTCCCATCCAGTTTTCTTACAAACTGGCAAACAGGGTCTTTTATCATCAGATTCCCAAGATGTTGCCATTCCCTTTGGAATTGCGGCCATAAATCAAGAATTTCTCTCTGTACGTCTCCACTAGGATGCGTCTCAAGAGAAAGTTGGATATTACCCAAATTCTCCTTACTCAGTCCATCCTTAATGAATTCAATTTTATCATCTCGATTAGAGGACGGAATCCCAATAGAACGACATTTACCGTTACACGTCCATCGTGCACACTTGTGGCAATTTGAACTCATGCGCTTTGCTCGTCGCTTCTTTGCATAAGTGCTTCTACCTGTACCTGGTAAATGCAAAACAGGAAGATATTCATCTTCACGTACCTTGGCTTCAATTATCCAACGCATGTCTTCAGGAATCCCTTTGTGCATAAGCATTCTTAATCTTTCAAATCGAACTTGGTAAAGCTTCAGTAAAATATTTCGAGGAAAAGGAGGGAATCGTTTCTGCAATCTTGTGAGAATATCATCCATCTTGAAAAAAAATGAAAAAGAAATTGAAAGAGAAATTTATATACAATATCAGTTTTGTGGGTAGCTGATGGAACCGACTTAAATAATCACGGAGTACCGTTATCCGCCATTTAACCGGGAAAAAATGATTTTTTTTTTGAAGATTAGTAAAAATTATATTTATATCTAGTTATTTTCAAAACAAGGATCAGAAAGAAAAACAACCTCTTCTTGAGTAACATGATTTTCCAAAAAGAGTTTGAGTCTTTGTCCATTTACCTTGAATACGTTACCATTTTGAGGATTCTCCATGTCAACTGCTCCATAATGATACACATGCTTAACCACAAATGGGCCAGTCCATCTTGATCTCAACTTACCAGGAAATATGTGAAGTCTAGAATTATAAAGTAGAACTTTTTGCCCAACATCAAATGTTTTTCTTGAAATTAACTTGTCATGAAAGGCTTTAGTTCTTTCTTTATGAATTTTAGGATTCTCATATGCATCATTTCTGAGTTCCTCAAGTTCATTTATGACTGGAAAAGTTTCATTCTCACCCAAAAAGGAATATTTTAGCTCGGATGGCAATGGTTTTAAATCCAGCTTGGGTGGTTCAATAGTTGATGGTATAGTGACATTTGTGAGTGATGGAAGTTCCTCAAACTTTTGTTTCCAACAATGCTTAACCTGAAAAGAATTTAACAAAGAATCAGTGTGTGAAATTTCTGAAGCATTATCAAACTCACATTCAATTAAATAAGCTTCTAAAGGATCATGGAATGTGGTAGTGGTGAGATGTTCATGAACAAGTTCTTCAATGAAATCCACTTCATGTACTTCTGAATCATCACCAGGTTGCTTGCAAGTGTTGAACACATTTAATTCTAAAGTCATATTTCCAAAAGAAATGTTCAACATACCATTCCTGCAATTTATCAGAGCATTAGAAGTTGCAAGAAATGGACGGCCTAATATAACAGGAATTTGAACATTTGGATTTGAAACAGGATGTGTGTCCAAAACAATAAAATCAACAGGGAAGTAAAAATTATCAATTTGAACCAAAACATCTTCAAATATCCCTCGAAGAATTTTTACAGAACGATCAGCTAGTTGAAGTGTAACAGGTGTTTCCTTGAGTTCACCTAAACCTAACTGTTGAAAAACAGAAAAAGGCAAAAGATTAACACTAGCACCAAGATCAAGCAATGCACGTTCTATTCTAGTGTTTCCAATGATGCATGAGATTGTTGGACATCCAGGATCTTTGAATTTTGGTGGAGTAAGGTGCTGAATGATTGAGCTCACACTTTCCGTCAGAAATGCTTTCTTTTGTACATTATGTTTCCTTTTAAATGTGCACATGTCCTTCAAAAATTTAGCATAAGATGGAACTTGTTTGATTGCATCCAATAAAGGAATGTTAATCTTAACTTGTTTGAAAAGTTCATAAATTTCTGCATTTTGATTCAAATTCTTTATTGTTTGCAACCTTTGAGGAAAAGGAGCAGGATGCATACCTTTTTCTTTGTCCAAATTTTCAAGAAGTTCAGACTTACCATCATCCTTACCGTTACTTTTCGGAGGGGAAGGAGGATCTTGGTCTTTTGATGGAATGTTTTTGTCAATTGCCTTTCCACTTCGAAGAGTTGTGATAGAACTGGCATTTTCCTGTTGAGTTTCATTGGAGCAAGAAACAAGACATTGAGTAGAAAGGTTAGGCTGAGGTTGAGCAGGAAACTTACCTTTTTCTTGAGTGCGTAATGAAGCTGTCAATGTGGACAAGGTGTTTTTGATCTTATTGATGTCCTGTGAAGTTTGGTTATACACATTTGCTTGTGTTTGCATGAATGCTTGCAATGTCTCTTCCAAGGTTTGTACACGTGAAGGTTGATAGGAAAAAGTGTTGCCCGGCTTTTGAGATTGTGGTACTTGAACATGATTATTATTCCGCCAACTGAAGTTGTGATGATTTCTCCATTCAGGGTTATACGTTTCAGAGTAAGGAGAAGGAAAAGGCTTTTTAAATGTGTTTATGGAATTTACTTGATCATGCAACGCTTCTTTAAGAATGGGAATGTTTGGACATTCAGAAGTGGGGTGTCCCATGATTTCACAAATTCCACAACTTTCTTCATTTTTAACCGTTTTGACTTCTTTTACTTCTCTAAGTTTCATGGCTTCAATCTTTCTAGCCAAATTAGCTACTTTAGCTTTTATCTCATCTTCTTGACTAAAATGATATTTACCTCTGTTAGAAAAAAGATTAGATCTATTGGAACTTTCAGAGGAATTATCTGTGTGCCAGGCTTGAGAGTTATCTGCCAAATGGTCTAGGTAGTCAAAGGCTTCTTCAGGTTCTTTTTCTAGAAACTCACCGTTACACATTGTTTCAACAAATTGTTTAGTTTCGGGAGTTAAACTTTCATAAAAGAAACTAATAAGACGCCATTTTTCAAAACCATGATGTGGACAAGAACTTAACAAATCTTTAAAACGCTCCCAGCACTGAAAAAATGCTTCATTTTGATTTTGATTGAAATTTTGAATCTGTCTTTTCAAAGCAGTAGTTTTATGTGCTGGGAAAAATTTCTTTAGAAACTCAGTTTGTAATTCTTGCCATGTGCCAATTGACCTTGGTTTTAAATTATGAAGCCAAATTTTTGCTTTATCTTTTAAAGAAAAAGGAAATAATTTTAGCTTGACAATTTCATTTGTGCATTGTTGGTCATTAAAGGTGACACATACATCTTCGAAGTCTTTTAGAAACGAGTAAGCACTTTCCAATTCTAACCCATGGAAATTTGGAAGCAAAGCTATCATACCTGGTTTAAAACGAAAGTTGTTTGCATTGAGAGGAAAAATAAAACAAGAGGGTGATGAGCTTCGAGTTGGTTGCAAGTAGTCACGCATGGTGCGTACTTGTCTGTTCTCATCTTCAGCATGAACACTTTCATTGTCAGCCATGGTAGGAGTTGTATTAGAAAGATTACCTGAAAAAGTTTCACAATAAAATCTAACTAAACGACGAGATCTAAAATCACGTCGCCAAACAAGCATAAAACAAAGTTAATAAATAGATAATATATAAATATAAACTTTACAATATAAATATAAATATATAGAAAATTAGGCGGTATAACCAACCAAAAAATATATATACAAAACTAGGCGGTATAACCAGCCAATAAAACAAAGTTAATATACAAATTAGGCGGTATAACCAGCCAATAAAAATAAATATACTTATAAACTTATATACTTAGTATTGCTTTCCCGGCAACGGCGCCAAAAACTTGATGGAGAATCAATTAAGAGTTGTAAACCCAAGTGCAGGTTATGTTCAAGTAATAAATTCTCGGGTGTCCGAGGTCGAACCACAGGGAAGCGTATTAGTAAGTATAAGTTTATAAATATATAAGAAAAAGAAAGAAAAAAAAAATTAGGGAATCAACAACAAAACAAGATAAATAAGATATTAGAGAACAAAATAAACAAAATAACATAAAAGAAATTAAACAAGATATAAAAAATAATAAGAAAAGATGTTGAGGTTAGAGAATCCACTCTTGGTGTTATGCTAAGATTAATCTTGTTTTATTACACAATTGAAATCCACACATAAGGGAGGTTCCAATCGGAAGGTTTAGCAATTCAGTCCAAATTGTCCAACGTCCATAGCATATGATATTATGTTCATTTGGTGTCCTCAAAACTCATAAAAAGAGTCCAAGCATTCCTTATGCCAAGGTATATGTCTACAATAAATCAAGGTTATGAAACCAAGCATTTACTGTGCCATTTTCATTGTCAATAATGAATCAAGATCTCTACTTTGCAAGTATGATTTTAAACCAAAAGAAAATATTATCTATACTAGTGTTTATAAATGATGATTCATTTTAGCTCATGTTTAAGAGACTAACCTTAGCATTTACCAAGAGCTTCACCTCATCACCTCAACAATATGATTAGCAACACATACTAGATATGAATAAAATGAAAAGAAATGTAAGAAACATAAGTAAATAAAGAAAAAGAAAACTAGAGAAAGGAAAGAAGAAGAAAACTTAGAGAATTTTTTTACAATGGCTAATATCCTACCAATCTATATTGTATCCCAATACTCATCCAAGACCCTCTATTTATACACATTTTGGAGGGCTAAATGACAAGAGACAAGCTTTACAAATTTCAAAGGTAGGTATAATAGGTGGGTGCATTTTTCTAACAATTTTCGTCATATTGTATGACAATTCTGATCAGCCAGCTTGATGGTCGATTTTGTCAATGTTGGAGGCTCGATCTGATAAAATTGTCTTCTAGAAAAATATACCCCTATCAGTTACGGATCCATAGCCGTTGGAATCAGCTCATTTGCTGATGTGGATAAGAAGATATGGGCAAAATACGAAAACAGGTCAGCACAGACGTCATTGCACATCAGCCAACTTGATGGTCGATTTCACTAGGGAAAACGACTCCGTTTCAAGAAGTGTAAAACATGAAAAAGATAGATATGCCTCTTAGCTTTGCACGGCTACAAATTTCAGCCTTATTGCTTTAGTGAAACTCGAGATATAGCTGATATGGTAAACGGTGTCGGAACTGGAACTGAACTGGATTTGCCCTTAATTCTAGTAATCTGAAATCACTCAAAGAAACTTGTGAAAAACACCAAATTACATAAAAATATAAAAGATCATAAACACAATTAGACTAAACAATAATAAATCGTATTTGACACAAAACAATAATAAAACATAACTAAAAACTATATAATTATACGAGTTATCACAACTCCATGATGTAAGAAACACATCAGAATGATTGTCCAAATAGTTCAAGGAGCTCGTACAAAGGTCTTCCAATGTCAAACACATCCGGTAAAATGACCTTCTATGAAGACAAGTGAGAAACTCCCTCGATAAAGAACACATTGGGGAGCATGTCCGAACCTCACTTCTTCAACAAACGTTGGCCTCCCAAAAAACAAGCAAGAAAGCTCCCTAATGTAAAACACATCAGACGCCCGCATAACTCGCAAAGAGAAACGTTCACCTCCCACGAAGGTGAACAACTGAAGCTCCCCAAAGCTAAACACATCAGGACAGATGTCCTGATCTCATTTCACAAGAAAGAAATGTTGCAACGGACTCTACAAGATTGGACCCCACCAACTTGCAACTCAAAAAACTACTTGAGAAAACTCTTAAGTGAATCACACAAGGAAGTGGCTGAATGAGGAACCTAAGCACCACAATCGGCCAAAAAGCTCCTCAAGTCAGAGACTCACAACAGTTGATGATAGTGGATATCAAAGAAGCAACTTTGAAGAAAGACAAGTTAAAAACTCTATTCAAGCACATCGACCACATGAGCAATTGCAACTACAAGTCCACAAGACTTCAAGACAAACATTTTACATAAGGAACGACGTGAAGATACACGCCCACACTTCTTTCAAGACCTTTCTCGCCCAAGCTTCAAGGCTAACAAAATAACATTGGACCAATCTCATAACAAGATTGGTCTCCAAAAGGGGGAGTAGTGCCCCTTAGAAGAACTCTCCATAACATAAGGAGAAAAGTGCGGACTAAAGGCACATAAGGGAGTGGCGACAAAGAGAGAAAAAAAAGAAGAAAAAAAGAAGAGAAAAGAAAAGAAAATTTTTCTTAGAAAAAGGACACTTCATCCATTCATCAAGAAAATGGCAAAGCCATCACAAGAAGATGGAGTCCAGACACAAAGACCCTTACCTCTACTAAGTGATGAAATAAAGTTATTCAAATTCACCAAGGCAACAAAGGCCTCGGATAGAAAGAATATTCAAATGAAGCAGCAATAATGCTCGTGAAAGACAAAAGCAAGCCTCGGACGATAAACTACATCCACTTTCGGATGTACAAAGGCTAGCCACGTCTAGCACACTAAAGGAACGAATGTGCAGAGAATGCTACGCTTACTTTCTTTTGTGTTAGCCATGCCCGACACACTAAGGGAATAAATAAACTCGTAGAGACTACCGAAAACCACTTCCATTTACATAGGGATTAGCCACGCCTGGTGCATGAGAAAAAGATGTGGAATTTACAATAACAACTTATAAAAGAGTTGACGATATGGACACATGCACTTAAGGAGGTGCGGATACAACAAAAGAAGATGTAAACCCAAAATCACTAAGTCAAAGAACTTATTCAGCACAATCAGCCACAACATAAATGGCCAACTAAGTACGAGCTCGTCGGCTAGAATCCATCAACAACAAGAGGGCGGACATTGACAATGAGCAAGCACGATTGACATCTTCCCTCATGTCAAGGACGAAAAAGCATGCAAGGAAGCACAATTGATATCTTCCCTCATGTGTTTCGCTTCAGACAAAATAGGCCATCCACCAAGAGGTCATGGTCACCTATGGAGACACAAAAAATCTAAAAGTAAAACACAAAGGGAAGCATAGCCGATGTGTTCCAAGAAGGATTAGTAACTTCCTAAGCAGGCTCCCTATGTGAATCAGTATGGCGATCATAGTACGCGAAGATGTGTTCCAAATGCAAGCGGGCGTGTTCTAGGAATGTTCCAGCACTAGACATGTTTGATGACTCACACAACTCCCCTCATGAGGTTCGGATCAAAGGAACCGAAGACAATCAACATGTTCTCTCATGACATCCACCCTCATGTGTCTCACACCAAATGAACAAAAACACTTTGCAAAAATTCATGACAACACTTGACAATAGCCAAAGCACAAGTGAAACACACAAGGGTGGCGTGATCTACATGCTTCATGAATAAATGACAACTTTCGAAGAACACCCTCATGTGAATTAGTGTCTCCCACGTGTAAAAAGACTTGCCTCTCACAAAAACAATCATGGCATACACGCCCTTTATATGATTTAGTGAACCCTTATGTGAACTATCAAGGTGAGAAGACTCCTAATATGGACTAACATGATGAGAAGGTCCCTCATGTGGAATAGCAACTTCCTTATGACATCTACTACAACCAAAATGCCTCCTATATCAACAAGCATGATGATCTCACAATGCATGAAGAATACATGCAAGGAGTACTCAAACACTATAGAAAACTCTCAAGCACTAAAGGAGATTCTCAAAACACTCAAAACTACAAGGCCACCACAAAGGGTGACCTACCCGAAGTGATGAGACCATCACAAAAATGAGAGCATGACTAGAGGGCAATGGCTAAACACAAAAAGAAGCTTGGCAATCATTATCAAACACATAAGGAATTATGGCAATCACCATCAATCACATAAGGGAGCATGATAGCAACATCAAAACACATAAAGAGGCATGCCAAAAGTCATAAAATGCACAAAGAAGCAACATAAGGGAGCATGGCTGAAATTATCAAACTCATGAGGAAGCATGATAAAAGTCTTCCAACACATTAGGAAACATGATAGAAGTTTTCAAACACATGAGGAAGCATGTCTAAAGCCATCCAAACACATGAGGATGCTTGTCAAAGACATGAGGAAGCATGTCTAAAGCTATCCAAACATATGAGGATGCATGTCAAAGACATGAGGAAGCATGGCTGAAATCATCAAAGACATGAGGAAGCATGGCAAAAGTCATCCAACACATGAAGGAGCATGAGCAAAGTTGTCAAAAATACAAGTAAAACACATAGGGATGGCATGACCCATATGCCTTGAGAAAGAAATATCAACTTCAAAGCACTTCCTTATGTGATCTAGTGAGACAGATACACTCTTTATGTGGACATGCATGGCGACCACTAAGTGTAATGGCTCACAACACATGCTCAATCACTAGAGGACGCATTCAATGACTAGAGAAAACGCTCTAAGCATTCACAAGAGCATGAAACCATCACAAGAGGTAAGCTACCGATGTGATCGGACAACCTTTAAGACGCAACCATGACATAAGGGAGCGGCTGAAACAGAGCCTGATACACAAAACACATAAGGAAGTATGATGGAGGCAACAAAACACAGAAGGGAGCATAGTCAAAGTCATCAAACATAGGAGGATAAGGCAAAAAACCACCAGCAAAGCCTGACAAACAGAGAAAACAAAAGTTCCCTTTCTCCAAAGTGAAGCATGCCAACACCCGCACACTCTCTGTGCACCAATGCCTTGGCATCAATGGAGTTAAGCATGAGCTCCTCCTACAAACACATAAGATGCGAGGACAAAGGAGTTGAGCATGAGCTCCAACAAACACATATGGTTCGCGGACAACAGAGTTGAGCATAAGCTCCTCTAACAAGCACATAAAGTGTGTGGACAACGGAGTTGAGCACAAGCTCCTCCTACAAGCACATAAGATACGCGAACAAAGGAGTTGAGCATGAGCTCCTCTTACAAGCACATAAGATGCACGGACTATGTACAAGCTCCTCCTACAAAGGAAGAAAATAACAGTGGTGCACGAACAAACAACGGAGTCGTGCATGAGCTCCTCTTACAATGCATCACCATTTCACATAAGGATCAAAGAGCGAAGGCAACAAGACACAAAGTCCCCTCTAGTGACCAAATATCCAGCAAAAAAGAAAGTAAAAGGCTGGAAATTATGGAGATGAGGACATCAGTGAGTTCACTAGATGTACACAAGCTACCTCATAAATTCTCGCCTCCTCCTGATGAAGTCGGAAGCCTTTGCCAAAACAAGAAGATGAAGTCCTCCAATCAAAACAAGAACTTAAAAACCTCTCCCACTTGAGAAAAGAGAAAATGACTCCTCACAATTAATGAAGTAATCTTTTACATGAGGAGCAAAAAAAATATGGTAAGATCTTCAAACCTCTCCTACAATGGATGAATCTCAAGGAGAAGAGAACATCATTAGTCTCCCGATGTGAATGAAACACAACGAAATAAAAGTCATCACATGAGGAGCAAACTCGGCCATGACTTCAAGAAACACAAGAAGTGGCCGAACCTCTCACATGATAAGAAAAACCTCCTCGACGAAGCTCCCGATATGGTGTACATGGAATAAACAAGACTCAAGTAGAGCAGTAGACAACTTTATCCGATGTATCAAAGGGGGGAGTAAGCTCTTCTATAAGAAGTTGAGAGCACAAAAGGTAGTCACTAACAGCCGCTCATGTCACCAAAATTCAACCAAGTGACTAAAGCGACAAGAAACAGACGTGACTACCACTCAAGCAAGAAGAAGTCAAGAACACACCATGCACATCACTATCCTTCGTAAGAGATATAGAACAATATCATCACAAGATTCACACCTCCCGCGCCACCATCGGCAGAAAAAAAGAAGTGCAACAGCGGCTTGAGCAAAGTTTCTTGTTCAACCTTGAAGGAGGGAGTAAGGTTCATACGGACTTTGGGATGTTGACCTTAAGTGAAAGAAGCAAATAGCAAAGTTTCTTGCTCAACCTTGAAGTAGAAAGTAAAGTCCATACGGACAGTGGGACATCGATCCTTGAGTGAAAGAAGCAAAGTCCCTTGCTCAACTTTGAAGAAGGGAGTAAGGTATATACGGACATTGGGACATTGGCCCTTAAGTCAATGAGGCCAATACAAGCTCAGCAAATGGTCGACAAAGTTCCCCACTGAGGAAGAAGACATACTACATGGCTAAGAGAAACGATGGACAAAGATAACTCCTACAATGGAAAAAGACATCGGACAAAAAGGACATCAATCGTTATGTCCCGATGAGGAAGAAAAGTAACACTTGCCTCCACAATAGAGGCAAAGTTCCTGGAAAGACGTCAGACACAAGTGACATTAGACCTTATGTCCACAATGGAGACCAAGTCTATAAAAAATGTTAGATGCCTTAGAAGAAGTCCGGATGTGCCACCAAAACCACTCCAACAAGGAAGACAAAACTTGAGCTAATATGCTCAACTTCTTGAAGGATGAAGTAGATTCCTCACTCTTTGAATATTACAAGAAGCGAAGACAAATGCTAGACTATCAGAAGTGGCGCCACCCTCATGGCACAAAAGGATCGAACAAGATCCAAAACTAAGCCACACTATGCCACCATAAAAAAGATAACGTGGTTGGATGAAATGATGAGGCATCCAAAAGAGCCATGACATTCTTTAGGACGTAGGCGACAACCGTCGAACCTAAAACCCACTTCCATAAAGAGATGGAGTTAAAGAGAGTAAAAGCCACAAGGCATGACCTTCACATCCATCCTCATATCAGGAAGTGACGCCGAAGCTTTTAAACACCTCTACAAATATGCTAGAAAAGGTGAAGCAAAAAAGACGCGGCCACAATAAACACGCTCCAACAAAAGCAAAGCCTTTTGAGGATACAAAATAAAGAAACCAATGCCCCCTCTCTAAAGGTGATCAATTAGAGGTCTGAATGCATGTATGGGAAAGGATGCCAAGCACACCTCCCCAATGTGTTTTACACCTCAAGGGCAATCACAAGAAGCCACAACACGCGAACAGGAATAGACGTCCAAGAATGCCTCCTTGACATGCTCCATGCCTCACACCTCGAAAATGATCACTTGAAGGCTAGGCACAAACACAAAAGCGGGAGAAAATGCCGAAAACACACCTCGATGTGTTTCTCACCTCAATTACGTGCGTCCCAATGTGTTTTGTGCCCAAGTCAACACACTTCATCTTCAAACAGTCGGACATCTACCAAAGTTGAGACAAGCCAAAAAAACTCATTTAAGCACAACGAGAGCAAGATGAAATGATCACTCCAACGAAGAGTGACACACTCACCTTGCCTTATGCTAGAAAATGAAGCAAACGTCCACCTTTCCCACTACGGGAACCACATGGATAGGCAAAGAGTCTCAAACCAAAGTATAACAAAACTCATCTAGTCAATGCACATGAGAAAGAAAGCGCAGACACCTTTCCTAAACACAAGGTGGCCAAGCTCATCTGCACACACAAAGAGGAAACCACGAGAGCCAGTCCCCAGATATGCAAAATGATGATAGTCCAACCTTTCTAACTTGAGCAAACACAAGATGGCTAAGCTCATCCACACACACAATGAGGGAACCACGAGAATTGGCCTCCAGATGTGCAAACAATGATATGCTTACCTCCTTAGCTCAAAGAGAAGGTACCTAAGCTCATTGCCATATAAGGGAAGTGCCACGATACCGAACTAGCAATGTGCAAGAGCAACCTCCTTATGTGCACCAAAGAAGGAGATGAGTTCTGCCAACCATAAGGGAAGAGCTACTACGCCGACCTCCTGATGTGTCAAGGCAACCTCTCCCACACGCACAAGCAAGCCTAGCGCACAGAAGGGTAACCGAATTGAGCCCCATATATGTTAGCAAAGAAATGCTTGTTGCATCAACGTGACAACACCTTTTGCAGACAATAGAGATAGATGAGAATACATGCCAAGAATTGTCTAAGTCCAACCCTCATGGCAAAGGCTCCTGAAAACATGGTTCACTTCGTAAGACATGTTCGACCACAGCACACCTCCAAGGCTTGAAGAACTACCCACACCTGCTCGAAAGGATCCAGGTGTCCGTCAAGTTCTTCATCACCCAAAGAGACGTGCTCCACTCAAACGTTGCACCTAATCCTCCTCAAACCATCGAAACTGGCGAGCATTCCCGGTCTAAAAGGGGGAGTGAATATTGGGGAGGACCTCGGACCAGGTCTACTATGGTCTAGCTGTCTGAACCAGACAAAAGACAGAATGCTAGAGCAGCTTCTACACAGCTGACCTAGCATAAGAGGACTCAGATCAGGTGCAACGCACCTACATCAGCCACAATGGTCTTGCTCTAGCATATAAGGGACTAGATCAGGTGCAGCGCACCTGATCAACCTCAGGTGAATCCTAGCTCGGATGATCACCACCTGGCATGATCTCAGCCTTCTAAGAGGCTATAAATAGGCCACCTACAGCCTATTCAAACAAGGTCAGACTAGCTCCAAAAATCAGGACCAGAGAGAGAAGCTCTCATTTGAGGACACTTTGAATCATTTTGACCCTCTAGTGCCTCGCACATCCAACAGGAGATCATTGACTTTAGCTCTTTAGTGCCTGACATCCGAAAAAGTGCACTTGTGTTTCTCTCAGAAACACCCAACCACAGAAGGCCTGACGTTCCTCACTTGTACTCAGCACTCTATCTTTCACCCGCCGACCACATCTGACCTTGTGTGCTCTCAATGTTACAGGCACCCGAATTTCCATCCGCAACATTTCACAAATTTGATTCCACTTTGAACAAAGGTTTCATTAGTTAAAAATTGTAAGAATCAAGGAAATATTCTCTTCAACAAATTAAGGTGATGAATCCTCTACTGGTCACTCATGTTATGCCCAACATTCTATTGGTAATCGGATCATACTCAATGAGAGATTTAATAAAGAAAATTTAATAAGCAGCAAAAACATAAACATACAAAGTCGATTACCTCAAGGATCAACTTGTGACTTTACAACCAATCACTAATCAAGAACAAACAAGATCCAAAATTGATACCTTTTTAGTTTGGAATTCCCGAAACCCCTAAACCAGATTTGATCTCCGCTTATTCTTGCACACCGAGCTCGATTGTCGTAAACCAAAGCCGTCCAATTATCCGACCTCCAATGGTTATCCACACAGGTGACTCGAGAAACTTTCAAGAAGGTTGAGATTGTCTCATGGGTTGAAGTATGAGGGATACTTGGGATAACATGTAGGTGCTTGTCTGCTGAACAAGTTCATCGAACATGGCCCGTGTGAGAACTCCATTTGGTATTGTCACTCTAGTGTCTATGGAAAATGTTCTCACATGCCAGTCGTGTAAATAGTCCTCAAACTTGCGATACCAGGTCATCTTGTATGGGGAGTGTCATGCTTCGATTTCATCTGAACTAGTCCCAATAAGGGATGCTATGGTAGGGTGATTTTCGGTATGACATGAATCATACGAAGATGGATGAGTGATCTAGAGAGGATTTACCATTCCGAGTGACAACGGAGATATATCTCATCTATCTTAGGCTTGGATTAACTGAATGAAGTCTTTGGCCAAAGCACGATGGATTCAGGAGAAAAAATCATTTATCTGAATTCATATCATTAACCATAAGCAAAAGAACAAATATGGATAGAACATGAGAAGACATTACACCATGCTCATGGTCTTTTCAGGATATTTGGTGAAAGGACCGAATTACACTGTCTGACTGGTTACTGAAAGGTTTCTTAAAAGGCCAGATTGACTTCACAATATTTGGCTGGTCATAATGAATTGCTAGATCCCGCTCTTGATCTATAATAATAAGTTAATGAGATTAACTTATGTTCATTACCAAAATATTGGGAACCTAAAGGGTCACACACAATAGAATAGTAATGCATGGATGAAGCATTGTATTATATTGAGGTAAAACTTAATGGAATTAAAGATCTATTTTTTAGGACTTGAATGAAGTGTTAATTAAGATGAATTAAGACATAATTGAGATTTGTGAAATCCAAATATGATGTTTTAATAGAACAAGAAGAACCAACTATTCTTATGAAGACAGGTTTAGGCGAATTTGCTAGTAAGATGTTCAAGGGTATTCAAATGACTATACAATATTGGTGTAATGTCATATGATGATATTAATTGATCAATCACATGAATTTTTCATCAATATAAAGAAATTTAATTTAGAATTAAATTACTTTGCTTGGTTCTTGATCTAGCAGATTATGTGCATGAAATTGGAATAGGTCCACAAGACTATTCTAATTTAAGTCTATTAACTAAGGATGATTGGCCCAACTTATAGAGTTAAGTTATATGGCCCAAATACATTAATCCTTAATGTATTGGACCTATTGACCCATCTTGATATTAAAATAGTTTAACATCAAGTGGACCAAGTGTAACTTGGACTTTAAGTTACTAGGTGGTTGACCAACCTTGTAGTGTGGGAGCTAGGTTACCACTTGATATATACATGACCTAGCCACATAAGGGAAGTACAATTAATCTTTGAATGTTCTGATTTTTCCATTACAGAAAGATCTTTCTGAAAGAAAAAAGTTTTCATAGCAAAATTGACCTGCCACCACCTCTATGTGGCTTTTCTCTTTGTTGCCGCATCCGCCATCTCTTGTAATCATCTTGCCAAACCATCATTGATTCTTAGAGATATTGGCAGAGAGTGATAAACAAAATAAGATAGATCTTTCGATTGTGATCCAAGGATCGACTTGCTAGCACAAATAAATCACCATACCTTGGAGAAGGATCCATCAATTGTTCGTGTGGGCTAGCTTTAGAGGAAGGACAATTGTTCTTCTCGTGATCATTGGAGAACTTATTCAATTACAGAACATGCTGTTAGGAACAACAACTAAAGATTACGATATCTTAAGTAGGTAATCTCTTATCCATTGATTTGATCATATTATTTTATACATTTCGCATGTAAGCCGCAAACCTTTGAGTCTTGTTGAATCCGAATGTCTCTTTGTTTAATTCTTCCATTGTGCATTTAATTTTCTTATAATTTTGTTATAAGAATGAGTTTTGATTCCCAAGAGTGGTATCAAAGCCACAAGTTTAGTCGGTTACATGTAGATTGCATGCTGATTCTTGGTGATAATCAAAGGTTGATTTGTGTGTTGTTTAGTGATGTATCGGGTTCTTTAATCAAATCTTGAAAAATCGTTTGCATGTATATTATGACCTTAATCATCTTTTAAATAGTTTAAAAATTGATTTGAATGTGATTTGATCAATTGGGATTAAAGACATAACGTGTCTTGAGACAAATAAGAAGTTTGATGCATTGTATGATCGTTTTAAGTTCAAATAAGAAACGATTTTTCATGATCTTTCAAATCTGATTTCAAGACTTTATAAAGTTTTAAATTATGTTTATTTACTGTATTTAAAAAGTTCTAAATCGGTTTTACTAAAAAAAAAGTTTTAATTACATGAATTTTGGACTTGTTACGATGTTTAATGCAAAGCTGGAAATTCTGCACTGTTTTTGTGGGTTATGCGCATAATTGGTGTCCATATTTCTTTGTGAAATTGTTCGACTTGTTTGCTGGAATTTTGAATAGCCTTATAGATGAATATGATTCATAGAGTAAGGAACAATTGCACATAAAGAAAGTAAGTATGCTGTAGCAAATAGTTTCTGCACATATATTCCCGAGGGTGGCGCACATGGTGGCAACCATTGCCAACTTTGATGCTGCCGTGAAAAGGGATAATTGCCTATGTTTTGGGGCATTCAGATGCCTAATTTAGAGGCGTTTCTTGACCTACAAGAAGGTTGGACAACAACCACTCAATGGCTTGAAGTTGTTGCCTTTGACATGGACACTAAGTGTTAGAGTCCAACTCCAAGTAGAACTAGTTTTCTAGTGAAAGTATGCCTCCTTAAATTTAGGAGACCAATATCTAAAAGTTAGGTGATTGAGTACTAGTTTAATTAGGTAATTATTATCTAATAAATCCCTAAAATTTAGGAACAAGAAGTCTAGTATGACTAGGTAAGAGTTACCTACAGTAATCCTAAAAGTTAGGATCAAACTATCTTACTTGAGACAAAGGGTTTTTTAAATATTAATAGTTAATATTAGAAACTATATTTTCTAAATTGTTTAGAAAATAATATGCATGTTTTAAAGTGATTAGTCCTTATTAAGATAAAATTATTCTAAAAGTTAGAAAAAGTTATCCTAATTGGGATAATCCACCTAATAGTTAGGTTATATAAGAAAAGTTGTTTTTTCCAAATCGTTTGGATTAAAACTTATTTTCCTAAGAGAATCGAACTTGCTAAATATTTTTATAAATTGTCTCAAAAATGTTTGATGAGTTTTATGCAAAATAACACATAAAATCACCAAGTGAAATTGGCATTGCATATATGAAAGCATGCAAGTAATTTGATTATTTTAGCATGAAGATGATTATGGACTTAAACCATAGTATGACTAGGTTGTGGATGGTTGAATTTTCCCTTTTGGTATTTAACTTTATAAATAGGGTCTGTAAATCATGCCTTCTTCTTATTCATTCTGGGTTGTAAATTCTCTTATCACCTAACTCCCCTCAAATATAACTCGAGGTTTCTATCAAAAATGTAATTGTTATATTTTATAGATTTAGTTTAGGATAAGTTAGAATTTATGTAATTCCATGAATGTAGGGAGACAAAGCGCCAAGAAAGAAGGATTAAGGAGATCACCATCAAGACTTATGAAGCCTATGTATGGTATCCCTAGGAATTTAACCAACTAGTTTCCTACTGGCTCAAGGAAACTAGATTAGCGAGAAAGTTTATAATCATCCTAGTAGATTGCATGAGATAGATTTATTTTTCTAACTTGTATATATATGATATATAATTGATATAAATGCCATGCATGTCAATCAACCAAGCAAAGCAACGAGACCATATAATTAATTAAATCCCTCATTAATATATTGAGTCCATGCTTCGCTGATAAGTTGCCTTCCACCATCTTAGAGTTCCTACAGTAGGAGATTTGTTGAGTCGCTCAAGGTCTACCTACCATACGAGCATGTTTGACTTAATGAAGGTGGGTCTTACTCAACTAGATGTTATGTTATCCGGATGCGTCAAACTTAATCGCATGACATTTAGAGGCAATGGTTCGGCGAAATGCATATGATGCATTTAGGCAAGGAGTTGTCCCCTAACTGATCTAGGAGTTGCATAAATATGCAATTGGTAAGCTAAGTTTTTTACTCAATTAGTTTCTACATGATTTGTTGAGTCGCTCAAGGTCATGGAAAAATGAAAAAGGTTCTAGCTCATTAAGAAGTTTAAGAGTTAAATTTCTCGAAATAGTAGTTGAGGGCTATTATTTTGTTAAAAATAATGAGTATAATCATTAAAGTTGTAAAACCTTACATTAATGATTAAATATTGCTATTATTGACATTATATATATGTTTTTGGTTCATATAGGATATAAACAAAATGACTCACAATTCATCACTAAGAAGCATACTTGATGCTAATAAATTGACTAGGCCAAACTTCATTGACTTTTTTCGCAATATCAAGATTGTCTTGACTCAGGAGAAAAAGGCTTATGTTCTAGATGATCCCATTCCAGATGAGCCCACTGATGAGGCAACTGAGGAAGAAAAGGCTGCCTATTGAGTTCATAAAGATGATATCGTTCAAGTTACATGTGTGATGTTGGCTAGTATGGCACTCGATCTTCAAAAGCAACATGAGTCCATGAATGCTCAGGATATCATCTTTAACCTTAGAGAACTGTTCGCTAAGGAGAATCGCACTGAGAGGTTTGACATCTCAAAAGAATTGTTCCAAACAAAGATGTTAGAAGGAAGCCAAGTGAGGCCCCATGTGCTTAAGATGATAATATATATAACTCACCTGGAGCAACTTTGATAGGTCATGGATCATGATTTGAGCATTGACCTCATTCTCACTTCACTCCTTGAAAGCTATTCTTAGTTTGTGTTGAACTTCAACATGAACCATTTGGAAGCCACCCTTGCTGGCTTACTGAATATGCTCACTGCGACAGAGAATACCATCATAAAGGACAAAGAATCTTTCCATTTAATATCTTCTTATTCTAAATCGAAGAATAAGAAGAGGAAGATCAAGACTAGATGGGATGTACCTCTTTTTTCAAAGAGTTTGAAAGCTGATGATCGAGTGAAGATTAAAGAGGGCAATGACAAGGGAACATGCCATCACTACGGTAAACATGGTCATTGGAAGCGCAATTACAAGGAATACATTGAATCATTCAAAGGAAAAAAGCTTCAAGTAGTTTCAACTTCAGGTATATTTTGAGATTAATTCACTTCTCTTGGCATTTGATATCTAGTTTTTGGTACTAAATATGTATGACATATTGTAGGGACCAAGGCAAAAGAGCAGTGAAGATGGACCGTTGAGATGGCAACTTTTCTGATGTTGGATCAAACTTACCTTTTTTAGGATGTTTTGAGAAACATTGTTCATGGTTTATTTTAAACATTTGATGTTTGTTTTAATTTGGCATAGTGGACCAAATTTGAGGATATTTTAAATTTATGTTATCAACATATTATTTTGCTGGCATATGGATGCCATGCTTTATTTATTAATCCTCTTAATAAATCATTACAGAATCGTTCTATGTCGTGGTTTTCCTTTATCTTTTTATACTACTTGCATATAGTATTGAGAATACTAATCGGCTTAGTGGCTGAGAATTCAAAATAGCTTTGAATTTAAATCCCTTAATTTCTATACATGTAGGATTAAGTGGGAGCTATTTATGATTCTTTAAAAGTTAAAAATCATAATCAAACTTAGTGATAATTAGTCATTATGTGAAAGGCAATTATTTGGAAAGGTTCCAAACTAGAGGGAATTGCATGTTTATACCCTAAAGGTTATAAAACAAACTCTTTTGTTTTGGCTTGCAAAGAGAGTTACATTTGGATCTTTAGCCTGCACGCTAATAATAGATTCCAATAGTTGTTAAGGTAACAACTAAGCCATATGATTGAAATATGGGACTTGTTGTGATCTGAATAGTTTAATAACCTTGATAATATGATTATCAAGACTATGACCATGCAAAATCTCATGAGTCACTTAAGCAATTTGATTGTCTCAAGTGCAAGTGAGAGATTGTTAGTATATGCCCAATAGCCAGTCAGATTAGACATAGGATATACAATTAATAAAGCAAACCAATCACTATACCTTAGTGATACAAGATTTTCCTTCATTTTAGTGCAATAATAAAGAGTTATTGGAGTACTAATTGGATGAAGTCCATGGAACATAATGGCCTTGCAAAAGAATTATAAAGAGTTATAATCGTAAGATCCTTACATATCAAAGTCATGTTCCTAAAATTGTTCCTGGTCATAATATTGCCAACATGGGGCCATTGGCAATGCACAAAAACTAGTACATGTTAAGCCTTTTTACTTATAAAGTATGCAATCGATCTCATAGGTTGAAGTATGAGGGATACTTGAGATAACATGTAGGTGCTTGTTTGCTGAAAAAGTTCACTGAACATGGCCCGTGTGAGAACTCCATTTGGTATTGTCACTCTAGTTTCTATGGAAAATGTTCTCACTGCCAGTCATGGAAATAGTCCTCAGACTTACGATACCAGGTCATCTTGTATGGGGAGTATCATGCTTTGATTTTATCTGAACGGTTCCTAGTAAGGGATGCTTATGGTAGGGTGATTTTGGGTATAATATGAAGTATACGAAGATGGATGAGTGATCCAGAGAGGATTCACCACTCCAAGAGACAATGGAGTTATATCTCATCTGTTCTTAGGCTTGGGTTAACTGAATGAAGTCTTTGGCCAATGCACGATGGATTCAAGAGAAATCATTTCTCTGATATCGTTAACCATAAGGTACAAGAACTAATATGGATAGAATATGAGTAGACATTGCACCATGCTCCTGGTCTTTCCGGAATATTCGGTGAAGGGACTGAATTACACTGTCTGGCTAGTTACTGAAAGGTTTCTTAAAAGGTCACATTGACTTCACAATATTTGGGTGGTCATGATGATTTACTAGATCCCGCTCTTGATCTATGATAATAAGTTAATGAGATTAACTTATGTTCATTACCAACATATTGGGAACCTAAAAAGTCATACACAATAGAACAGTAATGTATGGATGAAACATGGTATTCTATTGAGGTAAAACTTAATGGAATAAAAGATCTATTTTTGAGGATTTTTATTGAAATGTTCAATTAAGATGAGTTAAGACATAATTGAGATTTGTGAAATCCAAAGATGATGTTTTAATAGAACAAGAAGAACCAACTAGTCTTATGAAGACAAGTTTAGGCGAATTTCCTAGTGAGATGTTCAAAGGTATTCGAATGCCTATTGAATATTGGTGTAATGTCATATGATGATATTAATTGATCAATGACATGAATTGTTCATCAAGAGGAAGAAATTTAATTGAGAATTAAATTACTTTGCTTGGTTCTTGATCTAGCAAATTATGTGCATGAAATTGGAATAGGTCCACAAGGCTATTCTAATTTAAGTCTATTAACTAAGGATGATTGGCCCAACTTAGAGAGTTAAGTTATATGGCCCAAATACATTAATCATTAATGTATTGGACCTATTGACCCAACTTGATATTAAAATAGTTTAACATCAAGTGGACCAATTGTAACTTGGACTTTAAGTTACTAGGTGGACGGCCAACCTTGTAGTGTGGGAGCTAGGGTTACCACTTGTATATATATGATATAATACATGACCTAGCCGCATAAGGGAAGTACAATTAATCCTTGAATGTTTTGATTTTTCCATTGGAGAAAGATCTTACTAAAAGAACAAAGTTTTATAGCAAAATTGACCTGTCACCACCTCCTTGTGGCTTTTCTCCTTGTTGCCACATCCACCATCTCTTGTGATCATATTTCGGAATCATCATTGATTCTTAGTGATAGCGACAGAGAGTGATAAACAAAAGAAGATAGATCTTTTTATTGTGATCCGAGGATAGACTTGCTAACATAAGTGAATCACCATACCTTGGAGAAGGATCAATCAACTGTTCGTGTGGACTAGCTTTAAAGGAAGAAATTATGCTTCTCGTGATCATTGGAGAACTTATTCAATTGCAAAACTTGCTGTTAGGAAAGACAACTTAATATTACGATATCTTAAGTAGGTAATCTCTTATCCATTGATTTGATCATATTATGTTATACATCTTGCATGTAAGCTGCAAACCTTCGAGTCCTGTTGAATCCGGATGTCTCTTTGTTTAATTCTTCCGCTGTGCATTTAATTTTCTTATAATATTATTATAAGCATGAGTCCTAATGTTCAACAAAACATAAAATGGGTCAGTCTCACGATTTTATCAATATCTCATTGTGAGCAATGCGGGTGTCCTATTGCTCTCGGACGTATGTTCGATTTTTGAAAGGGATTCGCCATTTCACTATTTATTTATCAAAAATCAACTACGATTTCAAGGCCTTAAATCTCGTCTTTATCAAAGAACTTGGTTTAGAGATTTAGGTACAAGTTTAAGAGGAATTAAAAAATCTTAACTTTGTTTAGGAAAAACCTAGCCTCTATTTTTCAACATATAAATATATCTTAAATTATAATATTTCATTGGCTTAATTCAAACATGCAGTTTCATGATTAATTTAATGTCTCATGCTATCAAGCATACATGTAAAAGGATACAGGTGGTTCGGAGTCTTGGATGGTCTAGCGACCATTAAGCTTGATGTAAACATACATTTATAACATCCATACATAACATAAATAAATAACATAAAAGAATAAACAAATCAAGCATATAAAAAAATCTAATATGTAAATAGTCTACATGATGATAAACCTAATCATCTACATAGTTGATGGCATTAATGTCCCTAATCTATATGACATATTATAATGCAATGCATAAGAAACCTAATAATACTTAATTTCTAGATGGCTTGCAAAAATTACCAAAATTCCTCTATCGTAGATAACATTATTCAACCAGCATAGCAATACAATAATAATGTTTATAACGTCATAATAGCATTGTAACAATATAAACCTAATCCAATCATGAATGACATGCATATTTATTATCTACATGAAATATATCATGCTTAAAGAGTTAAGAATTACCTTAATAGTTGATGATGATGATTTGAGCAAAGTTTTGCCTTGATTGAGACTCTCCATATCTCAGTCGATTGTTAGGCAAATTTATGATTAGGTCAAGTCTCATAAGGAAAAGTTTCATTATGAATGGGACTCTTTGGATAGAGCTTTGGTTGGTTAGGATTCCTCGAATTATATCATAACTTTGGATATCAAACTCTTTTAGGTTTGGACTCTTTAGATCTTGGCTTTTTCGTGCTTCTTGGGCTCAAGCTTTGACTCTTTAAGGCTCCTTAAGTGTGGACTCCTTCGAGGTTTGACCTGAACTTCTGAAGGTTGGGGGACAAAAAAATTCTTAAGGAAAAAAATAGTGGAGACTAAAAACTGTTTAGGAGGATTCCAAAATGTTTTGGTGTTTTCTGAAAAATGAAATGGAGGGGGTATTTATAGCTAAAGTGAAAATGAACGTACGATTGAGATCAAAGTCGATGAAAGCATTATCAGGCCATTTAAAATTAGTTTCAAAAACCAATCTATTATGCCATCTCCAGATATACAGCAAGTAATATCAAAGAACAAGAACCATGGAATTGATTGAGAAATCAACTTACTATGATTAAATAAGTTAAATTTCAACAAATCCTGTAAAGATAGAGAAATAAAATGATTCTATGGAGCAAATGCAACCACTTTGACCAAAGAAGCTGAGAGTCATGACAATCTCGCATAACATGCAAAATATCCTCTAAAATAGCATCACATCTTGGACACCTAGAAGATGAGATCCTTCATTTAACACAAGCTTCCCTTGTAAGAATCCTCCATGAACTAGACATAAAAATACCGAATTTTGGGAGGCAACTCCAACCTCCAAAACGGGTCCAACCAGAATTACTAGTTGTATCAGTTAAGAGAAGTGTTGGAAAATCTCAGTATCATGCTCAAACAAGTTTTGGCATAATTACATAAATAATAGAAAACACAGCGAAAACTAAAACAAAGAAACGGCCGGATCCCTCAGGATCTTTAGATAGTGATTTACATGCAGTTAATGGCAAACAAAAAATATTCAACCATATGATTTCAGATCATACCTACTCAAGATCTCGTAATCTTAAGTGTGTCATTCTCTGCACGAATGCTGCAACGGAATGACTACTACACAATCTCTCCAAGGTCACGACACAAGTGTCTTGCCTCCAATGGTAATCCACATGAACGGATGTTGGAACCTTCTCAAGGATCGGGGATTCACCAATGCTAGTTGGTAGGTTTTACCCTTAATCAAAAGGTTAACACTCTCTTTGTTCTCTCTCAAGCCCGAGACTCACACTAGAACAATTATAATGGTGCGACAACAAAGAAAAACAAGGAGGAGGCTCGGCTACAAAAGGGAAACCTTGGCCGAATGGTGTCTCCTTTTTTTCTCTTGGCAAAACTATTTTTCCTCAAAGTAAAAACTGTTTTTCACTTGCACACTTCACCTAGGAAACCTTCCAATGGCCAGCCATTAATAGGGTAAAGTGATAAGAGTTTAAACTAGTTTTAAACTCCTATCACTAGAGGAACTCGTCGTTCATATTTGGTTGCCTAGGATAGATAAGGTTAGGAGTTTAATTCAAGATCAAAGTCCTAGTTGAGGAGAAACTCTTTCCACCTCAGGCTTCCTAGTTCAACCAAACTCTAACTCTTAAAGCTATGGCTGAACCTATCCCACATTATGTTTATGTTCATTGGACGGTTACACAAGGAGAAGAGTTTGATTCTCAATCAACGTCTTAGAATCCTAATAGGATTCAACCAGTTCGGTTTAACAGAGTTTGATACATAATCAAACTCCTTTCTCAAGTGAAACTCTTTCACCTAGCAAGTTTTAGAGTCCTAGTCAAACACTAACTCTTAGTGCCGAACCCGAACTTAGACATAACCGAGGAAATGTTTGGTTTAGTGAAATACGAAAAGACAGAATTTGATTCGTAATCAAATTCCTAGAAGAAGAGAAAATTTTTTCTCATTTTGGACAACTCCAAATTTCGGCCAAGACAACTTATCTTAAGACATGTCTACATTTAGACATTGTCTACTTCTAAGACAAGCTTATCCATATGTAATATTAAGACATCCTATTTGGATTTCCCAAATCCAAATTATGACTTAATCTTTCCTTAATTAAACTTATTCAATTAAGTCCTCCAAATTTAACTTTTTATTCAATTAAGTCCTACTTAATCAAATCCCAAGTTTAACCTAACAAATCGTCCTATTGTGCGTGACCCGTTAGGTTCCTAACATGTTGGCAATGAGCATAAATTATAATCTACGTTTTTCAACAAAGTTTACAATTTATAAACATAAATAATGAGTGGGTTCTAGCAACCCATCATAACCACTCAAATGTTGAAAAGTCAAAGTGACCTCTTTGAAACCTTTCAATAACCAGCCTATCAGTGTAATTCGATCATTTCACCAAATATCTCAAAAAGATCATGAGCATGGTGCAGTGTCTACTCATGTAATCAATCCATATTAGTTCTTGCAACTTATGGTTAATCTCATGAATTTAGAGAAACAATTTCTCTTAAATTCATCTTACTCTAGCCAGAGACTTCATCAAAATAACCGAAGCCAAGAACACATGAGATATATCTTCCAATGTCACTTGGAATGGTGAATCCTCTTTGGATCACTCATCCACCTTCATATGCTTTATATCATACCCAAAATCACCCTACCATAGGCATCCCTTATTGGGCGTTCGTGACGAAATCAAAGCATGACATTCTCCATACAAGATGACTTGGTATCACAAGTCAGATGACTATTTACACGACTGACACGTGAGAACATTTTCATATACACTAGAGTGACAATATCAAATGGAATTCTCACAGTGGGCCATGTTCAGTAAACTTGTTCAACAGACAAGCACCTACATGTTATCTCAAGTATCCCTCATACTTCAACCATGAGATCGGTTACTTACTTCAAAAGTAAGAAGGCTTAACTTGTACTAGTTTTTAAGCATTGTCAATGCCCCGTCTTGGCAATACGATGACCAAGAAACAGTTTTAGGAAAATGGCTTTGATGCATAAGGATCTCACAATTATAACACTTTATAATTCCTTTGCAAGGCCTTTATGTTCCATGGGCTTCATCCAATTAGTACTTAATAACTATTATTATCGTAGTAACATGAAAGAAAACCTTGTATCACTAAGGAATAATGATAGGTTTGCATTATTAACTGTATATCCCCAGTCCAATCTGATTGATTCTAGAGCAAATACTAACAAGAATATTATAAGCTGATTTGACCCCAAAAAAAATCACTAATGATGAAGCAACCCAAAATACCTTATCTTCTCTGGAAGAAACTTGATATATCAACAGTAACTTGTTTCTAACATCCATTGGAAGAAAAGAAAACTTATTCCAATCCAAAATTCCATTCTCATCCAAATAATCACTAACCAAATCTTGTCTGCTCTGAAAAGGAATTGAGGACACAACTTTCTACCAAAGTTTTGCTACCAATCCATTTCAAACCAGAAAGAAGTGTTCCACCCATTACCTATCATTTTCGCGCAACCTTGTACCATAATCTCCTTCGTTGAACATATACTCCTCCAAGTATGAGAAACCCCATGTTTAACTGAAGCATTGATAAAAGAAAACCCTTTCAAATATTTGGATCTCAACACACGTGCCCAAAGACCTTTATTTCCTTCTTCCAATTTCCACCCAAGTTTGGCCAACAAAGCTTTGTTCATGTTCCTCGTCTTCTTAATACCTAGCCCCCAAAGATTTTGGTTGACAAACTCTGTCCTAACTCAATAAAGGAATTCTTATTCTCCCATTAGTTGAACCCCAAAAAAAGTCTTTATTGATCGCATCAATCTCCTTAGCAACCGAAACAGGCAGTTTAGAAGATTGCATCATGTACTTGGCAATCGTACTAGAAACCAACTGCATAAGTGTAGGTCGTCCTGCTAAAGACAACTAGGAAGCCTTCCAACTTGAAAGTCTCCTTTTAACTTTGTCCAGTAAATAACGATGTCTTTATTGACTTTTAAGATGTTAATGGGAACTCTAAGATAATTTCCAAACTCTTTGCAATGCTTCATGCTTGATGAAGACTCAATAAAATCCACAAGATCATTACTAACAGTAAGTAATAAATATGGATATATGAAGTCAACCTTTTGTCTCAAAACTGAATAAAAGGTATCGAAGCATTCTACCAACCTCAATCATCTCCATAAATATCTGTAAACATAGAACAAATAAATATGGAGAAAGTGGATCTCTTTTTCTAAGCCCTCTGGAAGGCTTAAAGCCTGAAGTCATCTCCCCATTCCACATAAATTCATTTTCGTTAAGGTCATGCAATACACAATCAAAGCAACAACTGTAGACAGTAAACCAAGATCTATCAGCATCCAATGTAAAAAATCCCAATTTACTCGATCATAAGCTTTCTCTAGATCCACTTTCATAATTAGACCCCTAGATTCACCATGCTTTTTCCCAAGGGAATGAATAGCTTCCTAAATCACAACAATATTATCAATGCTACTGCATCTAAGAATAAAACTGCTCTGAGTTGGAGCAATAATATTTTCAAGGGGCCTAAGTCTACCAACAATAATTTTTGAAATTAACTTCACAGTGATGTTACACAAACTAATCAATCTAAATTGCGTAATAGGCTCGGGATGATCAACCTTAGGGATAAAAACCAGCAGCACCTTACTAGAAGATTCATCGAAAGAACCTGAATGAAACGCCTCACGAACAAAACTACATATCGAATCTCTAACAACCCCCAATTAGATTGGTAAAACCAAGCTTGAAAATCACCATAGAGTAGAGAGCTTTAAGAATTTCATCTTCTTGCGAAATATCGACAAGAGAATGTGAAAAACCAAATCGAGACTAAGGGCAAAGAGAGTCAATATTAACACTAGTACGATTAGAGGAATAAACTATTTAAAAAAAAAAAAAAATCAACATGTCTCTTAGCTTTACCTAGAGGTGGCAATTGGGCGGGTTCGGGCGGGTTCGGGTCGGGTTCATTCGGGTTCGGGTTTATTCGGGTTCGGGTTCATTCGGGTTCGGGCTCATTCGGGTTCGGGTCCATCCGGGTTCGGGCTCATTCGGGTTCGGGTACATTCGGGTACGGGCTCATTCGGGTTCGGGCTCATTCGGGTTCGGGCCCATTCGGGTTCGGGCTCATTCGGGTTCGGGCCCATTCGGGTTCGGGCCCATTCGGGTTCGGGTTCGGTCTGGGTTCGGGTTTGATCTGGGCTCGGGTATGTTTTACATCATTTTATTTTATATTAGATGTAATCATTTTTACGTAATTTAAATATTTATATCTAAAAACAAATTATTAATTTATTATTATTTTTATACTTTTGCTATTATATGATATTTTTAATTATATTTATTTTTTAAAATTAATATTTGTTAGCACCAAAAGAATAAGAAATTAATTTGTTATATAAAATCAAATTTTGAAATAATTTATTATAAAAAATATGATATATTATAAATTAATCATATTGATATTTAAAATAATTGATTTAATGAACTCGAATTTCAAAATATAAATACATTATAATTTATATTCACTATAAAATAAAAAACTTTTAAAAATAAATCCTCGCCTTCATCTATTCGTTTATATACTTATAAAATGCAAACAATTTATGCTTATAGTCAAGATATATATATATATATATATATATATATATATATATATATATATATCGAGTACTTATATTTTTTTCATCAGTATAAAGTATAAATTATAAAGTAGTACTAAAAAAATATAATTTATATTTAAATTATACGTAATAAATATATAATTAATATGATTATTTATTAATATATAATAAATATACCCAAAACCAAAAGGCCATAAAACCCAAAACCCCATTAAACTCACCCGTTAAAATAAAATCACATGAAATCCATAATCCAATTAAACTCACCCTAACCTAACCGTATAAGTATAACCCAAAAGGCCAAAATAATTGAATTATTGTCAATTTTTTTACCCTTATAGATTAATTGAATTATTGTCAAAAAAAATTTCACATCTCTAAAATTTTCAAGAATTTAAAATATTTAGATTGTAAATTGATCATGATATGAGACGTTAAAGTTATAACTTATAAGTACAAAATATAATTTACTTTTTGATAAAATTATTATTTCATCATCATCATATATATATATATATAATATTATATTTTAAATTTTAATTAAATTATTAAAAAAAAAGAATAAAATTAATAATTAAAGTTATTGCTTTGTAAAAAAAATAATAATAATTGCAATTTGATTATTTTTATTTTTAGTATTAAATTCGAGTTCGGGTTCGGGCCGGTCTCGGGTTCGGGTCCATTCGGGTTCGGGCTCATTCGGGTTCGGGCTCATTCGGGTTCGGGTCCATTCGGGTTCGGGTCCATTCAAGTTCGGGCCCATTCGAGCTCGGGTCCATTCGGGTTCGGGCCCATTCGGGTTCGGGCTTTTTCGGGTTCGGGTTTTTGACTTTTTGGTCAAATCGGGTTTGGGCGGGTTCGGGTTCGGGTTTTCTTGGGCGGGTTTTCAGGTTCGGGTTCATTTTGCCACCTCTAGCTTTACCTGATAAGTACCCAAACACCATTTTCATCTTTAAAAGTCAAAATTGCAATTTCTCCAAATCACTATTGTCGGATGAAAAAACTTAGTGTTTCGATCACCAAGCTGTACCCAATTAGATCTCGATTTTTGAAACCAAACGAGCTCCTCTTGAAGTTACACAAGAATTAAATTTCGAGGTAAGCTTATCCTCCAATTTGAAAAAGAAGGATTCAGGTTAATTTCAAGCTTTTCTGCACCCCTTCTAATCTTGCAAGCAAACTGTCTTTTAGGTTTAAACACATTAACAAAAATCATTGAATTTCAATCTTTAACTACCGTTGTAAAAGACAGACTACTATGCAAAGATTCACCTGTATGCCAATTATTCTTCATAAAATCAGCAAAAATTTCATGTGTAAGCCAAGTCATTTCAAAACGAAACGAATGCAAGAGATCTATATGGCACAAACATACCATGTAACTTCAGTAGAATCGGATAGTAATCTTCATGCACACGAGGTAGATTTCAGACAAACGACAAGAAAAAATTTGTGGAGCTCATGAAAAGGTCTCATGTCCAGACTTAAATAAATAACTGAAATTCCATTGTATATTACTTGAGAACTTTTGCCCATAAAAAAAGGCCAAACTTTATTAAATTTAAGGACATGAAATCAAAAAGAAAAAGAAACAATTTTAATTATTAACAAAAAGTCTAATAAGGGTGAGAAAAGAGAACAATGATGAAAAAACTGTAATTAAGTGAATAATGTATCCATCTACTGTAAAGATGGCTAGTTCATTTATCCCAAATCAGTTTTTCATCTAAAAGGAGATGCAAACTAAACCACATGTAGAATAATTCATCTTCATCTATATCAGCCGTTTTCGACTTCTATCTAAACCACCATCGCTGAATTGCAGAAACCGAAGCGTTCAAAAATGGAGCGTAACGCTGGACAAGAGGATTAGCTGTCCTCCCAATCTTCGCCCAAACACTTTGGTGGTAACCAGCAGTAACCGGAGCTTGGTACATAAGCTTTAATAGCTGTCAGATTGGGATAAAAAAAAGATTTAACCAAATTAATATGGTTCAAGTAATAAAAAGAACCCTTGAACTAAAATTAACTAACCATCTAAACTTCTATTATTTTATTACAATCATTTAAACCGTCAAACATTTATTTTTATTAACTTGAACCCTCAAATAACTATTTTCACCGAATTGAACCTTCGATTAGACAAAAATTGATTATGACTTTTAATCAATTTTGGTCCAATCAAGAACTCGATTAGATGAAATATTTGAAAACTTAATTAATTGCAATAAAACGATAAAGACTTAACTGGTTATTTAATTTTAATTCAAAAACTTTTTTAATATTTAAACCTTAATTCATTCGTTTGTTAAGAAATAATCAATCTAAGCAATACCCCATACTTTTTTTAGGGTGTTTGCGGCACAATATAAACTTCTTTAGATGCATTTGATTTTTCAGAAAGATTTTAGTATACACGAGCAATTCGTATTTAATATTTTTTCACAATAACATTAACATTAGCTCCTTGTTCTATATTACACATATTAATTGTCCATTTGTCACAATAAAGAAAGAAAAAAAGAAAAGTAAAATGACAAGAACCAAATACAGGGCGAGGAACACGGAAGGGAAAGGACATTTCTAAAGATAAATCAAAGAAGAAACATAAAATATCAATCTTTATATACAAGTAAAAAGAAATAAATAAATCCAAGATATTTATAGTCAAAATCATATAAAATGAAAATGAAAAAAAAAAACCTCGTATTTTGACTTCCAAAAGATAATTTTTTTAATGAGACGATAAAATATGATTTCAAGAATAATGCATATAAAATGCATAACAATTAGAGATGGCAATTGAACGGGTTCGGATCGGGTAATTTCGAATTCGAGTCATATTGGGTTCGAATTTTTTGAGTTCGAACTTTTTCAAGTTTGAGTTTTTTCAGGTTCGGACTTTTCGGATTCGGGCCTTTCGAGTTCGAGTTTAGATTTTGTCATTTTTTATTTTCTGTTATATGTAATCATTATTACATAATTTAAATATTTAAATCCAAATATTATTTTTTTACGTTAACTTTTATATACTATGATATTTTTAATTATATTTATATATTAATATCAATATTTCTTAATACCAAAAATATATAAACTTAATTTGTTACATAATTGAATTCCAGATGATGCACCTAATCCAAGATGGTCCTCACCCAATAATATCATTCATAGTTTTGCCACTGATTACAAAAAAATCTATGACTTCAAAGATCCCATTACAAGACACTATTATTGCAATATCAACTGAGACTGTGATGATTGTTATGATGACTTTCTTGAAGCAGAATTCAGTTATCAAATATATGAAAGACCAAAGAAGCTGAAAAAGAAAAAAGAGAAATGTTCTTCAAAAAAAGAATTCTACAGATAGTATCTAGACAAAGATCCATCTGTTGCACCACTAGGCCAAGACGATGACAAGTATCAGTACTTAGTCAGCTACCCACATCCAGAGTGAGCCACGACTATTGTTACTGACACTACAGAAGACTTGACACTACAGAAGACTTTCTTCCTTTGTCTCATTCCAAAAACCCACACTGCCAAAACCTTTACCCTGTTATGCAGAAGCCCTTGCATACATCTAGTGAGAAGAACAATAAAAGAAAAAAATCCCCCAAGCCTATGATCCAACCAGAGACTTCCTATGCTGAATTTCCTCCTCTACGTGAATATCAAAAGGATCAATTCAGATACATGCCAAGAATCCCAAACCCTACTGATAAAGATGAAAGAGGAAACCAGAAAAAAAAACTTCTGCAGCAGAAGCAGTTCTCAACTGGCAAACTCAAAACTCAGTACTCCACAGGATTGAAAACAAGATAGACAAGATCAGTGAACATTTTGACCAATATCTCCTCAACCTCCAAGAAGCTATCCTTTTTATCCAGTCAAGACTTGATACTCTAGATAAAGAACTCCGTCAAGCTATTGCAGTCACTCAAGGTTACACCTTAGGAATGACGGAAAAGGAAACTGAAATCATTTCAATGAAAACTCAACTTACTGAACTACAAAAACAATACCAGATGAAACTGAAACAGCAAGAACAACAGAGTTTTTATGCTCAACCTCCTCCCAAAATGTTTGATGCATACAATCCACCTCCCCTAACACCATCAACAAACATTCCCTTTTACTCCTCACTACACCTCCAAATACCTCTTCCAAGACTATCACTTTCATCCTCAACCCTGTCACAAACAACACCAACAAAACCATTCTTTAAACCTTGCCGCTCAATACAAAACCCAGACAGCTGTAAGTTTAATTGAAAAATGGGTTCAATAGTTCAAGCAAGAACAGCAAGAACAGCAACAAGCGACTGACAGAAAAGAAAAAAGAATAATTGAAGTTCCTCTTCCAATCGCAACTAAACCCAAAACCTCAGTACCTGCTTACACTCCACTTTACACACCAGATCTAACAGAGTGGCAAAGCTATGTTACTCGGACTCGAGTGTGAGTGTCGAATACGGGTATGTGTCCGACACGGGTATGTTCAATTTTTTCTAAATTTTTCTATGTATCTAGAGGGTCCTTGGAGGGTCATAACCCCATACCCATGTTCGAATATATGTCGGACATCGGTACTTCAAGAAAAATGAAGAGTCGGAGCAACGTAGTGGCAAAGACACGAGGACTGATCTTTTGAGCATTTGATTTGTAGTCTTGGAGGGAGAGTACAAAATGCCTTGAGCTTTCTGGAATTTTGGACTATGTTGGCAATTTACTTGTGCTCATTGCAAATCTTGTCAAAAGCTTTGAGCATGATCTTGTATATAATACCAAGATAAATGTCTTTTAACGCAATGCCTCTTGCAGAGAGTTGAGTTGCGTCTAATCATGGAGTTCCAATGAAATCGAATTAAGGAATGTTTGTTTGAGGTTGACAACATCATGACCACTGAGTTGGTAGAAGTATCTTGAAAATTTATGATAATGTCGATCAACCTCTTTAGGAAGGAGAGAACAACATTTCAATTTGAAAAATTGTTCCCTGACTTTATCAAGTCTATGACCTTGTTGTCCACAAAAGATGTTGGACAATTCATTCAAGGTTGTTGTGAAGTTGGATCCGTTGAGGAATATTTCCTGTCTGTATTCACCGAGAGGTGACGACTAGGAGGTTTTCTCTGGCAATTTCTTGGAGTAAAGTGGGAAAGATATTTGGTGAATCTGAGATCATCAACTGGTGTAGAGGATTTAATAAGGCTCCGACTGCTGGATCTGGTGTGTAAAGTGGAGTGTAAGCAGATACTGAGGTTTTCGGTTTAGTTGGGTTTGGAAGAGGAACTTCAACTGTTCTTTTTTCTTTTTTGTCAACAGCTTCTTGTTGTTCTTGCTTGAACTATTGAACCCATTTTTCAGTTGAACTTACACCTGTCTAGGTTTTGTATTGAGTGCTAAGGTTTAAGGTTGTAAAGAATGGTTTTAGTTGGAAGGGTTTTCTTGGAGTTGTTTGTGGCAAGGTTGAGGATGAAAGTGATAGTCCTGGAGGAGGTATTTGGAGGTGTAGTGAGGAATAAAAGGGAATGTTCGTTGATGGTATTGGGGGAGGTGGATTGTATGCATCCAACATTCTGGGAGGAGGAGGTTGAGCATAAAAACTCTGTTGTTCTTACTGTTTCAGTTTTATCTGGTACTGTTTCTGTAGATCAGCAAGTTGAGTTCTGAATGAAATGATTTCAGTTTTCTTTTTCGCTATTCCGAAGTTGTAACCATGAGTAACTGTAATAACTTGATAGAGTTTTTTATCTAGAGTATCAAGTCTTGACTGGATAAGAAAGATAGCTTCCTGAAAGTTGAAGATATGTTGGTCAAAATGTTCACTGATCTTGTCTATCTTGTTTTCAATCATGTGCAGGACTGAGATCTGAGCAATTGAGTTTTAAATTTGCCAGTTGAGAATTGCTTCTGCTGCTGAAGTATTTTTTTTGTTTCCTCTTTCATCCCTATCAATAGGGTTTGAAATTTTTGGCATATATCTGAATTGATCTTGTTGATATTCCCATAGAGGGAGGAATTCAGCATAGGAAGCCTCTGGTTGGATCATACAGATTTAGATTTGAGAAACTAGAGAGGCTTGGGAGATTTTCTGTTTTTCTTGTTCTTCTCTCTAGATGTATGCAAGGGCTTCTGCATAACAGGGTAAAAGTTTTGGCAATGCAGGTTTTTTGGATGAGGCAAAGAAAGAGAGTCTTCTGTAGTGTCAATAACAATAATCGTAGCCCACTCTGGAGGTAAGTAGCTGACCAAGTACTGATACTTGCGATCGTCTTGGCCTAGTGGTGCAACAGATGAATCTTTGTCTAAATACCGTCTGTAGAATTCTTTTCTGAAGAACATTTGCCTTTTTTTTTTCTTCAGCTTATTTGGTCTTTCACATATTAGATAATTGAATTCTGCTTCAAGAAAGTCATCATAACAATCATCACAGTCGCAGTTGATATCCCAATAATAGTGTCTTGTAATGGGATCTTTGAAGTCATAGATTTCCTTGCCATCAATGGCAAAGCTGTGAATGATATTATAAGATGAGGACCATCTTGGATTAGGTGCATCATCCGATAATTCAGGTATGTCAAACTGTACTGTTTCTGCTGTAAAGGCATATTGCATCATGTACTATGTTGAAAAGATAGAGGGAGTAGCTACTTCTTTGTCTTTGTGGTTGAACTTGATGTTGACAGTTTTGTCTGGATTAGAGACAACATAGTTTCTGTTGATTGAACCGGCTTAGATCATTCGTAGATCTTCTCATAATTTGACCCAAGAAGTTGGGAAGAGAGATAGCATCTGATCACTAGTGATTGCTTTTGGAACATGTACACGTGGTACTATTGGTCTTAGCATCGAACTTTAAGAATGAGATCTCATTCTTCTAGGGAATTGAGTTGTCAATTGCATGATCTTAGATCCTGTAAGCCATTTGATAGTGAAAAGTGGCTTCATTTATTTGATTAGTCATTTCTGCTCTAGCGATTTGAATCTGGACTTTTGGACAATCAAGGAGAGTTGGATCTTTGAGTGCCATGTTATAGTTAGGGAAGAAGGTCAGGTAGACCGTTCCCAAGTTCAAGGATGTCTCAGCAATTCCTATGCAAGCATGTTCATATTTGAGGTATCTGGAATCTAGCAAGGCTATTTTGACAAAGATTGGCATCCTTTGATGCCATGGTAGCTTATTGCTAGTCTGACTGCTCTGAAATTGATATAGGTGTATCCATGTTCTATCCACTGGGGTGAAAATTCTTTTGAAATTTCTACGGTGACAAAGTGTTACAGTGAACCCGAAAGAAGAATAAAATGGTCAAACCTAGTGGTCTGGATATATTCTTTTGGAGCTTAAATTTTTGGGGCAACCAGCTTTTTCAACAATGAGGAAGATGATTTTTTGAGCATTCTGTAAGGGTTAAGAAAAGGAAGATGGAAATCTTCAAACTCGTTTGATTCCGAGATATGGGTAACATCATAGAAATAATCATATTTATTGGTTGTAGTTTTCTTTCGTGCAGGAGGAGAAGGTAAAGTGAAAGAGAGACGAGAGGTAGTAGAAAGAGGTGCATCTAAAGCTAAATTTGAATTAGAGATTGAAAAGTTCCTTTGGTTATACTTTAATCTTATAGTATCATAGATAGTAATCCGACACTTAACTCATGAGAGAGAGAGTACAGCGCTGTACAAACTCTGTATGTTGCTCTCTGATACCAAAAACGAGCATTGACACTGGACCAAGAAAGACCGTAAACAAAGTAGTCCATAACAAAGAGACCGTAACAAAGAGAACCATAACAAAGAGAACCTTAGTATAGAAGACTTGAACACTCAAACATAGATCAAGGTATTCAGGCCGACTCTTGACCCTCAAACGACTTCTTAGCAACTGGTCTAGTCAAGGCCCAACTTTTATAATTCTATGTCGTTGTGCTACAGTAACTTTGCTACAGTAACCTTGCTACAATGTTAATTTTACAGTTTTGGACATTTGATCTGTAATCAACTTCATGAGTTTTCTGATGCAGAGGATCCACCGGAGTGACAACTGCGAGCATATGACTTATGCCATTGCTTATTAAGTGTAAGTAGTGGATTCATACCAACTCTTCTATTAAAGAAGAGAGCAACCAAAAAAAAAGAGTTTAGAAAGACATATAGCTTATATTTCGTAAAGGATTTCTTATAAGAGAAAAGGTTATTCTATTTGAGGCATAGGAAACGACGTAAAGGCAAAGGAAAGAGCATACAAACAAACTAATCACTATTTGAAAATAGTGATTGGAAAAGACATAAAGCTAAAGTTATGACAAGTCACATCTTGCTTTCTCTTCTTTTGAGGAGTTTTTTCTTGAAGTGGAGCATTTCTTTTGAGGAATTTCGTCTTAAAGTGAAGCTCTTCTTTTGAGATCTGTCTTGATGTTGAGTTGTCAAGTACTGTTTGTTTATAAAACTGGTACAAAAGGTAATTTATACAGTACTACTGGAAGGAAACACACAGTTGCACACATAATTATACAATATTTTATTTTTAGTCTGGGATATTCAAGTCTTGGTCTTGGATGTTTGCCAGAAGTTCTTTTATCTATTGAATATATGGTTTACTATTTATCGTTGTATCTTCAATTCTTCAATTTCACTTTTGTTCATTCTTCCGAGAAGATAAATTTCTTTGTCAAGCAGGCTGATGTTTGCTTTGAAGAATCTCATGGCATCAAACTTGTATTTCCCATTGTTTGTCCAAAAAGGATTTAGGGAAAAATATTGTGATTCTGATAAAAGCATTATGAGAAGGTTAACATGACTGATGGGTAAAGGTTCTTGAACCCAATTAGAACATACTCAAATATTATTGGAGGTTAGATACGTGTGGAGATCTTTTTCTAACCATCGGATATATTACAGTGGGTATGAATTGCATGGATCTTTTTAAAAGATTGAAAATTTGATTTCAGAGATTTATGGTCATATTTACTTGACACAAAGTGTTAAAAAGCTTTATGTATGGCTGGGGCTGTGTGAACGGGTTTTCATAAAGGGAGAAAGGAAGCATGGTGTATGGAGTGGCAAAGGGTTTGAATCCTTCTATATAGGGCTGTGAAAAAGGATTGCGGTGGATGTGTAAGGATCCAGGTAATCTTCTAGGAGCGTTTGCTATTTTTCAAGAGGGTAAAAGTATTTGAGAAAAGTCTGTAGATGGTCGTTGTAAAATCGATTCTCAATAGCACACTTCAGATTTTGCGTTGAGAATTCAATGACAATTGTATGGAGATGATAGAGGTACTATAAAAATGGTAGGAGTTCCTTAGGGAAGTAACAATAATATGAGATATGAAATAGATGGAGGAAGAGTAGATCAAAATTGATCCCAATGGGTCATATTGCCTAGTCTCCATATGTTTGGATTATGCGAGACTAATAATGAAACATTTTATCTCTGGCTCTTGCAACAAGGGTTTTGTGTGCTATTGTTCTTTGAAGTTCTTATGGGAGCTGGTCTAATTAAAAGTTTAGTTCTATTTCTTGAAGGGTTTTTGGATTAGGGAGGTTTGGAAGAAAAAAGACCTGGTGAAAGATTCATCATTGCTATTACCGGAATGAACTTTTTAGCTTGTTGAGAATGAGGACTGGATAGCATGTTCGAGATGATGTTGTGCTTGCCTTTTATATGCTTGAAAGTGAAATTGTACTGAGATAACCATTGTGCCTATCGGAGGAGTTGAGCAGTATGTAATCTCTTTTTTCTAAAGTTGAGCATATGGCTAAAGGCTGTCATGTCTGATTCAACTGTGAAGTGAGGACCGATAAGATGGAATTTAATTTTTTGAATGTCATATTTGACTGCAAGTATTTCTTTGAAAGTCGAGTGGTAGTGGATTTCTGAATCTTTTAATCGACCACTCTTGTATCCACAGATTTGTCATTTTCCGTTATATTTTTCAAGAAGTACAACTGACCAATAGTGATTACTTGTATCGATCTGGAGAATTCTTTTGGACTGTTCTCCTTTGGAGGGCATCTGTAATGCAAGAAGAGATTGAGCAATGGATTTGATTCGTCCAACTGCTTTTGTCTGTTTTTGAGTCCATTGTTGAGGAGTCATTCTTTAACAGTTGTCTAAAAGGACTTATAAACTTAGCAAAATTCTGGATGAATTCACTCATGTAATTAACAATTTTGAAGAATTATTGAACTTCTCTTTTTTGTAATGTTTTCATCTAGGAACTGCAATAGTTCTTGAGAGATGTGTGGCTGTGCAACCTACTGTCCATCTTTTAGACGCATACCTAAAAAGTATATTTCAAGGGCTACAATTATCTTATCTTCTGAAAGCATTATCAACATCATCATTAATACTACTCATCCTCAAAGTTTTCAGGATTCTTTACTCTTGATGACATTCTTCCAAGCAAATGGAACCTTCGTTCCAGTATTTCGAAACATGGGGATTAAGTGAATTAACCAAACCAGGCGCTATAGTTCACTCAATCTTACTTTTGTTCTCCACCAGGCTAACAGGAACTCTAAAAAAATTTTGGGATTGACTCGATAAATACAGTCGGGCAATATTCCTCAACAGATCCAACTTCACCACAACCTTAAATGATATTTTTGATTTTGCTATATCCGTGTATTACTTATCCTTACGAAATATCAGACGAAATAGAACGATTTTAGAAAGGATATAATGAAATTCTTTGATTGGTTTTTCCCAGAGAGAGAAATGATCCGCTTTATTCCAACATTTTCTGTGGACAACAAGAACATAGACTTGATAAAGGCAGAGAACGATTTTTCAAACTGAAATTTTGTTCTCTCCTTCCTAAAGACCTTGATCGACATTATCAAAAATTTCCAAGATACTTCTACCAACTCAGTGGTCATTATGATGATGTCAACCTCAAACAGGCATTCCTTCATTCAGTTCCCTTGGAACTCTATGATCAGACGCAACTACAACTCTCTGCAAGAGGCATTGCGTTAAAAGACATTTATCTTGGTGATATATACAAGTTAATGCTCAAAGCTCTTGACAAGATTTGCAATGAGCACAAGTACATTGCCAACATAGTCTAGAATTCCAGAAAGCTCAAGGCACCTTGTACTCTCCCTCCAGGACTACAAATCAAATGCTCAAAAAATCAGTCCTCATGTCTTTGCCACTCAAATAAGAAAAGACATTTCAAGAAGCCGTATCGCAAATCTAAAGAATTCTCAAATCCTTCTAAGTTCTTCAGACAAAGAAAGTCATCCAGAAGAAAAAGATTTAAGCTCAGACGACCTTAGAAATTCAAATATTTCAGAAAAAAGACAGTAGGCAACAAATTGTTCAATTGTTTCGTGGTAAAAAAGGCCACTTTGCAAAACAATGCCCCAAAGCCGATAAAAAGACGATAAAGATGTTGCAACAAGTTGCCATCACCACAGGACTCAACCTTTCCAAAAAAGATGATTTGGAATCAGTTTTCTCACTAGATGATGAACAAGGTCCTCAATCTTTGTTCGGTGTTCCAGACGTATAAAACTGATCTAGAATCCTCAGATTTCTCCAGTTTCTGAACAGAAGAAGATGACTCAGACACATCAAGCTCAGAATGTTTGACAACCTAAAACTTCTTCTCAGCCCAACAAGCAAAAGGCCCAACAATACCAGTCCAGATTTTCATGAATGAGCAGTCACCTCCAATAGAAGTCACTGTATTTTTGATACAGTTACAGCCCAAACCATTGCAAATCCACTTGTCCTTCCATCCTCCTACTGGAAAACACAAAAAACCTTTTTCAGAATCGCTGATGAAAATGTCTTTGCGACAGATTTCATTAGTAAGCCCATTACAATCCAGTTCTTTCCCGGATGCTTCATAACCCAAAAAGTACTTGGCTCTTTCTTATCAGGAAAAAGGCTTAGTTGTTGGTTTTGACATAATAACCAGTAAAATAGGTCTTAAACTCGATAGAAAAAGAATCAAGTACAAAAACTTCTTTCAGCCATGGAAAACAGTGCCTAACCTTTTCACCATCCAGCCACAATCATTTGAGGATATTAAACAGAAGTTAATCTCAACTTCTTATGCAGAATCACATTCAGAATTCCTCATCAAATGCCAGAAACCATTGTGGAAAAACTCAGAGTTCTTCATTACTCTTACTTTAAGAAAGATGAATTGGTAAATCCTACAACGGACAGTCACTCAGGAATGAATCCTGATCATCTCCGACAAGCACTTGAAGAATGCTCACAACTCCAAAGTCAAGGTTTAATAGAGCCTACGAATTCCTTGTGGGCATGTGAAGCATTCTATGTCAACAAAATATCAGAACAAGTTCGTGAAAAACACAGATTGGTTATCAATTACAAGCCATTGAACTCCCCTACCAAACAGAAAGACACTCTTTGTCAACTTATCAAATGCTCAGGTATTTTCCAAGTTTGATCTCAAAACGGGATTTTGGCTATTCAGAATACATCCATCTGAAAGATACAAGATAGCTTTCTGTATCCTACAACAGCATTTTCAATAGACAGTCATGCCCTTTGGCTTAAAAACAACCCCTTCACTTTTGAAAAAACGATGATCAAGATTTTCAATCATATTCTGGATAACGCTCTCATCTACATTGATGATATCCTACTATTTTCTCCAGATGAGACTCATCACAGACAATATTTAGAAAAATTTTAGAACATTGTCCAAAGCTATGAGATAATGCATTCAGAAATTATGATAATTGCAGCCCTTGAAATAGACTGTTTAAGAACGCGCTTAAAAGATGGACAGTACGTTGCACAACCACACATCTCTCAAAAACTATTGCATTTCCCAAATAAAAACCTCACAAAAAGACAAGCTCAACAGTTTCTCGGAATTGTTAACTACATGAGTGAATTCATCCAGAATTTGGCTAAGCTCACAAGTCCTCTCAGACATCTGCTAAAAAAAAACTCTCCTCAACAATGGCCTCCAAAACAGACAAAAGCAGTCAGACGAATCAAATCCATTGCTCAATCTCTTCCTGCATTACAAATTCCCTCCCAAGGAGAACAGTCCAAAAGAATTCTCCTAACCGATGCAAGTAACCACTATTGGTCAGCCATACTTCTTGAAAAAAAAAAACGAAAAACGACAAATCTGTGGATACAAGAGTGGTCGATTCAAAGATTCGAAAATCCACTACCACTCGACTTTCAAAAAAATACTTGCAGTCAAATATGGCATTCAAAAATTTGAATTACATCTTATCGGTCATCACTTCACTGTTGAATTAGACATGGCAACCTTTAACCATATACTCAACTTCAGAAAAAATAGATTACCCAATCCTCAACTCTTCCGATGAGCACAATGGTTATCTCAGAACAGTTTCAAATTCAAGCATATAAAAGGCAAACACAACCTCATCCCAGACATGCTATCCAGACCTCCTCCTTAACAAGCCAAAAGGTTCCTTCCGGCAATAGCAATGATGAATCCTTCACCAGGTCCTTCTTCCAAACCTTTAAACCTCCCTGATCCAAAAACCCTTCAAGAAATAAAACTAAACCTTTCACTAGACCAACTCCCACCAGAACTTCAAAAAACAAAAGCACATAAAACCCTTGATCCAAGAGACAGAGATAAAATGTTCCATTATTAGTCCCGAATAATCCAAACATATGGATATGACCCATTTGAATCAATTTTGATCTACCCTTGCTCCACCTATTTCCATATCTCATATTATTGTTACTTCCCTAAGAAACTCCTACCATTTTTATGGTACCTCTGCCAGCTCCATACAATTGCCTTTGAATTCCCAACTCAAAATCTCAAGTGGGATACTGAGAACCGATTTTACAACGACCATCTATAGACTTTTCTCAAATACTTTTACCTTCTTGAAAAATGACAAATGCTTCTAGAAGATTACATGGTTCCATACACATCCACCACAATCCTTTTTCACTGGCCCTATGCAGAAGAAAGATTCAAACCCTTTGCCACCCCATACACCATGCTACCTTTCTCTCTCTATGAAACCCGTTCACACAACCCCAGCCATACATAAAGCTTCTTAACACTTTGTGTTAAGCAAATATGGCCATAACCCCTGAAACCCAATTTCCAATCTTTCAAGAAGATCCATGGAATTCATACCCACTGCAATATATGCAATGGTTAAAAAAAGATCTCCACACTTAACTAACTTCCAACAATATTTGGGTACGTTCTAATTGGGTCCAAGAAGCTTTACCCATCAGACATGTTAGTCTTCCCATAATGCTTCCATCAGAATCACTAACATTTTTCCCAAAATCCTTTCTGGACAAACAAAAGGAAATACAAGTTTGATCCCATGAGATTCTTCAAAGCAAACATCAGCTTGCTTGGCAAAGAAATTTATCTCCTCGGAAAAATGAACAGAAGTGAAATTGAAGGTATTGAAGATACAATGATAAATCGTAAACCATATCTTCAACAGATACAAGAACTTTTGGCAAACAACCAAGACCAAGACCTGAATATCCCAAACTAAAAATAAAATATTGTATAATTATTGTGCAACTATATGTTTCCTTCCAGCAGTACTGTATAATTACCCTTAGTACCAACTTTACAAGCAAACAGTATTTGAGAACTCAACATCAAGACAAATCTCCTCAAAAGAAGAGCTTCACTTCAAGACGAAACTCCTCAAAAGAAGTGTTCCACTTCAAGACAAAGCTCCTCAAAATAAGAGAAAGAAAGATGTGACTTGTCATAACTTTAGCTTTGTCTTTTTCCGTCACTATTCCCAAATAATGATTAGTTTGTTTGTATGCTCTTTCTTTTGCCTATAAAAAGCAACTCCTTCCTCCAGAAGGAGCAAGTTAGAATAATCTTTTCTGAAGAATATTTGTCTTTTTTCTTTTTAAGCTTTTTGGTCTTTCACATATTGGATAACTAAATTCTGCTTCAAGAAAATCGTCATAATAATCATCACAGTCGCAGTTGATACCCCAATAATAGTGTTTTGTAATATGATCTTTGAAGTCATAGATTTCCTTGCCATTAGTGGCAAAGCTGTGAATGATATTATTGGGTGAGAACCATCTTGGATTAGGTGCATCATCTGGGAATTCAGGCATGCCAAAGTGTACTGTTTCTGCTGTGAAGGCAGACTACATCATGTACTATGTTGAAAAGACCGAGGGAGTAGCTACTTCTTTGTCTTTGTGGTTGAACTTAATAGTGACAATTTTGTCTGGATTAGAGACAAAAGTAGCTTCTGTTGACTGAACCGGCTTAGATCATTCGTGGATCTTCTCATAATTTGTGACCCAAGAAGTTGGGAGGAGAGATAGCATCTGATCTCTAGTTACTGCTTTTGGAACATGTACACATGTAGTACTATTGGTCTGAGCATCAAATTTTAAGAAGGGAATCTTATTCTTCTAGGAATTGAGTTGTCAATGGCATGGTCTTGGATCCTATACGCCATCTGGTAGTGATGAGTGGCTTCATTTGTTTGATTGATCATTTTTGCTCTAGCAATCTGAATCTGGACTTTCAGACAATCAAACAGAGTTGGATCTTTGAGTGCCATGTTGTAGTTGGGGAAGAAGATCAGGTAGACCGTTCCCGAGTTTAAGGATATCTCAGCAATTCCTATGCAAGCATGTTCATATTTGAGGTATCTGGAATCTAGCAAGGCTATTCTGGTAAAGACTAGGCATCCTTTGATGTCATGGTAGCTTAGTGTTAGTCTGACTGCTCCGAAATGAATATGGGTGTATCCATGTTCTATCCATTGGGTGGAAATTCTTTTGGAATTTCTATGGTGACAAAGTGTTCCAGTGAACCCAAGTGAACAGAATGGTCAAACCTAGTGGATTGGATATATTCTTTTGGAGCTTGGATTTTTGGGGCAACCAGCTTTTTTAACGAGGAAGATGGTTTTTTGAACATTCTGTAGGGGTTAAGAAGAGGAAGATAGGAATTTTCAACCTGGTTTGATTTCGAGATATGGGTAATTTCATAGAAGTAATCATATTTATTGGCTGTAGTTTTCTTCGGTGCAGGAGGAGGTAAAGTAACAGAGAGACGAAAGGTAGTAGAAAGAGATGCATCTAAAGCTAGATCTGAAATAGAGGATGTCATATTGAAAAATTCCTTTGGTTACTCTATAATCTTATAGTATCATAGATAGTAATCCAACACTAACTCACTGAGAGAGAGTACATCATTGTACAGACTCTGTATGTTGCGCTCTGATACCAAAAACGAGGATCGACACTAGACCAATAAAGGCCGTAAACAAAGTAGTTCATAGCAAAGAGACCATAACAAAGTGAACCACAACAAGAGAACCTTAGCATAGAAAACTGGAACACTCAAGCATTGATCAAGGTATTCAGGTCGACTCTTGACCCTCAAACGCCTTCTTGGCAACTAGTCTAGTCAAGGCCCGACTTTTATGATTCTATGCCGTTGTGCTACAGTAACTTTGCTACAGTAACTTTGCTATAGTGCTAATTCTACAATTTTGGACATTTGATCTGTAATCAACTTCATGAGTTTTCTGATGCAAAGGATCCACCGAAGTGGCAACTACAGAGCATATGACTCATGTCATTGCTTACTAAGTATGAGTAGTGGATTCATACTAGCTATTCTACTAAAATATAGAACAACCAAAAGGAGAAGAGTTTAGAAAGACATAACTTATATTTCACAAAGAATTTCTTACAAGAGAAAAGGTTATTCTAACTTGCTCCTACTAGAGGAAAGAGTTGCCCTTAAAACAATTAATTCAATGAACTAGAATATTCAACATATATTATGATTTATATCATGCATACATCTCAATATAATTATACACACTAATAATTAAATCAAAAATGGGCAAATGACTATATTTAAAGAAAAAATAAGATTAAGATTTAAGAGCTAGTAAAACAATGTAAAAAAAAAATACCATTATTAGTTATTACTCAATTATTTGTATTAATGATCTAATCTTAACTTAAAACTAAAATTTTAATAAATCATGATTAAAAATTACTTAATATATATTTTAATATTTTAATAGTTTATCATTTGAATAGTAAATATTAAATAATAATAATCAATGAAAATGAGATGATATAATAATTTGTAGCCATGATAATTTTAGAAAGAATACGATTATATGACACATGAATAACACGGGATATATAAGATAATATCATGATCTTATTAATTAATTAAGTTGTGATTAAAGAAAAAATAATTACTTAAAAAAAATTATGAATTCTAAAAGAATACAAGTATGAATAAATTAATTAAATCTAAGCATGAAAGAAAAGCAAACAATTAATAATATAACTATATAAGCATCATGTTTTGGATCTCATGATAATTGAGTTTTTTATTTCTTAATTTTTTTTATTTATTTCATTATCTTATATAGAATTAGTAGTATGATTATTAGTATGATTGTTTGTAGGTTTGTAACTCATTAGTTAATAGTATAACTTTTAATATATTATTTTTAACAACTTTTAACATATCTCATACACAAATATATATGAGAAAATAAATAAATAAATAAAATGTTACATTAAAATTTAAGAACAATGAAATATATAAAAAATAATAATCACATTTTAGATACTTTCAACTTTATCTTTAAAAAATCTCTTTTAAATGATTTTTTAAAAATAACCATTTTATTCTGTACAGCTCTAAGTAAAAAAAAAAAAAAATTATCTTTATGCACAACTTAATTATCTAGACATAAATTCTTTTTTCTTATGTTATTATCTTAAGACGGGTTCAATTTTTAAATTAATTATTGATAATTAGACAATAAACATATTCATTTAGATGGTAGATTCAATAAGACATGAGAGGTTAAAATTACAAGTAGAAAATACAATATTTTGATAAAATTATTATTTTAATATATATTAATTATTATTTTAAATAAATCAATAAAAAGAAATTGTAATAACTTGATAATTAAAGTTTTTATATTATAAAAAATTATTTAATTATAATTCAATCATTCTTATTTTTAGTAGTAAATTCAGGTTTATAATCGGGTCAATTTCGAGGGTTTTTGGGTACAGATCTTTTTGGGCTCGAGTTTTTACAGGTTTGGATCATTTCGGGCTCAAGCCATTTCGCGTTCGGGTCATTTTGGATTCGAGTTTTTGATTTTTTTTGTCAAATCGAGTTTTAATGGGTTCAAGTTCGGATTTTTTCGGATGGATTTTCAGATTCGGATTCATTTTGCAACCTCTAATAAAAATCATACAATACAAGGAGAAGTCATAATATATAAAAGAAGACCATAGGATCGATAAGTTTCTTGGTGTAAAGTCATCCGTTCCAACACTAGTTTTTGGTATGTGTAAACTAGGCTCTATACCAACCTATCATACCATCCAGACAATTGCTAAACAAAAAGCTAATACATGAGAAATAAATAATAGAGTGACAGAAGAAAGAAGCATTACAGACCTGCCAGTACATGAAAGTTTGTATGATATTGCGTTGCCACCTACAAAATTTAATATAAAGTTTCAGCAAACTAGAAAAGCTGGAGAAGGTATGTATTGGCTTGGAGGGAAAAATAAATCGAAAAAGAAAGATATTAGCAACTGACGAGAACAAGGAAACAATTAGAAGGAAGCCAAGTCCAATCTCAGCATGTGAAGAGAGTATGCTCAGGGTTGTGGTGTTTGATTCTACCCACACACAAGGATCTTCCAAATACTTCCTGTTTAAACAAAGGAGATGGTATTAATAAACGAATGGACAAATAGACCTTCAAGTACAGACATGCACATCCACAAACAACAAGAATTTCATTTCACCCATGTTTGAAGTGAGATCAAAGAATGTTGTAGATCAAATTGAACCATGGATGAAAAAACCAAACCGATTCAATTTGGAACCGGAAGCCTGTCCGGTCCGATGCTATATGAAGAACCAGAGATCATTTGAACCGACCTAAAACCGGTTCAACCGGTTAAAAAAAGGAAAAAATCAATTTTTATTTTTTTAATTATTTTTTTCAAGTATATTTTTTGTAAGTGATGAGATTTAAACCCATAACCTCTTAGAATTATACTAAAGACCATACCGCTAAGCCAAATGCATATTTTTATTAATTATTAATTATTATTTACTATATTTTATATTTATTTAATAAATTAAAATCATTTTAAAAATATTTTAAATCATTATTTTAATGAACCGGCTACCGGTTGGACCAGAAACCAGAGGTCACACCGATTTGACCTCCGATCCTATTTTCTTAACCTTGAATTGAACTACTGAGGAATTGGTTAAGGTGAAAAACAGGATAAGTACTTCTGTTTATTACCTACTTTTAGCATTAACGTTCATGAAAAGTAAGTGTTTTGTGTATTAGTACCGTTCCTTTCTGTAAAAGTTGAGTGTAAAATCCTCCTTATGACACTACCATCCTACCATTATCTTACTTGAGTGGTATGTGATATTAGGATTCACTGCTTTCCTTGAATTAAAGTGGCAGCATAAATGTGTATTACCAAGTAATAAGGATAACAAGCCACTGAGGCCAAGGCCCAGGGGTTGGAAAGACAAGCTGAGGCCGAAGAAGGTTCTGGGTTCAAATCTCTCCAGCCCCATCTATTCAAGAGTATGTTTATAACATTAAAATGGAAAAAGAAATGATAACAATAATGACCACAACAGACTCATAAAAGAATAAAAACAACAAAGGCAATAGCAGGAAAAAATAAAAACTAACACAATTTCTGTCCATCTGAAAGTTAAGCCTTTTCATATAAAGAATATCCAGCAGATTTTAACTGAATTTCTTTTAGTATAATATTAATAGTCTGATAACATAATTATTAAAAAAAAAATAAAAGGAAAAACCATGTACAGCATGCTAATCAAGTAAATTTAAAACTAAATCAGCAGACTGTAGTAGCAGACGGTTTATATATCTAAGTAAAGGTCTACCTATACAAGGTAGAACGATTGAAATTATGCCTTAAGAACTTCGCAACATGTTCAAGTGCTCGGCATAAAATGGGAATCAAAGCAACTGCAATAAGATCCATATCGATTCATCATACTACATAATAAGAGAATTCAACAAGAAAAAAAAAAAAAAAATTAGAATATTTAGGGGCAGAGGAACGCTTACTTTTAAGGCAAAGATGTGAAGTGACAAATGTAAGGCAGTAGATAAAGTAGATAAAATCTTTGGTTGCAATTATTGACTGAAAATACACTTGAATAGCCTGCAAATTCCAGGCCCTTGGTCTCTGCATAACATATAGACTCAATTCAACAGAAGAACCATAGTAAATTAAATCGAAAGAATGATAAGTTAGTGAACTAAGTGTACCCCATATAGTGCATACAAAGAGTATAGAGAGGAACAAGCAGTGCCCATAAAAGACAGCCGATATGCCCTATTTGAAAGACTTCTAGGAACAAGTGGAAAAATGGCAAGCACAGCCACAATAAAAACCTGCAAGAAAAAATGTAAGCAAAAAATCTAACAAAAATATGGGCAGGAAATGAAAGATGGTCCAGGTAACTAGATGTAGCAACTGGCTTAATATTTCATATTATAATGATTAAATTAGACATTAACAGTCAATCAGCTCCTGAACTCTGTGGTCCCTCTCAGACAGAATGCAAGAATAAATCAGGAAATAAAATGCACATCTTACTCATCACTTTCTAATATGCAATTATGCAAATATGTACATGTGGGAGAAGAAAATGGGTGGGGGTAGTATACCCAAGCATTGACAGAAAATTGTATTGTTTGCCGATCCCAACGCATAGAAGTTGTATTTGAACCTGCAGCTGTTGATGCCCCTGAACTTCTAGTGGTTGAGCCTAGATCACAAATTTAGGATTGAGTTCAATGAAGGAAACAGCTCATAATAAGGAAGAGTAAATAAAATAAAATAAAATAAATTCTAGGTTTAGTTTCTTTGTCTAACCTCATTTGCAAAACGAGTTTATACCTGCATTGCGTACTCGAGCTCCATCATTCACTGCCGATGATGAGGTTGATGATGAAGCAGATGGTTTTGCTGATTGCAATGGCGTGCCTGACGACATAGCCTCTACCATAAGATCAGGATCCTGTTCATGAAAAAAATCCATAAATCATTAGATAAGAGTCGGTCATCGAACAATACTAGAAAATGATTGAAAGATGAATGTACTAAAATGTGGTATACATTCATATAGCTATAAAAGTCTACATAATTGCAAGAAATTGCATGTAAAAAACATTAACAGATAAAGACAAGTTCCATCCAAGGGAAATAGGACATACATTCCCTGTGATTTTTTTTCTCAAGCATGTAGACCATTTTATAACATTCAATAATTAAAACTACATTCAATTGTCGCTTTTACCATTTGCCTTTTGTTTTGAAAAGCAGAAAACTAGTTTTCATGGAAAATCTAAATGTATATACATATAAAGAATTAAAATTTGAGCTGCTTGGAATTAGCTCAAGTGGTAAGAATGGAAGGGAATTGGATAAGGATCCTAGGTTTGGTAGGTTGTGCTCCCTCTTATACCAAATAGTAATAATAGCAATAATGGAAACTTAACTTGTATAGAACATGATAAGAGAAACATAAGTTTACAATTAGATGGAATTGTTATGTTAGAATTGGTGGTACTTTTTAGTTATTTTCTTATTTAAAAATGACTTTGCTTCTTTCTATTTGCTTTTGCTTTATAACAAAATTTTAGGTATTGTTTATTTGTTGCTTTTTTGCTCTTTTACTTTTGAAACATTTTTTAATAAAGTCCATTGGGATGAAAAAACATATAATATATTGAGGAATTGCAATTTCAATTGTAGTTTGAAGAACAAAGCGCATAGTTTTCCTTTTATATAGAATAATAATTATGTTAGAATTGATGTTGTTGTATTACATTCAAGTGTTCAATCTTAATCAATGATGAATTTGCTTTCTACCATTTACTTTTGTTTTTTAGCAACTTTATAGGAAATAAAAGTAAATGGCATAAAGAAAGTAGCAAAAGAAAGAAATAAAATTAACCCCAAAAGTACTTTAAACTTATTAGAGCTTCTTGAACAAAATAAACAAGCAAATTCATCTAAGATAAAGTTTCCATCAACTCAAATTGATTTCATAGTGGCCATAAAATGCAAAATTAAACAAATACCAGAATGCTACAGTGCCTAAAAGGGATGAAAACAAAATTGTAAACCACACCAAACCTGTATGAAAGCCTATATATCCCGATTTCAGTACCATGAAACCAGTAGCAGTGAACTGAGACCACAATGATAAAAGTGGAAATGGAAAGAAAAAAAAAATAGACTGCCATAGGTTAGAAAATAAAACACATACTATTGAAGGAACAAAAGTTAAACAATAAAAATAAAACACAAATTGAGTCACCTTAGTGGAATAAAGATTAGTGAAAACTGTCCTACTCTTTTACATCTTTTATTTGTTGATGACTTTTTATTTATCATTAACACTAACACTTTAAAATGTCAAGTTATTCAAAATTATTGTCAGGCATCAGGGCAAATGTAGAACTTGGAGAAGTCAAACATTGTCCTCAGCTCCAAAACTCCAGATCAATTTCAAAAGGTGATCAAAGGATGTCATAACTCATAAGGTGAAAGAGTTCCAAAATCCCAGTACTTGGGCATATCATGATGTTGAGGCAAAAAATTTGTGAAGCAATGGCTTTTTCTGAGGGGCCAAGTGATAGCTAAGCTACAAACTTGAAATAGCAAAAACTATCTCAAGGAGAAAGGAAGGTATTAATCAAAGCAGTGGCTACCTATAGATGGCTTGTTTTCAAGTTACCAAAGAAACTCTTTGAAGTGATTAATTTCGCAATGGCCAAATCATGGTGGAGTCAGAAAGAGAGCATAGGAAGATTTTATAGGCAAAGCTGGCAAAATCCAACAATGGCAAATAGTAAAAGGGGTAAAGTGTTGGCTCTTTTTAGAAGGCCATATTGGCTAATAAATGCTAGAGGACGTCCCAGGATCCAAATGTTGAAAGGAAATTATTTTCCTCAAAAATCTTTAATGGATGCAACAAACAGGACAAAAGTTTCTTGGGCTTCAAGTAACATTCCTGAAGGGGCAGGATTTTTGAAGAAGCTACTTTGACAAGTTTGGATGGGGAGAATATAAAGTTATGGCAAAATAAATGAATACCAAATTATGAAGAAAAAAAATGTTAGTCTTACCTGATCAAGCTAGCTCTCAACTGCTATAAAAGCTAGCAGAACTAATTAACAAGGAGCAAGAAGTATGGATATGTCAGCTATTGATGGTTAGATTCCAATGAAGGGAAAAAAAAAAGGCTATTGAAGCAATTCCATCATGTCAGTAGGGTAGAATGCAATCATGCCGGCTTTTGAAAAGAAATAGGCAAATATACTGCAAAACCAGAAATCAGTCAGTAAAACAAGAGCAGGTTAGCAGAGGGAGTCAAAATTCTTCTTGTTGTGTTCTGGAAAATAAAGTATGGAACGAGGTCGGGGGTGTCACTGTTATAAGGTGAAAAGAGAATGTCACTTATTTCACTATATGGATTCAGCAGGTTTAATAGAAGGAAACATTCCAAAGTAGATCAGAAACTCAGATTGCTTTCAACTGTTGGATGATTTGAACAGGTCATATTTCCATTTTTCCAGAGTAAAGTAGCCAACGGCGAATTCATCAGGAAGTGAAAGAGATTAAGAGTAAAATTGCCAGTAATCAAGATAAAGAAAATTCCCAATCATTGATCTTGTCCAGAAGTTGGTTTCTGCAGATTTAGCTGCAGCTTTATAGGCCTTGGCTTCCAAAATAGGAGCACAAATCAGCTTAGAATTAAAGATTCCACAAACAAACTAAAAGAGAAAGCAATTCCACATTTGTTTTGTCTATTTTTTCTCTTGCTGTTTTCTTGAGTAGCTAATGGCCCTTAAAGAAAATACCCATAACTAATTAAAAAATCATATATAAATTCACAAATCCCAAAAATGAAAGTTAAAAAAAAAAAAAAAAAAAACCAAATATGAAAAATTCCAATTGTCAATTCCATGATTCTTGAACATACTGTTACGATCCCACATTGGAATAATAACACTTTCTTGTGAGGTTTATATGGACTTAAGTTCTCCCATCTCAATAGCTAGCTTTTGGGGTGTGGTTCTCCAAAGGTCCATATCAATTGGTATCAGAGCTAGCCCCACCCTTGGGACCAGCACTCGGAGTGGTGGCTCACGGAGTGGTGGCCTATGAAGTGGTGGCCTGGACCCAAAAAGAGAAAAAAAGGGTGCCAGCCGTGACCAACATAGCCGTGACCAACGTGACCGTGACCAACGAGAACGAGGACGTTGGTCTTCCAAGCGTGCTGGTTTGTTACGATCCCACATTGGAATAATAAGACTTCCTTGTGAGGTTTATATGGACTTAGGCTCTCCCATCTCAATAGCTAGCTTTTGGGGTGTGATTCTCCAAAGGTCCATATCACATACCAACACATCACACTAAAAACAAGGAAAAAACCAACGTGAAATTGCAAATTTCTCTCTTAATCAGCGTAAAAGCACAAAAGAGAAAAACCCAGATTGCAAATTCGTAGAGAAACAAATGGAAAATCTTAAATACCCAAAGCACAAATTGATAAATTTATTTTTTTTAAGGGGAAAAAAAAAAAGAAAGAGAAACGTACGATATAGCGCTGGTAGAACTTGCGCTTGAAATGATCAACAACATCAGAGCGAGAGGCCATGTGAGGAGGAATCAAGATATTGGACCAATAATCTGCCCATCTCGGATCGTTCTCGTAATCATAGGCCGCCGCCGCTATTCTCTTCAGTTTCTGCGGATCTTCTCTCTCTTCTCCCATTCTTTTTCTCGTTATTTTTGTTTCCAATTGACATTGTGATTGATTGTTTAAATTGACTGCTTATTTTTTCTTTATTTCAAACTAGAGTTTTTTTTTTGGTTTTGTTCAAAACTAGTGGTTTATTAATATCAAATTTTTTTAGTTGAGTTAATTTTTTTGTTTAAGTACGTACATAATTTTTATAGTGTAATGGAAAAAGTAATTTAATTCATATATTATAAAAGTGAATAATTTAGTTCATATATAATTAAAATATATGTAAATAAGTAAAATAGATACCGATGTTAATGAAAAATCGTTAAAATGTTGATGTGAACTCGTAAAATCTAACAGAATTAATGACTTGAAATAAATATGACTTGAAATATATTTAAATTTGTTAAATTTTACGAGTCCACATCAACATTTTAACAGTTTTTTCATTAACACTGTTATCAATTTTACTTATTTGCACCTATTTCAATTGTAAGAGGATTAAATTACTCATTTTTACAGTATAGACTAATTTACTCTTTTTATTAGAGTACAGACTATGTGGATATTTAAACCAAATTTTTTATTAAAAAAATCAAATAAGAGATCAAACTAGAAAAAATTTTGATTTTTATCGATAGACTGATTCAATTAAAACAATTTTAATATTAAATATAATAAATAATTAATAAAAATATATTTTTGGCTTAATGATATATTTTTAATATAAAATTAAAAGGTTAAATATTCAAATGTCATCACTTTAAAACAATTAAAAAAATAAAAATGAATAAATATAAAATTGGTTTTTTTTACCAATTTTATTCGATCTTTTACTAGTTTTAATTGGTTGAACTGATTTTTTATCAATCCGATAAACTCTCGATTTTAAGATCCATATCAAATCGGACAAGTTATCGATTCTTGATTGAACTGATTCGATTGGTTGATCTGATCTGATTTTTTTCAACCATTTTCAATATTTATTTAAATAATATATAAAAAAAATTATTTACTATTTCACCCTAAAATGAGTGTGTGAAAAATTAATTTGATTTAAGCATTTGATTTAATGATTGGTGCATCTATACCAACTAAAATTTTACACATCCATCATGTATTCGAAAAAATTATTTATTTTATATTTTAAAATAAACAACTCAAAATGAAAAAGAAATTGTAGTTCTTAAAATGGGTATTTAATTTATTTATTTTTAAGTAAAAAGATACAAATATCTTTAACTTTATATTTGTTAAAATAATTTTATTTGATTTTTTATGTTTATTCTCCCTTTGAGTTGGTATCATAAGTCACTATTTTTTATTCCCTAACTAAATCTAAAATTATGAGTTAAGTGACACTAACTCAATTAATGAATTGACAAAAGAATCTCACATGTAATAATAAAAAAATAAATTATTAAGGATATATTATTTTTAAAAAAAATATGATTTAAAATAAGTTTTTTTTTTAATTGACGATTATACTTGTTTTTTTTTTCTATTTCAAAGTTATTGGTTCATTTGTTTTTACTTTTTATATGTTTAGATAACATATCTATCTCCTCTTTCAACATTTATATAAATAATACTATATTTATTTTTGAGTCCATGGGACTCGAAAGGTAGTTTTGAAATAGGTTAGCGATGATTTGGTCCAACACAAAAAGGGTTCTATGAGTTTTTTTTTTGTTTTTTTTTTAAGATTTTTAATTTTAATTTTAAGTTTTTTTTTTTTTTAAATAATGTGTTTAAAGAGATTGGTCCGCATGTTCACTCGCATGTTGATTTAGGATCAGTATCGGACCCTTGAGAGAAAAAAAATTTTAAAAAAAATTATTTTATTGATTCTTTTTACTTTTAAATTTTTTATTTTTATATTATTTTTAAATCATGTATTTATAGGGGTTGGTCTACAAGTTGACTAGAGCTGCTCATGGGCCGGGCCATGGCCAAATTTTTTTTTGTTTTCCTTACCCAAGCCCGACCCTTCGGCCCATATTTACTATTCATGTATATTAAATATATATTTTTTTTTATTTTTTCTATATATTTTTATAATTAAATTTAAAAAATAATATTTTTTATTGGGTGAACAGTGATCCGGGCCAGGCGGGTCGGCCCGGATCACTAAAATACCTACCCAGGCCCTGCCCAATACGGGCTGAGCGAGCTGCCCAACCCGTGAGTAGGTCTAACTTTGACTCTCAGGTCGACTTAAGGTCCATACTCAACCCGTTAGAGAAAAAAATAAAAATTTATTTTATTTTATTTTATTAATTATTTTTATTTTATTTTTAAATGATGTATTTAAAGGGTTGGTCCGCATATTGAATCACGAGTCGGTTTAAGATTCGTACCTGAATAGCACAGAAAAAAAAGTTAAAAAATATATTATTAATTATTTTATTTAATTTTTAAATTATGCATTTAAAGGGGTTGGTCTGTATGTTGACTCGCGTGTCGATTTAGGATCACTACCGGACCAAATCGGAAAAAAAAATAAATAAAAAAATAAAATTTATTTTATTAAATATTTTTAGTTTAAGTTTTTAAGTTTTATTTTTTTTTTGTATGATGTATTTAAAGGGGTTGGTCTGCACGTTGACTCGTAAATCAATTTAAGATCTATACCCGACCCGTTGGAGAGAAAAAAATTAAAATAAAAAATTTATTTTATTAATTATTTTTATTCTAATTTTAAATGTTGTATTTAAAGGGTTGGTCCATACGTTCACTTACGGGTCGATTTGAGATTCGTAATCGACCCTTTTGAAAAAAAAATAAAAAATATTTTATTAATTATTTTTAGTTTTTTAGTTTATTTTATTTTTAAATGATGTATTTAAAGGGGTTGCTCGGCAAATTGACTCGCGGATCGGTTTAGGATCCGTACCCAACCCGCACGAAAAAAGTTAAAATAACAAATTTATTTTATTAATTAATTTTTTATTTTATTTTTAAATAATGTATTTAAAACGGTTAGTCCATACGTTGACTTGCAGATCGATTTGGGATCCATACCCGATCGGCTCAAAGAAAAAGTTAAAAAATATTTTATTAATTATTTTAATTTTAATTTTAAATAATGTATTTAAAGGGGTAGATTCGCATGTTGAGTCGCGGGTTGATTTAGGATCCGTACCCGATCCTCTCAGAAAAAAACTAAAAAAGGGGAAAAAACTAAAAAAGAAAAAAACGAACTTGCTACCAATGTGAGAAAATCAATCATACGAGAGAATAAAATACAAACCATAATTTGTTTTCTTTTTTTAATTATTTTTTTATGTCCTATAAATAAAAATATACAGCATACAATAAAGTCTAAATATTTTTAAATATACATAAATAAAATTTAAAAATACATTTATATTACGTAATTTATAAATAAAAAAATTATCATAAATTTAATTTTGATTAACAAGATATAATTATATTAATATTATTACAATTTAAAAATAAATAAATAAATTATTATTATTTAATAAAATATAATTTAAAATTAATTTATTATTAATTAATTAAAAATTTTAAAATTTTAAAGGTACCCCGACGAAGCGAAGTCTTTTTTCTAGGTATATAATTATTTACTAGTTCATCCTAAGTGAGATTGTCAAAAACTAATTTGATTTAAGTTTAATAATTAGAGCATCTATAGGGGTGTGAATTATTCGATTTTAATTGAATTAACCGACTGATCAAAATTGTTTTGATTAATCGATTGATGACCAAAATAATTTTGATTGGTTATCAAAAGAAATTTTTAGAGTATTTTGATTATTGGTTAATCTGGTTTGATAATTCAATAACCGAGTTAATTGAATTACTCAAAAAATATATAAAATATTATATTTTCAATCTTTTTTAGAGTTTTTATGTTTTATTTTGTTGAAATTTTTGACTTATTATGGATGTATTTTTTACTTATGTTTGACATTTGAATATTTGTTGGATGATTATGATTATTTGAATAGTAAAAATTAAGGATTTAAGACTTGAAGATGTAATTTTAACTACTAAACAATTGAAATTTAGTTAATTCGATTAACCAACTGAATCAACCGAAATATTTCGATCAGTTAAATTTTTTTTTTGAATAATTTGTTTCGGTTAACGAAATTGAAAATAAAAAATCGATCAATTTGGTTAATGATAATTCAGTTATGGTTTTAACCGAATTAACCAAATGAGCACCTCTATGCATCTATACTGATTAAAATTTGACACACTTATCATGTGCATGAAAATTTTGTTTTTTTTTTTTTAAGTTATGCTTTATAAGAAATAAAACGTGTGGATAGATTTTTTAAGTGAGTAATTTAGTCCCTATACAATTAAAATAGGTACAAATAAGTAAAATTGATAACGGTGTTATGAAAAATAGTCAAAAATACTGATGTGAACTCGTAAAATCTAACATAATTGATGACTTGAAATAAAATATGACTTGAAATATATCTAAATCTGTTAGATTTTATGAGTTTACGTCAGCATTTTAACGGTTTTTCATTAAAACATTATCAATTTTACTTATTTGCACCTATTTCAATTGTACAGTGACTAGATTACTCACCTTTACAGTACAGAGACTAATTTACTCTTTTCACTAAAGTAAAGAGACTATGTGGGTACTTAAAACCTTTCTTTTCTAGAAAATATGATTTAAAATAGTTCTTTTTAATTTAATTGACAATTGTTCCTATTTTTTCTATTTCAAAACTATATGTTAATTATTTTCTACGTTTTTATGTTTAGAAAGATATGTTATATTTTTTTCTCTTTCAACATTTATTTAAATAATATATTATAAAATTATTTAATATTTCATCCTCTTAGTGAATGTGTCAGAAACTAATTTGATTTAAACATTTAGTTTAATGATGGATGCATCTATACTGACTAGAATTTGACACATACATTATGTACTTAAAAAATATATGCTTTAGAAGAAATAATATGTGAAAGAAAGTGGACAATCATTTTTAAAAGTGAGTACTTTTTCTTAAGTGAAAAGAGATAAATATTTTTAATTCTATATTTGTTAGAATAACTTTATTTGATTTATCGTCTATTCGTTAACTAAGTCGATGTCACAAGTTATCTATACTTTTAATAAAGTGGTTGATTGAGTTTTGCATCACTGAGTAAAGTGACACCAACTCGGTTGATGAAATGATACAAAAATCTGAATTAGATTATAGCAAATTTATAAAATAAAAGATAAAAATGTCATTTAGTATGAAATTTAAATATTTTTAATTAATTTTATATTTAAAATATTCACACATGAAAAAAAATTATTCACTACTTTAAGTAACTTCTTTCTTTTTATGTTTTTAATTATTTTTTCTTTCACCCACATAATGGGTGTACCAAAATATAGTTAATATTAGTATTCTTCCTTTCTTTGCTGGGATTTTTTTTAATATTTATAAATTTTTAATTAAATTAACAATTAGAAATAAATTTAAATTGAATCATATTAAATAATTATGATTTATTTAAATAAATTTTATTTTTAAATATCTCGAGTAAAAGAATTTAGAGTTAAAATTAAATCATTAAGACAAGTTATGTAAAATATGGGATGAATTGAGACACGACACGAACATAACATGAAAAAATAATTAAAACACGACACAAAAAATAACATGAACACGATACGAATACACGAACGTGTCAAAATTTATATAAAACGAATTATTAATGCATAAAATTTTATATAAAATTTTAATATTTTGAACACACTAAAAAAGAACACGTTACGAACAAACAATTTTTTAAAAAAATTGAGCCGTTGTGACAAATTATGCAAAATATGTCATGAATTGAGACACGACACGAACACACAAATTTTTCTCTAAATTGAATCACAATGACAAACTATGCAAAATATGAAATAAATTGAGACACGACATGAACACAGCATAGGAAAAATAATTAAAACACAACACAAAAAATAACATGAACACTACACGAATACACGAACGTGTCAAAATATACATTAAATGAATTATTAACGGTAAAAATTTATAATACTTTAAATATACAAAAAAATAATACGAACATAAACATACAACATTTTCTCATCTTTTTTTTTCTTTTTCTTTTCCTTTCTTCTCTCTTTCTTTTATTTTCTTTTTCTATTCTATTCTATTCTATTCTTTTCTTTTCTTTCTTTTTTTTCTTTTTTTTTTTCTTTTTTTCCTTCCTAAAAAAACAAAAAAAGATACATATCAACAATAAAACAATTTGTGTAGTTGATTTTATAGTAATGTTAGATTAAAATCTCTAACTTGAATTGAAGTCCACGAGTTAAGTGACACAAAATCAATCGGAGAATTGACAAAAGTACCTCACCATGCAATGATAAAAAAAATAAATTATTAAGGGTATGTTAAGTTTTTTTTTGGAAAATATGTTTTAAATTTACACGTGAATGCGGTGGTAGATAAGGTCAATTCGTTTTACATTACATGAAGCTGAATTTCATGTCTAAACAATTAATTAATTATTAGAGAAAATTAATTCAATGTTAAAATCTTCAATAAAAGTTTCTTTTTTTACCGAGCTTTTAATAGAATAAAAGAAATAATTGATTAATTGATATCAAGTCTAAATACCCCATATGATAATAATTAATCAATATAGAGTTTTTAATATGGAGTATTTTAAGTAATTGATTGATTAAAAAAGGAAAATAATTTAATTAATGATAATGATTAATTGATAATTGATATAAAATATTAATTAAATTTTAATAAAGGTATTTAGACCAATCACTTTTAATACTTTTAGAGTTCACAATATATAGTGAAAACTAGAATAAGCAAACAAGTGAACCTAAAGCTTAACCGAGTTGGTTAATGTAGTCACTCTAAAGCTTAACCGAGTTGGTTAATGTAGTCACTCTTAAAAATGGCATCAAGTAATTTTGAGGTTCAAATCTCAACATAAACAACTTTTCTCCTATTCTCATATTGCGGTCTACGATCTCTTTTATATATATAAAAAAATAATAAACAAACAAGGGCAATTAGGGAATAAAACATTAAATGGGAAAAGGGAAAAAAATCTAAAATCTGCAAAGTATAGCTTTGTTCCACAGAAGTCTTAAATATTGCGTGGTCTGCCTTCCAACCTCTTAATGCAAGTTGTGACATCAACTGTTAAATTCATTCATATTGTCCTTCTCACTTGTTTGCACTCCCAACCCCTTTCCTCTCTTTCACTTCCCAAACTCTTAAATTCTCTCTCAATAATTTCCTATAAAATATTTCTTTTTCTCTTTACCTCAAACCATTTTATTTCCTCTAAATTCTCGAGGTTTCTCTTCTCTTTTTACTCCTTTTTCTTGTGCTTTCTTTTGGGTTACTTTCCAAAGTAGCTGAGTATGACTTTTTTATTTTTCTTTCTATATATTAATTGTTTTATTAACAGGTGATGATGGGCATAGGGAGTATGGTGGTGAGCTTGAAATCAAAACTAAGGTATTTGAAGATGAAGAAGAAGAAACCTACCTATTACGATAAGATTGAAAAGAGTGCGAGCATGAGGGTTGAAATAACGAGCAGGAAAGCCAGGAAGCTTATCGAAGAGACCATGAAAATTGCCGATTCTCCAAGGACCAAGACTTTTGCTTTTTGAGTATCCTATGGAGGAGGATGATGATCATAAAACCTTTGCTTTTCTAGCTTTGTCTCAATAATATTGTCTTCTTCCTTCTCTCTCACATAAACAAGCTACTTAATTGCATTCTTGTCAAATTAAAAAGCTTCCATGATTGATTTCTTCTTCTTCTTTTTTGTTGTTGTTGTAAGTATTGCATGATTGATTCCTTAATTAACTATTAAATGAGCCTAAACGATACAGAAGAATATAATTATGTAACTTTGAAACTATGTATTAAGGTGAATTCGTTTTACCATATGAAATGTAAAGAGAAGGCAACATACATTTCTGATTTAGTCCAAGGATTAAATGCATGTTTGACGTGACTTAATCCTAGTTAGAATCTCTATCCACACCCTCATTACATATTTTGTTTGCCAGAATTATTCGACTTTATACAATAATTTTTCAAATTCAGATTTTTTTTTTTTTATTCTTAGACAAAATTTCTTTGGTATAATTTTGGATCTTTCAATCTATTTTTTCTCTATCTATTCTACAACCATACGCAGATAAAACATGAAAAAATAATTCTTTTATTTTAAAAGCCATCAAATCTAACTTAAATTTAATTTAAGATATCCATGAATCTTTGAATCGAATTGGATTAGATTCGGTTGAATTTTTAAATTTTTGTTCAAAATCTGACTTGGTTCAACACCCAATAAACTTGAAAATATTTTTAATTTATTACAGCATTAATATTTTTAAATATTTTTAAAATTAAAATTAAATAAAAATATTTTTATTAGTTAAATATTGTTTCGGATCCGGGGATTCAAAAAAGTTTAGCTTTGGTATAATAATGATAATAATTAATAATTAAAAAGAAAACAATCAAACTCATTAATATATATCTTTCAAAGGATCTTATAATTTAAAAGCAAAATCTTTCTACCTATCCACGTAATATTGCAAAGTTGAGACAAAAGCTTGAGTAATTGAGCAATGGGATGATGATATCTCCCATAAACCTTTAGGTCATGGTCTGGTCAATAGCTATGAAAGCAAATAATATATAGCAGTGATGCACCCAAAAGAGTGTATCTTATTTAACCTTGCACTAAAAAGATAAATTGTAAGTATAGTAGTTAGCAAGGGTCGAGTCCTCAGGGATTGGGTTTTAGTTTATAAGTTAATAGTTTAAAACTTAAATTCAAGAACAATAAAAGAAAAGGGGTTTTTGAAGCCAGATTTAAACTAAAGTAAATAATAAGAATAAGATGCAAGGCGGTATAACCAGCCAATAAAAATATATATACTAAATTAGGCGGTATAACCAGCCAATAAAAATATATATACTAAATTAGGCGGTATAGCCAGCCAATAAAAATAAAACAAAGTTAATATACAAATTAGGCGGTATAACCAGCCAATAAAAATAAATATAAAAAATAAGCAAACTAAAAGTAAGAAAACAAATAAGTAAGAAGAATCAAATATGAAAAATATGGTTAAGGTTTCATTCTCCACCACTAGACATCATTAAGAATCAATTTCAGATCTATCAATATCAACCACAAAACATGTCTAGGGCTTTGAAATCACCCTTAACCAAATAGAAGTTTAGCCTAGCATAGGCATTATAAACATAAAATTAAATAGAATCTAAGAAGAAAATAAAAGAAAGAAAGAAGAAGAAGAAGAATATTAATTATCCAACCTCTTGCTCTTTCTAAAGAAAAAGAAAACTAGAGAAAAGAAAGAAGAAGAAAACTTAGAGAATTTTATTACAATGGCTAATATCCTACCAATGTACAATATGATCCTCTACAATCATCCAAGGCCCTCTATTTATACACATTTTGGAAGGCTAAATGACAAGAGACAAGCTTTACAAATTTCAAAGGTAGGTATAATAGGTGGGTGAATTTTTCTAACAATTTTCGTCATATTGTATGACAATTTTGATCAGCCAACTTGATGGTCGATTTCGTCAATGTTGGAGGCCTGATCTGATCACATGGTCTTCTAGAAAAAGGTTCCCCTATCAGTTACGGATCCATAGCCGTTGAAATCAGCTCATTTTCTGATGTGGATAAGCAGATATGGGCAAAATACAAAAACATGTCAGCACAGACGTCATTGCACATCAGCCAACTTGATGGTTGATTTCGTCAATATTAGAGGCCTGATCTGATCATATGGTCTTCTAGACAAAGGTTCCCGTATCAGTTACGGATCCATAGCCATTGGAATCAGCTCATTTGCTGATGTGGATAAGCTGATATGGGCAAAATACGAAAACAGGTCAGCACAGACGTCATTGCACATCAGCCAACTTGATGGTCGATTTCGCTAGGGAAAACGACTCCGTTTCAAGAAGTATAAAACATGAAAAAGATAGATATGCCTCTTAGCTTTGCACGGCTACAAATTTCAGCCTTATTGCTTCAGTGAAACTCCAGATATAGCTGATATGGCAAAATGTGTCGGAACTAGAACTGAACTGGATTTGCCCTTAATTCTAGTAATCTGAAATCACTCAAAGAAACTTGTGAAAAACACCAAATTACATAAAAATATAAAAGATCATAAACACAATTAGACTAAACAATAATAACTCGTATTTGACACAAAACAATAATAAAACATAACTAAAAACTATATAATTATACGAGTTATCACACCCCCACACTTAGATTGTTGCTAGTCCCTAGCAACGACTCAATAAAAATAAAATAAGAAAATCTAATCTAATCCACTTTCGTAGGAAATCACGGTGGCACTTAGCATGTGACACAAGCCTTTAAACCCCTAGGTGTCCCTAGTGGACGAGTTTAGTCTCGTGAGGGTTTACTAGAACGATACCCACAAACATTGAAAAATTAAAATATAAATAAACTACATATAAATAAACTACATATACTAAAAATATTTACTCCTAATCCTTTCAATACAAATTAGAGACAATATTTGAACAAGTCTTATAAACTAATCAATAGCTTAAAAAATTTCACAAAAAATCATGCTTGAATGTAAATTGTTTGAGTTAAGCCAATATTAGCATAACATATCTCAATCAAAATAGTGCATGTTCAAATTTAATCTCAACTTCTCACATGGGATACTCTCTTGATTTTCACTCTTTAAAGTAGTGGTAAAGTGTTTACACTCAATCAATCTCATGAAAACACTTCTACCATATGCTTGCTTGTCCACCTATTCTCCACTAAAAGATCATGCAACTTCATAAATCAAGAGGTCTTTAATCAAGGTTGTAATGGGACCAAGGGGTTTGTAATGTGGTTGAAGAACAAAAGGATAAAGATATCACAAAGGTTCCAAAGAGTTCATAAAGTTTAGAGACATAAAAAGATTATACAAAGAAACTTCTCAAAACTCTTTACAAGTACATAGTCACCTAGGCCGGATATTCATGTTGGGCCTTTTCTTCATTCTAAACAACTTTGTAACATCTTTTTCTTTTTCCACAAATTCAAGAGATGATTCATTTTTTTTTATATAGGAATGTATTTGCCAGTATTCCATTTCTTTTTCTCTTGACTTTTCTTTTCTTTTCCCCCCACACTTATTTCTTGTTTCTAACCAAAAAATATCCCTTGTCTTTGCAACTTGTCTCAAATCATGCTAATTCATCTTTGGAACAAAGGTAAAGATATAAGTATATTTAGGTTAGGGACAAGTTATGGTTACCAAAGAGATAGCTTATTCAATGTAGGCTCAAATTGGTTCACTAAGGGTGTGTTCTCTTGGAACATCAATAAGGGATGGTTGTTTGGCCCTGGCTAAAAATCCTAATGCCTCTATCATATTCATGTTGTCACATGCATCAATATAGTCTCAAACGGTTTAAAGCAAGTTCTAGAGAATCATGTAATCATAAGAGCACTCAAGAAAGAAATTAGATTGATTTGTATAATGCATCAATCATTATAGGCTCAAAAACTCACAAGGATGATTATACAAGTCAGATTAAGTCTAAACATGCTTCTTTCTCAATCAACATATCATATTAACATTGGCTCATAAAAAGGTTGACATCAAGCTCAATTCTCATGAAAATCTTCTCACTAATAAATCTGTTTTAGACTTATGCAATTCATATCTCATCATTGTATTAAAAAGGAACTAAAACACACTAAAAAAAAATAATAATAATAAAGACTCATAAAAAAAAATAGTAGACAAAAATAAAAGAAATCCTAAATCATTCCCCCCACACTTAATTCTTACATTGTCCTCAATGTAAGTCTATTAACCCAAATGAAAGAATCATGTGTAAGAGAAAAGAACTAATAACATAAGAATAGGAATAACTAGACTCAAAACAAAACAAACTCATGCAACCTAAATAATCCTAAAATACTAAACAAAAATTAACAAGTAAACGTAAAAAGATTAAAATCAAACTGACAAGGTATGTCTCAAGTCTCCCTTACTCAGACCTTGTTCAGAATGAATACTTCTAAATTGCTTAAAACACAACAAACTCTTTTTTTTTTTTTTTTTTGAAAAGAAGAAATCAAACTGACAAGGTATGTCTCAAGTCTCCCTTACTCAGACCTTGTTCAGAATGAATACTTCTAAATTGCTTAAAACACAACAAACTTTTTTTTTTTAAGAAGGTAAAATTTAGGAGATATTACCTGTAGAGGTTGCTAACCACTTATTATAACTGAGACACAACAAACAAAATGTTAGATAATGTCACAAAGACAAAGTGCAATCCACTCCTTGCTCGTCCATATCTCTTTTTCTTTTTCCGAGCGTTTGCGAAACAACCGTAGCAGATAAATACTCATAAGCTTGGAGCTTTTTGAGTAAATCTTCAATGGTTGTAGCAGAAATTATGGTTCTCCTTGCCTCTGAAAACATGAATCCATTATCCACAGCATTATCTAAATATGAAAGCAAATTACTAAAATAACCATTAATATTAAGCAAACCAATGGGTTTCTTATTTGTGACCAAAGATGACCAAGAAGCCACGCAAGCTATTTCTTCCAATGTACCCAAACCTCCTGGTAAAGCAATGAATGCATCGGCAGAATGGTACATGATTGTTATCCGTTCAGGGATACTCCAGACTTGTATTTCCTTACCCAAGGTAGGTCCACAAAAATCTGTGAATAGTTTTGGCACGATTCCTAGAACTGGACTTCCTCCGGCGTGTGCTGCTGTAGCGACTGCTCCCATTAAACCCGTACTACCGCCTCCATAAATCAACTGGATCTTTTGTTGGGCAAGTATTACTCCAACTCTTATGGCTTCATCAGCGAATATGTTATTTTTCCCTGGATAAGCACCTCCAAAAACACAAATTTTTTTTATGCGTTGGGACGAAGTACTTTCCATTTTTTTTTTCTTTTTTTCGAGTGCCTGAAAGAGAATGAGTACATGGTGTAATATATAGAGGACTGAGTAGTGAATTAGACAAGAGTAATAATGTCGCCGAAAGTGTATCTGACCTGTCAGAAGAAAATGTTAACCTAACAAAAGATTTTTGCGTGATTTCAGGAAGAAAATCAAAAAGAGAAGAAAAATCAACCGTAAAAGTCAAGAGTAATAATGTCGCCGAAAGTGTATTTGACCTGTCAGAAGAAAATGTTAACCTAACAAAATATTTTTGCGTGATTTCAGGAAGAAAATAAAAAAGAGAAGAAAAATCAACCGTAAAAGACAAATAAAAAAAATGAGAATAATTACACAAATCGAATAACACGTAAATTAAACCGAAATAAAGTTATTGCAAATCAAACCAAAAGCTGAGAAGTCATTTATTGTAGTTGTGATTGTGGCTCACATCTTCCTCTGGTTTTACGTCCAGAAACGGCTTAAACGCCTTCTATGAGTCGAGGATATGCTTCCCATCCAGTTTTCTTACAAGCTGGCAAACAGGGTCTTTTAACATCAGATTCCCAAGATGTTGCCATTCCCTTTGGAATTGCGGCCATAAATCAAGAATTTCTCTTTGTACGTCTCCACTAGGATGCGTCTCAAGAGAAAGTTGGATATTACCCAAATTCTCCTTACTCAGTCCATCCTTAATGAATTCAATTTTATCATCTCGATTAGAGGACGGAATCCCAATAGCACGACATTTACCGTTACATGTCCATCGTGCACATTTGTGGCAATTTGAACTCATGCGCTTTGCTCGTCGCTTCTTTGCAAAAGTGCTTCTACCTGTACCTGGTAAATGCAAAACAGGAAGATATTCATCTTCACGTACCTTGGCTTCAATTATCCAACGTATGTCTCCAGGAATCCCTTTGTGCATAAGCATTCTTAATCTTTCAAATCGAACTTGGTAAAGCTTCAGTAAAATATTTCGAGGAAAAGGAGGAAATCGTTTCTGCAATCTTGTGAGAATATCATCCATCCTGAAAAAAAAAATGAAAAAAATTGAAAGAGAAATTGGAAGAGAAATTTATATACAATATCAGTTTTGTGGGTAGCTGATGGAACCGATTTAAATAATCACGGAGTACCGTTATCCGCCATTTAACCGGGGTTAAAAAAAATTATATTTACATCTAGTGTTTTTCAAAACAAGGATCAGAAAGAAAAACAACATAAAAAGACTCAAAAACAAAACACTCTAAATAAAATCCTAAATTCTTCCCCCCACACATAATTCTTACATTGTCATTAATGTAATGCTATTATCCCCCAATGCAAGAATTATATGTAAGAGAAAAGAACTATTAAACAAAAGAAACTTATGCAGCCTAAATGAACTTAAAAGCAGTAAACACAATTAACAAAGAAACATAAGAAATAAAATAAAAACAATAAAAATAATAAAAGAAAAAGGAAAAGAAAGAGAAAGCAAATCTGAATATGGAAGGTTGGCAATTTCATCTTTAATTGGGCTGCCTTCCCAATTAACACTTGAGTTAGTGTTTTGAATCTAACCAACACCCTTTCTTGGCTTTTTAGGCCTGTCAGGCTCATACATGAAATTTCCCAAATTTATGCGTTTGAGAGGAAGCTTTCTTTGCACAACAGTGGATGCATTCTCCATTACAAGTATTATTCCATCATCCTTGGTGGTGCATATCTCATCGAGGAATGGTGCATCTTTTGGTACTTGTTGAATGACATCCACAAACAAACTGTTTAAGGTTTCCAGCGTGTCTTGTTCATGTTCATCCTCCTTGAACTTTGCGAATCTACTAGGAAAAGGTGGATAAGAAACATTAGTAAAAATTGGAATCTCAAACGTTACCTCAGGTGCCGAAATACTCTTATTTGGATCATTGGCTTCATTATCCTCAAGAATAGAATTCATCTCTAATTTTGTCTCATCCTCATCTTGTTCCTCATTCCTCAAGGTCACAATAGTAGCATTCTCCTTTAGGTTAATCATCGTTTGGGCAGGGAGTTCTTCAGATCTTTGTGCTACCCATCCCACCATACTACTAGTCAATTGGATCATTTGCTTTTCCAAACTCTGGATGCTTGCCCTTGTTTCCTGTTGAAATTACAAAGTATCAGTAACAAGAGAATAGACAAGATCTTCTAAAGAAGTACCTGAGTTTTGAGTCATATGTGGTGGTTGAAAAAGATCTGGTTCTTGGGACCATGATTGATTGAAGCTAGATGGATGAGTGTAATTGGCATAAGGATCTACTTCTAGGTAATTTTTCGAGTAGCCATAATTAGTATGATCCCACCATCCCTCATGGTAAGTGTTTGAGTAATGATCATACTGTTGGTCTTGGAACACTTGATGGCCTTGACATCCTCCCATGGCAAATTGTTGAACTGGGAAGGTGAGATTGGCTTGTTGATTCTCCATGTTCATGTATGCCACCAACTCTTCAAGTGATAGATTGCTCAATTCCATCGTTTTTTTTTTTTATTTTTTATTTTATTTTTTTCAAAATTTGATAAGAAAAACCCGTATGTACAAGAAAACAAAACTCATTAGAACTGAAAATAAGAACAAACCAAGTAACAAATAAACTAAAGAAAACAATCCCCGGCAACGGCGCCAAAAATTTGATGCACCCAAAAGAGTGTATCTTATTTAACCTTGCACTAAAAAGATAAATTGTAAGTATAGTAGTTAGCAAGGGTCGAGTCCTCAGGGATTGGGTTTTAGTTTATAAGTTAATAGTTTAAAACTTAAATTCAAGAACAATAAAAGAAAAGGGGTTTTTGAAGCCAGATTTAAACTAAAGTAAATAATAAGAATAAGATGCAAGGCGGTATAACCAGCCAATAAAAATATATATACTAAATTAGGCGGTATAACCAGCCAATAAAAATATATATACTAAATTAGGCGGTATAGCCAGCCAATAAAAATAAAACAAAGTTAATATACAAATTAGGCGGTATAACCAGCCAATAAAAATAAATATAAAAAATAAGCAAACTAAAAGTAAGAAAACAAATAAGTAAGAAGAATCAAATATGAAAAATATGGTTAAGGTTTCATTCTCCACCACTAGACATCATTAAGAATCAATTTCAGATCTATCAATATCAACCACAAAACATGTCTAGGGCTTTGAAATCACCCTTAACCAAATAGAAGTTTAGCCTAGCATAGGCATTATAAACATAAAATTAAATAGAATCTAAGAAGAAAATAAAAGAAAGAAAGAAGAAGAAGAAGAATATTAATTATCCAACCTCTTGCTCTTTCTAAAGAAAAAGAAAACTAGAGAAAAGAAAGAAGAAGAAAACTTAGAGAATTTTATTACAATGGCTAATATCCTACCAATGTACAATATGATCCTCTACAATCATCCAAGGCCCTCTATTTATACACATTTTGGAAGGCTAAATGACAAGAGACAAGCTTTACAAATTTCAAAGGTAGGTATAATAGGTGGGTGAATTTTTCTAACAATTTTCGTCATATTGTATGACAATTTTGATCAGCCAACTTGATGGTCGATTTCGTCAATGTTGGAGGCCTGATCTGATCACATGGTCTTCTAGAAAAAGGTTCCCCTATCAGTTACAGATCCATAGCCGTTGGAATCAGCTCATTTGCTGATGTGGATAAGCAGATATGGGCAAAATAAGAAAACATGTCAGCACAGACGTCATTGCACATCAGCCAACTTGATGGTCGATTTCGTCAATATTAAAGGCCTGATCTGATCATATGGTCTTCTAGACAAAGGTTCCCGTATCAGTTACGGATCCATAGCCATTGGAATCAGCTCATTTGCTGATGTGGATAAGCTGATATGGGCAAAATACGAAAACAGGTCAGCACAGACGTCATTGCACATCAGCCAACTTGATGGTCGATTTCGCTAGGGAAAACGACTCCGTTTCAAGAAGTATAAAACATGAAAAAGATAGATATGCCTCTTAGCTTTGCACGGCTACAAATTTCAGCCTTATTGCTTCAGTGAAACTCCAGATATAGCTGATATGGCAAAATGTGTCGGAACTGGAACTGAACTGGATTTGCCCTTAATTCTAGTAATCTGAAATCACTCAAAGAAACTTGTGAAAAACACCAAATTACATAAAAATATAAAAGATCATAAACACAATTAGACTAAACAATAATAACTCGTATTTGACACAAAACAATAATAAAACATAACTAAAAACTATATAATTATACGAGTTATCAAGCAGCCAAAGACAAATGAATTAGAGAAAAAGCATACATGACATTGCTCTTTCAATACAAAAGTAAATATATGAAAGAATTAATGATAGATTGTGGATGGAAAGACAAAAATGAGAAAAGGGTTGGCCATTATTGGCACATGAATATGAAGTAGATCTGTTTAAGAGTTGAGCTACTTGTTCGATTTGATAAATTTGACTTGCATTGGATTGGATTTGGATAAGTATTTTTTCATAAAAAATGATTTTTATGAACAATAATTCAGACCGAATTACTATTTATTAATAAAAAATTAATTTATTATTTAAATTGAATTATAAAAATATATAAATATTAATATAAAAATAATTTTTTTAATATTTTATGAACAATAATTCAGACCTATGAGCCAAACATGGATAAAAAGTGTGAAAAAAATCTTGACCGCTACTCATGAACACCTCTAATATGAAGTCTTAATGGTGGACATCATGCTCTATAAAAGCTTACATTATTTACATATAGTGTTTGGACCTCGCAATGCTTCGGTTGTAGATTGTAAATTTTGATCAAGCTGTTAAAATAGTTATATTACGTACATATCAAAATAAAAGTTTTTGTACAACATATGGTTGAAGTTAAGTAAACAATATTAAAGTCTGAAAAGTTTGCAAAAGTAAATCAAATATCGATTAGAGATTCCATGTTTTGTTTGGATTTTTTCGTATTCGATTCAAATCATAAAAAGATTATTTGATTCGGTTTCATTATTTTCCATTTGATTTTTTATATATATTTTATAAAATAAAAATATATTTTTATTTATAAATTTAAAATAATATTAAAAAATGAAGATTTTTAAATTTAAAAAATTGATGTCAAACCTGTTGAATTTGTAAAATTTGATTAGAGATCGATTAAATTTCTATGCTAATTAGGTTTGATTTAAAAAAAAAAAAAATCAATTCATTAACCCAATTTTATTTTTTGAAATCAAATTGAGCCCAACTGAACAATTATCTATTATTACTCAATATTTTAATCAATACAATATTTTTTTTATTCAATAATATAAAAATCAAAAAATTAATATGAATTTATTATTCAAAAATAAAAAATTAGAAGTTATTTGAATATTGTCACAAACGAACATGACATGAGAAAATAACTAAAATAGGACATGGCACGAAAAAATAACATGACTACGACATAAATAAACGAACGTGTCGAAATTTACATAAAACGAACTTGACACAAAATTGATAATTATTTGAATAATGCCAATTAGACCTGATAATATCGGACACGAAAAAATAACTAAAACACAAAAAACATGAAAAAATAACACTAACACAATACGAATGCACGAATGTGTCAAAATCTATCAACACGACATAAAAAAATAACAGGACACAAAATTGGGAGTTATTTGATTAGTGTTAATTAGACCTGGCAATTTCGAACCCGACACGAATACGAAAAAATAACTAAAACACAATACAACACGAAAAAATAACACTAACACAACACGAAAACACGAATGTATTAAAATCTATGTATAACATGTCAAATTTTATATATATGTAATACCGTTAATATGATTATAATACAAAAAAAAATAACATAAATACAATATAAAATAATTATAAAAAAATAACACACGAAAAAACAAAAAGAAAATGAAGTTGCTTGCCATGTGGCAAGCAGCGGTCCCCCAATTGAGGGATCGATTGATCCCTCAATTGAGGGATAACTTTAATGTAATTTATTAGATAAATGTCCGCGTTTTCCTGCGGGCATTATATCGAATTTGAATTAATATTTTATAATAAATTTGAAAGATAAAAAAGCAAGAGGAGTAAAAATAATCTAAAAAAATAATAATTTCTATCCTTACACAACATTTGGTATAAAATTGAGAGTTATTTGAATATAATCAATTAGATCCGGCAATTTCAGACACAACATAATTATACGATATGAACATAACATGAGAAAAATAATTAAAACACGACATGACACAAAAAATAATATGAACACGACACAAATACATGAATGTGTCAAAATCTATATAAAATGAATTATTAACGTGTCAAAATTTATATAAATATATAATACCTTAAATACGATTATGACAGGAAAAACAACACGAACATAACGACACGTGACATAATTCGGGAGTTATTTGAATAGTATCAATTAGATTTGACAATTTCAAACACAATATGATTATACAACCTGAAAAAAATAATTAAAATACGACACGAAAAATAATATTAACATGACAAAAATACATGAACGTGTCAAAACCTACATAAAATGAATTATTAACGTGTAAAGATTTATATAAATTTATAATATTTTAAATACACGATAAAATAACACAAACGTGTTACGAACATATAATTTTTTCTCTAAATTAAATCATTATGACAAATTATGCAAAATATGGGATGAATTGGGACACGACATGACACACACAATTTTCTCTAAATTGAATCACCATGACAAACTATGCAAAATATTTGGATGAATTGAAACATGACACGAACACATGGAAAAATAATTAAAATACGACACGACACAAAAATAACACGAACACAATACAAATACACGGACATGTCAAAATTCACATAAAATGAATTATTAATATGTATAAATTTATAATACTTTGAACATACGAAAAAATAACACGAACATGACACAACAAATAATATGAATACGAACGAATATCCGAACGTATCAAAATCTACATAAAATGAATTATTAACAACGTGTGAAAATTATATAAATTTATAATATTTTGAACAGACGAAAAAACAACACGAATACGACACAAATAGGCGAACGTATCAAAATCTACATAAAACGAATTATTAACGTATAAAAAATGTATAAATTTATAATATTTTGAATAAAAAACGACACGAACACCCAATTTTTTTTTTCTTCTTAATAAAAAAAAAATACCCAAACAAACCCTCCCAACCCCTTTACTACCTATGCTTACTTGTCAACTACACAATCATCCAAAATCTTCAATTCTCTATTTATCTACATAAAATGAATTATTAACGTGTAAAAATTTATATAAATTTATAATATTTTAAATGCACGATAAAATAACATGAACATATAATTTTTTCTCTAAATTAAATTATTATTACAAATTATGCAAAATATGGGATGAATTGAAACATGACACGAACATATGGAAAAAATAATTAAAATACGATACGACACAAAAATAACATGAACACAATACAACTACATGAACGTGTCAAAATCCACATAAAATGAATACTTTGAACATACGAAAAAATAACACGAATACGACACAAAACATAATATGAACACGAACGAACATCCGAACGTATCAAAATCTACATAAAATGAATTATTAACGTGTGAAAATTATATAAATTTATAATATTTTGAACAAACGAAAAAATAACACGAATACGACACGAATAAGCGAATGTATCAAAATCTACATAAAATGAATTATTAACGTGTAAAAATTGTATAAATTTATAATATTTTGAATACAAAAAATAACACGAATACAAAAAATGACACGAACACACAAATTTTTCTATTTTTTATCTTTTTTTCTTCTTAATAAAAAAAATAAAAATACCCAAACTAACCCTCCCAACCCCTTTAATACCCATGCTTACTTGTCAACTACACAATCATTCAAAATCTTCAATTCTTCATTTTCATGTATTCTAGGAATTACTTTTATAGTTAGTAATAGATATAGATATACTTTCAAGGAAAAAAAAAAACATGTCCACATACATCCCCATATTACAGATTTCATTGTCAAAAGATGTCCATAGAAAATTGTATTAGTGCAAAAGTAGCAGGCTCCTCGCTTAGAACTCCAGCATTTGATTCAATGATAGTATATTTCTCCTCTTATTCAAATATGTAGATTCAAATCTGCCTGTCCCAACCCCTAATATAAATACTTTTTGCATAATCTAGATTTCATTTGGATATAAACTGAGACAAAGCTAAGATTGAATTGTAGGGACCAATGTTGTTTAAGTTAATACAGAATATGCAATTTTAGAAAATTGTTTCTATTATCTTAAAACTAAAATTTTATTACGTCTTTTATTTAGATAATATCAATAAAAATAAATAAAATTTATCTATTTACCTTTTAAACACATTCATTCACACATTATTACACACAATTAAAGTTCATTTACATTGAATGTTTTTATTTCTTGTTTATGAAAATTAATTATTATATCATACAGTTGCGGTTGCAACTTGGTGTTCACCAATGACTTAAGGTCCATTTGAATGGACGGTGAGATTGGTTTCAGTGAGATTAAAAATAGCGGTGGCGGTGAGATTGGGTACTGTAGTGGTGAAATTAAAATCAATGGTGGGATATGTGTTTGGATTCAAACACAGCGGTAACGGTGAAGTGAATTATAGTGAGAAAAGAAAATGACCATTAAGGATATTAGATTAAAATGTGTAATAAATAATTAAAATTAATTAAATTTATATTAAATAATAAAATATATATTAAAATTATATTTATGTTAAATAATTATTAAAAATATATTTATGTTAAAAAAATAAATTAAAAAGTTAAAAATAAATAATTTATAAACTAAAAAATAAAAGTTTTTAAAAAAATTAAAATAAATTAAAATAAAAAACCCCCTCCATTGGGGGTCTAGTTGATCACTGGAGGTCCGTCCAATAAAGCACCTCCACTAGAGGTGATCCAAAGGCACCTCTAGTGGAGGTGCAGTCAGTGAGGGGGTTTCCCCCCCTCACATAATAAAAAAAAAAATTCCACCGCACCATAGGTGCGGTGAAATCCAACCTTAGAGTCATTGAAGAACATAGTGGTCACTGTGTCGTAGACAAGAGTTCATTGTAATGGTGTTAGCACAAGTTAGAGGTGTGCCAAGATGGGATGTTTGACACTTAGTGTTGTTGGGAACTCCTGTTGAGAAATCCGGTCTCATGCTCAAACAAGTTTAGCATAAATAATAACTTGAAACATTAAACGCAGCGGAAAGAATAACCACAAAAGCAGCCGGATCCCTCAGGATCTTTAGATCACGATTTACATGTTATTTATAAATCAAAATTTTATCAAACATGTGAATCGGAGATCATACATACTCAAAGGCTTGTAACTTTGAGTTTTCCGTTCCCTGCATGAACGCTGCAACGAAATGGTCACTGCACGATCTCTCCAAGGGCACGAGCAACACAAATGTATTGCCTCCTACGATAATCTACACGAACGATTGTTGGAGCATTCTCAAGACTTGGGGATTCTCCAATACTAGTTGGACGATTTTTAACCACAATCAAAAGGTCAACTCTCTATTTGTTTTTGTTTAAGCCCGAGACTCACAAAAATGTTTCTTAGGTGTGGCAACAAAGAAAAATTAAGGAGGAGAAAGTAGGAGGTGCAGCTACAATGATGGAAAAACAGAGAAAAAGACTTTATTACTCGTTAAGCGTGATATTAGAAAAACAAAAAAAAAATACGACTTAATTCCTCTTGAAATAAAATGAGGGTTTGAAAATGACCTCGAAAAAGACATGGAGTCGCCACCAATCTTTTTTTAGCTAGGTGTGATCTGCCACCTATTAAAATCGATTTTGTAAAACATTTTAAAATTAATTAAAACATTTATAAAACCAATTTCAAGTCCGCGTTTTAAACCAGAGAAAATCAAAGAAGCTTACGTGCAGGGATGGATTAGCACCCCCACAATGCCTTTATAAAATGATACCTTATTAATCGTGTGTTATCTCAAGTCTCAGTAAAAAAAGTCAATTTTAAATTCGGTATTTCAAATTAATTCCCAATTTAAAAAAAAAAAATTCCATTTTTTATTGAAAATGATTCGAAATTTATTAATTCAAAATTTTCCTCTATTCCCCAAAAAATGTGGCAAAATATATAAATTTTTATTTATTTGAAAAATTTTCTGAATCATTCTCGTTTCAAAGAAGATATTCCGTTATTAATGATAATTGATGATATCCTCCCCAGCAAACCCGGTAGAGAACTCATGAATTATTTTAACTCGGGAATACCTTTATTTTATTGAAAATCATTATCTTATTTTAAAACATTAAAAAAATATGAATATGAACATGTGTGACATAATAAAGATGATATAGCAAAATCTAAATAATATAATGCAACCTAAATGACAAGGTATAATTTAAATGACATAATATATTCTAAATGGAATGATATAACCTAAGTGGCCTAATATATTCTAAATGAAATGAATATATTCTAAATGGATAACTTAAGTTTCATAATATATGCATGAAAATAATAATGCATGAACATAGTAAATGCTAAATGATGTGACAAAAATAAATGACTAAATAAAAAGCATAGGATAACATAGAGTATTCACAATCATATATCAAACAATATAACACCATAAAACATAAATCAAAATAATGACATTACCATACAAATTATCATAGCAAAAATCATATATTATATAGCATGCATGAACATGGAAAATACAATGCATGAAAGTGTATTTTTTCCCTTTAAATAAGGAAATGCGTATATCTAAAAAGATATTCGACTACCTTAGGAAAAGACATCAAATTAAATTTTCCAAAATCAAAATACTTTGTGATTGGTTGAAAATAATTTTGAAAATTCTTGGATGAAAATGACACATGGCTGAAACCCCTTTTGGAAAAAGGCTCTATTTCCTAACTTTGAAAACCCGGACTTGACCACCCTTGACCCAAGCTTTATAAAATCATTTTTCAGAATTAAAATGGCTTAGAAACCAAACTAGGATAGTAGCTAAGGTTCCTACTCAGGCCTCTCTTGATGCCTTAGACAAAACAGAAAATTAATTTTTCCTCAAATTCAAATCCGACTCTACTGTCCAGTTTTAAAACGAGATTTTTTAACCTATTCTAAAAAATTCTAAAAAATCTGAAAAAATATATGTATAGGAGACTTAGAACATGTATAACTTCCTGGGAAAAAATTGGCTTAATTTTTAGAATAAGGATAACCTCCCAAAAAAATCACGAAAGTCAGAACACTGGGTGAAAAATTGTTTTGCCAAAAATCATTTTTTAGCCTTTGATAAAATCATTCAAAAATAATTGTAAAAATATTGGAGACTTTTATAGGGACCTACAAACAGTAGCTAAAATTTCTAAAAATTTGGACAAAAATTGACTAAGTAAAAAAATTCACAAAGGTAGAAATTTCAACTTGACAACTTCTCAATTTTCTACAAGTATGCTCATGTCAGCTTGACTTTAAACCATTGATTGGTTTAAGTAAAAAATCAAGTGGAATGGTATGAGATGTATGAACAAACAGCAAATTTGATGTATGAAATACATGATCTAAAACCTAAATGATATAGGAAATGCATGGCAATTCAAAATAACCTAATGCCTAACATGAGTTTGCATGACAATAAATGCTACCCTAACCTAAATATGCATGAGATGCATAGTGATGCCAATGTAACCTAGACCTAAAATGTTATGAATATGCATGGCAATACTAAATTATCCTAATGCCTAGACCTAATATGCATGAGATGCATGGTAAGGCAAATGTAACCTAGACCTAAAGTGACATGAAAATGCATGGCAATACAAAATTGTCCTAATGCCTAGCATGAATTTGCATGGCAATAAATGCTACCTACCTAATATGCATGAGAAGCATGATAATGCAAATGTAACCTAGACCTAAAGTGACATGAAAGTGCATGGCAATACAAGGTTGTCTTAATGCCTAATATGCATGGGAATATGCATGGCAATACAAAGATGGATGCATGAAAATATCATGAACATATAATGACCAAATAAACCTAATACTAATGCATGAACATGGCACAACTAATACACAATCTCATGGCATAATAATGCAAAGCATGGTACCTAAACAAAATGCAAATGCACACACAAGGCAAGGAATACATGAAGAGGCCGAATGGCCACTAATTCTATATGGAGAAATGTAGCAAGGCATTAACACAACAACATGGCTAACTAAATCAAAACACACAATATTATGGCATGAAATGCAAACCTATTACCTAAATAAGATGAAAATGCATACACAAAGCAAGGAATACATGAAGAGGCTGAATGGCCACTAAGCAAAAATGGTGAAATCCTAGCTAAACAATAACATAAACACATGGTAACCTACATATGGAAAATCTACAAGGAAGCATATTAAACTAGCAAACATGACAATAATGCCAACATGGTGACTAACATAACTCATGAACATAACAATGACAATATAACAAACACATGGCATGGTCTAAATATATGAACATAAATGGAAGCATATTAAGCAAGTAAACATAAAAATGCAAGCATGGTAACTTAAATTCATCATGGCCGAATGGTGTAGCATGAATCTAGCATGGTATTTCCACAAACACATGGCATAGTGTATAGCTAAACTATCACAATCAAGCTAACCTACCACAATCAAGCTAATCTAACACAAGTAAGCTAACCTACTACAACAAATCACATGAGCAAAATCAAACACAAAATCATTTAACAAAAATGGTCCATTCAGCCATGATGAAAAGTAGAAGAAAATTTGCTTTCTTGATTTCTTTTAAAAAAAATAAAGTAGAAGCTCCTTAGAACTTATTTTAAAAAAATAAGTTTATTCATAAAAGAGACTAAAATGACAATCAAAATAACAAAATCATGTCAACAAAGTATGAGAAAACATGAAGAACATAGCTACCTTGCTTTAGCTTTCCAAATCAAGAAGTAGCAAGCCAAAACCTTTCTTTTTCCTTCTCTCATTTTCCTTTCTTTTTTCTCCCCTTTTCCCCTTAGCTACTGCCTCTATTCAGCCCCTCCACCTTGTGAAAAAATCTGAATTCCCTCTTTTCCTTAGAGCCTTGGCCGAATGACTCCTTCAATAGTCTAGAAAAATTGTCATTTTTCTAACTAATTTTAATCCAATGGCCCTTAATCCAAGATGCCTTCTATGTAAAATTTCCATCCTTAGATTAAATCATCCCCTAACTAATATGATGTCATGAAGATGATGTCATAAATATGATGTCATAAATATGACATCATCCCTCTTCATGCATTGGTCCATGTGTTACAATTTCAAAGGCTTGATCAAAAAAATAACTATCTTCCCATCCACTCTTGGCCCTTGGATGCAATGGCTTAGAAAAATCACTCCCCAACATGGGCTTGGCTGATTGACCTTTTAAAATCCAGCCCAATCTCCATTACAAGAAAAGCCCTCTTCGGTTTTTTTGATAAAAAGACATTTTTGGCCCCCGAACATAATTAAATAGCAAATGGACTCCAAATCGAAATCCAAATTTTATTTTTTCAATACTTCTGAAATAATAAAAAATTGAATTCTGAGAGTTTTCAAAAATTTTCGAGCCCATTTGCTATTTTTTTGGATTTTTCTTTCAAAATTGCTCCTTTGTGCACTCGAACTTTAACCATTTTTCAAACGAGCTCCGAGTCCAGATTTTTCTTCACCAATCTCTTCCAAATAATTTAAAAGTGAGATCTGGGAGTTTTCATGGAGCTCATTTGTTATTTTTTCAGGATTTATCTGCTTGAATTTCAGCTTAGTGGGCCTGAGATTTTCCATTTTGCAAACGAGCTCCGAATCCGGATTTTTCTTCACCAATCTCTTTCAGTTTTTCTTCCAAGTAGCTTCTCCATTACCCGTAGTCAATGCTTATCTTTCATTTAAAACCTTTAATTTTGACCAATTTGATCGTTTAAGCACTTTTCCCCAAATTTCCCGAACTAGGGTTTTCTTTCTACTGAATCTCCGTAACCCGACTTTCGAACTCCATATCTTTCAATGTAGACCTCAGATTATCAAAATTATTTCACCATCTTTCAATTGAATTTCAAATCTTGATTTTGGAAGTGGGTTGACTTTTTCAGTAATTGACTTTTCAAGGTTGACTTTTTTGGGATTGACTTTTTCAAGTTTGACTTTTTCTGTCTGCTTTCTTATACTAAGTCTTGGAGTACCACCTGCAAGATGAGAAAAGACTTTTTGCATTCTGAAACATCAATTTAGGAAGAAAATATACCTGTTTTAGTGGTCCGAACAAAATTAGGTGTCTACAGTTGTCCCTCTTTGACTATTGCTGGGAATAAGGAATTAGGCAAAGATAAATAAACAGTAATTTTGTTCGGTTAGTGAAATCATATGTAAAAAAAAGGGAAAGGGGTTTTCATTCATCACTCATCATTTTCATCATCATTTTTTTGTTGTTGAAAAAAGCTGTAAATTGAAGTTTTTGTTCTTAAATTGAGTTCCCTGACTAATCAAGGCTCGACCCGTCTTAAGGAAACGAGTTTGATTTTCAAAGTGAACATTGTGCCCGAAGGTCTTAACAATAGTGCCCGGAGGTCTTATCTATGATTTAAAGAAAAATTTTGTCCGGAGGTCTTAAAGATGGGGCCCGGAGGCCTTATCCTTCATTTGGAAAAATGCGCTATATGCGACTTTAAAAATGATGCCCGAAGGTCTCATGAATGGTGCCCGGAGGCCTTACCCGTGATTTGGAAAAATGCGTTGTATGCGACTTTAAAAATGATACCTGGAGGTCTTAAGAATGGTGCCCGGAGGCCTTACCCATAATTTAAAAAGAAAAACTATGCCCGGAGGTCTTAAGAATGGTGCCCGGAGGTCTTATCCATGATGAAAATACCTTGACGATGGTCTCAAGGCTCGACTCATTTGATAAACAGAATGAATTCGATTTTAAAACAAAAGGAAATACCTCGACGATGGTCTCGAGGCTCGACTCATTTGATAAACAGAATGAATTCGATTTTAAAACAAAAGGAAATACCTCGACGATAGTGTCGAGGCTCGACTCATTTGAGAAGCAAAATGAATTCAAAAACAAAAAAAAAATACCTCGATTTAATTCATTTGTAAAATCAATTTGATTTTGAAAACTAAAGGAATATACCTCGACGGTGATCTCGGGGCTCGACTCATTTGGGCTCGACCATGCAAATATATCTACATATTCCCAGAGCAAGGCTATCAGTTCACCTTTTATTGAAGATGACAATGAGGTTCCAATTTTAACCTCCTTTATCTCCTCACCATTTCCCAAATTTATCATTTCCAATAGCTCCTTAGGAAGTACTTGTTTCTCTTGTTCTATTTTCCTTAATAAGTCCGGAGGTAGACCATAATCCTCAATATCTTCTTCAGCCTCAAAATCACCCGTGCAAATGGGTCTTTCAAAATCAATTTCAGAATCACTGACAGGAAGGTCCTCATATTCCGCATCCGTACACCTAAAGACTATGTGCAGCTCGGTCGCACTCCAATTGGTCAGTCTATATCCTGGTGGACAAGGTCGTACCATCCAGTTTGCATTCTCACTTTCCATTCCTTCCTCCCCGGTCATGCAGATCATCATATCCTGTATCTGCCCACCCTTATTCACATGAAACTTTTCAAATGTTTGCTCGATCATTAAGAGTACGTCCTCTGAATCCTTTTCTCCGAACAGAAAATTGGCTGAGCGAAAGCTGTGAAGGATTGGTGGGAAAGTCATAGGCTCTCACTCAATATCCATACCCGCGAGACGGGCCATCTTTTGTCGGTTCTTTTCAACTTGTTTCCTCTTCTCATGGGCCTTCGGAAGATATCCTAGGCCAAACCGATCTTTCTTTCCTACTACTTCCGTTGCTTGGGCCATTCTTTGAAGATATTTTCTGAGACCTTTTTTGGCCCTGCAGCCTTTTCCCACGATAGTTCTTACTCCCAACCTTGTATGCTTAGACAACTTCGATTTTGGAATTCTTCGTCCTTTAGCGGCGAATACTGTATTTATGAACTCCAAAGACCGGAAAGAGTATTCCACAGTATCTTCGTCTGGCTCAATGTAAGGAGAAGTAGTAGATGCAGAGGCTATAATGTTCTCTTCTCCTGATACAGTGACCAAACGTCATTCCATCACGAATTTCAGCTTTTGGTGGAGAGATGAGGGTACAACCCCTGCTGAATGTATCCAAGGCCTCCCCAACAAGTAGTTGTAGGATGGGGTAATATCCATGACTTGGAAGTTCACCTTATAGGTACAAGGACCTATCTCTATCGGGACCTCGATAGTTCCCATTACCTCCCGTCGAGTTCCATTAAAAGCTCTAATCACTGTGCAACTGGGCAGCATATAAGAAATATCAACTGACAACTTGGACAGGGTTGCCAAGGGCATCACATTCAACGAAGATCCATTATCCAAAAGCACCATTGGTAGTATGTGCCCCTTGCAAGTAGTTGTTATGTGAAAAGCCTTTGTTGATCCAATACCATTGGGTGGTATTTCATCATAACTAAAATAGATGTGATCGTCTGCTGCAATGTTTCCCACCAATCTATCTAGTTTTTTCACCGATATGTTGTTGGCCACATATGCCTGATTCAAAACTTTCAACAAGGCATTTCGGTGTGGCTCCGAGTTCAGTAACAAAGATATGATTGAAATTCTTGCTGATTGACACTGTAATTGCTCAACTACACTATACTCACTATGCTTTATAAACTTTAAAAAGTCCCAAGCCTCATTTTTATTCACTGGCTCTTTTATCTTGTTAACCGGTGCTGACCCCCTCTATACTTCTTTTGACGAATCCATCTCAATATGGATTGGTTCAGCTGCCTTCTTCCCTTTTTCCATTCCTCCATCCTTCTTCATTGATCCCTGTTCAACAACCTCAGGGGCATAACACCTTTCACTTCGTGTTATGTGCCCCATACCTGTGATATCTTGCTGACTCGAAGACCTTGGCATAACCATGCTGCAGTCATACTTCCACGGTGCGGCTTTATTTTCCTTGTATGAAAAGGAAGAAGGCAAATCTATGATTAGTTTAGGCACAACTTCCTCAACAACCGGCATAACTTTCTCCTCTAGTTCATCATAATAGATGATCAAATGTCTTCCTATCCCGTAGCCAGCTGCATTCTCAATAACCTCTACTTCCTCCTCTATTTCTTCGTAAATTGGGCTTCCCCCTCATCCATCATCTTTTGGACTTTAGCCAGAAAGTCTCCGTATTCCTGTATGATATGACCTTTACATCCATGGAACGGGCACCAATTTTCCACCTTGTTTGCAACCATTTTTAAACTGTCTCTATCTTCAACCATTCCTGCTTTCACCATTTTGACCTACACTTTTATCACTAGAGTCTTGACTTCACTGACATACCTTTTCAACCTTCTCTCTTCCATTGTCAATACTGTATTTACCCGATTCTCAACATGATTGGGCAATGGGTTTCCTGCTACATTTGGCCCATCCTTTGACCCAAATTTCACAACTCCGGTATTGATTAAACTTTGGAATTTCTTTTTGAAGGCAATGCAATCCTCAGTCGAATGTCACTGAATCCCCGCATGATACGCGCAGTTAGTATTTGCGTTGTACCACCTTGGGTATAGCAGTGTTAGAGGTTTAAGGTATATGGGTGCAACAAGTTGGCCTTGCAGTAATTTGAGATATAGCTCGCCATAAGTGGTAGGAATGAGATCAAACTGGGGTTTTTGATCGTTCCGTTGTGAACGTTGGTCATTATGCACGAGACCCTGAGTATTTAGTGCAGTGTTTCGGGGAAGGTTTATCTATGGGGATATACTAGTTGGAAATGGCTGTTGTGGTATATTGGTATAAGAGAATAGATTTTGAGTAAGATGATTCACATTGGGGTAGTAAGGATTATACCCTGGGTAAGGTGTGTAAGGTGTAGGAGGTGCATAGGATGTAGCAGGAGTATAAGGTCTTGGTGGTGTATATGGTGTGGGAGGTGCATATGGATATTGGTTGATGCTAACTGCGTGGGTCTCCTCTTTCTTCCTAGCAGAGAATACCATCTTTGGAGTAGCAGACTCACCCCTTCTATTTTCCCATTCTTAATGGCAGACTCTATCAATTCCCCGGATATCACCATATTTGCAAAGTCCTTGGTGGCACTCCCCACCAATTTATCATAATATGGTGCTTTCAAGGTATTTATGAAAAGCACTGTAGTTTCTTTGCTAGTTAAAGGGGTTGGACTTGTGTGGCCAGATCTCTCCACCTTTGCGAGTATTCCTTGAAACTCTCAGTAGTCTTCTTTTCCATGTTCTGTAGTGACAGTCTGTCAGGTACCATATCAGATATATGCTTATAATGCTCCATGAAAGCATTGGCTAAATTCGTCCACGAATGAATCTTAGTACGAGTCAATTGATTATACCATTGGGCTGCAGACCCTGTCAAGCTATCTTGGAAACAGTGGATAAGAAATTTTTCATCATCATCGTGCCCTGTTATTTTTCTGCAGTACATGGTCAGATATGCTGATGGGTCGGTAGTCCCATTTTATTTCTTAAAATCTGGTACTTTGAACTTTGGGGAAATTACCAGATCGTGTACTAAATTCATCTCTTTGGCATCCAGACTGTCTAATAACTCTGCCCCTTCAACGACACTGTTCTTGTAGTTCTCTTTGAGTTCTTTCCATTCTTTCAATTCTAGCAAGCTGATCGTTTTCCATAGCTTTGGCTTGAGATCGAGTATTGTAAGGGTGTCAAAAATGCGATTCTTTCTGAGTGCGACCAATTGTACCTTTAGTTTTGAAAACCATGAATTAGAAATTATTGACACATCTTTTTTATGCTTTATAAAAAAAATGAATGAATGAATGGATGACTAAATGTGAATGAATGAATCAAATAAAATGGATATGTACATGACTACGTATATGAATACAAAAAAATAAATGAATGAACAAGTGAAATGAACAAATAAGTGTTTAAGTGTATGAATATGAATGAATGACAAGTAAAAGGAATAAATAAGTGGTTAGGTGTATGAACATAAACGAATTCAAAAAATGAATGATTATAAATATGAGTAAATGTACAAATGAACAAACAAAACATATAAAATATGAATGCATTTGAATGTATTGGCCCCGGGATAATTTCAACCGAACGGTCTTTCATTGATTTCCTGGAAATAAATACATCATAGATAGAATAAAAGGACCATTGCCTAAGATAAGTCCGTAATTCTCGTTTCAAAGTGCTATTACAAAATTAGTCCTATAATGACTTTCTCGGATCTTGGACCTTCTTTCACAGTCTTCTTTTGATTGCCCTACTATTCAATCTGACCCCTACTTGTTCACGACCCCTTCACGCGTCAGCAGAAGTATCATCGTGTAAGCTTTCCTTAGCTTTCTTCTCCAGTTGATTGGCTCGGGCTTCCTCATGCTTCGCTCTCTCTTTCCAGTAGTTATTCTCCTTCTTGAGGTTTTTGACCTCATGTTCCCACTCCACGAAAGTCTTGAGAGTCCCCTCAAGTCTGAGCTCGAAGCGGTACCTCTTGTTTTCCAAATGTAATTCCCGAAGGTCACCCTTAGCGGTGTCCCTTTCTCTCTTGATCTTTTCCTTTTCTCTTTCCCGAGCTGATACCCTATTTTTCATATCCTCAAGCTCTTCTTGCAATTGGGCAATCTCCTTGCTCATCTGGGCCTTTTCTTTTTCAAATTTCGCCCTTGCGATTTCTAACTCTGATGGCATTTCCCTCGGTGGCGGATTCATGAACTGGGCCTCTTCTCCATCTGATGTCAACAGCCTATCATTAACCCTTAATTCCCTCCATACCAGGTAATCAGGTGTGATGATATCGGTATATCTGGCCACTTTTATCCGGTGAGTTTTCTTCCATGCTTCAATCACTGCCCGCACTTTTCCAGAATATCCGTCTTCCCCATAAGTGAACTTTGATGATCCTAGATTATGAGTCACGGGTGTGAATTGCCAAGACTCAACCTGTCTTAGCATTAACAAAGGCGCATAACTCACAAACCCCCAAATTCCGAGTAGTGGAACTCCCAAGTTGTCCCCACATTTATACATAATCAGCATAGGAACCATCCATGGAGCTCTCCAAGTCACCATCTCCCCTTTTAGATTCCGGAACATGTTGACCCATTTCTCTTTATCCTCGTCTTCAGGCCAACCATTTTGAAGGAATTCCCTAATCGAAACTAAAGACTTCATGTACGATTTGAAGGAAACCTTTTCTATCTTCCAAAAATGACTTTGAATCCAAATATAAAAGGAGTTGTACACACCCCTTGATTCTCCCTTGTCCTACCATTTTGCAAAAATTCAAAGATCAGATAGTTTCAGCTATGATGGCCGCAGATGGGTTGATCTTCTGTTCCAACTTTTCAAAGAAATCAAACACGGCTATATCCACATGACCCAATATCTTCAGGAATATGATTAACCCGTAGATGGCTAGAGCAAAGATGTCCCTGGCTTTTTCTTTGTCGGAACAACCCAATATCAACTGACGAAGAGTTTCCCACAGAATGCACCCATTTTTTGCTTTGTATCCACATGACTCTCAACCCATGTTGTATCCATTCCTGTGATCCTAGCCACTTTTCTCTTAAAACCTGAGGGTTTCACTTCCTTCAAATATACCCAATCAGGATTAGGACATTCAATACGTAACAGTGCTGAATATTCTTCAATCAGTGGTGTCATATCCTCCTTGTTAAAAGTGAAACATCTATAAGCAGGATTTCAAAACTGTACCATAGCCTAAATCAGCCCACTATTGACCCAAATAGGAATTAAGAGTGCTATATCTCCATATTTCTGAGTGAAGGCTTCTTTCTCTGATACATTCCACTGATTCCAAATGTCGGCTAACCCTCGGAGATTATTTTGTATAAAATCCACTTTGACCATTTTCGGCAATACTGACACAATCTTTCTTCAGGCAATCACCATTCTCCCTCTGATCTTTTTCCGACCGTGCCCTGACTATTGCATGATCTTCTATCACCGAAATAACCTGACACTCCATGAAAGTCCTTTCGGTTGATGACTATCCCGAGGCCAATAAACTCCAAGTGTATGATGATGTCTATGATGCATGTCAAAGAAAAGAAAACATAAAGAAATAGATTAGTAAAGAAATGAATTCACAAATATAACATAAATAACAACATGCTTTAAAAAATGTCTCGAAAATTTAAACAGAGTTTCGGCATTACGACACCTTGGGACAAAATAATAAATTTATTACGAGCGATATGATGTTCATTCATCATCACCCAATTTGTAAAATCTAACATATAGAAAGATGGTAAAAGGTTGGAAATGTTCCTCCATGTGTTCTTAAACTTCGGGTATCTAACAGAAATCCGGCATGGCTTTGCCTAGGTTCACTATATGAAGGTGAATCGGTTCTAAGGCCCTGAATTGTTCCTCACTGTCACCTGTGAAGGCTAGTAAGGCACCCCGATAAAAGCGGGTTCAATTCGTTAGAGTATATTTTCCTATGCCGATACGGAGGATTATCACGAAGGCATTAGGTACTTTATAGTCCAAAAGTGTTTCATTAGCCCATACGGAGGATCATCACGAAGGCGTAGTTACTTTACTCCCACTTAAAAGGACAGAACCCGGGTAGAGGATTCATGTTATGCAAATGCAGACATAGTGTGTGCGGAGGAACAAAACAAACCTGTTACCACCTATTTTACACCCCTTATTCTAAATACCCCACTAAAACCAAACAATGTAAGGCATCAGTCAAGCAAACATATAAATATATGCAACAAAATAACCAGAGAACAAATAATAATATGCATGCATATGAAGATGGACATATTTAAAACATTTTATTATTTTCGAAATTCTCTTTATTATTTTAAAAATATGGGAATTAAAATTAAATACCGATTAAACCAACAAAACCGAGACTTAGATAACACACGATTAATTCTAGACCTGACTCTCTAAAAAATATCCCCAGCGGAGTCGCCAAGCTGTTGATACGTGATCCCTATTTGTGGCGGACTCTTCGAGTGAGGGGCGAAACAAAAGCAGAGGAAAAGACGACTTCATTCCTCTAGATTGAAATAAAAGGTCTAAGGTATGAAAACGGCCTCGTAAAAAGACATGGAGTCGCCACCAATCTTTTTTAGCTAGGTGTGATCGGCCACCTATTAAAACCGATTTTATAAAACATTTTTAAATTAATTAAAACATTTTTAAAACCAATTTCAAGTCTGCGTTATAAACCAGAGAAATCACAGAAGCGGGTTCGGGAGTCGGTTATGTGTGGGGAAGGATTAGCACCCCCACAACGCCCGTATAAATCGGTACCTTATTAATCGTGTGTTATCTCAAGTCTCGGTAAAAAGTTGGTTTTTTAGTATTTCAAGTTAATTCCCAATTTTAAGAAAAATAATTCCAATTTTAATTAAAAATGATCCGGAATTTATTAATTCAAAATTTTTCTATATTCCCCGACAAAAATGGCAAAATTTAGAAATTTTTATTCATTTGGAAAACTTTCCGAATCATTCTTGTTTTTTGAAAGAAAGATATTCCTTTATTAATGATAATTGATGATATTCCCTCCAACAAACCCGGTAGAGAACTCATGAATTATTTTAATTCGGGAATATCTTTATTTTTTATTGAAAATCATTATCTTTTTCAAAACATTTAAAATTATGAATATGAACATGTATGACATAAATAAAATGACAAAGAAAAGTCTAGATAATATAATGCAACCTAAATGATATGACATAATTTAAATGGCATAGTATATTCCAGGTAAAATGAAAAAATCTTAAGTATCATGGTATATTCTAAATGAGATAAAATGATTTAAATGACATGGCAATTTTAAATGATATGGCATAGTATAAATGACATGGCATGTTATAAATAAAATAACCTAAATGACATGTAATATGATCTAAATGACAAGAAATGACATGAAATTAAAATAATACTAACATATAATATGCATGAAAATGAAAATAATAATAATAATAATAATGCATGAACATGGTATATGCTAAACAATATGACAAAAATAACTAAATAAAAAGTATAGGATATCATGAAACATTCAAAATCATATGGAAAACAAATATAAGATCATAAAATGTGAATTAAAATAATAATAATATCATGGAAAATATCATAGCAAAAATCACACATTTAAATAAAATGCATGAATATGGAAAATGCAATGCATGAAAATGTATTTTTTCCTTTAATTAAAGAAATCTGTATATCTAAAAAGATATCCGGCTACCTTAGGAAAATATGTCAAATTAGATTTTCTAAAAAAAACAAAACTTTGTGATTATTTGAAAATAATTTAGAGGAAAAACTTGAATAAAAATTAAAACCCTTACCAAACCCTTTTAAAATGGCTCTAATTTCCTAAGTTTAAAATCTCGGACTTAACTACCCTTAACCCGAGATTTATAAAATCATTTTTAGAGTTTAAAAAGGCTTAGAAACTACCATAAGATAGTAGCTAAATCTTCTAACCAACCCCCTCTAAATGCCTTAGCCAAATTCAACTCTTATTCCTCTTTTGATTTCAAATCTGCCTTTACTGTCCGGTTTTGCCACACGATTTTTTAGCCTATTTTTATAAATTCAAAAAAAAATATTGGAGACTCAAAACATGTAAATATACATGAGAAACAATTGGCTTAATTTCCTGATTAAAGATGACTGCCCAGAAAAATCGGAGATGTTCGAGTACTGGGTGAAAAAAAACTGTTTGTCAAAACACATTTTTTGCCTTTGATAAATTCATTCAAAAACCAAAGTAGAAATTGTTGGAAATCATCCTAAAGACCTAAGAACAGTAGCTAAACATTTTAAAAACCTTGGACAAAATTGGCCAAGTAAAAAAAAAATCACAAAGGTAGAATAATAAATTTGACAATTTCTTAATTTTCCACAAGTATGCTCAAGGGAGCATGATTTTGAGCCATTAATTGGCCTAAGTCACAAATCAAGTGGCAATGACATGGAATGCATGAACATACAGCAAATGAAATGTATGAAATGCATGGTCTAAAGGTCTAAATGGTGAAGGAAATGCATGACAATTCATGGCAACCTAAATGCCTAGCATGAATTTGCATGGCAATAAATGCTATCCTAACTCTATATGCATGCAATGCTTGATAATGTAAATGTGACTAGGACCTAATATGTTATGAATATGCATGAAGATGCTAATGTGACCTAAGACCTAAATAGCATAGTAATGCATGACAATACCAATGTGATTTAAGACTCAATATGCATGGCAATACCAATATGGCCTAGACCTAAAATGTAATGAACATGCATAGCAATACTATGAACATACAATGACTCATGAAACTAATGTCAATGCTGGAACAAACAGCAACTAATACACAATTTCAAGATATGATAATGCAAAGCATGTTACCTAAATAAAATGCAAATGCATGACAAGGCAAGGGATGCATGAAGAGGCCAAATGATCACATGAGACTCTAATGCAATCTTATTTAGTAAATGACATAAGTACATGACAAATCATATTAAAATGCATAATGTCATGAAATTTTCAATAGCATATAACATACCAAAATCAAAATGCACAATACCAAGAAAATGCAAACATGTAAGTCATGATACATGAAAAAATGCACAACATGAGCATATGAACAACAATGGCCGAATATGCAAGGATGCAATATCAAGCATGGAAATGAAATATATAAGTAAATATAGCATAGAGAATAATGTAAAGAACATATATACAAAAGATTTAACATAGACATGCAAAACAAATAACAAGCAAAACTAGTAAGTAGAACAAGGATAGTTAAGCTCCATGGTTGGTATCAAATGGGCATAGCCTCTCATCAAACCATAACCACTTGGTCTTGCCAAGATCATGAAGCCTTTCCATCTCAATAAAACAGAAAATAAACCATGTAAAACAGAAAATAAGGTGAGCTTCATGGTAGGTAAAAATGGGCATAGCCTCTCTCCTAACCATGGCCACTTGGTCTAGCCAAGATCATATAGCCATTTCAACCTTTTTTGCTTCATATTTTGTAAAAAATCAGAACCTTAGAATACTCTAAAAAACTTGTAAAAATCATTTTTCACAACAACATGCAAGGAAGAAAAAAAATGAAAAACAAAGCAAATAAATGTGCCATTTTCGGCCATAGCATGAAACCATAGAAAAAAATTATTTCCCACCATTTTAAAGAATAAGAAGAGATGAAAACATAAGTAAACATTAAAAAACTTTATTTCTATGAAAAATGTAGTAGGAAAACATGATAGAAAAATCAATAAAACACCATGGAGATGAAGAAGAAAGCTAGGCTAGAGCTTGGTAGAGATGACTACCTTCAAGCTCTCTATTGAAAACCTTTTTTTTTCTTCCTTTCAAAACCTTTTTTTTGCCCCTCTTGAGTGCCTACCCTTGGATGAGTTGTGCTCTTTCATTCTTGGTCATTGGATGAGGCCATCATAAAAATGAAATCTTGTAGATTAAATCCAGCCCTCAACATGTGTACTCAGCCCTTGTAGATGGCCTAAGCCATTGTATGAAAAGAGATAATCCCATGCACTCCCTTGCTCAACCGAATGGATGCTCACCCTTGGATGATTTGTGCTCATCTTTTTTCTTCCATTCTTGGCCATTAGATGAGGATTCTTTTATGACAAATAAAAATGTCATTTTGGCATTTAAACTTGGCCATTGGATGGTGCATTCAACTTTCCTACAAGGCACCTAAGCCATTGGACGAAGTGGAGACCATTTGCAAGGTATTAGTAGTAGCATGTGGCTTGATAGTGACTAGGGAATTAAATTGTTTAAGCTTCCGTCTTCTACTCTATGTTGGCTGACCAAGGGAAGAAAAAATCCCAGCAATTCCTTCTTCTTTCATGTTTTCCTCAATTAACAATTTGCCCTTTTTGGTTTCCTTGATGAAATAACCTTTTTGCCCCCGAACTTAAATAAATAGCAAACGGACTCCAAATTTGAATTTTATTTTTTCAATACTTCCGAAATAGTAAAAAATTAAATTCTGAAAGTTTTCAAAATTTTTCGAGTCCATTTGCTATTTATTTCGGATTTATTTTCGAAATTACCCATTTTTTGCACCCGAACTTTACCATTTTTTAAACAAGCTCCGAATCTAGATTTTTCTTCACCAATATCTTTCAAATAATTTAAAAATGTGATCTGAAAGTTTTCATAATTTTTGGAGCTCATTTGCTATTTTTACGGGATTTATATGCTTGAATTACAGCATAGGGGACCCGAGATTTGGCCATTTTGCAAACGAACTCCGAATCAAGATTTTCTTAAACCAATCTCTTCCAAATAATTTAAAATTAAGATTTGCAAATTTTCAAAATTTTTGGAGTTCATTTGCTATTTTTTCGGGATTTATCCTGTTGAATTATTGCATAGGAGACCCAGTATTTGGCCATTTTGCAAATGAACTCCGAATCAAGATTTTCTTTCGCCAATCTCTTCAAAATAATTTAATAATGATATTTGCAAATTTTCAAAATTTTTAGAGTTCATTTGCTATTTTTCCCATATTTTCCAATTTTGCCATTTTGCATCCGAAATCCTGTTTTGCTCAAAACAAGTCCGATTTTCAGATTTTCTTCAAATTGAGCCTTGGGCTATCGTTGTTTAATCATTTCTCATCAATTAAGGGCTTTATATCTTCCGAATTGGGCCATTTCTATAATTCTTCCAAATTTCACCGAAATCTACCAAAAAACCCTAATCCTCGATTTTTTTTCGAATGGATTTTTCTATCAGTTTTTCTTCCAAATGGCTTTTCCGTTACCCGTAGCCTGTTCTTATCTTTCATTTGAGACCTTCAATTCTGACCAATTTGATCGTTTAAGCATTTTTCCTCAAATTTTTTGAATTAGGGTTTCCTTTCTACTAAATCTCGTAACCCAACTTTCGAACTCCATATCTTTCAATGTAGACCTCGGATTATCAAAATTCTTTCACCGTTTTTCAATTGAACCTCAAATCTTGATTTTGAAAGTAGTTGACTTTTTTGGGGTTGACTTTTTTGGGATTGACTTTTTTCGGGGTTGACTTTTTTGAGTTTGACTTTTTCTGTCTGCTTTCTTAGACTAAGTCTCGGAGTACCACCTGCAGGATGAGAAAAGCCTTTTAGCATTCTGAAACATCAATTTAGGAAGAAAATTTACCTAATTTAGGGGTCCGGACAAAATTAGGTGTCTACAACTATGGGTAATGGAGAGGCCATATGGAAGTAAAACTGAAGAAAAAGCCAATTTGGAAGAAAATCGAGAATTAGAGTTTTTGGTGAACTTTGGCAAAATTGGGAAAAATTGCGGAAATGGCCCGATTCGGTAAAACTAAAGCCCTTAATTGATGAGGAGTGAGTAAACAAGAATAGTCCAAGGCTCAGTTTGTAGAAATTCCGAGAAAAGAGCCGATTGGAGGAAAAACGAAAAAACGACTGAAAAAAGGAAAAATCAAATCGGAGGGAAATTTGATCTTAAAAATTGGGCGTTTTTTGACCAACTCCAATTCAGTATATAACAAAGGTCTGGAAAAAGAAAATCTGGAAATCAGACTTGTTTTGGGTAAAACCGAGCTTCGGAGATAAAAGAGCAAATTTAGAAAATTCGGGAAAATAGAAAATGAGCTCAGAAAATTACCAAAACTTCCAAATCTCAATCTTATGTCATTTGGAAGAGATTGGAAAAGAAAAGTTCAGAAAAGGAGCTCATTTGCAAAATGGCAAATTTCGGGCCCACTAAGCTGAAATTCTAGAAGATAAATCTCGAAAAATAGAAAATGAGCTTGGAAAATTATGAAAACTTCCAGATCTCAATTTTAAATTATTTGGAAGAGATTGACGAAGAAAAATCCAGAATCGAAGCTCGTTTAAAAAATGATAAAAGTTTGGGTGCATTAAGGGCAATTTTGGAAGATAAATCTAGGAAAAATAGCAAATAGGCTAGAAAAATTATGAAATCTTCCAGAACTCAATTTTATATAATTTACTAAGTATTGAAAAAAAAATTTGGATTTGGAGTCCGTTTGCTATTTAATTAGGTTTGGGGGCTAAAAGGGTAATTTTTACCGAAGAAACCGAAGAGAGCCTTTCTTGCAATTAAAAAATAGAGAATGGTCTGGAATATGAAGGGTCATTCGGCCAAGCCCATGATGAGAGTGATTTTTGCTGAACTCTTGCATCCAAAGGCCAAAAGTGGATAGTAAGGTAGTTATTTGTTGATCAAGCCTTTGTAATTGTGCCACTTGGACCAATGGATGAAGAGGGAGCATGTCAACATAATGGCTTCATATTTTTGAATAGCTGTATTACTTAAAGGCTGATCATTTAATCTAAGGGTGGTAATTTCATCTTTTAAGCATCTTGGATTAGTGGCCTTTGGATCAAAATTGGCTAGGGAAAAATGACAACATCCTACATCATCTAGAAGGCCATTCGGCTACCACCTTAAAGGGGGGGTTTCATTTTCATTGAGGGGGCTTGGCTGATCAAAGGAGGGCAGTAGCTATAGTAGAGAGAAAAAAGGAAAGGAAAAAAGAAAAGAGAGAAAAAAGAAGAGATTTTCTTACTATTCTTTGATTCGGAAAGCTAAAGCAAGGTAGCTATGTTCTTTCATGCTCTCCTCCATACTTTGTTGATATGATTTTGTTATTTTGATTGTTATTTTATTTTCTTTCATGAAATAAAATTATTTTTTAAAACAAGTTCTTAAAGCTCCTAACTTATGTTTTCTTTAAAAAAATCAAAGAAAAAACAAAATTTCTTCCATTTTTCCAGGTTGGCTGAATGGTCCCTTATTGTGCATGTGTTGTGTTTGATTTATTCTCCATGGTGATTGTGATGTTCTAGCTTGTTTTGATGTTCTAACTTTTTAAAATAATTAAGACATGGAGCTTGTTTTCAACTTTTTTCATTTACTTACTATTATTTTGCTGATTTTATCATTTTGTTTTCATGTCTACTTACTTTGTTTGCCATTTTTAATTTTCTGTTTTCACCATGTTAGGTTGTTCTTGTTTTTGTTAATACCACACCATGTGTTTGTGATTTTGTCTAGCTATGTTCATGCATTTGCATTATATACTATGCCATGCGTTTGTGTTAATGCCATACTAGGATTTCACCATTTAGACATGTGACCATTCGGCCTCCCTATTACTTTTTGCCTTGTGTGTGCATTTTCATCTTGCTTAGTTGACATGCTTGCATTTTTATGCCATGATATTGAGTATTTGATTTACTATGCCATGTGTTTGTGTTAATGCCTTGCTACATTTCTTCATATAGGATTAGTGACCATTCGGCCTCTACATATGTTCCTTGCCTTGTGTGTGCATTTTCATTTTGTTTAGGTACCATGCTTTGCATTACTATGCCATGAGATTGTGTGTTGGTTGTGCCATGTTCATGCATTAGTATTAGGTTTATTTGGTCATTATATGTTCATGTTACTTTCATGCATTTCATGACATTTTAGGTCTAGGTCATCTTTGTGTTGCCATACATATTCCCATGCATATTAGGTATTAGATCATACTGGTATTGCCATGCATTTTTTTATCCATTAGGTCTTAGATCATATTGGTATTGCCATGCATTTTCGTATCCATTAGGTCTTAGATCATATTGGTATTGCCATACTTTTTCATGCTCATTAGGTTTAAGTCACATTTGCATTGCCATGCATTTCATGCATATTAGGTCTAGGTTACATTAATTGCCATGCACAAGCTCACATTAGGTCTTAGGTTATTTTGTATTGCCATGCATTTTCTATGTCATTTAGGCCTTAAATCATGCATTTCATGCATTTAACTTGCTGTTTGTTCATGCATTTCATATCATACCACTTGATTTTTGACTTAAGCCAATCAATGGCTCAAAGCCAAGCTCATATGAGCATGCTTGTGGAAAATTAAGAAGTTGTGAAGTTAGAATTTCTACCTTTGTGACTTTTTTTATTAGGCAATCTTTGTCCAAAATTTTATAGATTTTAGCTACTGTTTATAGGTCCTTAGAAGAGTCTCCAATATTTTTATTTTGATTTTTGAATATTTATCAAAGGCTTAAAAATGTTTTTTGGCAAAACAGTTTTTCACCAAGTGTTCTGACTTTCGTGATTTTTATGGTAGGTCATCCTTAGTCTAAAAATTAAGCCAATTTTTTCCCATAGAGTTAGACATTGTCTGAGTCTCCCATATTGTTTTCAGATTTTCTTGAAAATTTAAAAATAGGTTAAAAAATCATGTTTTAGAACTGGACAGTAAGGTCAGATTTGATTTCAACGGAAAAATAATTTTTTGTTTTCGCTAAGGCATTAAGAGAGGGCTACTTTAGAACCTTAGCTACAGTCTAGGTTGATTTCTAAGCCATTTTAATCCTAAAAAATGATTTTATAAATGTCGGGTCAAGAATGGTCAAGTTCGGGATTTCAAAGTTAGGAAAATAGGGCCTTTTTCAAGAGGGTTTCGGCTTAATGCTATTTTCATCCAAGAATTTTCACAATTGTTTTCAAACCAATCACAAAGTATTTTTCAGTTTAGAAAATTTCATTTGATGTCTTTTCCTAAGATAGTCGGTTATCTTTTTAGGTATGCGGATTTCCTTATTTAAAGGAAAAAATACACTTTCGTGCATTGCGTTTTCCATGTCCATGCATATTATATGATATATGATTTTTGCTATGAATATTTCTATGGTAATGTTATTGTTTTGAATTATATTTTATGGTGTTATATTGATTGTTATATGGTTGAGTATTTTATGTTATTCTATGCTTTTTACTTAGTTATTATTTATTTTGTCATATCATTTAGAATTTATTATATTCATGTATTGTTTCTTTTGTATTTTCATGCATATTCTATTATAATAGTTTTATGTTTTTTGTCATGTCATGTGATTAAATTATGCTATGTCATTTAGATTATATTATGTCATTTAGAATTATATTATGTCATTTAGAATTATACTATGTCATCTACATTTTATTATGTCATATTTTACTATGTCACACATGTTCATATTCATTCTTTTTAAAATGTTTTTGAAAAAAGATAATGATTTTAAGTAAAACAAAGTTATTCCCGAATTAAAATAATTCATGTGTTCTCTTCCGGGTAGTTGGGGAGGTTATCATCAATTATCATTAATAACGGAATATCTTTTTTTCAAAACGAGAATGATTCGAAAAATTTTCTAAATAAATAAAATTTTCTATATTTTGCAGCGCTACTCGGGGAATGTAGGAAAATTTTGAATTAATAAATTCCGAATTATTTTCAATAAAAAATGGAATTATTTTTCTTTAAATTGGGAATTATTTTTAAATGCCAAATTTAAAATCGACTTTTTATCGAGACTTGAGATAACACACTATTAATAAGGTACCGTTTTTATACGGGAGTTGTAGGGGTGCTAATCTTTCCCCTCATGTAACCGAATCCCGAACCCGCTTCTTTGATTTCTCTGGTTTAAAAACGCTGACTTGAAATTGGTTTTAAAAAATATTTTAATTAATTTTAAAATGTTTTACAAAACTGGTTTTAATAGGTGACCGATCACACCTAGCTAAAAAAGATTGGTGGTGACTCCATGTATTTTTTCAAGGTTGTTTCCAAACCCTCATTTTATTTCAAGAGGAATTAAGTCGACTTTTTCTCTGTTTTCCAATGTCACGCTTAACGAGTATAAAGTCTTACGATGAGACTTGTTATTTTTTAGGTTGCGACAGCTTGGCGACTCCACTGGGGACATTTAAAGAGTCATGCCTAGAATTAGTAATGTGTTATCGAAAGTCTCGGTTTTATCTGGTTTAATTGGTATTTAATTTTAATTCCCACATTTTTTAAAATAAGGAGAATTTTGAAAATAATAAAATGTTTTTAAATATGTTCATATTCATATTCATGCACATGCATTTTATTATTGTTTTCTAGTTATTTAATGTTGTATATTATAATTGCTTGTTGGTTAATGCGTTACACTATTTTTGAATGTTATTTTGTCGGGGTATCTAGGATAGAGGTTGTAGAATAGATGGTGAAAGGTTTGTTTGTTCCTCCTCACACACTATACGTGCATTTACATAAGATGAGCTCTCTACCCGAGTTCCGTCCTTTTGAGTATAAGTAAAGTACCTACGCTTCGTGTGGCAATAGCCTTCGCTTAAGCTAGCGAAACACTTTCAGAGTATCAAATTACCTACGCTTCGTGTGGCAATAGCCTCCACATAAGCCGAGGAAATGAACTCTAACGAATTGAACCCGCTTTTATCGGGGTGCCTTACTAGCCTTCACCGGCGACAGTGAGGAACAATTCGGGACCTTTAGAACCGATTCACCCTCATATAGTGAACCTAGGCGAAGCCATGCCGGATTTTCGCTAGATGCACTAAGCTAGGAACACATGGAGGAATGCTTTTGATCTTTTGCCATTTATTCCTACATTCTGAATAAGTATTGTAGATCGGGCAACGATGTACATACATCACTCGTAATGAGTATAATACCCCGCCCCAAAAGGTACCATGATGCCTAAATATGTTGATATTATTGGGGCACATATTCATTAATTTTCTTACTTTGCATTGATTATTCCATTCTTTTATTGCTTTACTATTTTTTTTTCACTATGTAATAATGCTGGAAAGTAGTATCTTTGGGTTGTTTTTATTTATAAAAAAAATTCTTTACAGGAATTTGAAAAAAGAGAAAAGATGATAGAAAAATATTTCCTCTTTGAAGAGTGAAAAAATGAGAATAAAATTAGGAGAAAATGATGAAAAAGTTCTTTTGTAGTGGAGTAGTGAGGTAAAAATAATAAAAATCTCCTTTTAGTTTTAGACTTTTGAAAAAAATGAGAAAGTAAAAAATGTCAAAAAAAAAAAGTTGTCGAAAATTCAAGAAAAATAGAAAGAAGAAAAAAATCAAAAAAATGATATTAGGATCTTTTTTTTCCTTGATATTTTCATTTGCATTTTTGCAGAACATGCAAGCAGTTGTAAATATGAAAATTCATTTCCTCATGCATCTTCACATTTTGTACATCTCATGCATCATTACATTCATGCATATGTGAATAGAGTATGTCCATTTATTTTTATTCTTGATCTTATGATAATAATGTCATTTTCATTTGCATGAAAGGGGTTCAAGATATGAGGAATGAATTGGAGGAACGATTGCGTGCTTTGGAACGCAATCATGAGGAATTTGGACATGAAATTCGGAAGGTGAAAGAACAGCTTGTCAAATTGATGAAAATGGTTGAGGATATGGGTAAGAGTAAGAGAGAATTTTCTCAGGACTCTTCATCACTTTTAGATCAACCAAAACCACCAAGTCCAGAACATACAACCCTTGCTGGATCCGGCGCTTGTCAATGCCAAAAAGGTTGCAATCCTGATGAAATTATGGACAAATTCGTAAAAAATATTAAACCAGAGAGCCTGATACCAAAGACAGAAACATCGGATCCTGCACCATACCTGCAAACTGCTCTAAGTCCAAACCAGTATCCTCACTTTACTATGGTCCAATCGTCCACTGGGATGATCACCACGGGATCCCCAGGTCCCACCCCATCACCACCAATTGGCAGTTCGTATTTCTTCCCTCATCAATCACCTTATCAAGCATCCGGGATAGGAACCTCGAACTATGCACAATCTCCAAGGGTCTCGTGTCCAAATCCATACCCTTGCCTTATTATTCCGCCATCTCCCCATATAAACACTCCGGTTTGAGCCTTAGTGCCACCATCAAAGGACCTTACTCCTAGGCCGTGTGTGACTGAGAAACAACCCAAGAACAGGATCCAAAGGCATTTTGATCCCATTCCAATCAACTATCAAGAGCTTTTCCCAATGTTGGTCCCAAATCACCTAGTTGCCTATGTGCTGTTGAAACCTCTATCACCACCATATCCCAAGTGTTTAAACCCGAATGCAAGATGTGATTATCATTGTGGAACTATTGGGCATAGCATTGAGCACTGCATTGCACTCAAGAACAAAGTACAGTCTCTTATAGATGCCAAGTGGTTGGATCCAACGACACTGATTGATAGAGAACTAGGAAAGAGTAATTAGGATTGGGAGATTTACGGCAATGATGTAGAAGGACTTCGTCTGACATGATGTAATAGGATTTCGCTTTTTCAGTAGCCGACTCTTATAGCCTTAGGATGCTAAGAAAAATAAAGTGCTTGTAAAGACAGTTCTAATCATTGCTTAGATTTCGTAAACATGGTTTATACCTTGTGAACATTGATATCAGAATGAATTGGTTATGCTTCAAATTTATGAGATGTTGATGATTAAGTTCCTCCTATTCTTATTTCCTCTGTGATATCTTCCCCTTTGCATTCTTGCATCCGATCAATTATTTCTCACACCATACATTTCATTCATACATACATCTTGGTGGCATCAGGTTGCATTCATGACACACATAGTTAGCATGATTTCTCTGTATATGTTCATAAGTTAATTTGTCTATTCTTTACATGCATCATATTGATATCGTGTTGCATTCATAGTACATAGGGTCATTCATTGAAAAATGCATCTGGAACATACATAGTCATTCATTTCATATATCCATGCGTTGATTTGTTTATTCTTGGCTTGCATCATGGTGGCATCATGATTGCATTTATTACATACATGGTCAGCATATTTTCACTGTATAAATCTATACATCACATTGTTCATGCTTCACGGGCATCGAGTTGCATTCATGGCTCATTCATCATGACACACGGAGGAATAAAATGGAAATTGGCTTGGCTTTAAGAGTCTTGGAAAGAATTTCCATTTCAAATCAGAAGTATAAGAAGTATTGAGTACTTTTTATAATACATGTTAGAGCTATGGAGAATGAACAAGCTGCCCGAATAGAAAGATTGGAAAAGGCACAAGAATAATCGCTAGAAAAGTTGGCAAAATTTGAAGAAGAATCTAGAGATCAAAGGATTAAATTGACAGAGCTAGTATCCACCGCAATCAAGGGAAAGGGATACACTGAAAACTTGGCCGCCAGAGAAGGGTTAGAGGCATAAAAGGGTCAGATGAGATCATGATGTTGGATGGCTAGAATACAGTTAATGCCAGCAACATCCTGAACTTAGATAATCCAGTTGAACAGGAAAAGTTGAAAATGGTTGAATCGAATAGGGCTGAGTCGGAAAATTCCCAAAGGAAGTACCAACTGTTGGAGGAAAAGATTCGAGCTGTTGAAGGTGGAGATGAAGTAAGTGTAGGAGAGCTTCTTTTGATCCCTGATCTGGTCATCATGCCAAAATTCAAGGTTCCGAAATTTGAAAAGTATGATGGACTTAAAAACCCCAAAACACATTTGTCTGCATATTGTAATAGGATGGTGGGGCACGCGCATGATGAGAAATTGCTTATTTATGTTTTTCAATACAGCCTGACAAGAGGAGCATCTAATTGGTATTATTAGTTGAAAAAAGACCAAGTGCATACATGGAGAGACTTAGCCTGGGCATTCCTGAAACAATATAAGCACATGTTGGAAATGGCTCCAAATTGATTAACACTTCAGAACATGAAAAAGAAGACTAATGAGAATTACAAAGAATATGCTCATGATGGAAAGAAGTAGCCTCGCAAGTCCAACCACCGCTTACTGATAGAGAAATGAATGTTTTGTTTGTGGATACCCTCCCACATCCATTCTATGACAAGTTGATCGACAATGTCTCCTCAAAATTTGCAGATATATTGTTTACAATGGGTAGGATTGAGGATGGTATAAAAAAGGGAAAATTGTGGATACTAATGCCGGAACTTCTCTCGAAAAGAAAAATAATGTTGCCAAAGGGTACGTTCAGGTCATAAATGTTGAAGGCAGAAATAAAAGAGGGTTTAATGCAATGCAAGACGATTCTTTTGGTGGTTATTTACATCCCCGACCCTATGTCAACCATTGGATTCAGCATGATTATCATCATGCTCCAGGGCCTTCCAAATCACCTCAGGGTTTCGTCATGCCAAATGATCCAGAGTTTAGTTCGATCTGTTCTTAGAGCAGTAAGAGAAAGAAGGCAAAGGTATACCATTCAATTTCGATGACCTACACAAAATTTTTTCCATTGCTTGTCCAAAACCAAATGATCTTCGTTGCACTTCCAAAGCCCAGGAAGTCTCCTTACTTGAAATGGTATGATCCTAATGCCACATGCGAGTATCATAGCGGGGTTAAAGGGCATTCCACGGAGAACTGCACTGCATTCAAGGACAAAGTTCAAGCTGTAATTGATGTAAACCTGACAAAGTTCAAAGAGCTCATGGATGCTTATCAAGGACGACTGGGCTAAGGATCATTTGTTCTCAGGGTAACATGCTAATCAGGGGCAATCCTTAACCTTGTTTTAAGTTTTGTACTTACTTTCAATTTATTTGAAATGAATGAACTTTAAATTCCAAGCATCATATATCATATCTCATTTGAAGTTTTGAATATTCTTCTTAAGCCTTGTTTATATGATTTGTGAAAAAAAAAGGTTGAAAATAAAAGTCCACACAGATAATTTTTCGTTTTGAAGATAAAAGGATACTCCTTTGATTAGTGAAATAAGTTTCAAAAGAATGGGTGATCATCATGAGGAATGGATTCCTAGGAAACTCCTTGTCTCTACACGTACATAGATCATAGACCAGTTGAATAAATACCACTCAAAAGCCACAAAGAATAACCTTTATTGAGGCCATGAGTAATGAAAATTTGAAAAATTCTTTCGTAGATTTCTTGAAAGTCAAGCAAACATGACAATCTTCCAAAAGATCTAGATTAGGTAGTTTGATACGTGTTAAGGTTATGCCATGTTACAAATCATAGCAAAAACTCAAAGATTCAAAACCTTCGAATCCCTTTGAAAGAATCCAAATGCTAAATCTCTAAGCCTTTTCCAGACCCTAATTTATGAGCACATGAACCAAATGATGAACCAGAACACCTTTCTTTTTCTCTCCCCATGTGTTGGAAACACTTTGAAGAAATTGAAACCCAAACAAGTTCATTTGGTGAGAAGCTCAAAGATAAAATCTGAGATGTTCATTCATAGTAGGATTCTCGCAAACCAAAAGACCTTCACTTCAATGGCAAATCAAAATAAGACGTCATTTGTGGCTAAAATTGAATCACGCATGATTTTTTTGGGGCATGCAGCAAAAAGAAAAAAAAGAAAAAAGAAAAAATATTGTGACATCATGAATGTGAGAATTCGAATGATTTCAAATGCAAAATGAAATTCTGATTATCTATTCCCACTGAGGATTGCTTTTTAAGGAGAATATTCATACTTGATATGAGAAATGGCCATCTTTCATATCCCTTTCACAAACAGAAATTATCTATAGTCACCCCTTTTGAGCTTAAGGAATTCTTTTTCTTTGAACCCTGATCAAGGATCACTCTCCATACTGGGGGGCAAATACGAGGAAGGATTTTCTCAAAAATCATGGTGAAATAAGCCTCGGTTGAGAGATAGAAAAAAGCAAATTGAGCTCCCAAACAAGTAAGGGCTCACTCTGTCAAAATGGAGATACAAGAAAAAAGAATGGAAAATAAAAAAGAGAAAAAAAAGGCGAATTGAAAGCCAAGAACGAAACACACACAAAAAATATGTGAAAGAGATGGAAAATTGAAAGCCAAGAACAAAGAAGAAAAGAAGCAAAACTCAAATGAAGGAAAGAGAAGTCCAGAAGGGAAAAATGTTTCAAAGGGAATTTTCCTCAGGAAATGATTTTTGATCTGATTACCCTCAAACACATATTTTAAGCCTACTTATCCTTTCTTTCTGTACCCCGCACCTTGGCCTACGTTACGTGCTTTAAAAAGTCCATTTTGATCAAGGTTGGATATTTGATTTAAAGAGTTTTCCTCAGATTTTATCCCATTTCATTGTGGAAGAATTTAGAATTCTCAAATGCATGGTGGAGCAATAAAAAAGAAAAACAATGAAGCTATAGGGTGAAAACCCAAAAAGGGGCAATCTAGAGCAAAATAAGAAGAAATGTTAATGCCACATATTGGTATTGCCGATGTCATCAGTTTGAGGAGTACAAGGAGCATCAATGAACTCCTAGACATACCAAAAGGACAATCTTTTCTTTGGAATTGATTTTGAAAGTTAAACCTTTTTCCTTCCAACATTGAACTTATCATGGCTAAGGTTAACACTTATTAAAATGCCATATTTAGAGATTAGAGGATTGATGAGATTTAATTAAAACTTTTTTTTTTAAATGTTTGGTTTTAAGGAATTCATGTTTTGAGAAAATTTACTTATGGGCCGAGATAAAAGGACATTCTCCTTCTCCTCTTTGTCAAGATGAAAAGCTTTCCTAGACAAATCTGGACCTTAACCGTTCAAATCACTCAAAAAAGTGAGGCTGACTTCCCATCTCGCTTAGAAATGTCTCTAATGGTGATCACTAATTTCTGAAAGACTTCAATTTCACATGCTTTGGAAGAAATAAAATTGACATGAATTAGGAAGAACAAACTAAAATTGAGATGTGGATATGCTCTAGCAAAAAGTTCATATTGTTCAAGGGCATGAAATTTTGAGTTTGAATGAAGCTTGACTCTATGTTTTGGTTTTGACCAGATAACTGAGAAGAAAGAATCTGCAGGGGCAAGGACAAACTGGGAATACAAAACCATGCGATTTCTTCCAACAAGATGATTTGGAAAATATAGACAAGGGGCAGAAATCACTCCCTCCAACATGAAACCTCGTCAGGACACGAAAAAAGAGAGATGATCAACCCTCTTAACATTCTCTTAATGTGAAATGGTGACATGAGCATTCATGCATTATGTAATGAACATGTGCATCTGCATCTTTGCAAGTTACAATGGTTTTTTGCATCCATACATTTGATCATTACATTCGTCAAACATTGAAAAGACACCAAGGAAAAGAAGATAGGTTTCCTAAAAGGGGAAGGGCCTTCTTTAGATTTAGAGGAAAGAATTTGTTGAAGAAAAGAAGAAAAACAAAAGTTTGTCTGAAAAGAAAATATGTGAGTATTGAGATATTTCGGGACGATGAAATCAAGAAAATATTAGAAAATCCCAAGATGATGAAAAATTTCAAAAAATGATTTTAGATGAGATATTTTAAAGATGTGGAGCCTCGAAAGAGGAATTTCTCAAAAGAAAGATTTGTTTAAGCCTAACGAAAGCTGGCATAAAAATGATTAAGCCTAGTAAAGTTGGGATTTAAGATTTGGTTAAACCCAATGTAAGTTGGCACAAAAATGGTTAAGCCCAGTGAAGTTGGCATTTTAAATTTGGTTGAGCCCAATATAGCTGGCACAAAATCGTTTAAGCCCAGTGAAGTTGGCACGTTAGATGTGGTTAAGCCCAATATAAGCTGGAACAAAAATGGTTAAGCCTAGTGAAGTTGGCATTTTTAATTTGGTTGAGCCCAATATAACTGGCACAAAAATATTTAAGCCCAGTGAAGTTGGCACGTTAGATGCGATTAAGCCCAATGTAAGCTGGCAGTTATGATTTAAGCCCAGTGAAGTTGGCACATTAGATGTGATTAAGCCCAATATAGCTGGCATAAAAGTGAACGTTAGATGTGATTAAGACCAATGTAAACTGGTGGGTAGGAAGTAAGCCCAGTGAAGTTGGCACGTTAGATGTGATTAAGCCCAATATAAGGTGGCAGTTATGGTTTAAGCCCAGTGAAGTTGGCAGTAAGCTAGCAGTTACGGTTTAAGCCTAGTGAAGTTGGCTTGTTAGATGTGATTAAGTCCAATATAGCTGGCATAAAGAGAAGTAAGCCTAGTGAAGTTGGCATTTTAGATTGGTTCCGCTAAGTCATTATTTTTTAAATCGAAGTCGTTTTGTTTCTCAAATGAGTCGAGGTATTTTCCTTTTGTTTTAAATCGAACTCGTTTTGCTTCTCAAATGAGTCGAGGTATTTTTATTTTGTTTTAAATCGAACTCGTTCTGTTTCTCAAATGAGTCGAGATATTTTCCTTTTGTTTTAAATCGAACTCGTTCTGCTTCTCAAATGAGTCGAGGTATTTTCCTTTTGTTTTAAATCGAACTCGTTCTGCTTCTCAAATGAGTTGAGATATTTTTCTTTTGTTTTAAATCAAACTTGTTTTGTTTCTCAAATGAGTCGAGGTATTTTCCTTTTGTTTTAAATCGAACTCGTTCTGCTTCTCAAATAAGTCGAGGTATTTTTCTTTTGTTTTAAATCGAACTCGTTCTACTTCTCAAATGAATCGAGGTATTTTTCTTTTGTTAAATCGAACTTGTTCTGCTTCTCAAATGAGTCGAGGTATTTTTCTTTTGTTTTAAATCGAACTCATTCTACTTCTCAAATGAGTCGAAGTATTTTTCTTTTGTTTTTTTAAATCGAAATCGTTCTGCTTCTCAAAGGAGTCGATGTATTTTTCTTTTGTTTTAAATCGAACTCGTTCTGCTTCTCAAATGAGTCGAGGTATTTTCCTTTTGTTTTAAATCGAACTCGTTCTATTTCTCAAATGAGTCCAGGTATTTTTTTTTCTTTTAAACCGAACTCGTTCTGCTTCTCAAATGAGTCAAGGTATTTTTTTTGTTTTAAATCAAACTCGTTCTGCTTCTCAAATGAGTCGAGGTATTTTTCTTTTGTTTTAAATAGAACTTGTTTCCTTAAGATGGGTCGAGTCTTGATTAGTCAGGGAACTCAATTTAAGGACAAAATCTTCTATTTACAGCTTTTTAATAAAAAAAATGATGATGAAAAAAATGAAAAAATGAAAAAAATGAAAACTCCCTTTCCTTTTCTTCACATGTGATTTCACTGACCGGACAAAATTAGTGTTTGTTTATTTTTGCCTAATTCTTGATTCTCAGCAATAGCCATAGAGGGGTAGCTATAGACACCTAATTTTGTCCGGACCCCTAAGTCAGGTAAAATTTTCTTCCTTGTGATGTTCTAGAATGCAGAAAAGCTCTTCTCATCCTGTAGGTGGTACTCCGAGACTTTGTTTAAGAAATCAAGCATGAAAGTCAATCTTGAAAAATTCAACCCCAAAAAAGTCAACTTCAAAAAGTCAACCATTGAAAAGTCAACCTTTATTCAAAATCAAGATCCAAAGTTTAATTGAACAATGGTGAAAGAATTTTGATAATCAGAGGTCTACAACGAGAGATATGGAGTCTGAAAGATGGGTTACGGAGATTTAGTGGAAAGGAAACCCTAGTTAGGAAAATTTTGCGGGAAAGTGCTTGAATGATCAAATTGGTCGAAATTGGAGGTTAAGAATGAAAGATAAGCAATGACTACGGGTAATGGAGAGGCCATATGGAAGCAAAATTGAAGAAAAAGTCAATTTGGAAGAAAACCGAGAATTAGGGTTTTTGGTGGATTTTGGCGAAATTAGGGAAAATTGCAGAAATAGCCCGATTCGGTAAAACTAAAGCCCCTAATTGATAAGGAGTGAGTAAACAAGAATAGCCTAAGGCTCAATTTGAAGAAATTTCGAGAAAAGAGCCGATTGGAGGAAAAACGAAAAAACGAGAAAATTTTCGATACTGAAAAAAAGGAAAAATCAAATCGGAGAGGAATTTGATCGTAAAAATTGGGCATTTTTGGACCAAATCCAATTCAGTATATAACAAAGGCCTGGAAAAAGAAAATATGGAAATCAGAGTTGTTTTGGGTAAAACCGAGCTTTGGAGATAAAAGGGCAAATTTGGAAAATTCAGGAAAAATAGCAAATGAGCTCAGAAAATTACCAAAACTTCCAAATCTCAATCTTATGTCATTTGGAAGAGATTGGCAAAAAAAAATCCAGATTTGGAGCTCGTTTGCAAAATGGCAAATTTCGGGCCCACTAAGGTGAAATTCCAGAAGATAAATCCCGAAAAATAGCAAATGAGCTCGAAAAATCATGAAAACTTCCAAAACTCAATTTTAAATCATTTGGAAGAGATTGGCGAAGAAAAATCATGAATCAGAGCTCGTTTGAAAAATGATAAAAGTTCGGGAGATTAAGGGCAATTTTGGAAGATAAACCCGAAAAAATAGCAAATGGGCTCGAAAAATTATGAAAACTTTTGGAACTCATTTTTAGATTATTTAGGAAGTATTGAAAAAAATATAATTTGGATTTGGAGTCCGGTTTCTATTTAATTAGGTTCGAGGGCTAAAAGGGTAAGTTTTATCGAAGAAACCGAAGAGGGCCTTTCTTGCAATTAAAAGAAATAGAGAGTGGGCTGGAATATAAAGGGCCATTCGGCCAAGCCCATGAAGAGAGGTATTTTTGCTGAACTCTTGCATCTAAAGGCCAAAAGTGGATAGTAAGGTAGTTATTTTTTTATCAAGCCTTTGTAATTGTGCCACTTGGACCAATGCATGAAGAGGGAGGATGTCAACATAATGGCTTCATATTTTTGAACAGCTGTATTAGTTAGGGGCTGATCACTTAATCTAAGGGTGGTAATTTCATATTTTAAGCATCTTCTATTAGTGGCCTTTGGATCAAAATTGGCTAGGGAAAAAATGACAACATCCTACATCATCTAGAAGGCCATGCTACCACCTTAAAGGAGGGGTTTCATTTTCATTGAGGGGGCTTGGCTGATCAAATGAGGGTAGTAGCTATAGTAGAGAGAAAAAAGGAAAGGAAAAAAGAAGAGAGAAAGAAAAAAGAAGAGATTTTCTTACTACTCTTTGATTTGGAAAGCTAAAGCAAGGTAGCTATATTCTTTCATGCTCTTCTCCATACTTTGTTGATATGATTTTGTTATTTTGATGGTTATTTTATTTTCTTTCATAAAATAATATTTTTTTAAACAAGTTCTTAAAGCTCCTATCTTATGTTTTCTTGAAAAAAAAAATCAAAGAAAAAACAAATTTTCTTCCATTTTTCCATGTTGGCCTAATGGTCCCTTATTGTCCATGTATTGTGTTTGATTTATTCTCCATGGTGATTGTGATGTTCTAGTTTGTTTTGATGTTCTAAATTTTTAAAATAATTAAGACATGGAGCTTGTTTTCAACCTTTTTCATTTACTTACTATTGTTTTGCTAATTTTATCATTTTGTTTTCATGTCTACTTACTTTGTTTGCCATTTTTAATTTTCTGTTTTCACCATGTTAGGTTGTTCATGTTTTTTTTTAATACCATACCATGTGTTTGTGATTTTGTCTATCTATGTTCATGCATTTGCATTATATACTATGCCATGCGTTTGTGTTAATGCCATACTAGGATTTCACCATTTAGACATGTGACCATTCGGCCTCCCTATTACTTTTTGCCTTGTGTGTGTATTTTCATCTTGCTTAGTTGACATGCTTGCATTTCTATGCCATGATATTGAGTATTTGATTTACTATGCCATGTGTTTGTGTTAATGCCTTGCTACATTTCTTCATATAGGATTAGTGACCATTCGGCCTCTACATATGTTCCTTGCCTTGTGTGTGCATTTTCATTTCGTTTATGTACCATGCTTTGCATTACTATGCCATGAGATTGTGTATTTGTTGTGCCATGTTCATGCATTAGTATTAGGTTTATTTGGTCATTATATGTTCATGTTACTTTCATGCATTTCATGACATTTTAAGTCTAGGTCATCTTTGTATTGCCATGCATATTAGGTCTTAGATCATATTGGTATTGCCATGCATTTTCTTATCCATTAGGTCTTATATCATATTGGTATTGCCATGCATTTTCATATCCATTAGGTCTTAGATCATATTGGTATTGCCATACTTTTTCATGCTCATTAGGTTTAAGTCACATTTGCATTGCCATGCATTTCATGCATATTAGGTCTCGGTTACATTAATTGCCATGCACAAGCTCACATTAGGTCTTAGGTTATTTTGTATTGCCATGCATTTTCTATGTCATTTAGGCCTTAAATCATGCATTTCATGCATATTAGGTCTCGGTTACATTAATTGCCATGCACAAGCTCACATTAGGTCTTAGGTCATTTTGTATTGCCATGCATTTTCTATGTCATTTAGGCCTTAAATCATGCATTTCATGCATTTAAATTGCTGTTTATTCATGCATTTCATATCATACCACTTGATTTTTGACTTAACCCAATCAATGGCTCAAAGCCAAGCTCACATGAGCATGCTTGTGGAAAATTAAAAAGTTGTCAAGTTAGAATTTCTACCTTTGTGATTTTTGTTATTAGGCAATCTTTGTCCAAAATTTTAGAGATTTTAGCTACTGTTTGTAGGTCCTTAGAAGAGTCTCCTATATTTTTATTTTGATTTTTGAAGGATTTTATCAAAGGCTTAAAAATATTTTTTGGCAAAACAGTTTTTCACCAAGTGTTCTGACTTTCGTGATTTTTATGGATGGTCATCCTTAGTCTAAAAATTAAGCCAATTTTTCCCATAGAGTTAGACATTGTCTGAGTCTCCCATATTGTTTTCAGATTTTTTTGAAATTTTAAAAATAGGTTAAAAAATCACGTTTAAAACTGGACAGTAAGGTTAGATTTGATTTCAAGGGAAAAATAATTTTCTGTTTTGGCTAACGCATTAAGAGAAGGCTAATTTTAGAACCTTAGCTACTGTCCTAGGTTGATTTCTAAGCCACTTTAATCCTAAAAAATGATTTTATAAATGTCGGGTCAAGGGTGGTCATGTCCGAGATTTCAAAGTTAGGAAAATATGACCTTTTTCAATAGGGTTTCGGCTTAATGCTATTTTCATCCAAGAATTTTCACAACTGTTTTCAAACCAATCACAAAGTATTTTTGATTTTAGAAAATTTAATTTGATATCTTTTCCTGAGGTAGTCGGATATCTTTTTAGGTATACGAATTTCCTTATTTAAAGGATAAAATACACTTTCATGTATTGCATTTTCCATGTCTATGCATATTATATGATATATGATTTTTGCTATGAATATTTCTATGGTAATGTTATTGTTTTGATTTATATTTTATGGTGTTATATTGATTGTTATATGGTTGTGAATATTTTATGTTATTCTATGCTTTTTACTTAGTTATTATTTATTTTGTCATATCATTTAGAATTTATTATATTCATGTATTGTTTCTTTTGTATTTTCATGCATATTTTATTATAATATTTTTATGTTTTTTGTCATGTCATGTGATTAAATTATGCAATGTCATTTAGATTATATTATGTCATTTAGAATTATATTATGTCATTTAGAATTATACTATGTCATATAGATATTACTATGTCATATTTTACTATGTCACACATGTTCATATTCATTCTTTTTAAAATATTTTTAAAAAAAGATAATGGTTTTAAATAAAACAAAGTTATTCCCGAATTAAAATAATTCATGTGTTCTCTTTCGAGTTGCCGGGGAGGATATCATCAATTATCATTAATAAGAGAATATCTTTTTTTTCAAAACGAGAATGATTTAGAAAATTTTCTAAATAAATAATTTTTTTTTATATTTTGCCGCGCTTGGAGGGGAATGTAGAAAAATTTTGAATTAATAAATTCCGAATCATTTTCAATAAAAAATGGAATTATTTTACTTTAATTGGGAATTATTTTGAAATGCCAAATTTAAAACCGACTTTTTATTGTGACTTGAGATAATAGACGATTAATAAGGTACCGGTTTTATACGGGCGTTGTGGGGGTGCTAATCCTTCCCCGCACGTAACCGAATCCCGAACCCGCTTCTTTGATTTCTTTGGTTTAAAAACGCAGACTTGAAATTGGTTTTAAAAATGTTTTAATTAATTTTAAAATATTTTATGAAACCAGTTTTAATAGGTGGTCGATCACACCTAGCTAAAAAAGATTGGTGGCGACTCCATGTCTTTTTTCGAGGTTATTTTCAAACCCTCATTTTATTTCAAGAGAAATTAAATATACTTTTTCTCTGTTTTCCAATGTCACGCTTAACGAGTATAAAGTCTCACGATGAGACTTATTATTTTTTAGGTTGCGACATGAATTATAATCAAGTACCGATTAGAACCAACAAATTGAGACTTTTGATAAAACATAATTAATTTTAGGTCTGACTCTCTAAAAGTCCCAGTGGAGTCGCCAAACTGTCATAACGATATTGCGATCGCTAAATGACGTTGGGGGTTAAAAAGATAGTAAGTCCTCGAAACTAATTTTGGATTTTGAAAAACCTCGAAAAAAGGAATCGCCACCAATATTTTCGGCTAGGTGTAACGGTCACCTATTAAAATCAGCTTTTGTAAAAAAAAATTAAAATTAATTAAAATCCTTTTTTAAAAACCAATTTTAAAGTCTGCGTTTTAAATCAGAGAAAAAGTCAAACCGGGTTCGGGAATCATTTACGTGTGGGGAAGGTATTAGCACCCCCACAACGCCCGTATAATACGGTACCTTATTAATAATGTGTTATCTTTGGTCTCTATGAAAGTTGGTTTTAGATTCGGTATTTAAAGATAATTCCCTTAAAAAAAACAATCACATTCTTTAAGAATGATCCGGAATTTATTACCACAAAATTTTCTATATTCCCCGACAAACCTGGCAAAATAGAGAATTTTTCTTCATTTCAAAATCATACGTATCATTCTCTCTTTTTAAAAGGATATTCCGTTGTTAATGATAATTGATGAATTATTCTCCCCGGCAAACTCGACAGAGAACTCATGAATTATTTTAACTTGTGAACATTGCCTTGTTTTATTATTAAAAATCAAAATCGATTTTCACGCATTAAAAAAATCAATAATTATGAATATAAATATGCAAAACATTACTAAGATGCAAACATGAGAGAAATAATATGAACATTAATCATCAAATAGATGAATAATGAAATATGCATACAACCTTGATTTAAAAAACCTTTATTATGTATCTCTTTTTTTATTTATGAAATTACATAAATGGCAAGCATCGAAAATTTTTACCGAACTCCCCGGCAATCCCGGCAGAGCTTGAAAAATAATTCTTTTGCCTAACACTGACGTAATTCCGAGTAAAACGAAAACATACTTTACAAATACATGAACATGTGCTTTGGAGAATTTCCTTATTTCCCTGGCAAACTCGGTAGAGCCTAGAAAATTATTCTTTAGACTAATGTTAATGTAGTCGAAAAAAGTATGTTTTTTATGAATAATTTTAAAAATGTTTTTCTAGAAAACATGTAATGCACTAAAACAAGACCATTATCAAAAATGTGTTTCTCTCTTGAAAAGAGGACATCCGAATACCTTAGAAGAAACTTTGACCGGACTTAAAAAATGACGGATTTTTGGGCACAAAATTGTTGCCTAAGTGAAGAGGGATATCCGAATACCATGGAAAGATATCCGGATATCTATACTACATTTTATTTCTAAAATGTCAAGAAACAACAAAGTATTTTTAAAAGCATTTTTAAAACTTGAAAAGCTTTAAAACAGAAGAGAAAACATTTTTGAAGAAACATTTCAAAACTTGAAAAGAGAAGAAAAATAGTCTTTTTAAAATATTTTAAAGGAAATTCAAAGCTTAAAAAGAGAAGAAAACAATAAAGGATAAGTAAAGAAAACTACCTTCACTTAGCTTTTCCTAGCAATGAAAACCCTTTCTTTCTCTTTTTCTTTTTTCCTTTCTTTTTCTTCTTCCTTTCTTTTTTTCTCTTCTCCTTTTCTCTTTTTTTTCCTCCCCCCTTTCTTCAATGGATGAACCTCCCCCTTTTGGTTCCTTTAGTGCTTGGCCAAATATGCCTTCTCCATTCCTCGAGATCCTTCTTCTTTTTTTAGCCACTTGGCTCCTCCTCCTTCACTAGCCAATAACCTTCTAGCATCCCTTAGTGAGTCATGTTCTTACTTGATGAGTCATGTACTTCCTTATTTGATTCATAAACTTTATTACAAAGTTACCATTTCTCTTCCAACAATGGCCTTCACTCTTCCATTTTATTTCACGTTTCATGGAAGCAAATCAAGCAAATTCTTTTTTTTACCCCTCCATCTTTTCTTTAATTTCAATCATTTGCCACCCAATTCTTGGATTTCCAACATTGAAGCTTCCACCAAATTTCCCTCTACTTGAACTTCTAAAAGTTAGGCCTCCCACCATATTCTTACAAATTGAGCTCCTAACTTCTACTCAACTTCCTACATATTGGATTTTTAAAATTGGGCTTCCAATTTCGAATAAATTTTTTATTACTTGAATCTTTAAAATTGGGCTCCTAACCTTCCTCCTAACTTTCTACTAATTGAATTTCTAAGTTGGGCTTCTAATTTCCACCAAGTTCTTACAAATAAATTAGTGCTTCCAAATTTGTCTTAAAATTTTTAACCAATCTCTTTCCACCATTTAATCTCTTTAACCCTTTCAATTTCATCCCTCTACTATTCAAAGTTGATTTCTTCAATTATCAAAATTGCTTCTTCATCATCCAATTTTTCTTTTTAATCTTGATTTTTTAAAGTTGACTTTTTTATTTTGACTTTGTCAACTTTGACTTTTGCATTTTTGATTTTTCCCACGTTGATTTTTTCAATGCTTACGCTAATTTTTTCAAAGCGTCAAAACCGAATCAAGAGATTAGGGGAAATTTTTAAAATCTTGGAGATTAAGGGAAATTGTACTTTTTTAGGGACTCGAACAAAATTATCTACATTTGATATTCAGACAATGAGTTCTGATTTTATGAACTCAATTTCGTAAAAATTATCATAAAAATTTAATGTAATTCAAAATCATAATTTTTCAAAATTGAAGACTTATATATTAAATTGTTTTTGACGTTATCTAGAATTGAATTTGATCCCTCCACTCCTAAATAAAAATAATAGATTTGGTAATTCCAAACACGATATAGTATAGATAATTAAAACACAATACAACATAAAAAATAATATAAACACGATACAAATAACTGAACATGTCAAAATCAATATAATATAAATAATTAACGTGTTAAAATTTTTTTTTGTTGAGCTTTTAAATACAATATAACATAAAAAAATAACACGAATATAACAAGAATAATTATCATATCTAAAAATAACTAAACAGCTTAATTAACAAATTGACAATTTGCGGGCTACTTCTGGCCTAAATTACTCTTTTTGATTATTATTTTACATAATTTAATTTCAAGTCTCCTCCATGGCAGGTTCGTGAAATAAATTATTAATATTAAACTACAAGGAGACCCGTGCTATGCTGCGAAAAACATTTGTTTTCTATTTTACATTATTGTTTACAAAAAATCATTCCACCTTATCATAATTTAAAAAAAAATATATCAAAAGAGATATAAAAATGACAATAATTGAATGAAAGATATAAAAATTATAAGATAACTCTATGTTGAACTCCAATGAATCAAGGCAAATACAAAGCTGTCAATAAATATAATAAAGCAGTGATATTTTATTAACATTCAAAAAAATCAGTTGAAGTTATTTTAGGTTAGATCATGTAATTGGTCTGTTTATAATTGGCAAGAAAAGGATATGATTTGAAAAAAAAAAAAATTCACACATATATGCATATATGATTTTCATACCCATCAATACAAAGATAGAAAAGAAAAAATAAGCCAAAAAATGGAATTAAGTGCCAAATAAAAACATAAACAAAAATTAATGAAAAACAACCCAAGCAATAATGACTAATAGTAAAATTGATATGACAACCAAAATATAGATAACTGATCAAAAAAAGAAATTATGTATCAATGGAGAATAGCACAAATTCTTGTTTTGTTGGTATTCCTATTTCATTTTTGAAAGAAATGAACCCATACCTTTACTTCTAGAAGAATGATTGAATATGGACAGGCAAAAGCAATGTCTCCAAGTGCCAAGAATGCTAACCATAGTTTATCAGCAATATTAGCAGCGGGCACCCCTAGCTATACTCCCCTTAATCCTTTCATTTTCTGATATTAGAAACATGAGTCTTGAATGCAAATCCAGTCATACTCCAATTATCCTTTTTGTTTTTGATAAAGTTAATTTATTAAAACAAAATATAACATTGAGTTATAGTTTCCTATTTGTTGTTTTGACCAAGTCTAATTGTTATATTAGGGCCATACAAATATATAGATAAATAGTAAATTTTCTCAAGTCTCAAGAATATTTGAAATATGAAATTAGAATTTTTAATGGGACATCATTAAGTTTGAATAAGTAACAGAAATGAGGCAAATTAAAGGCAAATCCACAATTATACCTATCACTTGTGCAAACCCAAGTCCAAATAACCCAATTGATCTCAGCAATTGTTGCCCTATTGAAAAGTTGAATAATATTTCACTAAAATCACCCAATTGACAATAACTTTTATGCATGTCAAACCAGTGTAGGCTACTTCCATTTTGCATAATATCAAAGCATCAAGATTTTAGAGCAATTACAACAAACAACATTATTGTAATTGAAACATGAACTTTACCAATTTTCGAAGATATAGAAGACTTAATAGCAGATCAAACCAAATATAAAAGCCATCTAAAACCCAATATAAAAGCCTCTTTCAATCTTAAGAGCAGAATAGTAGTTTGGCTCATCCAAAACCAAATATAAAAGCCTCTTTCAATCTTACCAAGAGCAATTTGTAACGTATTAGTCAGATATAGGCATTGCTTTGAAATCCTATTAGCGAAAACATTCAATATGAGAAAGTTCAAATGTAAAAATTTATCAAATTAGGATCCACAACAAAACTTAGTGTTATATCCAAGTAGACAACTATACAAATTATACAACTAATGAAGGACACCCCTTATACACGTGAACATTAGGCTCAAAGGACTTTGTATGTATTTTCTGCTCAAATTTAACAATCTATTTAGTTGTTATTTTTACTACTTGAGTTTAGCTACTTATTTTTTCTTTTCTTCTAAAGATTGCTATAAAGTAAAAATAAATAAATAAATCTGTAGAAAGCCAAACCACTGTATATACCAAATCTGTAGAATCAACTTGAACTCATTTTTATTTTAGAAGGCAACATATGTGAATATAAGATCTATAAAAGGCCACCATATTGTTGAGTTCAAAGGAAGGAAAGATCTCCATATTCCAAACGGTGTCATCAAACTTAGAAGCCAAACCAATGGAACGCATTTCAACAAACAAAAAGTTACAATATTGAAGTGGCCTAACAAATTCATAATTTAAAAAAATAGAAAAGGCTTAGACTTGGGTTTGTGCGGTTAGAGAGAGCAGGGAGCAGAAATTAATTTGTAAAAATCGAAAAAAAGAAATGTTGCTTACTTGAATACATAACATTCGCTTGTCCAATTTAATTCGACCCATAACAATGCATGCTACAAAGGATACTACATATATGAACAACTGTAGCAAAAAAAGAAAAGGAATCAAATCATGTAGCTTTCAGGCTTGATTTATAAGGATGGCCACGAAACAACTATGACATCAATCAATTAATTTGAAAACTTAAATATACAATATAATTATCAAAACAAAACATGTTTTTATCAATTAAAATATAATACCAAGAAATCTTCTTCAACATAAATATACGCTTGCCCCTTGCTTGATTTGAGGTGGAGTTTTGCCTATATCCAATGCTCATATAAAATGCAATCTGCCATTTTCTGGCACTTAGAGTTTTACCAGGCAAAGAAAGCAAATAAAAATCTTATCAAAATAAAAATATTAGAAAAAAGAAATTATCAGCATTTTTTTAAAAAAGAAATAAAAGTATCTGCCTGAAATATTTTACCTGTTTTCCTATAACAATTCAAAACGACACCATAAGCTTGTTCAACCTTCATGGAAATTTTTTTTTTCGAAATACTATTCAATTTTTTCCAAGCCAGGAGCTCAATAAACACATATACATAACTTCATATATAAAATCAAAATTGAAAAGAGAAAATTTTAAAAAAATGTTTGGAAAAAAAAAAAGATCTCCAAAACTTTTAGAAATATTTCAAAAAAATAAAACTCAACAATACAATCCCCTGCATGAAAACAACAAAATACATCCAAAAGAATCCAAAACATCTTGCACCTCGCAACATTAATAATCTAAACAAAAATAAATTCCCCGAATAAAAACTGCTTAAAGAAATCTGTTCAAAATGAAAAAACAGATCCGAGTGGATGCCGGACCTGGCCTTTGTATGGCTAGAGACGACATGAAAAAGGTCAGACCCAACCAATTTTTTTTTAAAGAAAAATTTTTATGGAACAATTCGAACAGCTCCATCGACCAGGGGTTGGATCCAGTGTTTTGATGGCCGGAACGACACAAATGGGTTGGATCTAGCAAATTTGGGATGAAAGTATAAAAAAAAAAAATCAAATCATTTAGAAAAACTAAGAAAATGAAAAAGAAAAAAGGATATCCCGATCACCATGGTCGAATCTGGCCTTACTATAGCCCGACCTCAATTTGAACGGATCCGACCAAAGCGACCCTTTTCCCTTTCCCTTCCTCTCCCTCTTTTGTTTTTTTAAGTGATCTGGAAAAGAAAAGAAAAAAAACCAAAACAATATCATTAGCTAAAGAAACAAAAATGAGTGATGTTAAAAAAAAAAAAAAGGCAAGTGGGTGGCTAAAAGAGAAAAGCAAGTGAAGGATTGAAAGGTATGAAGATTAGGTGAAGAAGAGAAGACACAGATGGCTTCCCATTTTTTTTTTTTTTTTTTTTCACTCAGACAAAACCAAAATGGTGTGTTTTGGCAAATGAAAACAAGGGAAAAATAAACAAAATGGACGGAAAGGACAGTGTCAGGTGGACACCCCATGCCTTATATATATATATATATATATATATATATATATATATTTATTGAAAGGATGATTTTAAAAAAAATAAGTAAAACACATACTCAAATTTAAAAAATTATCAAATTATATTCGAATAAAAAAATCGGATTACATAGATGTTTATTTTTAGATTAAAAATTATAATGTCTATATTTTTTAAAATTATTGTTTATTATTTATATTTTAATAAATTTCTAATTAAATTTGAATCGATCAAATAATTTATTTAAATTTGATCTGATTTTATTTTAAAATTAAAAAAATTAACCTCAGGTGATCTAGACCCGAATAACTGGAGTGTCAAACACGAAATGACTCAAACCCGAATGATCTAAACCCGAACAACTCGAATGTCAAACTCGAAAATCCTAACTCGAAATGTTTCGAGCTCAAAATGATTCAAAACCAAAGTGATTCAAATCGAAAACAACCCGAACTTAATATTTTTTTATTAAAAATATATGGAGAATTTTTCTCACCCATAATAGATGGCTTTTCTTTTTGCCTTGTCACATACCAAGGTTTTTCATATTTTTTATTAAAAAAATAAATAAATAAAAAAGAAAAAAGAGCATTGGAAAAGTGAACATCAATCCATTTTGAATCTGTCCAATACTTTGCGTGTGAGTAGAAGAAAAATAAAGTGAATAAAGGGATGTAATTGGTTTTTGTCGGAACAAATATGACATTCTTTATTTTATTTTTCATATTTTTTTTTTAAAAAAAGTAAGAAAGAAGATTAGAGCATTTGGAAAAATTGAACAACAACCATTGACGTGAATGTTTTTCGAATACGAACACATAAATTTATATAAAATTAATTATTTATAAAATTTTATATAAATTTATAATATTTGAAAACATAAAAAAAATAACACGAATACGAAAATATCACAAACACACTTTTTTTTTTAAAAAAAATTGAATCATTATGATAAATTATGTAACATATGTCATGAATTGGAACACGGTACAAACACGTAATTTTTTTTTTCTAAATGAATCACAATGATAAACCATGTAAAATATGAGATAAATTAAGAAATAATACGAACACAATATAAAAAAATTAAAACACAAAAAAAAAACACGAGCACACAATTTTTTTTATTTTTTTTTTCTTCTTTCTTTCTATTTCTCTTTCCCCAAAAAAAAAAAAAATGAACAGCAAGGGGAGACGTGGATAGTCTCCCCTTGCTTCCACGTCTCCCCTTGCTCAAAAACATCCTAAATTTATATATAGGATATGGATAGAATAAAGGACTAATTGGTGATTCAAATTTAGCATTTTCAGTTGATTTCTATAACAGAGTTCTTCCTGCCTTTTTATCGATATGTTGTTTTTTCAATATAAATATAATGAAAAGAATAGATAAAATACGTTTCATATTTTATAGGATTAATTACACATTTAGCTCATGTACTATACATATTTTGTTTAGTACTTAAAGAATAAAAATGATGGTATTCAAACTTTCATTAAAAGAATAAAAATGGTCAATTAGGTATTAAAACTTTCAACCACCTTGGCTTTTGAGACTAACACAGTTATTAAATGACTGATGTGATAATAACATCTAATAAAATTATGACACATGTAGAATTTGTGGACTTCTAGAGGGCATACTTCCATTAAAAAGAAAATCAGATAAGTTCTTCACTTGTGGAGAAGTAAGATCCAAATCTGGAAATTATTGATGATGAGGAGGGTTCTAGGATAGCCTGTGTGAAAGAGATGAACTGTTTTCTAATTTTTTAACATGGACTTAGCCATGGAATTCTTGCCAAGACTTTCAAGGAGATTGAAAGTTGAAAGAACCCTCTAACACCAATTGGGGTGGACAAAAGTATTGATTTATAGCCCTGAAATTTCATAATGGAGCAAACTTTCAATTTGTAGGAAGCGAAATTTATGCCTTTTTTTTTGTTCAACTAGGGCTAAGTATCAGGTTAAGTATTGCTATTTTACATTGAAAATCCAGATTTCAGATTCAGAACATGATATGTTTCGATTAGGGCTGTAAATGAATCGGGTTTGAACGAACAGATCTATGTTCATGTTCGTTTATTTATTTTTGAGCTCGTTTGTGTTCGGTTCGTGTTCGTTAAGAATTTTAAAATTGTGTTCGAGTTCTGTTCGTTAAAATTTGAGTGTGTTCGTTTTCGTTCATTTAAATTAAATGAATTTGTTCACGAACATTAAATGAACATGTTCATGAACATGTTTGTGAATAATTAAAAATATGTTCATGAACAATAAACAAACAAATCTAAACAAATTTAACAAACAAACATGTAAAAAAAAAAAAATCAATTTTAAGTTATTATTAAATATAAAATAATAAAATTTAAATGTAATTAAATTTAAATTATTATTAAATATAAACAATAAAACGTAAATATTATTAAATTATTAAATTTAAGTTATTATTAAATATAAAATAATAAAAACACAAATAATATTGATTATATTCAAATAAAACAAAATACAAATAATAATATTATTAGTTATAATTGAACAATAAACAAGTTTTAAACAATCTATTAATCGAATTTTAAACGATCTATAAACGAGTTTGTTCATGAACATAAATGAACTGAACATAATAAACAAACTTTAAAATCATGTTCATAATTGTTTATTTAACTAGATAAATAAACATAAACGAACAAGAATCAAAATTGTTTGTCGAATGCTATGTTCATTTACCATCCTAATTTTGATGAAGGCATTTTGACACCTCTTTGTTATCTTTAAACCACTATAGTTAGCCTGTGCTGTAAGTCATGTCTCTCCTTACAGTGCTTGAATAATGCATTTCTGCATTACCAGAATAAGAATAGAATTTACCTATCAATAGACAAATTTTCTTGATAATTGATAGCTGGTTTACAACATGAGTTCTGGCCGCTTCACATGCCAAAAAGTTCAAGAGAAAATCAAAATAAGAAAAACAATGCTCAATAGATAAAGATACAACACTCTAAAATGTGTTATAACCTCTCTGTTTTTCATCTTTTTCTTAATAATAGCATAATAAATATTCCAAAGACACTGATTCTCATGAATAAGTAACCGCACTAAACCTATTTCTAAACCAGAGAATTTATCCATTGGCTCAATGAAGCTGGCACAATTCGCCTGTAAACTGCTTGGAAAATCTGTCCTCCATTCCTAGTTACCTTTTGTTCTTTTTCGGTTGCGGTACTGAAAGAGTTTTACTACAGGATCTGCTTCAAGTTCCTTCTCAGAGAGGGTTCAAACATGGGATGATTCTCTAAACAAGACTTCATCCATTCTCCAAGTTCTTCCACGTCTGTACCAACCTGAAGGACATAAGCATACTCGTCTAACATGAGGGAATGGTTACCCACGACGATGATTTTTCTCTTTGAAGTGAGGATCAGGAAATAGGAAAAACATCTTTGAAAGCTGTCCTTTCTCGAAGTAGTTGGCAATGTATTTCGTCGAATTAATCCGAACAACAGAGAGATTGACCTGGATTTGCCACCCTCAACCTAAAATCCTTTCCTTCACATACTCAGTCACTTTATCCCTAAGCTCCATACCAAATTAGACATTGGAGAAAACAAATGGTGTAATACTCAGTCACTCACCCCAAATCCAGGTAACATAGCTGTCTATGACAGTATTACTCAATAGAAATATGCAAAGAGTTAGTGAATTAAAAATAACTTATCAGGAGAATATGTCACTACCTTTGCAAAGTCAAGTTGAAAATTTTTGATGACAACATAAGATAGGGGGGAAACTGGAAAGAGAACTTTATTGCTTTTAGACAATATATTAACTGACTATTTGATTGTATCTAACATTTGTTTACTAAACTGCTGGTCTGAGTCTCTATAAACTAAGAAGCAAGGTCTTTTGGTTCACCTATGGCTAAAAGCTGCAAATGAATATAACTTCAAAGGAATTTTATATTTAAAATTTACATATAGCTACAAGTTCCTAATAGTCAAAGCAGGGTCTTCCATGCTAAAAATATTAGAGTTCTTTCTTTTTAATCTTCTTCTGATATTGACTGCTTTCAAGATCCATAAATTTGTTGTTTATAGTAAACCTGTATGTTGTATATTGAAGAATATGTAGAGGTCAGTACACAAACCAGAATCAATTTGAAGTTTTAATCAACTGGAAATCACCTGGGATTTCATCAGGCTAAACACAAAGAAGCTATTCTTCATTCTCACTCTATAAATACTACAGCTTCAGGTTCACATCTCCACACCTCAAAAATCTCTGTGCAAAATAAATTTCTTTTTTCACTCTTCCTTTTATCATTTCCAAAATCACTAGTAATCATGGGCGTTTTCACTTACGAATCTGAGGTTGCTACCACAATCCCACCAGCCAAGATGTTCAAGGCTTGCATCCTTGATGGTGACAAGCTCATTCCCAAGATTCTTCCTCAGGCCTTTAAGAGTGTTGAGTACATTGAAGGCAATGGTGAGCCAGGGAGCATCAAGAAAATTACTTTTGGAGAAGGTTAGTTAATTTAGATATGCAACTAAATACTTTGAATAATATACTGAATTAGAACTTAGAAATGCAGTTCCGAAGAAGTAATAACTACTCTATATTTGCTTTTCCATTCGCAGGAAGCCAATTCAAGTACATGAAGCAGAAGGTAGAAGCACTAGACAAAGAAAATTTTGTGTATAGTTACAGTGTGATCGAAGGCGATGCTTTGATGAACACACTTGAGAAAATCACTTATGATACCAATTTGGAACCCTCTCCAACAGGGGGATCCATTTGTAAGACTACTAGTAAGTATTACACCATTGCTGACTTTGAGCTCAAGGAAGAGGGAGTTAAGGCAGGCAAAGAAAAGGCCTTGGGAATGTTCAAGGCTGTTGAAGCCTACCTCCTGGAAAATCCTGATGCCTACTAAAAATCCGTACATATATTGAGAGATAGCATCCACTTCAATGATAATACAATGTGGAACTCATATGTGCTTGATTGAGAGAGTTCCTTTTTCTTTTTACTACTTTTTAGTTTTGCAGTTGTCGGTTCATATGACCTTCAGATTGCTAATAAGAGTTCATAGTTTGTCGTGGCTACCGGGAAGCTTGAACTGTAAATTTCAACTGCATTAATAAATAAAGGAGCATGGAATTGGAGAGTGTTTACTAAAAGTTGTTGTTTATAGTGATGAGTGAATTATCTTCATTTTTCAAGATTTACTAATGATTGAACATAACAAAGCCAAGTTTCAGAAGAACTGTGAAACTAATTCTGACACATATTCCTTAATGCAACCTGGAAGATAAAATGTTGGAGAAATTTAAATCAATAAAGTCTTCCCCCATGTTTTGACAATATTAGATGAAGGACAGGGTTCACTTACTAATCTCCTTCGAAGATTAATATCAGTCAAGGTCCATAAATTTGTTCTTTGCAAACGTAGCCTTGTTTGTTATATAATATTCATGTCAGTACAAAGTCAGAACCAATTGAACATTTTGCTTCTCATTTTTAAGCTGATTTTCTCTTTCTAGAATACATATTATTGTTAAAATATTTTGATTATTACCAAGTCATGATGGAACCAACTGATTATAAAATATGAAGAGATCACCTAATTTTAATTAATCCACTAGGCTATATTTACATAAGGTAACCTTCAAGTTCAGTCTATAAATACCACACTTCAGCACCCGACGTGTGTCACCACTACGACGACATCCGTTCTCTTCATCAGCTGACTCTCTTCTCGATGGACACTCGGTTCACCACCTCAATAGAATCTGATATTTTCTACCTATTCTCATCCCGTCTTCCCCAAAATGCAAGTTCCCCTATGTCACTCACAACGTTTCCTAGTAATTGGGATGTTACAGAAGCTTTAGTTATATACTGCATTCTCTCTTTATTAAATGAGATGCATAATCACTTAGTTTAAACTTGATTTCTTTCATGTATTCATTTCCAAATCGTATGTTCTTCAGGTCCTGAATCAAATTGTTTATGAATTGCCTGCTGAACATCTGGCTCAAAGGAGACCATTACGTGAACTTCTTGGTCACACCACACCCCAGGTACATTTGCTATTTTGCTTAGCAGATTATTGGCAATAATTACTTGATCCACATGATAATTTGTTGTTCTTGATCATCCTTTAGTTAATCTTTTTTTTTGTTTAAAAACTAATTGGGAAGATGTTGTAGTCCCTGAGTCATTATATTTTTTCAGAACAATATCATAATTTATATCTATATATTTGAATAAAAACCATTATTAAGTTACCCACCTTCAAATGTTTCATATATTGTAACTAATGGCTATAGAATTCTGAGTTATATTTTAATATAGATATTGGTCTAAATGTGGATTTTAAAACTTTCCAAAGATAAAAGCAGAGAATCTGAAGAGCAATAACCTCTGGTATTGTTTCTGATAACATCAGGCGCTGCAAGGTCATCGGAGATAGTTGTTTATATGGAAGAATTATCTACAAGGATATATAGTTATTTATAATTTTTAACCTTCCATTTCAATCACATGTTATTGCTGGTGGATTGCTTGGTGTTATTACAACAGTTGTGGGCCATTTAATTACTCTGCCTGCTAGTTAAAATTTATGCTCATGTATATCATAGATATCATTCGACAATAGCTTTGATGGTTGAACTTCTACTTCCAAACAAAAGAACTCAACTCGCAGACCTTTGCCCTCAAGGAAGATTTCTCAGATTTGAATGCTAACTTTCAGCTGTCTATAATAGCATGTTGTTACTTTGGAGTTTGGAATACCTTCAATTCTTTTAACCAGTGGCATCTTAAGTTCTCAACTTTAATTAATTTGTCTAGTGTAATGAAAAAGTCATGATAGCATAATACATGTAAATGGAACCCTAGGACTTGCTCAATCTGATCAAATGTAAAATTGTTTCTACTATACTTATATCAAATCTATGTTTTTAGCACTGTCCTTTGCATTCTTAACAAATTTTTAGCAAGGATATTTTACAAAATGAAATTGATTTTCTATAATTACAGTTTATATTTATTATGAATTTTATTTATTAATTTAAATGCAATTGATTTTTCTAAATTACAAAACGTTTTAAATTTTATACTATTTGTCTACAAATAGATAAAATTAAAAAGTCAAAATAAATAAAACTTAAAAAATAAAAATAATATATTTTAAATAAATAAAAGACTTTTTTTTACGGATTTCAACACCTTTTCAATGAAATTTCGTCGAAAATATATGTTTTTTTGACTAATTTCGTCTGAAATAAACCATTTCTTAAGGATATAGAAAAAAAATCTTATTTTTTAAAAAATAAATGAAAACTTTTTATCGACGGAATTAAAAGTATTTTTTCATTGGAATTTTCTAGCGCAAATATTCTCGACATTTCCGATGGAATGTATTTGCGATTTGAGTATTATCGACGAAATTTTCTGACAGAAATTTTCGTTAGAAATAAGTATTTTCAACGGAAAAGATACATTTTTCTATGGAAATTTTAGTCGGTAATACCTTTTTTCCTTGTAGTGATATGTTATTAATAACTTATGAAGATAAAGCCCATGGAACAAAAGGCCTTGCAAAGGAATTGTAAAGAGTTATACTTATGAAATCCTTATACATCAAAGTCATGTTCCTAAAATAGTTCATGGTCATCGTATTGTCGAGACAGGACACCGATAATGCTCCAAAACTAACATATGTTAAGCCTCCATACCTATGAAGCATGCAACCGGTCTCATAGTTTGAAGTATAGAGATACTTGGAGATAACATATGGGTCCTTGTTAGATGAACAATTCACTTAAATGACCTGCTATGAAAGTTTCATTTGGCATTTCACTCAAGTATCTATGGAAATACTCTCATGTATTAGTAGTGTAAGTAATCTTTTGACTTGTGATACCAGGTCATCTTGTGTGTGAATTGTTGTTCTTTGATTTCATCTCTACATATAATTATTTAATGATGCCCAAAAGGGTGATTCTGGGTATTCCATGAAGCACACGAAGATGAATGAGCAGTCTTAAGAGGATTCATCGTCCCATATGAGGGGACATATTTCATTTGTTCCTAGCTTATATTAACTCATAGAAATCCATGGCCAAGGTAATACTTAAGGAGTTAATAGAGAATCAGTATGACTTAAATGAAAAGTGTTAGAGAGTAGTGTTAGTATATGCCCTAGAGCCAATCAGATTGGACAAGGGATATACAGTTAATAATGCATACCCATCACTACACATTAGTGATACAAGGTTTTCCTTCATGTTAGTACGATGAAAAGAGTTACTAACTACTAATCGGATGAAGCCCATGGAACATAATGGCCTTGCAAAGGAAATATTTATAATTGTGAGATCCTTATGCATCAAAGCCATGTTCCTAAAACGGTTCCTGGTCAACGTATTGCCAAGACTGGGCATTGGCAATGCTCAAAGACTAGTACATGTTAAGCCTACTTACTTATGAAGTAAGCAACTGATCTCACGTCTCGTAGTATGAGGGATACTTGGGATAACATGTAGGTGCTTGTCTGTTGAACAAGTTCACTGAACTTGGCCCGCTGTGAGAACTCCATTTGGTATGGTCACTCAACTATCTATGAAAATGTTCTCACGTGTCCTCGGACTTGTGATACCAGGTCATCTTGTATGGAGAGTGTCATACTTTGATTCCATCACGAACGGGTTCCAAATGAAGGGATGCTTATGGTAGGGTGGTTTTGGGTATGACATGGACCATACGAAGATGGATGAATGATCCAGAGAGGATTTCTCACTCCAAGTGACATCGGAGACATATCTCGTCTGTTCTTGGCTTCGGTAAACTTAATGAAATCTCTGGCTAGACATGATGGATTTAGGAGAAATCGTTTCTCTGAATTCATAAGGTTAACCGTAAGCTGCAGGAACTAATATGGATTGAATATGATTAGACACTACACCATGCTCATGGGTTTTCCAGGATATTTGGTGAAATGACCGTATTACACTGATAGGCTGGTTACTAAAAGGTTTCAATGAGGTAACATTGACTTCTCAACATTTGGATGGTCATGATGGGTTGCTAGATCCCACTCTTGATCTATATGTATAAATTAATGAGATTAATTTATACTTATTGCCAACGTGTTGGGAACCTAATGGGTCACACACAAAGACAAAATTGTTGGCTAAAGCTTGGGATTTAATTAAGTAATGACTTAATTGAATAAAAGGTTAATTTGGAGGACCTAATTGAATAAGATTCAAATTAGGAAGGTTAAGACATAATTTGGATTTGAAACATCCAAATAAGATGTCTTAACAAGAGAATGTGGATAAGCTTGTCCTAAGCAGACCATGTCTTAATTTAGACATGTATTAACATAAGATGTCTTAACAAGACAATATGGATAAGGTTATCTTAAGCAGACCATGTCTTAATTTAGACACATCTTAAGATAAGGTTGTCTTGATTAGACAATATGGATAAGCTTGTCTTAAGCAGACCATGTCTTCATTTAGACATGTCTTAAGATAAGGTTGTCCTGGACGAAAAGAAGAAGTTGTTCGAAATGAGAAAAAAGTTTCTTGTTTTAGAGGAGTTTGATTGTGAATCAAAGTCTGACATCTCGTATTTCACTAAACCGAACATTGCTTCGATAATGTCTAGTCCGAGTCCGGCACTAAGAGTTAGTGTTTGACTAGAACTCTGTCACTTGTCAAGTGAAAGAGTTTCACTTGAACAAAGACTCTGTTAATCCGAAATGATTTAATCCTATTAGGATTCTAAGAGATTGATTATGAATCAAACATCTCTCTCTCTCTCTTGATCTATAGATAGCCGAATATAGCCAGGTACATATCTAAGTTCATTTGAATGCTATATGACAGTATTCTAGTTGATGTAGGAGAATTAGAGTAAAAGAGTTTTACTCTAGCATGAAGTGTTCTAGTTTAGCCGAAACACTAAGGGTGTGCTTAGTAGAGTGGAAAGTGGAAGGATGGATAGAGGAGAGTGGAAAAATGGAAAGAAAATGAATTTTGGGTATGCTTGGTAAGAAAGAAAAATTAGAGGAAAGAAAATAGGAAAGATTATCATTTTTCACACATATCAACAAAAACAAATCACTCCAAATTGGAAAGAAAAGAGGAAAGAAAATGAGAGTGGTGTAAGTCAAGTGTGTATATTTACAAGATTATCCATTATTGTTTAAATTTTATTTTTTTCATCTTAACTTACAATGGGTATAATGGTAAAACAATATACTTTTCATTTTCTTTACTCTCATTTTTCAATCATACCAAGCAATGGGTGGAAAGAAAATTATTTTTTCTTTCCAATTTTCTATCTTTCTTACCAAGCATATCAAAGGAAAGAAAAAATATGTTTTCTATCTTTCTAATTTTCTTCACCTCCAATTTTCCATCTTTCTAGTTTTCTTTCCACTCTACCAAGCAAAACCTAAGTGTTCTAAGAGGTTGGTTTTGAACCAAAGACTCCTTGACTTGTTCAAACTAAAACCGGTCATGTACCTAGACCATAATAGTGATGTGGTTCAGTCATTGACACTAGTAGTTAGTGTTATGATCGAACCCTAACTCAAGGGGACGATAGAGTTTCATTTTGAATAAAACTCTGTCCTTTCTTGATCACTAGTATGTTGGCCGGCCAAGGTCTTTAGAGTAGATTAGAATTCTCATCTCTATTACGAAAAAAAGAAGAAGAGAGAATCCTGGTGAAGAGAAGAAACGATTTTGTGAGTGTTCTCTAAGTGTGAAAAAGGTTTTCATCAAAGAGGAGAACAAGAACAAGCATTCGGCCAAAGGCAATATCACCATTGCCGAGTCTCCAAATTTCCTCTCTTGGTGTTTTTCTTGATTGCCGATTCACCCTATTCTCTTGGTGGGTTTTGGCCATTGCAAGAAATCAAAGGAGAGCCTTTTGATTGTTGATCGAGAGATCAGACTGCTAGCATAGTGCAATCCCCGAGACCTTACGAAGGTGCCAACAACCGTCCGTATGGATTACCGTTAGAGGCAAGACACCTGAGTTGCTCGTGGCCTCAGTGAAGTCATGCGGTGACCATCCAGTTGCTGCCATCTTGCAGGGAACGGCACACTCGGGATTACAAGTTCTTGAGTAGGTATGATTCTGATCATATTGGTGTTTGAATGTTTTAAATGCCATGAAACCCTTGTAAATCATGATCCAAGATCCTGAGGGTGTCCGAGTGTTTATATGTTTACTTCCGCTACTTTAATTTTGTATAAATTATGCATGAGTCCGAACTTTCCCAACAAGTAGACACTACACCATGCTCTCTCTTTCTGAGATATATGATGAAGGGGTCAAATTATACTGACATATTGTACACTGAAGAGCTTGTCAAACCGTGTTGACTTTCCTAATATTTTGGTAACCCTGATGCATTCCTAGATGTCGCTCATTATCTATAAATATATTTATTAATTTAATTAATTTATATTTGTTGCCAACATGTTGGGAGCCTAAAAGGTCACATACATAAAGGTGTCATTATGGAATTAAAATGGGATTGAAATTTTGGACTAAATTGCAAAAATTGAGAATTTCACACAAATGACTTAATTAAAGAGTTTAATTAAGTTAATGTCTTAAAGTATAATAAGCTAAAAGTTGAATTATTATACCTAGCTATAAAGGCTAATATTATGTTTGGATTAAGGGGAGATGAGGCAAAGAAAAGAAAAGCAGGGTAAATTGGGAAACATTTCCCTTGTTTGGTTATCAGTTAAATTAAAATAAAGATGACGGCAAATCCTATTTTCAAACTTAGATCTAAGAAATTCTAGGATTATTTTTGGAAATATAATCTAGCCGAAAGTTCGAGGAGGTGTCTGACGATCGAATCTTAAAATTTGACACGTTGGAACAAATATATATTTTTTTGAACAGCGATGATAATTTATTAGCAAAAGAAAAGGTCACTTAAGTTCAAACCAGAATATAAAGAACCTAAATATCGAAAACTACCCTTCGAGCCTGATAACTTATCTCCTATTAAGAATTCCAACTAAACTGATTAATCGGAAAAAGCCAGAATCGAAATATAAACTACCCTTTTAGTAACAAAAAACCCTTATAAAAAGAAATACCGAACCCTCAATGCAAACCATCCTCTGCAAGCAAAACTCAACTTGAAGAAATGAATCAAGCCAAATGACACCGCAAACTCTGATTGTCCCATATACGTCCATTTCAACTTATGCTTTGTACCATGTCGCTAGAAATGATGCCTCAACGCCATGTTCACTGACTAGTGCGCGCTGCAAGGCCAAATGATGATGCCACGGCTGCCTTTTTGTAAATAATAACCAATAATTAAAAAGATTAATAAGACCCAATAAAGCACCAAATCATTTGCATGGATAATCAAATGTTCACAGGCATTAAAAAACATAAAAGTGTTCTACCCCTTTTCCATTTTCCTCAAACAGAGATGTTTAACTAAAAGACCTATAATGTGCTACCCATCTTGTAAAAAATATACAAGACTCTTTTTATTCCCCAAAGCAATGCTTGACCATCCAATATAATGGTAGTAGAAACCTACCTACCTAAATCCTAAGAAAAACTCTTGTACATTGCTAAAAACATGCAATGCCCCTAAAGCCAATTAAGAGACTTCAATGAAATGCAGTAACTGTCACCAAAATTTTTGTGAGCTCATCCCTATAAGGTCCGAAGTGCTAATATTATGACATCCTTCTCAGAAAGAACAAAGAAACCATAAAAAAAAACCCTTAAGAACCGAAATAATCCAGCAGAAAAGATGATGTTTTCCTCCATGTTGGCGCCGTGCCACTTGATGTTTGCTCCGCGACGCCAACAACACTGTTTGCTTGGCGATGTAATGCTGGAATGGTGCTACGGTGCCAAGTTTCTGTCTGCCGCCTGCATCTTCAAACAAATGTTGCCGTAACTCTAAATTTTACTTATCAACTAGAAAACCAGAAAACTTCTTGTGAAACCATTATATGGCCAAAAGTTCAAATAAAAGCCTAATAACAATCTACCCTTCTAGCATTAAAAAAAATGCTACCAATCAATCCCAAAAGATATTTAAAAAAGAAACCTATAATGCTACCCAATTTGCAAATGCAATGCAAAAACCTTTTTTTTCCCAAACTTGGCCATATAAGGAATACAAATTATCCGTTCTCAATGACAATGATACTTGCAAAAATAAACAAATCATTAATAAAAGCACTTCATATGACTACACCATTACATTAACCCACCGCTTCAAATTTCTAAATTTCATTAACCCATGCCACAAGGTCCGTCTCTCTACTAACACTCTATCTGGCCAGTGCATCCCCAAAAGAATTAGCAGTTCGCCCCATGTGTGAGACCTTACAACCATTCAAATTTCTCATTACCCTATCAATCTCGACAAATAAAGAGTTAAGACGCCAAGGCCTTATTTTGCTAGATTTTCACCAAGCAACTGCAGTCAATGAATCGCTCTCTACTTCTAAACTGATAGTTGAAAGCTCTTTCGATTGTACAAACTCAAAAACTTTCTTAATAGCTCACGTTTTCACCTCATTTGAGTCCATCACTCCCACTGACTTAGAGAACATAGCCAAAATAATACCTCTATCATTCCTTAGCACCCCTCCAATCCCTGCAGGTCCCGGTTCCCAATTACAGATGCTCCATGTTGAACTTCCACCAATGCATGTCTGGAGGATTCCAAATTAACGAGCTTTTGGTTTTTGTTTTTTTTTTTTGGAATTTGGAAACATGTCGGATTGAAACCTTCTATTGATGTTGTATCTCCTGGCCATTTTGCAGAACACCACCAAGCTAACCTGCTTTTAATCAAGAAAAGAATTGGTTTCGATAACTTTTGCATTGAGCACTACCCCATTGCGCCGCAACCATATAGTCCAAACTATGTTTGCAAATGTCATGAACCAAAACTCCTCCTTTTTCGAACTAAGAGCTAGTCCCATCCACTGAAAGAACCAATCTATGATTGATTTCGGCTGCACAACACTCAATTTCCACCATGCACACACGATTGTCCATAACATCCACACACATTTGCACCACACAAACAGAAAATCCACAGTTTCCACTTCGACCTTACACAACGGACTTTTCAGATTTTTATCAGTAATAATTTTGTATTTAAACAAGTACATATATACAGGCATTCTATTACGAAAAAGAACCCATAAGAAAATTTCCATTTTTGGTGGTATCAAACCACGCCATTTGTAGATGTTGATTCTGCCCACTTCTGATGCACACCTTTCTATTGCCTGTCTAAACAATCTCATACTGTATCGCCCATTCAAAGCTAATTTCCAGATGAGCCTATCTTTCTAATTTGCATCCAAGAGTACACCCCTAAGCGTCTCATGCAAAGATTGTCGCTGCGTAATTTCCCAATCAAAGATAACCCTTCGCATTCTAATTCGCCATCTCCATATATCCCCATCCCACCATCCAAATTTATTGATCACTGCATTTTTAACCTCCGATATAGCATATATTCTCGAAAACTTCTCTTTTAACAACTCCCCATCTAGCCACCTATCCTCCCAAAATAGAATAGATCCACCATCCCCCTGCAATAATTCAATATTATCCGACAAACAAGTAGAATGTTTTCCCCCCTCTCGCAATGGATCAATTATACCACTCTATATATTTGAAGATTTAATCCTAACCTCATGTTTTGGAATTAAATCTCTTACCTCTATTCTATACTTAGAACATATGACCCTCTTCCAATTGCTCCCATTCTCCTCTGAAAATCTGAATATCCATTTGTTAAGTAGTGCTCTGTTTTGTATTTCAACCGGAATTATACCCAAACCACCATTGTTTTTACTTCGACAGACTGATGACCAATTTACAAGGTGCAACTTGTGTTTCTCATTGTTCCCATCCCAGAAAAAATCTCTCTAAATCTTCTCAATTTTCTTTATCACTGCCATCGACGCTTTAAACAACGATAGGAAATATAATGGCATACTGGCCATTACCAACTTTATCAAGGTAAGCCTTCCTCCGATAGACAAATACCAATTCTTCCAATGGCCCAACCTTGATTCTATTCTTTTAATCACTGGCTTCCACATAGTGGAATTCCTTGCATCTACACCCAATGGTAAACCAAGGTATTTCAACGGCCAATCAACTGTTAGGTAAGCCAGCATGTCTCCGCACTCCTTTAAGTCATCCAACTCAACATTAATTCCTGCCATACAACTTTTAGTAAAGTTAATCTGTAAACCCGACATCAACTCGAAACACCTTAAAGTCCGCTTTACATTTCTCAATGATGTACCTACTACTTTCAAAAAAATAATTGTGTCATCCCTGAACTGTAACTGCATGATTTCCAATCCTTGCGAACCAACCATTGGACCTCTGAATAAGTTCATTTCATTAGCGTTTCTCAAAAGCACAGATAGTAAGATCAACCTCGGTTGGCAATGCTGACATATATCCCATCTTCAAACAATCCCCATTAATCTGTTGACCTTTCTCGAACTGTTTCCTAACCTCTAAATATTTCTCGACCACTGAGACACTATGACCCTCCATGAAAGCCCTTTTGGTTGAATAATATCCCGAGACCAATAACCTTCAAATATGCAAAAATGATGACAAGAATGCGAAAAAAAAACAACAACAAAAAGAAAATGAATTAGTAACGGCAATAAATACGAATAATACAAAAAAAACATATAATTCAAAACAATAATTATCCCTGAGGATGCCAACAAAAATTTCGGCATTATAACACCCCTGGGATGAAAAACCAACACTTATTACGGGCATTGTGATGTACGTTCATCATTGTCTGAAAAAAATAAACTTATTCGGAAAGTAGAATAGAAGGTAAAAGGATTGGAAATATTCCTCCATGTGTTCTTAACTTCTGGATATCTAATTGGAAATCCGGCATGGCTTCGCCTAGGTTTACTATATGAAGGTGAATGAGTTCTAAAAGCCCCGAATTGTTCCTCACTGTCGTTGGTGAAGGCTAGTAAGGCACCTCGATGAAAGTGGGTTAAATTCATTAGAGTCTATTTCCCTAGCCCATGCGGATTGTTAATCACGAAGGCTTAGGTAATTTAGTACTCCGGAAGTGTTTCACTAGCCCATGCGGATTGTTCACGAAGGCTTAGTTACTTTGGTCCCACCTAAAAGGACGAAACCTGGGTATAGGATTCATGATATGCAAATGCACGGGTAGTGTGTGAGGAGAAGTAACAAACCTTTCACAACCTATTCTATATCCAATATTCTAAATGCCCCAACAAGATTAAACAACATAAATCATCAATTAATCAATAAATGAATATATGCACCAAACTAACCAGAGAACAATTATAATATGTATGCACATGAATATGGACATATTAAAAACATTTTATTATTTTTGAAATTATCCTTACAATAAAATGTGGGAATTAAAATTAAATACCAATTAAACCAACAAAACCGAGACTCTGATAACACACGACTAATTTTAGGCCTGACTCTCTAATTGTCCCTAATAGAGTCGCCAAGCTGTCGCAACCTATAAAATAACATGTCTCGTCGCAAGACTTTATTATTCGTTAAGCGTGATATTAAAAAAACCCGAGGAAAAGTCGACTTAATTCCTCTAGAAAAATGAAGGTTTTGAAAATGACCTTGAAAAAGACATGGAGTCGCCACCAATCTTTTTTAGCTAGGTGTGATTGGCCACCTATTAAAACCGGTTTTATAAAATATTTTAAAAATTAATTAAAACATTTTAAAAACCAATTTCAAGTCTGCGTTTTAAACCAGAGAAATCAAAAAAACGGGTTTGGGACTCGGTTACGTGCGGGGAAGGATTAGCACCCCCACAACGCCCGTATAAAATGGTACCTTATTAATCGTGTGTTATCTCAAGTCTCGGTAAAAACTTGGTTTTAAATTTAGCATTTCAAGTTAATTCCCAATTTAAAGGAAAATAATTCCATTTTTAATTGAAAATGATCCGGAATTTATAAATTCAAAATTTTCCTATGTTCCCCAACAAACGTGGCAAAATATAGAAATTTTTATTAGTTTGGAAAACTTTCCGAATCATTCTCATTTTAAAGAAGATATTCCGTTATTAATGATAATTGATGATATCCTCCCTAGCAAACCTGGCAGAGAACTCATGAATTATTTTAACTCGAGAATATCTTTATTTTATTGAAAACCATTATCTTTTTGAAAATATTCAAAAAATATATGAATATGAATATGCATGACATAAATAAAATGACATAGCAAAATCTAAATAATATAATGCAACCTAAATGATATGATATGATATAATTTAAATGCCTTAACATATTCTAAATGAAATGAAATATCCTAAGTTATATGATATATCCTAAACGAAATGAAATGACGTAAGTCATATGATATATTATAAATGAAATGAAATGACCTAGGTGACATAATATATTCTATATGAAATGAAATGTCCTAAGTCATATGATATATTCTAAATGAAATGAAATGACCTAGGTAACATAATATATTCTATATGAAATGAAATATCCTAAATGATATAATATATATCCTAAATGAAATGAAATGACTATGAAATGAAATATCCTAAATGATATAATATATATCCTAAATGAAAAGAAATGACCTAGGTAACATAATATATTCTATATGAAATGAAATGTCCTAAATGACATAATATATTTCCTAAATGAAATGAAATGACCTAGGTAACATAATATATTCTACATTAAATGACCTAAGTAACATAATATATTCTTCATGAGATGAAATAATTTAAATGACATGGCAAATATGAATGATATGGCATATAATTTAAATGACATGAAATATGAAATAATGCTATCATATAATATGCATGAACATAGTATATGTTAAATAATATGACAAAAATAACTAAATAAAAAGCATAGGATATCATGAAATATTCCAAATCATATAATAAACAATATAACATAACTCAAAATCATAACAATATCATAGAAATTATTATAGAAAAAATCACATATTATATAAAATGCATGAATATGGAAAATGCAATGCATGAAAATGTATTTTTTCCTTTAATTAAGGAAATCCGTATATCTAAAAAGATATCCGGCTACCTTATGAAAATATATCAAATTAAATATTCTAAAACCAAAATACTTTGTGATTGTTTGAAAATAATTTTGAAAAGCTTAGATTAAAAGTAAAAGCTTGGCTAAACCCTTTTTTAAATGGCTCTAATTTCCTAAGTTTAAAATCCCGGACTTGACCACCCTTAACCCGAGACTTAAAAAATCATTTTTAGAGTTTAAAAATGTAACCCCTTGTCCGGATAATCTACCTAAAATCCGGCAGAGTTTCCTTTCTATTTCAACTATAACCCTCCTGCAAATAACGCTCAAATTCATATCCTCAACCACCAATATTTCTCAATACTATTACCACATATATCCATGCATATTCAAAAATTATTCATGATCAATTTATGCTCAAATCAAAACATATTGATCTATTGTCTCATATCTTCAAATATATATAATATATCTAAAAGTAAACCTATCTCAGCAAGGTTTACTAGATAAAAACATCAAAAGATCAAGACTTCAATAACTTTTTACTATGATGCCCACCACGTCAAAATACTATTTGAAGCAAAAAAAATAGAGGAAGGTTGCAATCTCGACACCTAAATTATCACCTGAAAATAAGAATATGAAAAGGTGAGATATATGAATATCTCAGTGAGTAGACAATATTTAAAGCGTGTGAAAACTATAATGGAAATCTGTAAAGTATAATTGACATTTTCAAAATAAATAATAATAAAACTATAATGAGTAATTCAAAGACGTAGCAAGCTTTTCAAATGTATAACAATATTATAATATTAAATCAATGTATTAAATATGTGAAGTAAATCAAGTTACGTATAATTGGGCTCCAACTTTCTGTCATGCACAAGAGTACATCCATGAAATAACCAGGCAATATCCATGTAGGCATACTAGTAGCCGGCCCCAAAGGCCAATACCATTATAGGACGCCCCAAAGGCATATGTGTCGCTATGATGTGCCCCCAAAAGGCAAATATAACGGGATAGGGACTCTGGAGGTGGCTCCCACCACAAAGGCGTAGCACGCAGCTCCCATACCCAAGTCTAATATCACGGAATGGGGACTCTGGAGGTGGCTCCCGCCACAAAGGCGTAGCACGCAGCTCCCGTATTCCGGTCTAATATCACGGAATGGGGACTCTGGAGGTGGCTCCCGCCACAAAGGCGTAGCACGCAGCTCCCGTATTCCGGTCAAGGAAATAATCTCATACATTAAGTCAGGTGGAGCCAAAACCATGTACGTCAAATTCTATGTAAAATCATATTTCATAAATTAATCAACTTACTCGATATAATATTTCTTGGAATAAAAATACTTTAATAACAAATCAATTCATATGATTATATATCATATATACATTTAATACGTAAAATAAATATTATGTTAAAAAAATATATAATTATAATTAAAGAAATTTCAAATAACTATAGTTGTTGTCTACTCACAATCCTTGAGATGATCTCACTGTACATCTCGATCTGAAACTTCGAAATCCACAGGTTACGTCGGATCTACGTGGCCTAGAGATTAACGATAATTAGTATCTATACATACTCAAAGCATTACACAATTATGAATGCAACTTAAATCTCATAATCTTCCCTCAAGGTCAATAATAATTTCTCATACTCAAAACAACATATCCTTAATTTTTTTTTAATATCATTTCCATAATCATTTTCTCCATAATTCAACTCCATATTCATGTCCTTATCAAATTCCTTTCTAGTACTCCATGCCTTAGAGATTTTCATAATCCATAACCATCAATAGTACTATATTTCTCTTAAGCAATAAATTCCTTAATATCAAGTTAGATTAGAAAATCATAACTTGAGTTTGGTACCAATAAGTCTAATTTATGAAGAAAATAACTAACTTAGACAATTAGAACAAAATCTTGATCAAATTTGATAAAACCCGAAACTATACTGAAACAGAGGTCACACTGAACAGCCAACTTCACCGAATTTTATCTTTTTAACCGCTTATCGGTTTTGGGTGATTCAAAGACCAAAATTCTCGTATTGAAGTCTAATTTCTAGGAAAAATATTAAAAAAATATAAACCCTAATGTGCCGAACCCAGAAAATCCGAACAGCAAGCATGCTCAGTTTCCCCTGTTTTGCTTTTTCTTCCCATTTTCTTGTTCATGCTTTCAAATCCTTTTAATTCTTACCAAAAATGAGTAAAATTCATACTTAATAGATGGATTTCAGACCTTAACATGTATATGGTGTAAAGATCTTAGCATGCTCAAATAGAATATCTAAAAAAAATGAAGAATTTATCAAGAAACTAACCTTGGATGTAATTTTTGTTGAGATTATTTTGGTGGAGTTCTTGAAGAGAAATGTTGGAGGAGATGAAGAAATTTGAGAGGGGAGGCTGCCGGCTGCCACTTGAAGAAGAGAATGAATATTTCTTGTGTTTTCGGGAGATCAATTGAATATAAGAGATATTTTGTTTTGTTTTTGGAATAATTGCATATTAGTCCCTCAACTTTTTATAAATAACCATTAAGCCCCTAAACTTTTTTTAGTATTTTCAATTTGATCCTTTCTTCTTTTATTTCCTTCACTTATAACTTCTTACCAATTTTCAAGTTTGTCCTTAAAATTTTCGGGATTTAACTTTACATGATTATACGTAACCTCGGTTGTTACAACTTACCCCCCATAGAAAAATTTCGTCCTCGAAATTTACTTACCAACTTGATTGAATAAGTAAGGATATTGAGTCTGCATATCTTCCTCCCTTTCCCATGTAGCTTCTTCGTATAAATGATTCCTCCAAAGAACTTTCACTAATGGAATAGTCTTAGTCCTTAGAACTTGGTCCCTTCTATCCAAAATCTCAACTGGCTGCTCTTCATAAGTTAAGTTTTCCTCAATTTTCATAGGCAAATCCTTCAATATATGTGAAGAATCAAAAATTTACTTTCGGAGCATGGAAACATGGAACACATTATGAATTCGTGACAATTCTTCTGGTAAGGCCAATCTATAAGCAACTGGGCCAATCCGTTCAATGATCTCATACGGCCCTATATATCGAGGGCCCAACTTTCCTCGTCTTCCAAACCGGATTACTCCTTTCCAAGGAGTCACTTTTAAAAACACCATATCACCAACTTCAAACTCTAAATCTTTTCTCCGATTATCTGCATAGCTCTTTTGTCGATCTTGAGCTATTTTTATCTTTTCCCGAATTACCTTAACTTTGTCTGCAGTCATCATAACAATTTCTGGACCTAGTAATTTCCTTTCATCTGTATCATCCCAACACACCGGAGTTCTGCACTTCTTTCCATACAAAGCTTCAAACGGAGCCATGTCGATGCTGGACTGATAACTATTGTTATATGCAAACTCTGCTAGAGGCAAGTGTTCATCCCAGTTTCCTTTGAATTCCATAATACAAGATCTGAGCATATCTTCCAGAATTTGAATTGTCCGTTCAGATTGTCCATCCGTCTGAGGATGAAAAGCAGTACTGAACTTGAGTTTAGTGCCCATAGCATTCTGCAAACTTGGCCAAAATTGAGATGTGATTCGGGGGTCTCGATCAGATACAATCGATACTGGGGCACCATGTAACCTAACAATTTCATTCACATAAAGTTTAGCCAATCTTTCCATGGAAAAAGTCTTCTTGACTGGCAAAAAGTGAGCTGATTTTGTCAGACGATCAACAATCACCCAAATGCTGTCATAACCAGACTGTGTTCTTGGCAATCCCGAAACGAAATCCATAGCAATATCTTCCCACTTCCATTGAGGAATAGGTAGGGGGTTCAATTTCCCATAAGGTTTTTGATGCTCGGCTTTAATTTGTTGGCATACCAAGCATCTAGAAACAAACTCAGCTATGTCTCGTTTCATACCTTGCCACCAATAATGTTCTCTTAAGGTTCGATACATCTTCACGCTACCGGGATGTAACGCATATGGTGCATTATGAGCTTCCTCCAAAATCACCTTCCGGAGTTCTTCATCCTGAGGCACACAAAGCCTATTTTTCATTATCAGTATATCCTCATCTTTTATTTGAAAGTCAGTCCTCACACCATCCCTTACTTCTTGCTTTAACTTTACCAGCATAGGGTCATTATTCTGTGCTTCACGTATCCAATCAATATGAATCGGTTTAACCTTCAAGTGGGCTATCAGGAGATTATCCTCATCAATTCTCAATTCTAAAGGTAAAGACTTCAAATCATTTTGTAAGGATTTCTGAATTGCTCTGATATGAGCAAGAGAACTAGAAGACTTTCTACTAAGAGCATCGGCCACTACATTGGCCTTTCCTGGGTGATAGTCAATTACACAGTCATAATCTTTTATCAATTCCAACCATCTCCTTTGCCTCAAATTTAATTCTTTCTGATCCATCAGATATTTCAGACTCTTATGATCAGTGTAGATTGTACATTTTTCTCCAAATAAATAATGCCTCCAAATTTTCAGTGCAAACACCACTGCCGCTAACTCTAAATCATGAGTGGGATAGTTTTGCTCATGCTGTTTCAGTTTTCAAGATGCATAAGCTATCACCTTCCCATGTTGCATCAAAACGCAACCCAAACCTCGCCTCGAGGCATCACTGTATACCACAAAGCTTCCAGTCCCTGATGGTAGTGTAAGAACTGGTGCTGTGGTCAATCTACACTTGAGCTCTTGGAAAGCTTGCTCACATTTGTCAGTCCACTCAAACTTAGCATGCTTCCTTGTTAGTTTTGACAAAGGAGAGGCAATCATGGAAAATCCTTCCACGAATCTTCGATAGTACCCTGCCAATCCGAGAAAGCTCCTAATTTCTGTGACATTAGTGGGTCTTTCCCAAGCAACTACAGCTTCTATCTTTTGTGGATCCACAAAAATCCCTTCCTTAGATACTACATGACCAAGGAATGCTACTTTGTCTAGCCAGAATTCACACTTGGAAAATTTAGCATAAAGTTGCTTTTCACGCATAGTCTGCAACACCGTTCTCAAATGGCTTACATGATCATCCTTATTCCTGGAATAAACTAGGATGTCATCGATGAAAACAATAACAAACTTATCTAAGTAGGGTCGTCAACCTATCTCGAATACTAACATGTAGCCCATCTTGGAATTTCTTGCATCTATCAGCATCGTTGGCTACTATCGATGGAGCAAATTCTGAAAGTTCATTGAACTTTTGCTCATACCCTGCTACTGACATACCACCCTATTTTAAATTCATAAACTCAGTCCATTTCTTTTCCCGCAAGGCCCGAGAATAGTATTTTTCTTCAAACTCTCTTCGAAAGTCTGCCCAGGTTATGGCAGGTTGTCCAGCATACCTTTGCACTGTAATTTTCCACCATGTGTGTGCATGATCCTCCAAAAATTGCACCACACATGGTAATCTCATAGGCTCGCGAATCTAAAGAGTAATGGAAGTGGTCTCAAATTTTTTTTTTTTTTGTAGCCATGACCTGGCTAAATCTGATTCCAAAGACCCCGTGAAAATCTTGCAACCCATATTCTTCAGATCTTTACAATAATCAACTATCCCCTTTTCAGCAAGGGCAGTCAAAGCGGGAATTACTCTTGCCAAGGCCGCAACTGCCTCAGCTAAATTAAGATTAGCTGCTGGGGGTGCTACTGAAGGTGCAGCAACAGAAGATGAACCAGCAACTAAAGCTTGTTCTCTAATTTGCTCATCAGTATTCTTATTTCTATTCCTATCCTTATTTTGGGCTAGGGGATTGATTCTAGGCCTTCCTCTTCGACGTGGTGGCATCGTGTCTGATTTCCTGCATAAGTGACCATATTTTAATACTTCAACAAACAGTTTCTAAGTCTACAGAACCTATAACCTTGCTCTGATACCAAATTGTAACACCCTGTCCGGATAATCTACCTAAAATCCGGCAGAGTTTCCTTTCTATTTCAACTATAACCCTCCTGCAAATAACACTCAAATTCATATCCTCAACCACCAATATTTCTCAATACTATTACCACATATATCCATGCATATTCAAAAATTATTCATGATCAATTTATGCTCAAATCAAAACATATTGATCTATTGTCTCATATCTTCAAATATATATAATATATCTAAAAGTAAACCTATCTCAGCAAGGTTTACTAGATAAAAACATCAAAACATCAAGACTTCAATAACTTTTTACTATGATGCCCACCACGTCAAAATACTATTTGAAGCAAAAAAATAGAGGAAGGTTGCAATCTCGACACCTAAATTATCACCTGAAAATAAGAATATGAAAAGGTGAGATATATGAATATCTCAGTGAGTAGACAATATTTAAAGCGTGTGAAAACTATAATGGAAATCTGTAAAGTATAATTGACATTTTCAAAATAAATAATAATAAAACTATAATGAGTAATTCAAAGACGTAGCAAGCTTTTCAAATGTATAACAATATTATAATATTAAATCAATGTATTAAATATGTGAAGTAAATCAAGTTACGTATAATTGGGCTCCAACTTTCTGTCATGCACAAGAGTACATCCATGAAATAACCAGGCAATATCCATGTAGGCATACTAGTAGCCGGCCCCAAAGGCCAATACCACTATAGGACGCCCCAAAGGCATATGTGTCGCTATGATGTGCCCCCAAAAGGCAAATATAACGGGATAGGGACTCTGGAGGTGGCTCCCACCACAAAGGCGTAGCACGCAGCTCCCATACCCAAGTCTAATATCACGGAATGGGGACTCTGGAGGTGGCTCCCGCCACAAAGGCGTAGCACGCAGCTCCCGTATTCCGGTCTAATATCACGGAATGGGGACTCTGGAGGTGGCTCCCGCCACAAAGGCGTAGCACGCAGCTCCCGTATTCCGGTCAAGGAAATAATCTCATACATTAAGTCAGGTGGAGCCAAAACCATGTACGTCAAATTCTATGTAAAATCATATTTCATAAATTAATCAACTTACTCGATATAATATTTCTTGGAATAAAAATACTTTAATAACAAATCAATTCATATGATTATATATCATATATACATTTAATACGTAAAATAAATATTATGTTAAAAAAATATATAATTATAATTAAAGAAATTTCAAATAACTATAGTTGTTGTCTACTCACAATCCTTGAGATGATCTCACTGTACATCTCGATCTGAAACTTCGAAATCCACAGGTTACGTCGGATCTACGTGGCCTAGAGATTAACGATAATTAGTATCTATACATACTCAAAGCATTACACAATTATGAATGCAACTTAAATCTCATAATCTTCCCTCAAGGTCAATAATAATTTCTCATACTCAAAACAACATATCCTTAATTTTTTTTTAATATCATTTCCATAATCATTTTCTCCATAATTCAACTCCATATTCATGTCCTTATCAAATTCCTTTCTAGTACTCCATGCCTTAGAGATTTTCATAATCCATAACCATCAATAGTACTATATTTCTCTTAAGCAATAAATTCCTTAATATCAAGTTAGATTAGAAAATCATAACTTGAGTTTGGTACCAATAAGTCTAATTTATGAAGAAAATAACTAACTTAGACAATTAGAACAAAATCTTGATCAAATTTGATAAAACCCGAAACTATACTGAAACAGAGGTCACACTGAACAGCCAACTTCACCAAATTTTATCTTTTTAACCGCTTATCGGTTTTGGGTGATTCAAAGACCAAAATTCTCGTATTGAAGTCTAATTTCTAGGAAAAATATCAAAAAAATATAAACCCTAATGTGCCGAACCCAGAAAATCCGAACAGCAAGCATGCTCAGTTTCCCCTGTTTTGCTTTTTCTTCCCATTTTCTTGTTCATGCTTTCAAATCCTTTTAATTCTTACCAAAAATGAGTAAAATTCATACTTAATAGATGGATTTCAGACCTTAACATGTATATGGTGTAAAGATCTTAGCATGCTCAAATAGAATATCTAAAAAAAATGAAGAATTTATCAAGAAACTAACTTTGGATGTAATTTTTGTTGAGATTATTTTGGTGGAGTTCTTGAAGAGAAATGTTGGAGGAGATGAAGAAATTTGAGAGGGGAGGCTGTCGGCTGCCACTTGAAGAAGAGAATGAATATTTCTTGTGTTTTCGGGAGATCAATTGAATATAAGAGATATTTTGTTTTGTTTTTGGGATAATTGCATATTAGTCCCTCAACTTTTTATAAATAACCATTAAGCCCCTAAACTTTTTTTAGTATTTTCAATTTGATCCTTTCTTCTTTTATTTCCTTCACTTATAACTTCTTACCAATTTTCAAGTTTGTCCTTAAAATTTTCGGGATTTAACTTTACATGATTATACGTAACCTCGGTTGTTACAAAAAAGGCTTAGAAACTACCCTAAGTTAGTAGCTAAACTTTCTAATCAGCCCCCTCTAAGTAACTTAACCAAAACAGAAAAATGATTTTCCTTCAAATTCAATTCTGACTCCACTGTCCAGTTTTAAGCCACGATTTTTTATCCTATTTTTAAAAATTCAAAAAAAATATAATAAAAAAACTGGAGACTCAAGACATGTAAAAATACACGGGAAAAATCAGCTTAATTTTCTGATTAAAGATGAATGCCCAGAAAAATCGAGAAAGTACGAGTACTGGGTGAAAAAACTGTTTTGCCAAAATATATTTTTGCCTTTGATAAAATCATTTAAAAATCAAAGTAAAAATATTTAAGACTCATAAAATGACTCACAAACAGTAGCTAGGACTTTTGAAAAGTTAGACAAAAATTGGCTAAGTAAGAAAAATCACAAAGGTAGAATACTCAATTTGACAAACCTTAATATTCCACAAGTATGCTCAAGAGAGCATGACTTTGAACCATTAATTGGCTTAAGTCATTAGTCAAGTGGCAAGAACATGTGATGCATGGAAAAAATACAGCAAATATGATGCATGAAATGCATGAGTTTAAACCTAAATGTCATGAAAAATGCATGGCATCAATAAAGTGACCTAGACCTAAATGAACTTCCATGGCATTTAATGCAACCTAGGTCTAAAATGCATGGACATGCATGGCAAAATAAACCAAACTTAACAACTAAAATATGCATGACAATAACACAAACACAAGGCATGCTTAAACTAAAAACTCAACCAAATGTCATGCAAATGCAAACCTATCATCTAACATAACAAAAATGCAAACACAAGGCAAAATAATGAGGTAGCCGAATGGCCTCAAGCTCCAAGCAAACATGGCATTTTCACAAACACTTGGTATACTTAAACTAAATACTCAATCAAATGTCATGCAAATACAAACCTATCAACTAACATAGCAAAAATGCACTCACAATGCTAGATACATGAAGTGGCCGAATGGCCTAAGGTTCCAAACAAGCATGGCATTTTCACAAAAACTTGATATACTAACATGCTCAACTAAAACATAACACTCAAATCATGCAAACACAAAGTACAGATATTAAAACTAACAAGCATTTTCATAACCACTTGATATACTAACATGCTCAACTAAAACATAACACTCAAATCATGCAAACACAAAGTAGAGATATTAAAACTAACAATCATTTTCACAAACACTTGATATACTAAATATAAAACATCAACAAATTTAAACATTTTGAAAACAGAAAATTAAAAATGCAAGAACATGATATTTAACTCATAAATGGCAACAAACAAACAACCAAATTAAAACAAGCTTCAAGTATATGTAGTAGAAGAATATTTAAAGCATCAAGACTAAAAAAGTAACAAAAATAACATGATAAAATCAAACAAAACAGCAACAATAATTAAAAATCTGGGCTATTCGGCCATGGTGAGAAAACAAGAAAAAAAAATGTAAAAACTTATTTTTAAGAAAAGATGAAGACAAGAACATAAAAAGCATTTATTTAAAAAGAAAACACACCAAATAATAATCAAAAAAAGCAAAAACAAGATGGAAAATCAAGAAAGTGCAAGAGTTGGTGCTAAAAGCAACCTCAAGAAGCTATCTTTCAAGCTTTTTCTCTTCAAACTTTCTTTGCTTTTCTAAACTTTTCTTTTTTGCTTTCAACCAAGGAGAGAAAACTAAGCAAAAACCAAGAAGAAATCTGAAAATGAAGTGAGCTGAAAATGAGAGAGCCCTTCCCCTTATGCTGGCTGAATTCCCTCTCTCTCTTCTCCTAGGATGTTGTCATTTTTACTCCAACCAATTTCCATCCAAGGGCTAGTGATTAAAGGTGAAAAATCATGAAATTATCACCCTTAGATTAGGCCATTAGCTGTCCATAATTACAGCTGTTCAAGAATAATGTTGACACTCTCCCTCTTCATGCATTGGCCCATGTGGCTTATTTGCAATGGCTTGATCAAAAAAAAATCACTAACTCTTAATTCTCGGCCTTTTGATTGAAAAATCAGAAGCTTCTTCCCTTCCTTGGGCCTTGGCAGGCCAGCACTCTCTTTTCCAGCCCAAGTCTGATTTTTTTGAAAGGCAAGAAAAACCCTTTTTGGTTGCTTGGGTAAAATGACCATTTTGCCCCTCGGATGCAAATAAATGGAAAACGAACTCCAAATTCAAATTTTATTTTTTTAATACTTTAAAAATAATAAAATATTGAATTCTGGAAGTTTTCAAAAATTTTCGAGTCCATTTGCTGTTTATTTGGATTTTTTCTTCCACAACTGCACTTTTATGCCCCTACATTTTATCCTTTTTTAAACGAGATCCAAATCAATATGTTTATTCACCAATATATTCCAAATAATTTAAAAGTGTGATCTGGAAGTTTTCATAATTTTTGGAACTCATTTGGTATTTTTTCGGGATTTATCTACTTGAATTATTGCATAGGAGGCCTGGGATTTTGCAAACGAACTCCGAATCAAGATTTTATTTCGCTATTCTCTTCCAAATTATTTTAAAATGAGATTTGCAAATTTTTAAAATTTTTGGAGTCCATTTGCTTTTTTTTTGGGATTTATCTTCTTGAATTATTGCATAGCAGACCCGGGATTTGGCCATTTTGCAAACGAAATCCAAATCAAGATTTTCTTTCTCCAATTTCATCCAAATAATTTAAAAATGATATTTGCAAATTTTCATAAGATTTGGAGTTCATTTGCTATTTTTTCGAGATTTTCCTTTTTGAATTTCTACATAAGAGACCCGAGATTTGGCCATTTTGCAAACGAACTCCGAATCAAGATTTTCTTTCGCCAATCTCATCCAAATGATATAAGAATGAGATTTGCAAATTTTCAGAATTTTTGGAGTCCATTTTCTATTTTTCCCAAATTTTCCAATTTTACCCTTTTACCTCCGAAACACGGTTTTGCTCAAAACAAGTTCGATTTTCAGATTTTCTTCAAACTGAGCCTTGGGCTATACCTTTTTAATCATTCCTCATCCATTGGGGGCTTTATTCTTACCAATTCGGGCCATTTCTGTAATTCTTCCCGATTTCACCGAAATCCACCAAAAACCCTAATTCTCTGTTTTCTCCCGAATTGACTTTTCTTTCAGTTTTTCTTTCAAGTGGCTTCTCCATTACCCGTAGTCAATGCTTATCTTTCATTTGGAACCTTCAATTTCGACCAATTCGATCGTTTAAGCACTTTTCCCCAAATTTCCCCGATTAGGGTTTTCTTTCTACTGAATCTCCATAACCCAACTTTCGAACTCCATATCTTTCAATGTAGACCTCGGATTATCAAAATTCTTTCGCCATTTTTCAATTGAACTTCAAATCTTGATTTTGAAAGTGGGTTGACTTTTTCAATAGTTGACTTTTGGGGGTTGACTTTTTGGGATTGATTTTTTTTCAAGTTTGACTTTTTATGCTTGCCCTCTTAAACTAAGTCTCGGAGTACCACCTGCAGGATGAAAATAGTCTTTTAACATTCTGAAACATCAATTTAGGAAGAAAACATACCTGTTTTAGTCGTCCGGACAAAATTAGGTGTCTACACCTATCAACTAACATAACAAAAATGCACACATAAAGCAAACAAAATGAGATGGCCGATGTAGTAGATGCTTAACATGAGCATGGCATTTTTACAAACACATGATATACTAACATGCTTACCTAAAGAATAACACTCAAATCATGAAAATATAAAGTAAAGGCATGAAAACCAACAAGCATTTTCACAAACACATGGATTACAAAATATAAAACTTAAACATTTTGAAAAAAGAAAATAAAAAATGCAAGAATAGTAAAATAAACATGATAATATAATCAAAAAATGGAAATAAACAAGCAACCAAATTAAAACAAGCTTCAAGTATATGTATTAGAAGAAGATTTAAAGCATCAAAACTTATTAAATATAAAAAATAACATGAAATAACAAAGCAAAACAGCAACTCTAAAAAACATAGACCATTCGACCATCTCCAAAAACAAAGGGAAAAAAAATTCAAGTTCTTTTTACAAGAAATGATGAAGAAGGAACTTAAAGAAGAACATTAAAAAAACTTATTTTAAAAGAAAAATCAAAAGAAACTCACCAAAATAATGATCAAAACAACAAACCAAGAATGGAAAATCAAAGAAAGTGCAAGAGTATGGTGCTTAAAGCAACATCTAGAAGCTATCTTTCAAGCTTTTTCTCTTCTAACTTTCTTTTCTTTTCTAAACTTTTCTTTTTACTTTTCAACAATGGAGAGAAAATCAGCCAAAACCAAGAGAGAATAAAGAGTGAGTGGCTGAAGAAAAAAAAAATCAAAGAGAGACCCCTTGTAGAGTGGCCGAATACCCCTCTTAGGCTAGAATGTTGTCATTTTTTCATAAACCAATTTTCATCCAAGGGCTATTAATCCAAGATGTTTAAAACATGAAATTATCACCCCTAGATTAGGCCATCAGCTATCCACAATTACAGTTGTTCAAGAATCTTAAGCCATTATGTTGACACTCTCCCTCTTCATGCATTGGTCATGTGGCTTATTTGCAAAGGCTTCATAAATAATAATAAAAAAAAGCTAACTAACTCTTCATTGTTGGCCTTTTGATTAAAAAATCAAAAACTTCCTACCTATCTTTGGACCTTGGCCGGCCAGCCCCTTTCCTTCCAGCCCATATTTCATTTTTTTAAAAGGTAAGAAAAGCCCTTTTCGATTTCATGGGTAAAATGATCTTTTGCCCCCCGAATGTAAATAAATGGCAAACGGACTCCAAATTCAAATTTTATTTTTCAATAATTTCAAAATAATAAAAAAATGAATTCTGGAAGTTTTCAAAATTTTTCGAGTCCGTTTCCTATTTATTTGGATTTTTTCTTCCAAAATTGCCTTTTTATGCCCCCAAATTTTACCATTTTTTAAACGAGCTCCAAATCCAGATTTTTCTTCACCAATCTATTCCAAATAATTTAAAAGTATGATCTGGAAGTTTTCATAATTTTTGGAACTTATTTGGTATTTTTTCGGGATTTATCTGCTTAAATTATTGCATAAGGGCCCAGGATTTGGCCATTTTGCAAACGAACTCCGAATAAAGATTTTCTTTCACCAATCTCTTCCAAATAATTTAAAAATGATATTTACAAATTTTCAGAATTTTTGGAGTTCATTTGCTATTTTTTCGGGATTTATCTTCTTGAATTTCTACATAGGAGACCTAGGATTTGGTCATTTTGCAAACGAACTCCGAATAAATATTTTCTTTCGCCAATCTCTTCCAAATCATTTAAGAATGAGATTTTGCAATTTTTCAGAATTTTCGGAGTTCATTTGCTATTTTTCCAAAATTTTCCAATTTTGCCCTTTTGCCTCTGAAATCCAATTTTGCTCAAAACAAGTCCAATTTTCAAATTTTCTTCAAATTGAGCCTTGGGCTATCCTTTTTTAATCACTCCTCATCCATTAGGGGCTTTAGTCCTACCGAATCGGGCCATTTCTTGTAATTCTTCCCAATTTCACCGAAATCCACCAAAAACCCTAATTCTCGGTTTTCTTCCGGAATGACTTTCTTTTAGTTTTTCTTTCAAGTGGCTTCTCCATTACCCGTAATCAGTGCTTATCTTTCATTTGGAACCTTCAATTTTGACCAATTCGATCGTTTAAGTACTTTTCCCCAAATTTCTCGGATTAGGGTTTTCTTTCTACTGAATCTCCATAACCCAACTTCCGAACTCCATATTTTTCGATGTTGACCTCGGATTATCAAAATTCTTTCACAATTTTTCAATTGAACTTCAACTCTTGATTTAGAAAGTGGGTTGACTTTTTCAGTAGTTGATTTTTTGGGGTTGATTTTCCGGGGTGGACTTTTTCAAGTTTGACTTTTTATGCTCGCCCTCTTAAACTAAGTCTCGGAGTACCACTTGCAGGATGAAAAAAGTCTTTTTACATTCTGAAACATCAATTTAGGAAGAAAACATACCTGTTTTAGTGGTCCGGACAAAATTAGGTGTCTACAGCTATCAACTACTTCACAAAATCCTCCGTCTTAGGTAATATAATATCTTTGTTGTTAATTATCTTACTTTTATAACTTAATAACTTATATATTAATTACGTATTCTAATTTTTGTAGCAGGGTTCATGAGAACAACTTGCTGCGGAGAAAACGTTCTTCTTACGGCTGTCCTCCAACTTTTAACATTTATAACTTGTAATTTTTTAAGTTGTAAGTGAATTTGATGTGTTCAGTAATATATTCGTTGTACGGTTATTATTTTATATTAAATATATCTTTATATTATTTTTTTTATAATTTGTGTTACTTGTGTATTGTTGGATAGTTCTGTAAATAGAAATGAGGTATTATTGATTAAATATAACTTTTTAAAGGAAATAAATAGTATTTTTTAAAAAAATATTCTGCATATTTAGCGGCGTTTCAAGAACAAAACGCCACTAAATACATAATATTCTGGTAGTAGTTAGCGGCGTTTCAAGAAAAAAAACGCCGCTAGCAGCGTTTGTGATCTTCAAACGCCGCTAAAAGTCTAGCATTAACGGCGTTTGTGATCTGCAAACGCCACTTAAAGTCTAGCATTTGCGGCGTTTGTTGATCTCAAACGCCGCTAAAGTCCCAATGTAATACCATTTTCGGACGTTCTATTGGGGCGTTTCTAAATGCCGTTAATGTACCTACAAACGCCACTAAATGTCCCAGCACGATTTTTACCGACGTTTGTTTCGGCCTTTTTCTGGAATGCCTCCGTGGTTTTAGCGGCCTCTATAAACGCCCCTATTCTTGAAAAAAAAGCCGCTAAAAGACCCATTTACTGTAGAAGAAAGCAATTTATGAAAAATGCTACAATTGTGTGCTGCCACCAATTCTTGGAGATAATTTTTGGCCTGCAACAAAAATGGGAGATATTGACCCACCATTTCCTAGAAAACTACCTGGAAGACCTTAAAAAAACATAAATAGGGAGGAGGCTAAAAGCTCTAATGGCACAAACTTGTCAAGGAAAGGTAGAAGAATGAGGTGTAAAATTTGCTTCAAGCTTGGTCACAATTCAAAAAAGTGTCCAAATAAAAATGTAAGTATCATTATGAGTGATGTCAAACATTATTTTGAAGTTTTCTGTCTATGTTTTGTTCAGAATAATAAAAATGACATTACTTTCAAGAACCAAGACTATGCTCAATCTATCACCCAAAACCATGCGCAGCTTAGGTATATAATGATTTCTTAGTGTATGGGTTTAGGTTGATCTTTATGTGTTTTTAGTGTATGTGATTTTGTTGATTTTTCATTATAGTCTCAAGCAACCCAACACACTACATCAGCACCATTTGCCACAACAGATGATAGTGCAGTCCCTATTGTCCCATCAGCCACAACAGATCCAAGTCCCATGTTTGACCCATCTACCACAACAAATCCAAGTGTCATGGTAGCCTCATCACCAAAAGTTACAAGGAAGAATGTAAAAGGGAAAGGAAAGGAAAAAAATTGTGAAAATATGTGCACCTGGAACAAGGGGTAGGAAAATAAAGCAAGGAATGGGTATTTATGTTAATGAAAAAACAAGTCTACAGATTTTAAATGTAAGATCTAACTCTCAATTGTTAAATGTTTTCCATTAAATGATTTCAATTGTGTTATTCCATTCAATGATTTCAACTGTGATTCTTATTATATATCTCAAATAAGCTTGGACTAAAAGGCCAGACATAATTTCATCTCCAAAAATCCGTAAGAAAAGTGCCTCAACTTCCACCCTAAGAAGAGTTGCCTCTGTCAACAATGACAATGTTCTTCGATGTGATGATTTTGAGGGTTATGAAGATAAACCAACTGGTCTTTTCAATGTGACAATACTGGAATATGTATGAATTGTTTTTTTTTTTTTGTATTCATATAAGTTGCTGTTTGATCCACTTCATGTGTTTTTCAGGACCTTAAAGATGACGTGTTAGGAGTCAAGAGGAAAAGGAAAATTGGAGAACTTGATGATACATGCATTGTAACCCTTCTACATGAACTACAAGGGTAGAACAAAGCAAGCATATACAAAAAGCCAAAGTATCCCAAGGCACAAAATTCAACCATAAAGAACCCCAAGGCAAAGGACCCCAATCCAAATAACAAAAAGCCATAGAAGTAACATTGCTAGAAATTGTGTCTGTAACTTTTTGTATTTGACACTATCTTGGTTGTTGAATTGTTGCTGGAATTGTTGTTAAACATTATTCTACTGGAGGTTATTAATGTTAAATGTAATATTGTTGTTTTTTGCTTTTAATCTAATGTTGGAATTTTATAGCAATTATTTGCAACTACCTTCAAATAGTAAATTGCAGGTGGTGAGAAAACAATTTAATAGCAATTTCATAACATAAGTGCATAACCTTAAAACATATTTAAACAACCAGTTCATACATAACAGATTAAATAAAATCGGTTACTACATTACAAGTTTTCTTTCACTCTACAAACATACATACAATTAAAATTAATATTACAATCCAAGACAGTACCAGTCTACACCTCTAGCACCAAATCACCCTTTGAATTTTCATAGACAAATTCTTGTAGGATTTCTTTTTCACTCACAACAGTTTCACCTCATTCAAAAGCCTGTTAACTTCATCAGTGTCTATAATTTTCTTCAACAAACTATTCCCAAACCTCAACTCTCTATTTTTAGCAACCAATTTTTTATTTTTACTTTTCAATTATGAAAACTCATTTACAAAATCATTCAATGAGGTTTGAGAGTCCTCTGTTGTTTTCACCCATTGAAAAAAAATCAATACCACAATCTTACAGGAAACATATATGACCCATTAGAGTAAATCCATTTTTTCACATCATTGTGATGAAAAATAATAATTTATTAAAAACAAATACCTTTTTAAATTTGCCGCACCCATAAATTTTTCTCCCTAGGTTCTTACATGTGCTTGAGGATCAGATTAGAGCCTTCACTCCACAAAAACAAGTTATACCTCTTGACTGTCTTCTTCTTGAGTTTGATATTGAATGGTCTATGTACCGACTCCTCATGGGCAATTCCCCCACATTATATTTGCTTATTTTTCCACCATTTTTTCATTATGTTATTCTTCTTACAGTTAAAATTCTAAGAGAAGAAGAGGAATTAGGCTACAGCTTGAGGATTAGGAATTTTGGTTTTCAGGTTGAGATTTTTGGGGTTTCTGTTTTTGAGATTAAAACATTAATTTGCAAACAGAGGGCGGTTAAATTCCCTGTTTAACCGCCCTCTAATAAAAAAAATACACGTGGTATATGCCACATGTATATTATTTGTTTATATTTTTTTACATATATCTTATTCAGATTGGTCAAACACACATCAGCGTTAATATTTAACGTGTTAAGGTGATGGAGTACATTGATATACAGAATAAAATTTTAGGTGCCACGTTGCACATTTTTAAAGTACAAACATTACACATTTCACTATACTTCAGGGACTAAATATAAACTCATTATAAATTAATATAAGTATGTTTATTAGTATATAATCATTGTCGAATAATAAAAAAAGAAATATCAAAATGCACAAATTTTTTTATTCATAGTAGCTATATCAGACAAATATATTTAACTTTTATTTGAACTTAAAAGATAAATTAAAAAATAATGAGCAATATTCAAATATAATATATTGATATTCAATGTATAAATAAATTTATTATATATTTTATAATTATATATATATATATATTAATTTTAAATTTTAAACTTTAATATTTCTGTCATATTTTTATTTAATTATGTAAAAAATAAAATTAATTATTATATTCGAAATTATAAAAAACATTTATAACTTATAAAATTTTAAAATTATTCAAACCTGCTTTGGCCTGCTTGAACTCGAATTAATTCGAATTCAAAATTATCCAATTTCAAAAAATTCAAATTCAAATTCGAAATGATGTGAATATAAAAACAATCCGATCTAAACCCCACCGTTTATCACCTCTACTTAAAAGTTAAAACCAAAAAAGGAAAGCTTGTATTAATAAATAAATATATTAAAGAAAATATTGTCGGGTCAAAAAGGCAAGAGTTTAATTAGTGCTATTAATTAACTTTTTAAGTAAAATCATTATCTATTATTATAATAATAGCAGACAAACAGAGAGAAATTCCATCACTGAAAATAATATACAGCAAATGGTAGTAAAAATGAGTAGCAGCGGGTTAAAAGAAGGGTTTTGCCGACATTCCTTGTTCAAATGATGTAACGTTAAATGTTTCCACAACTTTATTTTCAAAAAAAAGAATCAAATATAATAAATCCCCAAAAAGATATACTAGACCTCTTTCTGATTTGTAAACAATGGGTGTTTTACTTTACTTAATTATGCTTTTAACCCGCCTAGGGAGAGGTTTCACAATTGACAATTTTAGATTTAATATAAAAACATGAATACGGTAAGTTTAATGACGATAAAATAAAATAACAAATATAATATAATATATTTAAATATAATTAAAATGATTAACATAATATATTTAATATACGTATTATATTTGTATTTAACATTATATTATATTAATAATTTGTATTATGTTTATATTTATACGATCAATACAAAAAATATATATAAAATGTGAAATGTATATATAAATTAACAAGTTTTTAAAAAAAATCTTTCGAGTCATACAAAAAAGATTTTGTTAATGAATATTTTTATGATACTCTTTAAAGTTAATTAATATATTATTTATAATAATAATATTATATTAAATATAAAAATTGATAATTTTATTTATTATTTTTAATAAATTGAAGAAAAATACTATTATATATAATAACTTTAAAATGTAAATAAGATTACTAGTTAGTAAAATTTATAAAAAAGAAAAACCTGAAAGATATTTGGATAATCATGGAAAATCTTTATTCTTATTTTTAGTTTTAGGTTTTCATGTTTGACGTCAATGCATTGCATGGTCATGATAATGAATCAATGTTTTACATCCCAAAGCACACCATACATCACGCCGTCGCCTATTGATAAAGGAGGGAAGGGTCCATATGATGGACGGCCGATCATAAGACCCACCTATCCATAGCTTTCTTTTGAAATTTTGTGAGTAAATGAATTGGCACCCAAAAGAGGAAGGAGAGGGGTCTGACGGGGAGCCCTTGGGTTATGAATGGTTTTCACTTTTCAGATGCCTTTCATTTTTTATTTTTTTTTGAATGGTTTTCAGATGCCTTTCAGTTTCATAGCATCCTTGAATTATCGTACCTTACTCTTTTGAAATATAGTTGACAATATATTTGATAATTTTAAATACGATAAATTTATACATACGAAAAATAATTAAAATATAATATAATATAAAATATGATATGATGTTATATAAAAAATAATAATAATATGACATGAATACATAAAAATATCAAAATTTATATAACATAATTTATAATATATTAAAATTTATATAAATATATAATATTTTAAATAAAATTATAATACAAAAATTAATAAAAATACGATATGAAATGCACGACTTATAAGATATTCTTAACAAGAAGAATGTGACATATCCTTAGAATAGAAATTAAGGTCACCTTTTTTCTAAGTTAGAAACTTCCGTTTGGGGCTGCTTGGGTCCCTTGTTTCAAACTCTATATTCAGGCTTTTTCTTTTATGAGATTTCTAACTTTTTTTCTGCAGTGCTTTTTAATAGTGATGATCAAATCAATAATCTGTGGAAACTACAGGGTCAATTCTTCTATTTAATTTCCTTAACAGATGAAACATCCAGTTTGACCGACTTTGTGATGTTAATCATTCTGAGAGAAGAAAACAACACAAAAAAAAAAGAAGATAGAAGAAAAAAATAAGAATATTTCAAGTCCTAGAAATATAGGTATATATACCATGAATTTTTTTTTCCCTCTGCTTGCGATGTTACTAAAGGGGTTCATGACCGTGTTAGATTGGATTCGGATCAGGTTTAAGTATGCTATTAATATGACTATATTTGTCTAAGTTCGGTCCAACTCAAAATATAAGTCTCAAATTCTGTCTAAATCTGCTTATATTTGTAAATAAATAGTTCAAACCCGTTTAGACTTGTCCATATTATTTTTTAAATTTTTTTAAATAAATATGTTAATTTTTATTTAATTTTTAATAATTTAATTTTTTTCTTTTTATTAAGTTTTAAAACTTAGATACTTAGCATATTTTTAAATATTTATACTATAATATTATATTTATTTATTTTTATATGATATAAATTACATAATATAAAAATATAAAAATAATATATTATATAAATAAAAAATGGGTAGGGTGGGACGGGACGGATCGAATTAAGTTCGAATCTTGATTATTGGAATCAAAATTTAATCTATTTTTTAAACAATTTGTTTAACTTATATTTTAAATCTAATATTTTTAGCTAATCTCTTTCAAATATCGAATCAAACTTTAAATTTGGAAGGATAGTCAGGCGTTGAACATGTCTAAATGTTACTTTCCTTTTTGGCATTATGTTTTAACTTAAACGGGGACAATGATTGAAGAGATGGCCTTAGAGTGGGGTTTAATTGGACAAATGTCACATATTGTAGACCCCACACCTAAGCAGAACCCTATCTAGTTTTTTTATTTTTTTTCTCCTAAGGGGATAAACATGAAGTGGGCAACCTTTAAATGTGGTTAAAGATTTGAAGGGGTTCAATCCCCAAAGCCCAGCTTAGCCACTTGAGCGGGACAAAATATAAACCAAGTAGCTAAAATTTGATTTTAGGCTGGGATCCGGTCATTAGCACACTCGAGCCAGCAGTGTACCTAGACAACTGAAAGGATTTGGCCACACCCTTGCTTTGATCTCAATCTCATTCTTGATTGTACTCCTTGTAGGCCATCGCCTAACCTTTGGTCTTAACCTTATGTGCCGCTTGACTCTTTAAATGGTTGTGAATCTCTCTCTCTCTCTCTCTAATTTGTGAACTCTGGCTTTGATTTGTACTTTTCTTGGCTGCGATTGGATGATCAGGGGATCAAGCAAATTGGTGAGATGAAAAGCAAAGAGTTTGTAGTGGCAGCGAATTCCCTTCTATTAGATATATTAAGAATTATGACATGATATTATTAAACATTATAATACGATTATGATACGATAAATTATGAATTATGATATGATATTTTTACTTGATTATTTTTTAAATTGGTGAGAACTTTCAATATATATTGAGCACTCTTGTACAAACATATACACAATTTAAAATATTAATAATGTAGTCCTTTGAGACTTTTTTTCATAGATGTAAGTCATCATGACCGAATCGATTTTACCTTCTCTTTTATTGTTTTCTATCCACACACACTTAATTAAGAATACAATAAATCTTTCTCTTGTAATATGATATCAAAACCCAGGTTTTATTATGTTGTTATTGCATATTACTCTTGTTTGTTATCTTTTTTGAGTTTGTCACATGATAGGCTCCTATGTCCCCGTCTATACGCGATAGAGATATTTTAAAGTAGTGTTATCTCACATTGGTTAAATCATGAATTGCTTGTGATCTTATATTCAAGTTGAGCCTCTCCACCTATTACCAATTAGTTTTAAGTTGGATGCTTAACATGGTATCAGAGCTCCTCTGTCTTCTGCCTGTTGCGTGTTCCATCACGTCAGATTTTACTGTTCTTGCTACGTGTTATGCCATGTCAAATTTTTTTGTAACATATTCCACCACGTTCCTACTACGTGTTTCGCCATGCCAGATTTTCTTACAACGTGTTATGCCATGTCAGATTTTTCTACTAAGTGTTCTGCCACGTTAGATTTTCTTGCAATGTGTTACATTACGTCTTCTTGTCACGTGTTACGCCATGTCTTCTTACCACGTGTTTTGTCACGTTAGATTTTCCTGTTGAGTGTTACGCCATATCAGATTCTTATATTATATGTTCTGACACATTTTTTTTGTTAGTTAACAAACTCAAGTTGATATCGACAATACCATCTTGAGTTTGAGGGGAGGTGTTAATATAATAAATGTAATTAGATATATTAGAGATTATGATATAATATATTAGACAATACGATACGATTACGATACGATATATTAGAGATTACGTTACAATATTTTTACTTGATTATTTTTTAAATTGGTGAGAACCTTCAATATATAGGCACTTTTGTATAAACATATATACAATTCAGAAGATTAACAATGTAGTTATTTAGGCCTTTTTTTCATAAGTATAGGTCACCATGATTGAACCACAAATTTTTTTGTGTTCTTGTGATTTTATCTTCTCTTTTACTCTTTCCTACTGCACACAATTAATTAAGAATATAAAAAAGCTCTTTCTTTTGTAACATATTTATTAATTTTTCATATTTGCATAATGGGGCTTTTTGCTTTTGACCTTGTTGAGGTTTTATTAATGAGAAAGTTGGTGAGTTTATGAAATTGTCTAGTGGAGGTTTTGCTTGACTTATAGACACAAAGAAGATTAGAAATGCATCAGAGTTTGGAGTTCAGGATTTGTTTCGATATTTAAATCAGTGAAAATTTTAAAAATTTTCTGAGTGAGCAAAAGGAGTGAGTAGAAAACATATCATAATGTCTGAAAAATTTATCTAAAACAATATTTACCTACTCTTTTATATCTGATTTTTACGTAATTATGGGTCTGACAAATATAAAACAAGGGTCGCTTAATCGATGTCTATAAACATTAATTAAGGATTATTTAATTATCAATTTAAGAAATTCTTTTACATTTAATACATTTTTTTTAATGAATTAAAAAAATCATTAATTACATGTTTTTTTCTATATAAATCACTTTAATCGATGCCATCAAGAATTGATTAATACTTTTCATAAAACAAATATATTGTAATAAGAATGACAAGAACATGTAGAGCTCCATATACTGCTAGGTATAATAAACCTTAATTTGCATCTACTTTTTTTGTACTAACTATATTCACTTTTTGGATACATTCCTTGGGAAATGCAGCAAACATTAATTACTTCAATCTCATCATGGAATTAATAGCCGCAATTATATGTGATTGTGCCAAAAATTAATTGTAAAATAAAAAGATCATGTTTATAATAATACATTGAACATTTAATTAACTGAATCAAGAGCATATGCATGTGCATATGTACGTATCTTTTTATTGGGGAGGTAGGTTCGAATTTCTTTGGAATCAAATCAAGTTTTGATGATGATGTGGAAGTTTCGAAAAGATAGGGATATATGAATATCCTTTTTGTATATCCTATAATTAGAATTTTAAATTAAGATAATCAGTATCGTATCGATGAATATATCGTTTTTATAATGATATTGGTACGTATTGATATCAATGTATTTCAATGTACCGTTTCAAATTTATCGATATTTTTCAAATATTTATATATATATAACTTATTTTCAAGTTTCTTAATAAAATATATATTATATACATATGTAAATATATCTCCATTACATATATATATATATATGTTTATAAGTACATATAAATTTTATAAATATTAATATTCAAAATTTTAAATATCAAATAAATAAAATAAATATTAAAAATATATAATAATTTACTATTAATTAGGCTCAATAGTTTAATTTAATAGACATGTTTTATTTTTAAATGTAATTATGTAAAAAATAAAAATGATTATGATAGAAAAAATATTAGAAATTAATTTAAAAAATCAAATAAATGACTTTTTTTAAAATAAAAAAAATTAAAATCTTGTATCAATCGGTACGGATCGTTACATACTGATACTAATCCATACAGATTGATATAGGTCGATACGACGGATATGAACTGATACAAAAACCGAAATAATACGATACAAAAATTATTTCGATTTACCTTAAAATTGATACATACTCACCATTACCGGCTACACTATTTTAAACCCTCCCTCTCCAAAAGAAAAAAAAAAATCCTTAAGAACTCCAAAATTTGACATCCAAAATGATGGGATCCAAGATGGACCAAGTCTTAAAGATCCATTGCAAGTTCTAGATGGATCAAGATCTAAGAAGATCAAGGAAACAATGCGAGAATTGGTGGAATCCACTTGGACCAAGTTTGCAAATTATTCAAGCAAGACTTCAACATTCAAGATGGATTTGAAAAGAAGAAGAATCAGCTTTAATCCATGTGATATAAGTTGAAGAAGAGGCAGCAAAACCTAGTGGTTTAGTGTGGGCCTATGTTATTTCATTAATTGATGTGACATGTTTAGTGTGGGTTTATGTTATTTCATTAATTGATGTGTCATGTTTAGTATGGGCCTATGTTATTTCATTAATTGATGTTGCTTGTGGGGCCTATGTTATTTATTAGGTGGACTTCTTTTAAATTAGTTGTTTGGGCTTGATGTCAGCCTTAGTCTTTAATTATTTAGTGTCCTAGTCAACTTAAGATTAGATTTAGGATTATAAATACAACATTGTAGACGCCTATGGAAAATAGATTATTAAATTTTTATTGAATGAAGTTTATTCTTCTTTGAGAACTAATTAGTTTTCTCTACTTGTTCTTGATTGAACTAAGAACTTATTAAAGACAATCCTTTGTGACGTTCCCACCAAATCTAGGTTATTAAAACAAGTTTTTGTTGTCAGATTTTAATACGCAAGTGCACGCTATCGCAAACAAATAATAAAGTGGAAGTAGAGTGTCGTTACCCACGAGGAATTGATATTAAATTTGTTAAATACTAAAATTAAAAAAATCTCAATCTTGTCCAAATAATTAATTGAAAACTTGTGAATTGAAACTAAATTAAAGAAAAATAATAAAATAAAGAAAGCAAATAAAAATTGGATTAAAATCAATGGAGGAAAGCTTAGGATTACAACTTTCCTCAACACTTCGCTTGGATGTCTTCTACTCTCTTCACTTGATTAATGACCTTGAGTTGTTAACTTAGAGTTCTAATCTATTTATAAGCATCTGTCGATGGTCTTATAAAAATATCTCTCTTAACCAATTAACTATATGTCTATGATAATTGAATTTAAGAGAAACTCATTAAGCTTAGACTTTAAAAGTTATTACACATGACACGTAAGTGTATTTCTACCATACATGCAGATCAATTCATCCTAATAAATGAATATGAAACATGTGTTTTGCAATCCATGTCTAACAATAAACTCCTTATGTCTAGTTGTATTTAGGTTAACAAATCAGTTTAATTGGTGATCAAACAATTAAAAGCATTAAGTACAAGAATGCATAAACAACTCAAATATCATTAAATAAAATTAGAGAGTAAAATAATCCAAACTATGTGTTGAGTTCCATTGCAATCCTAGAAAAGAAATTTAGTTCATGCTTGACATTGAAAACAATATCCAAAGGAGTTTCACCAACATCAAATTACAAGAAAATAAAATAAGATTAAGGAAGAAGAAAAAACTAAAGGTTGTCAGTTCTTCAGTCTTCTAGTCTCCAAAACTGTTCTTGGCTTCTTGCAAGATGGTGGTGGCCGCTCTCCTCTTCTAAAAATTAAAGCAACAAATAAGAAGTTCTAAAATAAAGCCTAAGGGTTCCTATTTATAGAGCCTTGAAAACCTGAAGAAGGGAAACTTAGTGGCCAAGTAACTGCCTCCAGCTTGGACTTTCCATATATGAGTTGAGCTTTTCCTTCTAGCTTTAGAACTCTACAAAACTACAAAATACATTAATTAATAACTAAAATAAAACATAAAATAAATAAATAAAACTAAATAAGAAATAAATAAAAATAACTAAAAATAACTAAAAATAGTAAATTAATAGTTTAAACTACAAGGACTTAGCTATTTTAAAAGCACAAAATAGGATTAGATAACTTTATTTAATAGAGTTATCAGTTTTCAACGGGTCTAAATCTTATTTACTTGATTATTGGCTTTCTTGGGCAAGTTTTTCAATTTGATTTTGGGTTCAAGGTTTCAATCCCTAAAGGTTCACATCATTTGGTATCAGAGCTTAGATTCTAAATCAGGTTTAATCTATCTTTTTATCCTCTTTACCATATTGCATTGGGGTTTTGGGCTTATCTTTTTACTTATTGCATTGGGTTTTGGGTTTATCCTTTTTACTTCTTATGTTTGGGTACTTGTTGTTTTTTTAGGCATTATTACCTTGGGGTTTAGTCTTTAGACATTCTTGATTTATAATTTTTACTTGGGGTTTAGTTTTTATGCATTCTTGATTTATCCTTTTTACTTGGGGTTAGTCTTTAGACATTCTTGATTTATTCTTTTTACTTCTTGCCTTGGGGTTTCAGTTTCTTTTCGTTTCTTGCTGTTGAAATCGGATCAAGATTCTTCTTTTTTCGATTCTTGTTGTTGAATTAAGATCAATCTTTATTCTTGATCAAATCTTTATCTTCTTGAAAAAAAAAGAAAGAAAGAAATTCGACAAGACAAAAAGAGAAAGAAAGAAAGAAATCCGAGATAAAAAAAAAAAATTTCGAAAAAGGAAAAAGAAAAAGAGAAAGAGAGTGAGAGAGAAAACTCAAATTGGCTGATTGATTACATCATCTTTAGTGTTTTGGTCAAATACATCTTCTTTAAAATTTAGTGTTTTGGTCAAATACATCTTCTTTAGTATTTTACTTCTAGTCGAACACATCATCTAAAGTATCTTGATTCATAAGTGTTCTTTTCCTAATACAATTTCTTGAGACTGTGTCATTATTCATTTCTTATTTCTTGAATCTATTGCTGGTTGGAATAATACAAGGTTGTTTCTGGATTTAGTTCAACTAGTTCTTAAAGAACTTGGAAGAGAAAACAGGAGTGGTAAAAGGCAAGAGTGGGTGAGAATAATATTGGAAAAAGTCAAAAATAGTGAAACACGAGTGGAGTGATATTATTATTTGAGTGTAAACACTAAGGGAGTGTGTAAGGTTTTTACCACTAACATTCTTATTTTTGAAGCGCATTAAAGATGTCTCATAAGAGTGACTCAATACCTAAGGAGGATGCGAAGAAATCATTTTTTATGTTGCAGGCTACGCAACAACAGTTTGAACGGTTGAATTTTGTGTTGGGGGAGGTGAGAGATAGGATGGATAAAAAAGATGTAGCTATTAGAAATCTTTAAGGTGGGCGAGATCGGAGGAGATGTAAGCCTAGTGTTGAAAATGAGTTTGGGAACGAAGTAGGTGAGTCTCTTGTTGCCAGGCGTGATCTCAATATGCAAATTAAGGCAGATGATATGGAGCAGCGGAGAAAGAACATATTTTATACTAGATGTTTTATAAACAACAAGGTATGTAATATGATTATAGATGGGGGAAGTTGCACCAATGTAGCTAGTACCACCCTAGTTGAGAAATTGAGCTTACCTTTACTAGAGCATCCTAGACCTTAGAGATTGCAGTGGTTGAATGAATGCGGGAAGTCAAGGTAAATAAGTAGGTTTGGGTGGCTTTTACCATTGGGAGGTATAGTGATGAGGTGCTTTGTAATGTAGTGCCCATGCATGCTAGCCATCTTTTGTTAGGGAGGCCGTGGCAGTATGATAGAAGGGTGATTCATGACGAGTTTAGGAATAGGTATAGCTTTGTAAAAGATGAAAAAACAATCAAGCTTGTTCTTTTAACTCCAAAACAGGTCTATGAGGTCTAATTGAAACTGAAAAGTGAGTTTGAACAAAAAAAAAAAAAGAGTGAGGCCGAAACACAAGAAAGAAAAACGAGAGTGAGACAGAAAACTCAAGAAAAAGAGAGAGTGAAAAAGAAAAAGAAGAGGTGGCTGAGAATAAAGAAAAGAGAGTAGAGCCACGAGAGAAAAAAGAAAAGACAAAGAAGAGTTTTTATGCAAAGGAGAGTGAGGTTAAGAGGGCTTTCTTAGAAGACCAACCTATGATCTTTCTTGTTTACAAAAGAATCTTATCTTAATCTTGATTAATCTAACCAATCTCTTCCTAGTGTGGCTGTTTCTTTGTTGCAGGAGTTCAAAGACATATTCTCAGAGGAGATGCCGATTGGGTTGCCACCCATAAGAGGCATTGAGCATCAAATTGATTTTGTACCTAGAGTCGTTATTCCAAACTGACCGGCCTACAGGAGTAATCCGGAAGAGACAAAGGAGAACATTGTTACAAGCAAGATATGTACTTCGTATGTCATTCGTTACAAGCAAGGTAAGGAGTTCATTGTTGCTGATGCTTTATCTCGGAGGTATGTACTTCTTACTTCTTTGAGTGCTAAAATGCTTGGGTTCGAATATGTAAAAGATATGTATGCCAATGAAGCTGACTTTTCTGATGTATTTATGGCATGTGATAAAGCGGAATTTGGTAAGTTTTACAAGTATGATGGTTATTTGTTTACAGAAAGCAAGTTGTGTGTGCCTAATTGTTCAATGAGTGAATTGTTAGTGCGTAAGGCACATGGTGGTGGATTGATAGAATACTTTGGTGTTAGGAAAATCTTAGAAATTTTACATGAACATTTCTTTTGGCCTAGGATGAGAAGAGATGTCATTCGAATATGTGGTAGGTGCATTACATGTAGAAAGTCCAAATCTAAGGTTTTACCACATGGGTCGTGTACACCCTTACCCGTTCCTAGTGAGACATGGGTAGACATATCTATGGACTTTGTTTTGGGGCTGCCTAGGACAAAAAAAGGTAGAGATTCTATATTTGTGGTAGTGGATAGATTTAGTAAAATGGCACATTTCATTCTATGCCATAAAACCGATGATGCCACAAACATAGCTGATTTTTGTTTTAGGGAAATAGGTGCATTTGCTACTATTAAAGAAAGGTTATGTTCTACACTTGTGTTAGCATTACCTAACTTTAACAAAACATTTAAGATTGAATGTGATGCGACGGGAATAGGAATTGGAGTCATTTTGATGCAGGATAGACGGTCCATAGCTTTTTCCAATGAGAAGCTTTCCAAATCTTTGAGAGAATTAATGATAATGCTTATAAAGTGGATAATCTAGGTCAGTATAATGTTTCTACTACTTTTAATGTTTCTGATCTTTCTCCTTTTGATGCAGGCAATGATTCAAGGTCGAATCCTTTCGAGGAGAGGGGGAATGATGGGATCCAAGATGGACCAAGTCTTAAAGATCTATTCCAACTTCTAGATGGGTCAAGATCTAAGAAGATCAAGGAAACAATGCAAGAATTGGTGGAATCCACTTGGGCCAAGTTTGCAAATTGTTCAAGCAAGACTTCAATATTCAAAATGGGCTTGAAAAAAATAAGAACCAGCTTTAATCCATGTGATACAAGCTGAAAAAAGGGGAGGGCAAAGCCTAGTGGTTTAGTGTGGGCCTATGTTATTTCATTAATTGATGTGGCATGTTTAGTGTGGGCCTATGTTATTTATTAGGTGGATTTCTTTTAAATTAGTTGTTTGGGCTTGATGTCTGCCCCAGTATTTAATTATTCAGTGTCCTAGTCGACCTAGGATTAGATTTAGGATAATAAATACAACATTGTAGCCGCCTATTGCAAATAGATTATCATATTTTTATTGAATGGAGTTTATTCTTCTTTGAGAACTTATTAGTTTTCTCTACTTGTTCTTGATTGAACTAAGAAGTTATCAAAGTCAATCATTTGTGGCGTTCACACCAAATCTAGGTTCTTCAAACAAGTTTTCAACGGGTCTAGATCTTCTTGACTTGATTATTGGCTTTCTTAGGCAAGTTTTTCAATTTGATTGTGGGTTCTTGCCCAAGAACAATCGAAACATTATGCCTCCCACATGACAAACTCGAAAGGAGTAACAGACAAAAGTAACATAGAAGAACAATTGAACAGAACCTGAATTCTGATACCATGTTAAGCATCCAACCTATAAAGAATTCACAATAGATGAAGAGATTCAACCTGAATATAAAGCCACAAAAAAAGAACTCAAAATTTAACAGATATACGATAATACCACTTTAACAATTATTAAAGCCAACTAGTCTTGAAAGTTCTTAAGGTTTCATCGAATGATTATTATCTCATACACAAGCAGTGGAGTCTAAAAACTCTACAAGCGGGGTTAGTAGGGTGACACATATACTTTAGGATACATTTTAAAAAATAAAAAAATTAATTTAAAAATAAATAAGACATGTATTAGTTTTTTAATCTCATTTGTAAATTTAAAAAAATTCACTACTAATATATCAAAGACGAACTCTTAATCAAATATCAATATGCTATAATGTTTTATATTCAACGGTGAAAGACAAGGGTTGACAAAAGGAAACAGCTCATGTTCTTGCATATGATAAGCTCACGAGTGAATGAATGATGAGCATGAAGATATAATTTACAAGTATCTTTCTTCTTTTTTAAACTTTTTCATTGGTTTTAATTAGTATTTTTCTTTTTGGCAAATCGTTATACTTAATTTATAATTTGATCTTGTTGGATATGTGGATTGGGACATTGCTAAGGTCAAAGAAGCCTTATAATGGCGTTACAATGCAGAAAAAACAAGCTATAATACGAAAATGAGAAAGAAAGAAAGAAAGAAAGAGATTTGAAGATGCTCAAAGGGTTTGGTTGTTGGTATATATGGGATTGACCACTTTTAATGGAATATTTGCCTTTAATTCCATGAAACTATATTATATGCAATTTGCTAACGATGGATTTTTTCAATGTTATTTTTTTCCAAATCCAAACTTTACTTTTCTCATACTACTTGAAATAAATATACATATGAAGATAAAATACAAGGAATCTTTCCATCCATGTTGTTCTAATGTAAACAAGGAATTGACTATAACTGTCAAAAGAGATATAATCTTTTTTTTTTTTTTTTTGCAACGAAGGTCATACTTTGGAGGTAAAAGAATGAGTTACAGATGTTGGATTCGAACCCAAAAATGATAGATGCCACATTTTACTGTATGAAACAATTGGGTTAAATTCTGGGTTCTAGTCTTTTTGTGCAATGTTAAATATCCACTGTCAGTGAAATTTTTAGACTATACAAGCAAAGTTAGTAAAATGACATATACCCCTTAAGATATATTAAAAAAATAATTTAAAATAGTGAGACACATGATCATTTTTCAACTCATTTGTGAAATTAAAAATTTTAACCAATATAAAAAATGAATTCATATAAATTGATGCACTCAAAAGAGTATATCTTATTTAATCCTTGCACTAAAAATATCAATTGTAAAGTATAGTAATTAGCAAGGGTTGAGTCCATAGGGATTAGTGTTTAGTTTAAGAATTATTAGTTTAAACTTAAATTCAATGAAAACAAAATAAAAAGGGTTTTTTTTTTTTTAAATCAGTTTAACAATAAAGCAATCAATAAAAAGTAAGAAAGCAAATAAATAAGAAGTGATCAGATGTGAGAAATATGGCTAAAGGTTCATTCTCCACCACTAGACATCATTAAGAATCAAATTCAGATCTATCAATATCAATTATCTATCAAAGTTAACAACCGTAGATAACATCCTGTGTTACCCCAATCCTTCCTTAGTTTGTCATTAAGCAGGACGAACGCCACTACTTAATCTCTAACTATCAAATAACCTAAGATAAACATCATTAGATTCAAAGTGATAGCAGCTTTATGATGAGAAAGATAGGTTGATCTAAGCAACAAACACATAAACATGGACTCATTCAACTTATGCCACTTCATAATTCCTGAAAACCCAACATAATCATGAATTACAAATTGCCACTATTGAATAGAAATCAAGACAATTACATGGATCAAGATTCCTAAACTAGCATTAGATAATTATCAAGATCTATCTAGTTTGCAACCTAAACAAATCAAGACAATATCATGAACAATTCTTGTAGAAGAACATAAACAACTTTGATAGAAAACTAATATATGGTAGAATCTAAAAATTAATTCCATAACATGTCTAGGGCTTTGAAATCACCCTTAACCAAATAAAAGTTTAGCCTTGCATAGGCATAGTTAACATAAACATGAATATTCAAAAGAAACTAAGAAGAAAAATAAAATAAAACTAAGAGAAGAAGAAGACGAAGAAGAAGAAGAACAATATTGATAAATAATTAATAGCATGTCCTAGTTGGTGGCTCAAAAGATGGTATTTATAGAGCTTTCAAGTCTTGGAAACCCTTTCTTGCTGATCAAGTAAGCTAGGAGTCAAAGGAGTGCAAAATAGGCAAGATTTTCGCATTTTTGCAGTTTTTCCTAGTTTTGTGACAGTAGGGTCGGCGCCGTGATGCCAAGTACATTGACTTGCACTTTTTGCTCCCTGACGTTGGTTTCGCGATTGTTGCACTGTCTCTCACTTCTTCGGTTGATTAGGATGACCACCCATTGTCTGATTTAGGTGTGTAAACTATCGTTGGAAAGATATTCAAGTCATCTTCAAAAGTCAAGAAGGACATTTCTTCAAATAATGAATTTAACATAATTATTTCCTTGAAACAAGCTCCGGAGGTCAGATCTGCCTGATCATCTAGCACTAAGAAATTGATCTTTTTGACTCCCAAGTCTTCTTCCATCTTGTGATTATGATTTTGTAAGCTCTTTACCATCATAATTGACATGTTTTGACTTCATCTCTTCCAAAATACCTATAATTCATAAAAATATAATAATTTGTCAAGGAACTTAAGAATTAAAGCATAAAGTATAAGGAAATAATACATGAAAATGTATGCAATTACGCACTTATCAAATTCCCCCACACTTAGTTTTTTGCTAGTCCTCGAGCAAAATCAAATAAAAACAAAAATAAGAAAACCTAATCTAGTCCATTTTCAATAACAATGAGAGATAATCATTAAACAAGTCTTATAACTAATCACTAACTTAAAGAGTTTCACAAAGAATCATGCTTGATAGTAAAAGTTTTGAGTTAAGCTAACATTAACATAATATATCTCAATCAAAATAGTGCATGTTCAAACTTAATTTCAGCTTCTCACATAGGATACTCTCATGATTTTCACTTTTTAAAGTAGTGGTAAAGTGTTTACACTCAATCAATCTCATGAAAACAATTCTACCATATGCTTGCTTGTCCACCTATTCTCCACTACTTAGATCATGCAACTTCATGAATTAAGAGGTCTTTATTCAAGGTTGTAATGGGGCCAAGGGGTAATAATATGGTTAATGAACAAAAGGAAAAGGATATTACAAAGGTTCCAAAGACTTCATAGAATTTAGAGACAAAATAAGATTTTTGCAAAGAAAACTTTCTCAATATTCCTTAGAAGCACATAATAACATAGGCTAAATTTTCAAGTTGAGCCTTTGCTTCATTCTAATCAACCTTGTAACATTCTTTTCTTTTCCCAAAAGTTCAAGAGATGATTCAATATTTTTTTTACACGGGAAAGTATTTTTACAATGTTCCCTGGTCTTTTTTCTCTTGACTTTTGCCCTTTTTTTTTTCTCCCCCACACTTTTCTTTTGTTCTAACCCAAATGTTCAACTAAAAATATCCCTTGTTTTTTTGCAATATGTCTCAAACATTCTAGTTCATCTTTAGAACAAGGGTAAAGATATAAATGTGTTTAGGCTAGGTGTAAGACGTGGTTACCAATAAAATAGCATATTCAATGTAGGCTCAAATTGGCTCACTAGGGGGATGTTCTCTTGGAACATCAATAATGGATGGCTTATTTGGCCCTGATTATAATCCTAATGCCTCAATCATATTCATGTTGTTACATGCATCAATATAGTCTCAAAAAGGTTTAAAGCAAGTTCTAGAGAATAATGTAATCATAAAAGCACTCAAGAAAGAAATTGGATTGATATGTATAATGCATCAATCATATAGGCTCAACACTCACAAGGATGATTATACAAGTCAATATCAAGTCTAAACATGCTTATTTCTCAATCAACATATTATATTAACAATGGCTCATAAAAAATAGTTATATCAAGCTTAATTCTCATGAAAATCTTACTACTAATGATCAATTTCAGACCTATTCAATTCATATCTCATCATAGTAAGGAAAGTAACTAGAACACACTAACAACAAACTAAAAACAAAACTAAACTAAAGGAAATCCTAAATTCTTCCCCCCACACTTAATTCTTACATTGTCCTCAATGTAATTCTATTATCCCCAAATATAAGAATCATGTGTAAAAGAAAAGAATTACTAATCAAAACAAACTAAAGATAAATAATAAAAGATAAAATGATGGAGAGTAAAGAATAGCAAATCTGATTATAATATGTGATCTCCATCCTTTTGCGTTGCCTCCCAAGAAGCGCTTGGTTTACTGTCCTCAGCCTGACTTAGACCCATCCCTTCATTATTCAACATAATTAGGCTCATAAAGTGGTAACTCCTCTACATTTTGTAATGGAGAGTTCTCATAGTAAGGTTTAAGCCTGTGTCCATTCACTTTGAAAGCATTACCTGTTTTTAGATTCTGAATTTCAACTGCACCATGAGTAAGAACATTAGTAATAACAAAAGGTCTCGTCCATCTAGAATGCAACTTACCAGGAAATAACTTAAGGCGAGAATAGAAAAGAAGAACTTTTTGTCCAACAACAAAATTCTTTCTTAAAATCATCTTATCATGAAAAGCCTTAGTTTTTTCCTTGTAAATTCTAGAATTCTCATAAGCATCATTCCTTATCTCCTCTAATTCTTGTAGGTCAAGTTTTCGTTGCTTACCTGCCTCATCCATTTCCATGTTGCATTGTTTGATAGCCCAATATGCTTTGTGTTTTGATTCAACTGGAAGATGACAAGGCTTACCATAAACAAGACGATAAGAAGACATACCAATGGGTGTCTTATATGCTGTCCTATAAGCCCAAAATGCATCATCTAGATGTAAACTCCAATCCTTCCGGTTTGGATTGACAGTTTTTTCAAGGATGGATTTTACCTCTCGATTTGACACTTCAGCTTGCCCACTAGTTTGAGGATGATAGGATGTGGAAACCTTATGTGTGATGTTATATCTTCTTAAAAGTGCTTCAATGGATCTATTACAAAAGTGAGTACCTCGATCGCTGATTATGGCCTTTGGTATTCCAAACCTTGCAAAAATGTTAGTCTTCACAAAATCTAAAATAACTTTAGAATCATTAGTCCGAGTGGCTTTTGCTTTCACCCATTTCGAGACATAATCAATAGCAAGTAATATATAAAGATTGCCATAAGAAGAGGGAAAAGGTCCCATAAAATCCATGCCCCATACATCAAAAATTTCAACAATTAGTATGGGAGTTTGAGGCATTTGATTTTTAGCACCTAAGTTACCTGTTCTTTGGCACCTATCACATAACTTGCAAAAGAGGTATGCATCTTTGAATAAGTTAGGCCAATAAAATCCACTATCAAGCACTTTCATGGCTATTCTCTTGGGTCCAAAATGCCCTCCACATGCATAAGAGTGACAAAAGATTAGAATAGAATGAAATTTCAGATTCAAGTACGCACCTTCTTATAATCTGATCAGAGCAATGCTTCCAAAGGTAAGGTTCATCCCAAATATAGAATTTGGCATCACTCTTGATCTTATTTCTTTGGGCTATTGTCAACTCTTGTGGAAACTGCTTGGTGACTAAGTAATTAACAATATCAGCATACCAAGGGGTTGTTGTGCTTATGGAAAAAAGTTGCTCATCCGGAAAGTTCTCATGCAATGGTAGTGCATCCTCTTCATGAACTAATCAGCTAAGATGGTCCGCAACCAGGTTGTCCTTACCTCTCTTATCTCTTATTTCTAAATCAAACTCTTCTAAGAGAAGTATCCATCTAATCAACCTTAGCTTGGCCTCCTTCTTAGTGAGCAAATAACTTAGGGCTGCATGGTCAGAAAATACAATTACTTTAGTACCAATTAAATAAGAACGAAATTTCTCTAAAGCAAATACAACAGCCAAAAGTTCTTTTTCAGTAGTGGAATAGTTTAATTGAGCATTGTTAAGAGTTCGGGAGGCATAATATATGGCATGTGAGGCTCTGCCAACCCGTTGGCCCAAAATAGCTCCAATGGCATAGTCACTAGTATCACACATGATTTCAAACGGTACATTCCAATTTGGTGGTTGCATGATGGGAGCTGATGTCAAGAGTCCCTTCAAAGTGTCAAACGCCTCTTTGCATTTATCATCAAAGTGGAAATCCACATCTTTTTGTAACAGCTTGCAAAGAGGTAGTGTTATCTTTGAGAAGTCTTTGATAAATCGTCTATAGAAACCTGCATGTCCAAGAAAAGAACGAACCTCTCTCACATTTGTGGGAGGTGGTAAAGAATGCATAATATCTATTTTAGATTTATCTACTTCTATTCCCTTAGAAGAAATAACATGGCCTAAAACTATTCCTTGTTCTACCATAAAGTGACATTTTTTCCAATTCAATACAAGGTTAGTTTCCATGCATCTTTTAAGTACAAGGGTAAGGTTCTCTAGACATCTATCAAAAGAATCACCATAGACACTAAAATCATCCATGAAAACTTCTATGATGTTCTCTACATAATCTGAAAATATACTAACCATACACCTTTGGAATGTAGCTGGTGCGTTACAAAGACCAAACGGCATACGCCTATAAGCAAAGGTACCAAAGGGACATGTGAATGTGGTTTTCTCTCGGTCTTCCGGAGCAATTGCAATTTGATTGTAACCTGAAAATCCATCAGAAAAACAGTAATGAGAATGGCCAGCTAACCTTTCAAGCATTTGATCAATAAAAGGTAAAGGAAAGTGGTCTTTGTGAGTTGTTGAATTAAGTTTGCGATAGTCAATACAAACTCGCCACCCTGTTTGAATTCTAGTAGGAACAAGTTCATTCTCATTATTTTTAACAACAGTTACACCAAACTTTTTAGGAACTACTTGGACCGGGCTCACCAATTTGCTATCCGAGATAGGATAAATCTCTCCAACATCTAGGAGCTTCAGTATCTCCTTTTTCACAACCTCCATCATAGGTGGGTTCAACCTTCGTTGTGCTTCTCTTATTGGTTTTGACCCTTCCTCTAACAAAATTCGGTGCATGCACATGGAAGGGCTTATTCCCTTGATATCGGCAATTGTCCAACCAATTACTGTCTTATGCTCTCTGAGCACCCGGATAAGTCTCTCTTCTTGCAAAAGTGTGAGCTCTTTGGCAATTATGACCGATAGTGTGTCCTTTTCAACTAAGAACACATATTTCAAGTGGTCCGGTAATGGTTTCAACTCCAAAGTTGGTGCCTGCAAAATGGAAGGTAGAAGTTTCTCATTACATAAAGGCAATTCAATAAATGAAACATCAAACCTTGCATCTTTAGGTGGTAATGCTTGTAACGATACTACTGCTTCTTCCACTTGTTCACTCAAGGCGAGTTTCTCTTCTCCTTTAGAATTTTCCAAGCCAAGGTACCTGTTAATGGCTACTTCCAAACTATCTTCACCATTTAATTCAAAAGCTTTCTGTACCAAAGAGTTAATTATATCAATAGTAAAAACAGAGTGCATATCACTAGAGTATCTCATGGCCTCAAAAATATTAAAACGAATTATCTCGCTGTCAAATTCCATAGTTAAAGTTCCATCATGCTCATCTATTTTAGTCGTAGCTGTTTTTAAGAATGGCCTCCCTAAAATAATGGGTGTTGGATTAGAAGACATCTCATCTTCCATCTCAAGAACATAGAAATCAACGGGAAAAACCAACTCATTAACTTGCACTAGGACATCTTCTATAACTCCTCTAGGATAAGTGTTAGAATGGTCAGCAAGTTGCAGTATAACACCAGTTTCCTCTAATGGTCCTAGATTCAATGAAGCATAAACTGAATATGGCATTACACTAATGGATGCTCTTAGATCTAGCATATCACGCTCAAACCTGGTGTTGCCTATCTTACAAGGAATGGTAAACATACCTGGATCCTTGCATTTAGTTGGGAGTTTCTTTTGAAGAACAGCTGACACATTCTCCCCCACACTTACCTTTTCATTCCCTTTCAACTTCCGTTTTGAAGTGCATAACTCTTTTAGAAATTTGGCATATCTTGGCACTTGCTTGATAGCATCTAGTAAAGGAATGTTCACTTCTACTTTCCGAAAGGTTTTCAAAATTTCATTCTCTTGCTCCTCCTTCTTGGATTTTGCTAACCTGCTAGGAAAAAGTGGAGGAGTTATATAAGAAGGAAAATATGGTTTAGGAATTACCTTTTGTAGTGGCTCTTTGGGATGTGAAGATGATGCCATGTTGTTGTCCTCCCTTTGAGCATTATCCTTTTGTGGTGTCTCAAGCTGTTTCCCACTTCTTAAAGTTACGGCATTGACATTTTCTTTGGGATTCACTATGGTTTGGGAAGGTAATTTTTCGGAATCCCTTGCTTGGTTTTGACTGATTGCTGTTGCCATTTGCCCAATTTGAGTCCTTATTTGGCTCATCCTTGTTTCCATTTGTCTATTTGTATCCTTTATATCCTGTTTCATTTGCAATTGATTAGTAGTAAGGGATTTAGCAAGATCTGCTAGAGACTCAACTGAATTTTGTTGTGGTGGTAGTTTTTGTCGGGTTTGATATAGTTGTTGAACCCTTTGTTGATAACCCGATTGTTTATTGTCAAATGGTGGAGGAGTAGCTTGTGATTGGTTTCCTCCATAATTGAAGTTTGGATGATCCCTCCATCCTAGATTGTAAGTGTTAGAGTAGAGATCATACTTTCTTGGTTGACCCGGGAATCCACCCATAGCATTAACATGTTCATTTGGATCATCTTGAAGTGTTGGGAACATACCAGTTTGGTGCCCTATGTTTGAACATATACCACAAGCCTTCACTTGTTGTATTAGACCTACAGCCATTTGTTCCACAAGAGAAGTCAGTTTATCAAATTTTTGTTCAAGGGTTGATGTACTTACCTTATTGACTTTCTTAGGTTGTGGTGGTGGTTCATGTCTCATGTTGAATTGTTGTGAGTTGGCTACCATGTTGGAGATGAGAAGTCTAGCAGCTTCGGGAGTTTTATCAACTAGTGCTCCCCCACTTGCTGCATCTATCATGCGTCTCTCCATGGGCAAGAGGCCTTCATAGAAATATTGGATGAGCAGTTGTTCACTTATCTGATGACGGACATGATGCACAAAGTTTCTTGAACCTCTTCCAATATTCATACAAGGACTCTCCGTTGTATTGTCGAATCCTACATATTTCCTTTCTAATATTGGCAGCCTTAGATGCTGGGAAATATCTTTCCAAGAATGCTCTTTTCATCCCATTCCATGTAGTGATGGTCCCGGATGGTAGATAGTAGAGCCATTCCTTTACTGAGTCAGCTAGAGAGAATGGGAATGCTTTCAACTTTATTTGCTCTTCCGTGACCCCGGTTGGTCTCATACTTGAGCAAACTACATGGAATTCCTTGAGGTGCTTATTTGGATCCTCTCCTGCAAAACCATGAAAAGTTGGGAGAAGATGAATCAAACCAGATTTTAATTCAAAAGCTACCTCAAGATTAGCATATTCAATGCATAAGGGTTGTTGATCCAAATCTGGAGCGGCTATTGAATAGAAATCAAGACAATTACACGGATCAAGATTCCTAAACTAGCATTAGATAATTATCAAGATCTATCGAGTTTGCAACCTAAACAAATCAAGACAATATCATCAACAATTCTTGTAGAAGAACATAAACAACTTTGATAGAAAACTAATATATGATAGAATCTAAAAATTAATTACATAACATGTCTAGGGCTTTTAAATCACCGTTAACCAAATAAAAGTTTAACTAACATGTCTAGGGCTTTGAAATCATCCTTAACCAAATAAAAGTTTAGCCTTGCATAGGCATAGTTAACATAAACATGAATATTCAAAAGAAACTAAGAAGAAAAATAAAATAAATTAAGAGAAAAACAAGAAGAAGAAGAAGAAGATTGATAAATAATCAATAGCATGTCCTAGTTGGTGGCTCAAAAGATGGTATTTATAGAGCTTTCAAGTCTGGGAAACCCTTTCTTGCTGATCAAGGAAGTTAGGAGTCAAAGGAGTGTAAAATAGGCAAGATTTTTGAGTTTTGCAATTTTTCCCGATTTTTAGGACAGTAAGGTCGGCGTCGCGGCGCCACTTTCCATGGTCGCGGCTCCAAGTACATTGACTTGCACTTTTTGCTCGCTGACGTTGGTTTCACGACTGCTGCACTATCTCACACTTCGTCGGCTGATTTGGATGACCATCCATTGTCCGATTTAGGCGTGTAAACTATTGTTGGAAATGTATTCAAGTCAGCTTCAAAAGTCAAGAAGGAAGTTTCTTCAAATAATGATTTTAACATAATGATTTCTTTGCAAAAAGCTCCGGAGGTCAGATCTGCCTGATCATCTAGCACTAAGAAATTGATCTTTTTGACTCCCAAGTCTTCTTCCATCTTGTGATTATGATTTTGTAAGATCTTTACCATCATAATTGACATGTTTTGACTTCATATTTTCCAAAATACCTATAATTCATAAAATTATAATAATTTGTCAAGGAACTTAAGAATTAAAGCACAAAGTATAAGGAAATAAAACATGAAAATGTATGCAATTACGCACTTATCAAATTCATATATATATATATAATTATTTAATAATTATGTGCATTATGGAATAATAGATTGAATTCTGTTATCATAAAAAGAAACAAACAAAAAAAAAAGGTGAATTAGGCTGTGAAATATATAATTACTAGAAAAAAGATCCAGTTTTCATTGTGGTATTTTTATTTTTTTAATAAATTTTTTAATTAATAATAATAAATGATTTTTAGTTTATATTTTATTACATAATAATTATTTATTTAAATGTTCTATTTTTAAATTGTAATAATATTAATATAATTATATTTTTATTAAATTTATGATAATTGTTTATGTATAAATTACATAATACAAATGCATTTTCAAATGTTATTTATATATATTTTAAAAAAAATATTTAGACCTTATTGTATATAGTATATTTTTACTTAGGAAATGAGGTACCTTATATAAGAAGAGGGAGAGAGAGAGACGTGGTGCAATCAGGTTGGCTGGCTCCATGCGATACGTTGCCCGTTATGTATGGATGACATGCGTCCATGGTCAATTGTTTAAGGTAAGGTAGCCAATGGTGACCACGCCCGACACGAGTCAGGTATGCCTGACTAGCCAATGTGCGTCTGAGGTAGTGGTGAGCCATTTGTTTGTCTCTCTTGATTGAGGTAAAAGACTAAAATGCCTTCATATAAAAAACATCTATATCACTTTGTCCCCCTCAACTAGTTTGATAATTCATACTAGATGAACTTCATAAGTCAAAGCTCAGTTATGCACTTAGGTCAGCAGAAATTCACCATTCTTGTGTTGTCAAGCTTAGGTCGGTAATTTTGGAGGTTCAAAAGTATGTCAAAGTGAATTTATTGCCCAGATGAAATTATGCAGAGGTGAATTTGTGTCGAGGTGAATTTGTGGCGAGGTAAATTTATGTATTTAGGTGGGCTTGTCCGAGATTACTTTTTGGCTAAGGTGAACCTTATGCCGAAGTGAACCTTTGTGTCTAGATAACTTCTAGCCGAGGTGAACCTTATGTCGAGGTAACCTTTGGCTAATGTGAACCTTGTGTCGAGGTGAACTTATGCCAATGTGACTTTTGGCTAAGGTGAACTTGTGCCAAAGTGACTTTTGGCTAAGGTGAACTTATGCCAATGTTACTTTTGGTTGGCAAAATTTTGGTAAGATTTGAAATAGTTTTTTTTAGGATTACTGTGGAAGCAAAGATGAGGGCCAATTGATGAGGTCCGAGTCAGTCATCTTGGAAAAGCTAGTTAAACGAAAAGGCTATTAGTTTTTCACCATGTAAATTGAATGGCACGTCGAGGTCACCTTAGTTGTGTAAATTCTTAACTTAATGCTGAGGTGAAGGTAATGCACATTAAAACATCTAGGTTCGTGGCAGTGGTACATTTTTTTTTTTATGAAAAGGTAAATTCTAATTGAGTCTCATCATAAATCTCCTCGATTTTTGCGTCTTCACAAGGCAAGATCTTTACCATTATTTTTTTTCTTGTGAGTTGATCTCGGCCATTCAAGTCCCCATACTTGTTCCCCCATTTTTCTATAAATTTACTTGGTCTTTCATTCTTACAATAACTCTTCTCCAAAAACTTTTTTTCTCCAAAAGAATTTCCTCTCTATATTGCGAGTTATTTTTCAGTTCTAAGGGCTTCCATTCATTTCTTCCATCTTACCTTTCCACCACATCAGTCCTCTGAGCTTTCGATCACATCGGCTGTCTGACTTCCCAATCCTTCTTTTGGTTTCTTCTTCACCTCGGGTACGTCTTTTTACTAATATTTTGGTACCCATGCCTTCCTTACATAATTCTAATTCTTCTCACTTAGTAAAATCCACGAATGAAATTAGTTCTAGTACTAAGAATTCCTTATTAGATTTGGAAACCGAGGTGGATCCAATAGATGATGAAGTAGTTATGGAAGACGTGACCCTTGTTATGTCTATAAATACTAGGGAGAGAAATTAAAAGGTTAAGGCTAAAAGGTTTAGCAGTTGGCTTGAGCCTTTGTCGCGTGATGAGATAAATAAACTAAAGGATAGTCTACACGTTCAGGGTGTAAAAATAACATATGTGGGACTTGTACTAGAGCCCTCAAAGCCTAGCCATTCCTCCTTAGAAATAATAAGAGCCCTGAAAGGTGATACTTTTCTCAAATTGTGTCCCAACCTATTCTCATATGAGAATTTGTATTAGCTTCGCAATAACTTTGGTCTCCCTACTGAGTACAAGGTCAAAACTGCCCAACTCTCTGATAGAGTCATTGACCACCGTGGTAAGCATAAGTTGTGGGTATCATGAGTCCAACGTGGACGGCCTTAGGTTTCCTCTTCATCATTTTGTTGTTGAGCTCTTGAAGCATTACATGATAGCATTGTACTATTTAGCACCAAATGCTTGGCACTCAATAGTGGGTTTTGTGGTCTTGTGTGAGGGTTTAGGTTTCCTCTTACTATCAACATCTTCAAATCTTTTTTCTCCATAAAGACACATCTTGATGATAAAAGTTGGGACTATGTGATGGCTCGTCCTAATAAAAAGCTTTTTGACAACATACTTACTTCTTTTAAAACTTGGAAACTCTATTTCTTTTCCTTGGTCACTTCTGGAGAGTGGGAGGTTAGTAATTGCTTAGGTGAAATAAAGGAAAAGGTTGACAACTCTATTCTTTTCTACGGTGACTAGCTTTGTGCTTATAATTACATAAACAAGTTGAGGGGGCATGGGAAAAGCCTTTTAGTTGTCAGCCTCTTAACTTTGAATGAAGTTTTACAGCACTTTAGGACTGGAGGGAGACAAGGTAAATTATTCTTTTCACCAAAGTTTGTGAATGTCATGTTTCATTTCTCCAACACTTATATATATATATATATATTCTCTATTTTAGATATGGCTGGAAAATGTGACAAAGCTGGGACGAGCGCCAAAAGTGGTTTGAACATCTATTATTATGTTAATCCAGTTAACAAAGGTAAGACTAGTGGTGGGGAGCAACAATTACAGCATGGCCGATGTAAAAGAGGTCGGACTTCCAAATGAAAAGCTCCTGCGACTGTTGATGTTACCAAGACGTCCCCAAAGCGTCATCATGGTATAGGTGCCTCCGTCACCCCAACTCTATTAGTATATACCCTAGAGTCAATCAGATTAGACAAGGGATATACAGTTAATAAAGCAAACCCATCATTATACTTTAGTGATACAAGGTTTTTCTTCATGTTAGTACGATAATAAAGAGTTATTAAGTACTAATTGGATGAAGCCCATGGAACATAAAGGCTTTGCAAAGGAATTATAAAGAGTTATAATTGTGAGATCCTTATGCATTAAAGCCATATTCCTAAAACTGTTCTTGGTCATCGTATTACCAAGACGAGGCATTGGTAAAGCTGAAAGACTAGTACATGTTAAGCCTTTTTACTTATGAAGTAAGCAACCGATCTCATGGGTTGAAGTATGAGGGATACTTGGGATAAATGTAGATGCTTTTCTCTTGAACAAGTTCACTGAACATGGCCCACTGTGAGAACTCCATTTGGTATTGTCACTCTAGTGTCTATGGAACTGTTCTCACATGCCAGTCGTGTAAATTAGTCCTCTGACTTGTGATACTAGGTCATCTTGTATGTAGAGTGTTATACTTTGATTCCATTATTTTCGGGTCCCAAGAAATGATGCTTATGGTAGGGTGGTTTTGGGTATGACATGAACCATGCGAAGATGGATGAGTGATCCAGAGAGGATTCACCATCCAAGTGACATCGGAGACATATCTCATCTGTTCTTGGTTTCGGTTAACTTGATGAAATCTCTGGCCAGAGCATGATGGATTTATGAGAAATTTTTTCTCTAAATTCATAAGGTCAACCATAAGCTGCAAGAACTAATATGGATTGAACATGAGTAGACACTTCACCATGCTCATGGGCTTTTCGAGATATTTGGTGAAAGGACCGTATTACACTGATAGACTGGTTACTGAAAGGTTTCAAGGAGGTCACTTTGACTTCTCAATATTTGGGTGGTCATGATGGGTCACTAGATCCCGCTCTTGATCTATGGTTATAAATTAATGAGATTAATTTATACGCATTGCCAACATGTTGGGAACCTAATGGGTCACACACAATAGGACGAAAATGTTGGCTTAAACTTGGGATTTGATTAAGTAAAGACTTAATTGAATAAAAGGTAAATTTGGAAGACCTAATTGAATAAGATTCAATTTAGGTATGTTAAGACATAATTTTGATTTGGGAAATCCAAATAAGGATGTCTTAACAAGACAATATGGATAAACTTGTCTTAAGTAGACAATGTCTAAATGTAGACATGTCTTAAGATAAGTTGTCTTGGCCGAAAATAAGTAGTTGTCCGAAATGAGAAAAAGTTTCTCATTTTCGAGGAGTTTGATTATGAATCAATTTCTATCAACTCGTATTTCACTAAACTGAACATTGTTTCGATTATGTCTAATTTCGAGTCTAGCACTAAGAGTTAGTGTTTAACTAGGAGTCCAACACTTGTTAGGTGAAAGAGTTTCACTTGAACAAGGAGTCTGATTATGAATCAAACTCTGTTAATCCTAGATGGTTGAGTCCAACTAAGACCTTAAGAGTTTGATTGAGAATCAAACTCTTATCCCTATGCAATCGAGCAATTAACATAGACATAATTCGAGATAGGTTCGACCTCGACTTTAAGAGTTAGAGTTTTTGGTTAAACTGGGATGCTTGAGGTTGAAAGAGTTTTACCTCAACTAGGATATTGTATTTAATTTAAATTCCTATCCCTTATTTATCCTAGGCAGCCGAATGAGAACTTAAAAGTGTCTACGTTCATCCAAGCTTATGTGATAAGAATTTGGGTAGAACTATGTCACTTTAAAAGAGAAGAATTCTCTTCAAATTTGGAGTTTAAAGAAAAACAAAACTCTATCTTATCCCTTGTATTATGGACGGTCAAGAGAAGTAATGAAACTAGGATTCATTATTAGTTTAACTCTAAAAGGTAAAAGTGGATTCATTATTAGTTTAACTCTAAAAAGGTAAAAGTGGATTCATTATTAGTTTAACGTTAAAAAATAAAGTGGATTCATTATTTTAGTTTAAATGCTAAAAAGTAAAAGTGGATTCATTATTTTTAGTTTAACGTTAAAAGAAAAAGTGGAGACTTTACTTTTAGTGATTCGGTTAAGTGAGCTTTAATTAAGAGATTAAAAATAGTTTTTTTTTTCTTTCTCTTAAGTGAAAAATGTATTCGGTCAAGAGAAAAAATAGTCTAAAGCAGCACCTCTTTTTCTCTTTTTCTTCAAGTATTCTTAGTAACCGATCACAAGAATTGTTCTTTAATTTTTCGACCTTTATGACAAAAAGAAAAAGAGATTGACCTTTTTGATTTTGATCGGAAGATCAGCCCGTTAGCACTGGCGAATCCCCAAGCCTTGTGAAGGTGCCAACAGTCGTTCGTGTGGATCACCGTTGGAGGCAAGTCGCTTGAGTTGCTCGTGGCATTGGAGAAATCATCTAGTGGTCATACCATTGCTGTGATCTTGCAAGGAACGGCACGCTCAAGATTACGAGTTCTCAAGTAGTACGATCTTAATCACATGAGTGATTTAATTTTTATTTCCCTGTAAACCCTTGTAAATCACAATCTTGAGATCCTGAGGGATCCGGGTGCTTCTATGTTTACCTTCCGCTGTATTTACTCTTATAGTTTTGTATAAGCATGAACCCTGATTTCCCAACAGTGGTATCAGAGCCAAGGATTAGTTGATTACATGAGGTTTGTGCATGTCGATTCTTGATGATTAACAAGTTGTTATTTTGTGTATTGATTTTAGTGTTTCGGTTCTCTTTAGATTTTTGAAAAATTGTTTTTCGTTAAATCTATAAAATCTAGACAGCGGCTGTAAATTGACTTTAATCATGTTTAAAATATTTTAAATGATGGATCAAAAATGTTTTAATCAACCCGGATTAAATCCATTACATTTCTAAGTAAAACCGAGTAGTTTTGATGCCTAAAACGTTGTTTTTGTGTCTGGTTTTTGAGGCTGATTTGGGGCTGTTTAAAAACTTGTTTTTTTGTCTTTTAATTCTGGAAATTAATGCTTAAACACTTTCATTAATTTTTCTAAAATGATTTGGGTTAAAAATGTTTAAACAAAATTATTTACGGGCCTAAAAAGCTATTACAACAATGCTGAAATTTTTTGGGCTGTTTTGTAGGTGTTCACGTGCTGTAAAGCTTCAAGCATAAGTGTGGAAACGTTCCACAAGCTTGCTGAAAATTTTGGACAACATCTTGGGTGAATATGGTTATTTTTTATGGATGGTTCGGGAATGGAACATGGCTGGAATGGGCAGCAAACGTTGCTGCAGTTGTACCACCCAAACCGTGGCACACATGAGGCAATTGTTGCTGATTTAGTTGCTGCCATGTGGGGCGGCTAGCAGCCCATTTTTGGGCATCCAGCAGCCACTGAATGTGGCGTACAACAGCCATACGATGGCTAAAGAGGTTGCCTATGCCTAGGACACTAAGTGTTAAATTCCTACTCCAAAATGGAAATAGTTTCCTAGTGGGAGTGTGATTCCTAAAAATTAGGAGATAAGAGTTTTAGTTTGATTAGGTAATTTTTACCTAATGAGATTGAAGTTCCTAAGTGTTAGGATAGGTTTCAAACTCTTTAATAAAGGTTAAATAAAACTACCTAAAAGTTAGGTAATGTCCGATTTTAAGACAACTTTCGTAAAAGTTAGAAATTTGATTAAAAATATTTTAATTCAAGAGCTGAGATTGTTAAAATAATTTGATAAATTATCTCAAATGAGTTGATGATATTTATGCAAATAATACACAAGATCACCAAATGATATTGGCTATGCATTTTATTATTCATGCTTATAATATGATTATGTACGCATGAGGATGGTTATGGACTAGACCTTAGTATGACTAGGTCATGGATGGTTAATTTTTCTGTATTGGTATTTTTATAAATAGGGTCTGCGAACCCTGCCTTCTCTTTTCAAATTCTTGGTTGTAAATTCTCTTCTCATCTAATTCCCCTCGAATATAACTTGGGGTTTCTATTAAAAATGTAATTGTTATATTTTTATAGATTTAGATTTAGGATAGGAATTTGAATTTATGTAATTCCAAGAATGTAAGGAGACAAGGCACCAAGAAGGACGGCCCAAGGAGATCACCATCAAGGCTTATGAAAAGTATGTATGGTATCCCTAGGAATTTGACCAACTAGTTTCCTAATAACTCAAGGAAACTAGAATAGTATAAAGTCCATAATCGTCCTAGTAGATTGCATGAGATAGATTTATTTTTGAAGTTATATATTTGATATATAATTGAATAAATGTTATGCATGACATTCAACCAAGCAAAGCAATGAGACCTAATAATTAATTTAAATCCCTCATTAAATTATATTGAGATGCATGATTAAGTTGCCTTCCACCATAATAACAAGATAACCAAAGTTCTTCCAGTAGGAGGCTTGTTGAGTTGATCAATGTCAAACTACTGTGCAAACATGTTTGAGTTATAGAAGGTGGGTCTTACTCAACTAATTGTTATGTTATCCGAATGCGTCAAACTCGATTGCATGACATTTAGAGGCAATGGTTAGGCAAAATGCATATGATGAATTTAGGCAAAGAGTTGTCCCTAACTGATCTAGGAGTTGCATAGAGATGCAATTGGTAAGCTAAGTTACCTACTCAATTGGTTTCTACATGGCTTTTCGAGTCGCTCAAAGTCATGGAAAAATGAAAGGGGTCATAGCTTATTAAGAGATTTAAGTGTTAAATTTCTCAAAATAGTAGCTGATAACTCTAGGAAATATAGTTATTTTGCCACTTTTTATGCATTCAAATCGGCGAAGTCTTTAAGGTTTTTATTTGTATTTCATTAGTTTTAGATGTTTTTAGATTAATTTTATTTATTCATTTCATGTTTAAAACAGTTATTTAGTTCGTATTTATGTGTTTTTATAGGCCGAAAGTGAGAAGAAGCTTCGCGGTGCAAAAAGATGAAAATTGGTGCAAAGCAACGTGCAGGCAAATTTGACCTCCGGAGCTTGTTTCTAGGAAAATATGATCTTAAAGTCTTTATTCAAGAAAATATTCTTCTTGACTTTTGAAGCTGACTTCCATACCTTTCCAACAGTATTTTACTCCTCCAAATCGGATGAGATTTTCCCATCCAAATCAGCTAAAGAAATGTGAAAAAATGGAGGAAGCAGCAGGTAGCCAACCTGAGAGGTCGGCGCCGCAGCGCTGACAGGCAGAATAGAGGGCGCCGTGGCTCCCAAAGCTGGAACCGTGGCACTGAAGCGTGAAAAAAAAATAATGCTTACCTGATTGCTTGCACGCGAAGTTTCTAACTCTAGGGGTCTAAGGCACTATAAATAGGACTCTTTAAGGCTGAAATAAGGGGGATTTGAGTTCTAAAAACCTAATTCTCTTGAGATGAGAGTAGCCACCAAAAGCTTTCAAGGAGATAAGAAGATTTGTGAAGATTGAAGACTCAAGACTTGACACCCCTTAGTTTTCTCTTTTCTCTTCATTATTTTTCTTGTATTGATGATGATAGTGAAACTCCTTGGATATTTGTTTTCTTTAATTATCATGAACTAAACTTATTTTACTAGGATTGCAATAGAACTAAACATGCAGTTTGAATATATTTTATCTCTCTAGCTTGATTTAATGGTTTTTGAGTTGTTTGTTCAATCTTGTTCTTAATGTTTCTAGTTGACTGGCCACCAATTAGATTGATTTGGTAACCTAAATACAACTTGGAAAATGAAGTTTATTGTTAGACATGGATTGAATGACACATGTTTCATATTCATTTATTAGGATGAATTGATCGGCATGTAGGGTAGAAATATACTTACGTGTCATGTGTAACCATTGTTAGAGCCTAAGCTTAATGAGTTTCTCTTCAATTCAATTATCATAGACATATAGTTAATTGGTTAAGGGAGATATTTTTATAAGACCATCGGAAGATCCTTATAAATAGATTAGAACTCTAGGTTAACAACTCAAGATCATTAATCAAGTTAAGAGGGTAGGAGAGGTTCAAGAGAAGTGTCTGAGGGAAGTTGTAATCCTAGTCTTTTATTAATTGGTTGAATTCATCTTTTTAATTTACTTGCTTTTATTATTAGTTTCTTTTAATTAGTTTGATTACCATCTTTAATTATTTGTTTAGATAAGATTAGGTTGTTTTAATTTTAGTATTTATCAAATCTAGTGACAATTCCTTGTGGATTCGACTCTTTACTTTAAACTATATTACTTGTTACGATACGTGCACTTGCATGGTGAAAATCGACAACAAGTTTTTGGCGCCGTTGTCGGGGAATTGTTTATTATTTTTGTTAATATTAATACCAAGAAACCTTAGTTTTAATTTAAACTTTCTTCTTCTTTCTTATTTTCAAGTACTCTTTATCGTGGTATGTGAAGAGCTCAAAATCTGGAACTTGTCCCTTTTGATGCAGAACCGAAAAGAGCTTTCCATCGACTTCAAAGGGAGAATTTTCAAGCTTCGAATCACGACCATACAATGGCTAAAGAAAATGATACAAAGACTTTGCAAGAGTTTACGATTCCTCTCATGCAAGAACTTCATACCAATCTCTGGAGGCCTGCCATCGGTGCAAACAATTTTGAGATAAAGCCAGCCATCATTCAGATGATCCAAGCATCAGTTCAATTTGGTGGCTTACTGAACGATGATCCGAATGCTCACATCATGAATTTCCTGGAAATTTGTGATACTTTCAAACACAATGGCGTTTCTAACGATGCCATTAGATTGAGACTCTTCCCTTTCTCACTTCTGGATAAGGCCAAGAGTTGGTTACAATCACTTCCTGCTGGCTCTATCACTACATGGGATGACTTGGCCCAAAAATTTCTTGCCAAATATTTTCCTCCGGCCAAGACTGCAAAGATGCGTAATGATATCACATCATTTATGCAATTTGATTCTGAATTGCTATATGAAGCTTGGGAGAGATTCAAGGATTTACTTCGAAGATGTCCTCACCATTGTTACCTAAATGGCTTCAGGTGCAAACATTTTATAATGGACTGTTGGGACAACTTAGAACCACTATTGATGCCGCTGCTTGTGGAACATTAATGGGAAAATTACCTGATGAGGCCTATGATTTCCTTGAAGAGATGGCATCTAATAACTATCAATGGCCATCAGAAAGACTTGTACCAAGGAAAGCTGCAAGGATTCATGACTTGGATGCAATGAGTACCGTAAGTGCTCAGATAGTTGCATTAGCTAAGAAATTCGATATTGTAAGTGTTCATGCCATCCAAAGCCTATTTGTAACTTGTGAATTATGTGGGGAAGGACACACCAAAGATAGATGCCCAACCAACTTCGAATCAGTGCAATATGTTGGAAACTATAATAGACAGCAAAACAATCCTTATTCCAACAATTACAATTCGGGTTGGAGAAATCACCCGAACTTTTCATGGGATAATCAATGGTCTTCATCCTCTGCTAACCTAGTAATCCCTCCTAGGTTGCCATCACAAGCTCGTGCTCCTGTTCCAAAAAAAAAGACATCATTGGAAGAGATGTTTACAAGGTTCATGGCTAGTCAAGAAGTGATAACTCAGACTCATGCAGCGACACTTCAGAGTCAAGCAGCAACACTTAGAAAACTTGAGACACAAATAGGCCAGTTTGCAAATGCAATTAACAACCGTCCTAGGGGATCTTTTCCAAGTGATACTGAAACCAATCCTAGGAAAGATAGACAAGAGCATTGCAATGCAATTACACTCAGGAATGGAAAAGAAGTAGAAGTGGGTAGCAAGAAGCATAATGAGAAAATTCAAGAAAAGAAACCTCCAATCTACCCACCACCACCCTTTCCTCAGCGTCTTTAAAAGAAAGTGCCAGAATTACCACCCAAGCCTCTTGAAGAGAAAATTATAGGGGAAAAAGAAATTGAAAAGGCTCAAGAAGAAGAAAAGAAGCAATGTTATCCACCACCACCCTTTCCTCAGCGCCTTTAAAAGCACAAACTTGACAAGCAGTTTCAGAAGTTTCTTGAGGTATTTAAAAAGCTCCATATTAATATACCTTTTGCTGAAGCTTTATAACAAATGCCTAAATATGTCAAGTTTATGAAATAAATATTATCCAAGAAGAGGAAATTGGATGAAATTGAAACAGTTGCACCTACTGAATAGTGTAGCGCTATCCTTTAAAAGGAACTCCCACCCAAACTCGAAGATCCGAGAAGCTTCGCCATTCCATGCACCATTGGTAATAAATTTTTTGGTAAAGCTTTATGTGATTTGGGGGCAAGTATCAATTTAATGCCTCTTTGTATCTATCGCAAACTTGGTTTGGGGGAAATAAAACCCATTACAGGGATGTTGCAACTAGTTGATAGATCCTACAAACATCCAATAGGTATTGTTCAAGATGTGCTAGTCAAGGTTGACAAAATTTTCTTTCCTGCTGATTTTATTGTGCTTGATATGGAGGTGAAATACCTATAATTCTTGGGAGACCATTCCTAGCTACAGGTAGAACTCTCATTGATGTGAAAAAAGGAGAACTTACCATGAGGGTTCTAGACCAAGAGGTAACTTTTAAAGTGTTTAAAGATATGAAGTTTCCTAATGAATTTGATGAATGTTTGGCAGTCAAAATGGTGAATAGTGATTCCAAAGAAGCATTCAAAGAAAATTGTTCCACTAAACCACTTGAGACAAGTTCAAATTCTACTTCTAAGATGCATGGAAGCCATAATTATGGAAATCCAAGCCTCATAAAGTAATAGAAAAGGGGGAGCATGATAAGAAGATTGTCAAGTGGAAGGATGTCGGCTAATAGGCATGAGATAGTCAAGCCGATGACTATAAATTAAGCGCTTCTTGGGAGGCAACCCAAGTTCTAAACTTTTTCTTTTTAAATTTAAATTTTTAGGATATTTTTATTATTTCTTTTTACTTTGTTTTCTTTTGTAGTGACTACTCATCCAACTTGGACAAGCATGATGAAGTCTACGAGGAAAACTAAAGCTTCTTTTGCGTTGCTTTCATCGATAAGGGAGTTTTCTTGTTCTTACTCTTTTTATTTCCAAACATTGAGGACAATGTTTGTTTTAAGTTTGGGGGTGTGTCTTTAGATTTATTTTAGTTTGTGTTATCTAATTTTATTATTAAGAGTCTAAAAAAAAAATTGGTTTTGCTTGAGATATGATGCACTTATTATGATGGAATCCTTATCCAATGATGAATTTTAGTTATTGGTTTATCTTGATTTTTGGGAAAAACATAAGCATGAGAAGAATTTGTGTTAAATACTTTTGTTAGTTTAATGCTAAGATGTGATTTTCAAAAAAAATTTAGCACTTGATCTCTTGTTTAGATTTGCATTACTTATTTAAAGACTACTTATGTTGATGTGAATTGCGATTATGTTTAGAGCCTAGAATTTGTTTGATTCTCTCTCGAGGCGAAATCCTAGACAACACTAAGTTCAGGAAGATCGTTTGAGCCTTTCTAGCCTACCTTTATATATGATTATCCTTAGTCTACCTCTTTATGCCTAATTGATATATCTCTTTTCTTTGATTGCCATATCTTTTAGCCTAGCCAAATAAGAAAAATCATGATTAACCCTCACTACATAGGCATGTGTATGACATACAGGAAAAAAATTATGAGCTATGTCAAATTTGGGTGAAATGGTATTTAAAAAAAATGAAGTGGTGAAGCAAAAAGGAAGATGCATTCAAAGAATGGAGAATGTAATTTGAGGAAAAGATTATGGCTCTCAAAAATCCTGAAAAAATGAAAAGTGTCTATGGGTGAATTGAACCGAAAATACATCATTTATCATACCTTGACCTAGCCTTTCATTACAAGCTTAATAAAGACCTACTCGATCCTTGATGAAGTGTTAGTTTACATTAGTGGAGAGAGAGATTAAAAGCAAACATATGAGAATCTAGTACTAATTCGTATTTTGCACTTACATAAACTTATTTGGATTGCATACATTGATTCGCAAAGAGATTTTACAGACACACACTGAAAATCCATTCAAGCATGAAGTTTACAATTGAATTGAATCATAAATTTGGATTATGTTTGTGTTCTACTTTGAGTTGGGATTTTGAGATAACTTTTGAGGACAATTAAGGGAATCATTGTTTGAGTGCATTTATCTTAAGTTGTGCTTGAGTTAGTCTATTTAGTTTGTTTTGTTTTGTTTTGTTTTGCTCGAGGACTAGCAAAATCTTAAGTTTGGGGGTGTGATAACTCTAGGAAATATAGTTATTTTGCCACCTTTTATGCATTCAAATCGGCGAAGTCCTTGAGGTTTTTATTTGGATTTGATTAGTTTTAGATTTTTTAGATTAATTTTATTTTATCCATTCCATGTTTAAAATAGTTATTTAGTTAGTATTTATGTGTTTTTATAGGTCCAAAGTGAGAAGGAGCTTCACAGTACGAAAAGATGAAAATTGGTGCAAAGCAACCTGCAGGCAGATTCGACCTTCGGAGTTTGTTTCTAGGAAAACATGATATTAAATTCTTTATTCAAGAAAAATTCCTTCTTGACTCTTGAAGCTGACTTTCATAATTTTCCAACAGTATTTTACTCGTCCAAATCGGACTAGATTTGCCCATCTAAAGCAAATGAAGAAGTGCAAAAAAATCAAGGAAGCAGCAGGCAGCCAACCCGAGAGGTCGGCGCCGCGGTGCTGGCAGGCAAAATAGATGGCGCCGTGGCGCCGAAGCATGAAAAAAAAAAAACTAATGCTTACCTGATTGCTTGCACGCAAAGTTTCTGACTCCAGAGATCTAAGGCACTATAAATAGGACTCTTTAAGACTGAAATAAGGGGGATTGAGTTCTAAAAACCTAATTCTCTTGAGAGGAGAGTAGCCACCAAAAGCTTTCAAGGAGATAAGAAGATTTGTGAAGATTGAAGACTCAAGACTTGACACCTCTTAGTTTTCTCTATTCTCTTTTCTCTTCTTTATTTTTCTTGTATTGATGATGATGGTGAAACTCCTTAGATATTTGTTTTCTTTAATTATCATGAACTAAACTTATTTTACTAGGATTGCAATGGAACTTAACATGTAGTTTGAATTTATTTGATCTCTCTAGCTTGATTTAATGGTTTTTGAGTTGTTTGTTCAATCTTGTTATTAATGCTTTTAGTTGACTGGCCACCAATTAGATTGATTTGGTAACCTAAATACAACTTGGAAAAGGGAGTTTAGTGTTAGACATGGATTGAATGAAACATGTTTCATAATCATTTATTAGGATGAATTGATCTGCTTGTAGGGTAGAAATATACTTACGTGTCATGTGTAACCATTGTTAGAGCCTAAGCTTAATGAGTTTCTCTTCAATTCAATTATCATAGACATATAGTAAATTGGTTAAGGGAGATATTTTTATAAGACCATCGGAAGATCCTTATAAATAGATTAGAACTCTACGTTAACAACTCAAGATCATTAATCAAGTTAAGAGGGTAGGAGAGATTCAAGCGAAGTGTTGAGGGAAGTTGTAATCCTAGGCTTTTATTAATTGATTGAATTCATCTTTTTAATTTACTTGCTTTTATTATTAGTTTCTTTTAATTAGTTTGATTACCATCTTTAATTATTTGTTTAGATAAGATTAAGTTGTTTTAATTTTATTATTTAGCAAATCTAGTGACAATTCCTTGTGGGTTGACTCTTTACTTTAAACTATATTACTTGTTACGATACGTGCACTTACGGGGTGAAAATCGACAACAGTAGTTAAGGGCTATTATTTTGTTAAAATAATGAGAATAATCATTAAAGTTATAAATCCTAACACTAATGATTACAACTTGCAAATTATTAACTATATAAAATGTATTGGTTCATATAGGATATAAACTCAAAATGACTAGTAAACTATCACTGAGAAGCATAATAATGCTAATTGTTTAATAGGCCAAACTCCATTGATTAGTCCCACAATATTAAGATTATCTTAATTTAAATGAAAAGGCTTATGTTCTTGATAAACCTATCCGAAAAGAGCATGTTGCTAATACATCTAAGGAAGTTAGGGTAACCTATCAAGTTCATATAGATGACCTTGATCAAGCCACATTATGATGTTGGCTAGCATGGCGCTTGAACTCCAAAAGTAGCACATGGCAATGAATGCTCATATTATCATCCGAAACCTTATAGAATTGTTCAATAAGGAGAAACGCACTGAGAAGTTCGACCTCTCTAGGGAACTGTTTTAAACGAAGATGTCAAAAGGTAGCCTTGTGAGTCCTCATGTGTTGATTGGATGCATAACCCGACTTGAGCAGATCAAATGGGTCTTGGATCATGATCCAAGCATTTTCCTTATACTTTCTTATGAAGAAAGACAAAGGCAATGATAAGGGAACATGCCATCATTGAGATCACTGGATGAGAGATCGCAAGGTATACATTGATATTATCAAAGGGAAGAAGCTTAGAGAAGCTTTAACTTCTTAAATATTATGAGATTAATTCACTTCTCATGGTATATGATACCTCTTTTTTGGTACTAAATGTGTATGACATATTGTAGGGACTAAAGCAAATGAGTAGTGAAGATGGACCATGAGAGATGACAACCTTGATGATATTGATCATAGCTTGCCTTCTTGATTAATGTTTTCGAAACATTATTATGATTTATTTATAATCATTAGATGTTTATTTTGGCAATCATGTGCCAACTAGAGAATGATATAGTTATGTTTTGAACATATTTATTATGCTGGCATTGGATGCCATGCATCGATTCATTCCTCTTAAATAAATCATTCATATAGAATATGTTCTATATCGTGCTCTCTTTATTCTCAAATATATAACTTTCAATAGTATTTGAGAATACCAAATGGCCTAGAAACTTATGGGATTCAAAAAGAGTTTTCGAATCCAATTCCCTTAACTTCTATATATGTAGGATTTAGTAGGAGCCATTTATGATTCTTTAAATGTTAAAGATCATAATTAACTTAGTGATAATTAGCCATAATGTAAAATTCAATTATTTGGAAACGTTCCAAACTAGAGATGATTGCTTGTTTATACCCTAAAAGCTATAAAACAAACTTTTTTTATTTTGGCTTGCAAAAGGAGTTATATTTGGATCATTAGCTACAAGCTAATAAAAGATTCCGATAGTTGTTAAAGTAACAACTAAGCCATATGATTGGAATCTGGGTCTCATTGTGATTTGAATCGTTGAATAACTTTGATAATAAGATTATCATGAATATGACCACGCATATTCTCACTAGTGGCCTTAACCAATGAGATTGTCTCAAGTGCAAGTGGGAGATTATTAGTATATGCCCTAGAGCCAATCAGATTGGATAAGGGATATACAGTTAATAAAGCAAACCCATCACTATACTTTAGTGATACAAGGTTTTCCTTCATGTTAGTACGATAATAAAGAGTTATGAAATACTAATCGGATGAAGCCCATGGAGTTAATGATCCCTAAACATCTAGAATGAAATTCAAAAACAAGAGAAGCTAGCAGCTAAAGCCTAAGTGGCTGTGGTGGCATCATTAACTCTAGCTTCACCTTTGTCAATTTGGTCACCATTATTGTTGTCCACCTCAGTTTCAACAACAGGACCTCGATATCACCAGTGTTGTCATCGTCACTTTCGTCATCATCATCGTCACAATAGTCAAGACCACTCTTGACCATTCGTAAATCGTATATAGAGACCATGGACAAATCCATATAAGGGTAAATGTACCTCACCTCATCTATGCATAATGCAAAAACACCTCGGACACCTTCCTCATTGGCTTGCTTTACAGCAGCAATGAACTCTGGTGTTTGTTGGAAGTTTGCTAGAGCAGCTTGGATATCTTCATTCTTCTTCACCTCAGCCTCAACAAGCTCTCTTTGCAGACGCTTCACTTCAGCATGCCAGTGTAAAGCTTCAGACTCTGCTTTCTCCTTCTCTGCCCTCACCACCTCTAGATCTCTACCAAAAGTAAAGGCCTTCTTGTGATACTCGTTATAGCTACGGTTGAGCTTTTTAGCATTTTCCTAATTTTTAACTACATGAGTTAAGGCCAACTAAGTGTAATGAATATCAGAGCTAGCATTGACAGAAAATGGGAGAATTCATCCTTTCCTTGTCTATGAAAGTTAGAACCAGGTCAATAACATACAAGAATAAGCATGAAAAACATAATAAAGTTGTCGTAACCTAAAAAATAACGAGTCTCATCGCAAGACTTTATTATTCATTAAGCGTGACATTAAAAAAAACGGAGGAGAAGTCGACTTAATTCCTCTAGCAAAATGAAGGTTTTGAAAATGACCTTGAAAAAGACATGGAGTCGCCACCAATCTTTTTTAGCTAGGTGTGATCGGCCACCTATTAAAACCGGTTTATAAAATATTTTAAAAATTAATTAAAACATTTTTAAAACCAATTTCAAGTCTGCGTTTAAACCAAAGAAATCAAATAAACGGGTTCGGGAGTCGGTTACGTGCGGGGAAGGATTAGCACCCTCACAACGCCCGTATAAATCGGTACCTTATTAATCGTGTGTTATCTCAAGTCTCGGTAAAAAATTGGTTTTAAATTTAGTATTTCAAGTTCATTCCCAATTTTAAAAAAAAAAATAATAATTCCATTTTTAATTGAAAATGATCCGGAATTTATAAATTCAAAATTTCCTATATTCCCCAACAAATGTGGCAAAATATAGAAATTTTTATTAATTTTGGAAAATTTTCCGAATCATTCTCTTTTTAAAGAAGATATTCCGTTATTAATAATAATTGATGATATCCTCCCCAGCAAACCCTGTAGAGAATTAATGAATTATTTTAACTCGGGAATATCTTTATTTTATTGAAAACCATTATCTTTTTTGAAAACATTTAAAAGAAATGAATATGTATATGCATGACATAAATAAAATGACATAGCAAAATCTAAATAATATAATGCAACCTAAATGACATGATATGATTTGAATGCCTTAGCATATTCTAAATTAAATGAAATATCCTAAGTTATATGATATATCCTAAATGAAATTAAATGACCTATGTAACATAATACATTATATATGAAATGCAATATCCTAAGTCATATGATATGATCTAAATAAAATAAAATATTCTAGATGACATAATATATCCTAAATGAAATGAAATGACCTAGGTAATATAATATATTCTACATGAAATGCAATAGCCTAAGTCATATGATATAATCTAAATGAAATAAAATATTCTAGATGACATAATATATCCTAAATGAAATGAAATAATTTAAATGACATGACAAATATGAATGATATGGCATATAATTTAAATGACATGGAATAAAATAATGCTATCATATAATATGCATGAAAATAAAAATAATAATGCATGAACATAGTATATGCTAAATAAAAATAACTAAATAAAAGCATAGGATATCATGAAATATTCAAAACCATATAATAAACCATGTAACATAAAAAAATATAAATCAAAATAATAACAATATCATAGGAATTATTATAGCAAGAATCACATATTATATAAAATGCATGAATATGAAAAATGCAATGCATGAAATGTATTTTTTCCTTTAATTAAGGAAATCCGTATATCTAAAAAGATATCCGGCTACCTTAGGAAAATATGTCAAATTAAATATTCTAAAACCAAAATACTTTGTGATTGTTGGAAAACAACTTTGAAAAGCTTGAATTAAAAGTAAAAACTGGGCTAAATCTTTTTTTAAATGGCTCTAATTTCCTAAGTTTAAAAATCCGGACTTGACTATCCTTAACCCGAGACTTGAAAAACCATTTTTAGAGTTTAAAAAGGCTTAGAAACTACCTTAAGTCAGTAGCTAACCCTCCTAATCAGCCCACACTAAGTAACTTAACCAAAACAGAAAAATGATTTTTCTTTAAATTCAATTCTGACTCCACTGTCCAGTTTTAAGCCACGATTTTTTACCCTATCTTTAAAAATTAAAAAAATTCTGAAACAAATACTGGAGACTTAGGACATGTAAAAATACATGGGAAAAAATCGGCTTAATTTTCTGATTAAAGATGAATTCCCAGAAAAATCAGAGATGTACGAGTTTTGGGTGAAAAAAACTGCTTTGCCAAAACACATTTTTGCCTTTGATAAAATCATTTAAAAATCAAAGTAAAAATATGTGAAACTCCTAAAATGACTTACAAACAGTAGCTAGGACTTTTTGAAAGTTAGATAAAAATTGGCTAAGTAAAAAAAATCACAAAGGTAGAATAATAAATTTGACAAACTTTAATTTTCCACAAGTGTGCTCAAGAGAGCATGATTTTGAACCATTAATTGGCTCAAGTCATTATTCAAGTGGCATGAACATGAAATGCATGAAAAATTACAGCAAACATAGTGCATGAAATGCATGAGTTTAAACCTAAATGTCATGAAAAAATGCATGGCATTCATATAGTGACCTAGACCTAAATGAACTTGCATGGCATTTAATGCAACCTAGACCTAAAATGCATGAACATGCATGGCAAATAAACCTAACTTAATAACTAAAATATGCATGGAATTTTCACAAACACAAAGCATGCTTAAACCAAAAACTCAACCAAATATCATGCAAATACTAACCTATCAACTATCATGGCAAGAATGCAAATAAAATGCAAAAATTCCAAGGGTGGCCGAATAGCATAATGTAACTAGCAAACATGGTATTTTCACAAACACTTGGTATACTAGCATGCAAAACTAAATCAAATGTCATGCAAATGCAAAAACCTACCAACTAACATGGAAAAAATGCAACACACAATGCAAAACACATGGAGTAGCCAAATGGCCTCAAGCTCCAACAAGCATGGCATTTTCCCAAACACTTGGTATACTAACATGCTCAACTAAAATATAACACTTAAATCATGCAAAAACCACACAAGCATTTTCACAATCACTTAATATACTAAACCTAAAACATGCTCAACTAAGATATAAAACTCAAAACATGCAAAGACCACACAAGCATTTTCACAAACACTTGATATACTAAATCTAAAACATGCTCAAATTTAAACATCATGAAAACAGAAAATTAAAAATGCAAAAACATGATATTTAAAACATAAATGGCAACAAACAAAGCAACCAAATTAAAATATAACTCAAGAATATGAAGTAACATAACATTTAAAACATCAAAATCAAAGAAAATAACATAAACAATATGATAAAATAAACCAAAATAGCAACTTAAATAAATAATGTAGGCCATTTGGCCATGGTAAGTATAATATAAAAAAAAAATTTAAAAACATATTTAAGAAAGAGATGAAGGAAGAACTTAAGAAGAACAATAAAAAAACATTTATTTAAAATGGAAACTCACCAATAGAAATCAAAATAGCAAAAATAAGAATGGAAAATCAAGAAAGTGCAAGAGTTGGTGCTCAAGAGCAACCTCAAGAAGCTATCTTTCAAGCTTTATCTCTTCAAACTTTTCTTTTTTTTCTAAACTTTTCTTTTTTGCTTTCAACCAAGGAGAGAAAAAACAAAGTAAATACCAAAAGAACTCAGCAAAATGAAATGAAAAAAATGAATATTCTGCCTCCCCCAACATGCTGGCCGAAACCCCCTCTAAATGGCTCAAGGATGTTGTCATTTTTTTGTAACCAATTTTCCATCAAATGGCTAATAATTCAAGGTGAAAAATCATGAAATTACCACCTTTAGATTAGCATCTCAGCTCTCTCAAATTACAGCTGTTCAAGAATAATGTTGACATCTCTCTTGGCCTATGTGGCTTAATCACCATGGTTTGATCAAAGAGAATCTCTAACTAACTCTTGATTTTTAGCCATTTGATTGAAAAATCAGAAGCTTCCTCCTTCCTTTGGGTCTGGGCAGGCCAGCACTTCTCTTTTCCAGCCCAACTCTGATTTTTTAAAAGGCCCAAAGAAGCCCTTTTCGGTTACTTGGGTGAAATGACCGTTTTGCCCCCCGAATGCAAATAAATATCAAACGGACTCCAAATTCAATTTTTATTTTTTTAATACTTCCAAAATAATAAAATATTGAGTTCTGGAAGTTTTCAAAATTATCCGAGTCCGTTTGCTATTTATTTGGATTTTTTCTTCCAAAAATGCCCTTTTATGCCCCTACATTTTACCATTTTTTAAACGAGCTCCAAATCAAGATTTCTCTTCACCAATCTCTTCCAAATAATTTAAAAGTGTGATCTGGAAGTTTTCATAATTTTTGGAGCTCATTTGGTATTTTTTCGGGATTTATCGGCTTGAATTACTACATAGGAGGCCCTGGATTTGGCCATTTTGCAAACGAACTCCAAATCAAGATTTTCTTTCGCTAATCTCTTCCAAATAATTTAAAAATGAGATTTGAAAATTTTCAGAATTTTTGGAGTCCATTTGCTATTTTTCCGGGATTTATCTTCTTAAATTATTGCATAGGAGGCCCGGGATTTGGCCATTTTGCAAACGAACTCCGAATCAAGATTTTATTTCGCCAATATCTTCCAAATATTTAAAAATGAGATTTTCAAAATTTTAGAAGATTTGGAGCTCATTTGCTATTTTTTCGGGATTTTCCTTTTTGAATTACTACATAAGAAGCCCGGGATTTGGCCATTTTGCAAACGAACTCCGAATCAAGATTTTCTTTCGCCAATATCTTCCAAATAATTTAAAAATGATATTTGCAAAATTTTGGAAGATTTGGAACTCATTTGCTATTTTTTCGGAATTTTCCTTTTTGAATTACTAAATTAGAAGCCCTGGATTTGGCCATTTTGTAAACGAACTCCGAATCAAGATTTTGTTTCGCCAATCTCTTCCAAATAATTTAAAAATGAGATTTACAAAATTTCAGAAGATTTGGAGCTCATTTGCTATTTTTCCGGGATTTTCCTTTTTGAATTACTGCATAAGAAGCCCGAGATTTGGCCATTTTGCAAACGAACTCCGAATCAAGATTTTCTTTTACCAATATCTTTCAAATGATTTAAGAATGAGATTGAAAAATTTTTAGAATTTTCGGAGTCCATTTGCTATTTTTCCCAAATTTTCCAATTTTGCCCTTTTGCCTCCGAAACCTGGTTTTGCTCAAAACAAGTCAAATTTTCAGATTTTCTTCAAGCTGAGCCTTGGGCTATTCTTTTTTAATCATTCCTCATCCATCGGGGGCTTTGGTCTTACCCATTCAGGCCATTTCTGTGATTCTTCCCGATTTCACAGAATTCTTTCGCCATTTTTCAATTGAACTTAAAATCTTGATTTTGAAAGTAGGTTGACTTTTTCAGTAGTTGACTTTTTGGGGTTGACTTTTTCAAGTTTGACTTTTTATGCTCACCCTCTTAAACTAAGTCTCGGAGTACCACCTGCAGGATGAAAAAAGTCTTTTTACACTCGGAAACATCAATATAGAAAGAAAACATACCTTTTTAGTGGTCTGGACAAAATTAGGTGTCTACAGTTGCCTCTCTTTGGCTATTGCTGAGAATTAGGAATCAGGCAAAGATAAACCGACACTAATTTTGTACGGTCAGTGAAATCACATGTGAAGGAAAGGGAAAGAGGTTTCTTCTTCATTCTTCTATCATTTTTTTTTTGAAAAACCTGTAAATTGAAGATTTGTCCTTAAATTGAATTTCCTGACTAATCAAGGCTCGACCCGTCTTAAGGAAACGGATTCGATTTTCGAAAGAAAAATTGCTGTAAATTGAAGATTTGTCCTTAAATTGAATTCCCTGACTAATCAAGGCTCGACCCGTCTTAAGGAAATGATTCGATTTTCAAAAAGAAAAATTGGGCCCGAAGGTCTTAAGAACTGGTGCCCGAAGGTCTTTAAAACGGTGCCCGAAGGTCTTTAAAATTGGTGCCCGAAGGTCTTTAAAACTGGTTTGAAGATACCTTGACGACGGTCTCAGGTTCGACTCATTTGATAAAACAGAATGAATTCGATTTAAAATAGAAAGGAATACCTCGACGGAGGTCTCAAGGCTCGACTCATTTGATAAAATAGAATGAATTCGATTTAAAACAAAAGGAAATACCTCGACGGTGGTCCCAAGGCTCGACTCATTTGATAAAACAGAATGAATTAGATTTAAAACAAAAGGAAATACCTCGACGATAGTCTCAAGGCTCGACTCATTTGATAAAACAGAATGAATTCGATTTAAAACAAAAGGAAATACCTCGACGGTGGTCCCAAGGCTCGACTCATTTGATAAAACAGAATGAATTCGATTTAAAACAAAAGGAAATACCTCGACGGTAGTCTCAAGGCTCGACTCATTTGATAAAACAGAATGAATTCGATTTAAAACAAAAGGAAATACCTGGACGATAGTCTCAAGGCTCGACTCATTTGATAAAACAGAATGAATTCGATTTAAAACAAAAACAAATACCTCGACGGTGGTCTCAAGGCTCGACTCATTTGATAAAACACAATGAATTCGATTTAAAACAAAAAGAAATACCTCGACGGTGGTCTCAAGGCTCGACTCATTTGATAAAACAGAATGAATTCGATTTAAAACAAAAGGAAATACCTCGACGGTGATCCCAAGGCTCGACTCGTTTGATAAAACAGAATGAATTCGATTTAAAACAAAAGGAAATACCTCGACGGTGGTCCCAAGGTTCGACTCATTTGATAAAACAGAATGAATTCGATTTAAAACAAAAGGAAATACCTTGACGATAGTCTCAAGGCTCGGCTCATTTGATAAAACAGAATGAATTCGATTTAAAACAAAAAGAAATACCTTGACGGTGGTCTCAAGGCTCGACTCATTTGATAAAACAGAATGAATTCGATTTAACACAGAAAGAAATACCTTGATGGTGATCTCGGAGTCTGAATCTTTTGAGAAGCAACACGATTTCTCTTTGGGGAAGTCCAAGTTTCCCTGACTTCTGCAATGTTAGCTAAATGCAATGATGAGAATGTTATGCTTTGCAAATGTTTGTATGTTTCCTAAAATAAATGTAATCAAATGATTGTGCCAATTTCTAATCCATGGTTTCTTTGAGGTTCACAGATTATGAGTTTTGGACAGAGTCTTCAATTGTTCATTGATGCCCCACTTAAGGAATTCTTCACTCCATATATCTTGTCAAACAGTCTCAGTTTCTGTCTTTCGCTGAAATTCACAGATTTTCTGACTTCGTGATGGAGTTTCCAATACGTTAGCTATTCCCTTTTCTTTGATGATCTTTCCAAACCTTTCCCAAGATTTAAATCTATTCCTTAGTAATACTTTGAAATCTTTTTATTTAAAGATTTTTTTATTACTAATTATCATTCAATTTAATAACAAACATAATGCATCTTAAAAATATATGAAAGAAAGTATGAATCAGGAAAAAAATTGTCATGAAAAGGATAACAAGAATTTATTGCAAGAAATGTTTTAAAATGATAAAAATAAATATCAAGGATATAAGAAACAAATATAAGGTTATAGGCTGTAGATGCCCCAGATGCAGAATATCTTGGACCCCTCCTTTTTCAAACCATCTGAAATTTCTCTTGAACGAGCAATTCACTTGGGTAATCTCTTAGCTTCTGTAGTTACATCAGACTGAGTTGTTCCCCTTTCCTCTAATTGTCAAATACGTTCTCCCCCTTTACACGGAGCATTGGTTCAAACTTTGATTAGTACTTGAGCCGCCTTTTACAGGTTTTCAACTCAAGTGTCCTCCATTCAGTATTAAGTCGCCCTTTGTGGGTTTTCGGCTTAAACATCTCCTTTTTCATTCTTTTTTATTTCCATTTTTTTTTTGTATTCTACCCAGCATCTGAGAATTCTAAATGCTTCCAAGGTAAAAATATCAATTCAAAAGATGGGATGAATTCTAAGAATAACCTTTCAAATTAAATATCCATGCTTGATCAAAATGGGCTTTTAAAGCATGTAATATAGGCCAAGGTTTAGGTTTAGAAAGAAAGGATAAAATAGGCCCAAAATGTGTTTAAGGGTGATTGGATCAAGGATCACTTCCTGAGGAGAACTCATTCTTGAAACATTTGTCCCTTTTTGGACTTTCTTTTCTTTTTTGCTTTGTTGGCTTTCATTTGCCACATTTTCTTATGGCTTTCTTTTTTTTTTTTTGCCATGATTTCTGATTATCTTTCCTCTTATTTGCCCTCTAGTGTAGAGGGTGATCCTTGATCAAGGTTTTAAAGAAAAAATAATAATTCTTAAGGCTCAAAGGGGTGACTAAGGATAATTTCTTCTTAGTGGAAGGAATATAAAAAATAGCCATTCATCATATCAAGCATAAATATTCTCTTTGAAAAGCAATTCTCAGGGGAAATAGATATATAGAATTTCTATTTTTACACTTGGAATCATTCAATTTTTCATGTGCACAGCATCACACAATTTTTTTTTTTTAAGCATAATACTTCTTCAATTCATCAGCATTCACGGGATGTCTAAAATCATCTCCGTCCATCCGAGTTAGAATCAATGCTCCTCCAGAAAAAGCTCTCTTTACCACATAGGGTCCTTCCCAATTTGGAGCCCATTTTCCTCTCGGGTCCTTCACTATAGGGAGAATTTTCCTCAATACCAGCTTCCCCTCTCGGAACTGTCTGGGACGAACTTTCTTGTTGTGGGCTCGAATCATCCTTTTTTGATACAACTGCCCGTGACAAATTGCTTTCAATCTTTTCTCCTCGATGAGATTCAACTGTTCATAACGAGCTCTAACCCATTCTGCTTCCTCTAGGCCAACTTCCATCAGAACCCGAAGTGAAGGGATCTCAACTTCAATAGGTAGCACTGCTTTCATCCCGTATACCAAAGAAAATGGTGTTGCCCCTGTAGATGTGCGGACCGAAGTACGATATGCATGAAGAGCAAACGGCAAGATCTCATGCCAATCTTTGTACACATTGGTCATCTTCTCAACAATCCTCTTGATATTCTTATTAGCTGCTTCTACTGATCCATTCATCTTCGGACAGTAAGGTGTCGAATTATGATGTGTGATCTTGAATTGAGTACACACTTCCCTCATCATCTTATTGTTCAAATTGAGTGCATTATCCGAAATAATTCTTGCTGGCAAACCGTAACGGCATACGATTTCTTTCTTGACGAATCTGCATACTACCGACTTTGTTACATTCGCATATGAAGCAGCTTCTACCCACTTTATGAAATAATCTATGGCCACCAAGATGAAACGATGTCCATTTGAAGCGTCCGGGGTAATAGACCCGATCATATCCATTCCCCACATTGAAAACGGCCATGGTGCAGTCATGACATGTAATGGCGATGGCGACACATGAATCTTATCTGCATAAATCTGGCATTTATGGCACTTCCGGGAATAACTGATACAATCTCCTTCCATCGTCAACCAATAGTACCCTGCCCTCATAATCTGTTTAGCAAGCATGTGACCATTAGCATGGGTGCCACATATCCCTTCATGGACCTCTTCTATGATTCTTCGAGCTTCGGCAGACCCGACACATCTCAACAAGACTTGATCTTTCCTTTTCTTGTAGAGAATCTCGCCATCTAGAACAAAACCGATTGCTAAGCTTCTCAGAGTCCTCTTGTCATTCTCTGTTGCTTGTTCTGGATACTGTTGACTCTTGATGTACTGCAAGATGTCATTATACCAAGGGAGACCATCTGCTTCTTCTTCGATACTCAAACAGTGGGCAAGAGATTCATATATGCTCATCTTGATCGGCACAACTTCCGCCCCTTCATTCACTTTAAACATTGATGACAAAGTAGCTAGAGCATCTGCCATCCAATTTTCTTCTCGAGAAAAGTAATTGAAATTCATTTCTTCAAACTCCTCTAATAAACTCAGTATGAGTTCTCGGTATCGGATTAACTTTGTATCTCGGGTTTCCCATTCTCCTTGTAACTGGTAAATCACCAAGGCTGAGTCTCCGAAAACTTCCAATACTTTGATCTTTCTATCTACTGCAACACGAAGGCCCATAGTACATGCTTCATACTCGGCAGTATTGTTTGTACAATCAAAATCCAATCTAGCAGTGAAAGGATAATAATCTTCTTCTGGGGATATAAGCACTGCCCCGATTCCATGCCCCATGGCATTAGATGCGCCATCAAAGTACATTTTCCATACTTTCTTCTTCAAGGGAATCTCATTTGCTTGTGACACATACATCAAATCCTCATCTGGGAAGTCAAAGTTCAACGGCTCATAATCTTCCATTGCCCGACTCGCTAAGAATTCCGCCACTGCACTGCCCTTGATAGCTTTTTGACTTACATATACAATGTCGTACTCTGACAATAAAACCTGCCATCTTGCCATCCTTCCTGACAAAGAAGGTGCTTCCAACATGTACTTGACTGGATCCAGCTTGGCAATCAGCCACATTGTGTGATACAACATATACTGTCTAAGTCTTCGAGCAGTCCAAGCTAAGGCGCAACACAACTTTTCTACCGATGAATATTTCAACTCATAATCTGTGAATTTCTTGCTGAGGTAGTAAACTGCATGTTCTTTCTTTCCAGTTTCATCAAGTTGCCCCAAAACACAACCCATGGATCTTTCAAATACTGATAAATACAATATCATTGGTTTATCCGGAATAGGTGGCATTAATACTGGTGGGTTTGATAGATAATGCTTAACCTTTTCAAAAGCAATCTGACACCCTTCATCCCATTCACCTGGATCACGCTTTCGAAGTAACTTAAATATTGGATCACATTTTTCGATTAACTGTGAAATAAACCGAGCAATATAATTCAATCTCCCTAGAAAGCCTCTTACTTCCTTTTGAGTGCGAGGTGGTGGCAAATTCTGAATGGCCTTCACTTTATCCGGGTCAATCTCAATTCCTCTTTTGCTGACGACAAAACCCAACAACTTCCCCGAGGTGACTCCAAAAGTGCATTTTGCCGGATTTAGCTTGAGTCTAAATTTCCTTAATCGTTTAAAGAGCTTCTTAAGATTCGCAATATGCTCCTCTTCTCCTTGAGACTTTGCGACCATATCATCAACGTAGACCTCAATTCCCTTATGCATCATATCATGAAACAAGGTCACCATGGCTCTCTGGTATGTTGCCCCAGCATTCTTCAATCCAAATGGCCTTACTTTGTAGCAGAAGGTTCCCCACATCGTAACAAATGTGGTTTTCTCCATATCTTCCGGTGCCATCTTGATCTGATTGTATCCTGAGAACCCATCCACGAAAGAAAATAAAGAACTTTTCACCGTATTATCCACCAGAGTATCAATATGGGGCAAAGGGAAATTATCTTTAGGGCTGGCCTTGTTCAAATCTCGATAATCAACGCACATCCGTACCTTGCCATCCTTTTTCGGTACTGGAACAATATTTGCCACCCATTCTGGATATTTTGCCACCTTTAGGAATCCAGCATCAAATTGTTTCTTCACCTCCTCTTTTATCTTTAACAGCATATCAGGCCTCATTCTTCCCAACTTTTGCTAAATTGGCTTGCATTCTGGCCATAAAGGGAGCTTATGAACCACAATATCCGGATCTAACCCTGGCATATCTTGGTAAGACCATGCAAATACATCCACATACTCCTGGAGCAAAGCCATCAATTCACCTTTTATTGATGGTGACAATGAAGTTCCAATTTTGACTTCTTTTATCTCTTCACCATTTCCCAAATTTATTGTTTCCAATAATTCCTTATGAGGAAGTACTTGCTTCTCCTCTTGTTCTATTTTCCTCAATAGATCTGGAGGTAGACCATAATCCTCTGTATCTTCATTAGCCTCAAAATCACCCGTGCAAATGGGTCTTTCAAAATCAATTTCAGAATTACTGACAGAGGGTCCTCATATTCCGCATCCGTACACCTGTAAATAGGTGGAGAAAAAACAATATAGGAAAATATATATAGAAAACAAAATAAATAACAAAAATGAAAGAATATGGACACATCAATATGGATAATGCATTGTGCTTGTTATTTATTGAATGAAAATAGTTAAAAAAAAGCCCATTACAGAAAAGAAAAAAAAAACTCTTAATATCTCTGGGTAAAGATAATTAAGATTGCTTTTTTAAAAAGTATTACTTTGGAATAGACTTAAAAACTATGGGCAACTCAGTCGCACTCCATTTGGTTAGTCTATATCCTGGTGGACAAGGTCGCACCATCCAGCGAGTACTCTCTTTCAATTCTGTCTTTCTCGGTCGTGCAGATCTCCACCTCATACATCTGCTCATCACTATTCACCTGGAATCTCTTGAAGGCTTTCTCTATCATTACAAGCACATCATCAGAATTCTTTTCTCCGAACAGAGAACCGGATGAGCGGAAGTTGTGAAGGATAGGTGGGAATGTCATAGGCTCCCACTCAATATCCATACCCGTAAGACGGGCCATCCTCCTTTGTCGGTTCTTTTCAACTTGTCTTCTTTTCTCATGAGCCTTCGAAAGATATCCTAGGCCAAATCGGTCCTTCTTTCCTTTTACCTTTATGGCTCGAGCCATCCCCTGAAGATATTTCCCGAGACCCTTTCCAGCCCTGCAGCCTTTTCCTACGGTGGTTCTTACCCCCAGCCTTGTGTTCTTGGACAGCTTCAGTTTTGGAAATTTCTATCCTTCAGCGACAGAAACTGCATTTACAAATTCCAAAGACCGGAAAGAACACTCCACGGCCTCTTCATTCAGCTCCACATAAGGAGATTCAGTGGATGTGGAGGCTATTATGTCTTCTTCCCCTGATACCGTGATCAACCGGCCCTCCATCACAAATTTTAGTTTCTGGTGAAGAGACGAGGGTACAGCCCCAGCTGAATGTATCCATGGCCTTCCCAACAAGCAGTTATAAGATGGATTGATATCCATAACCTGGAAATTCACTGTATATGTGCACGGGCCTATTTCCAGATAAACTTCAATGGTTCCCATAACCTCTCTCCTTGTTCCGTCAAAAGCTCTGACCACCGTGCAACTTGGTATCATATAGGATAAATCCACTGGTAACTTGGATAAGGTTGCTAAAGGCATCACATTTAGTGAAGAACCATTATCCAAAAAGACCATCGGTAATATGTGCCCCTTACAAGTGGTGGTTATATGGAGAGTTTTTGTTGATCCAATACCATTGGGTGGTATTTCCACATAGCTGAAAAATATGTAGTCATTAGCTACGATGTTTCCCACCAACCTATCCAGCTTTTCCACTAATATATTATTGGCCACATATGCTTGATTTAATACTCTGAATAAAGCATTTCTGTGTGATTCTGAATTTAAAAGCAAGGATAAGATTGAGATCCTAGCTGGTCGACGTTGCAGTTGTTCAACCACGCTATATTCACTATGCTTTATAAATTTCAAGAACTCACAAGCTTCCTTCTCAAATACTGGCTCTTTGATTCTGTTAACCGGGGTTGATCCCCTCTCTGTTTCCTCTGGCAAATCCATCTCAATATGGATTGGCTCGACGACTTTCTTCCCTTTATCAACTCCTCTGTCTTTCCCTGCTACCCCTTGTTCAACGGCCTCCGGAGCATAACACCTCCCACTTCAGGTTAAATGCCCCACACCTGTAATATCTTGCTGGCCTGAAGACCCGGGCATAACCATGCTGCAGTCATATTTCCATGGTGTAGCCTTGTTTTCCTTGTATGGAAAGGAAACAGGTAAATCAATGATTAATTTGGGCGCATTTTCTTCCATGGCTGGCATAACTTTTTCCTCCGATTCATCATAGTAGATGATTAGGGGACTTCCTATCCCATAGCCACCTGTATTTTCAATGACTTCTATTTCCCCTTCTGTCTCCTCATAGAACTGGGCTACCCCATTATCCATCATCTTTTGGACTTTAACCTGGAAGTCCCCGCAGTTCTGTATATCATGGCCTTCAACTTTATGGAACGGGCACCAATTATGCACCCTTCTTGCAACCATTTTCAGACCTTTCGTACCTTCCACCAATCCTACCTTGACCATTTCAGCCTATATTGTCATCATCGGAGTCTTAACCTCTCCAATATCCCTTTTTAATCTTCTGTCCCCTCCGGTCAATATTGCATTCACTTGATTCCCAGCATGATTGGGCAATGGATTTCCAGCTATGTTCGGCCCATTTTTTGATCCAAACTTCACAACCCCAGCATTAATTAGGATTTGGACTTTCTTTTTGAAGGCCAGACAATCTTCAATTGAATGTCCTTGGATTCCCGCATGGTATGCACAGTTGGTATTTGCATTGTACCATCTTGGATATGGAGGTGTCAAAGGTTTTAGGTACACGGGTGCAACAAGTTGACCCTGCAACAGTTTTGGATATAGATCACCGTAGGTGGTGGGAATCGGATCAAATGGGGCTTTTTGATTGTTCCTTGGTGAACGTTGGTCATTATGCACAAGCCCTTGTGTGTTTGGAACAGCATTTCCAGGAAGGGTGATTTGAGAGGATATGCCAGTTGGGAATGATTGTTGTGGTATATTGGTGTAGGGGAACGGGTTTTGGGTAAGGTGGTTGATATTAGGGTAATAAGGATTATACCCCGGGTATGGTGTGTAAGGTGTCGGAGGTGCATAAGGTGTGGTAGGGGTATAAGGCCTCGGTGGTGTGTATGGTGTAGGAGGTGTATAAGGGTATTGGTTGAAGCTTATTGCATGGGTTTCCTCCTTTTTCTTTGTAGGAAAAGCTCTCTTCGGGGTAGCAGACTCACCCCCTTCCATCTTTCCACTTTTAATAGTTGACTCAATCATTTCTCCAGATATTACCATATCCGCAAAATCTTTGGTAGCAATTCCCACCAATCTGTCATAATAAGGTGCTTTCAATGTGTTGATGAAAAGCACCATGGTTTCTTTGTTGGTTAAAAGGGGTTGCACTTGTATGGCCAGATCCCTCCACCTCTGTGAATACTCCTTGAAGGTCTCATTGGACCTCTTTTCCATGTTCTGTAATGACAGCCTATCCGGTACCATATCAGAAACGTGCTTATAGTATTCCATAAAAGCCCTGGCCAAATCCGTCCATGAACGAATCTTGGTACGACTGAGTTGGTTGTACCATCGGGTGGCTGACCCTGTTAAGCTGTCCTGGAAGCAATGAATAAGCAACTTCTCATTATCCTCATGCCCTGTCATCCGTCTACAGTACATAGTCAGATGAGCTGATGGGTTAGTGGTCCCATTATACGTTTCAAAGTTTGGTACTTTGAACTTCGGTGGAATTATTAGATCATGTACCAGGCTCATCTCTTTAGCATCTAGACTGCCAAACAACTCTGCTCCTTCCACTGCTCTTAGCCCCTTTCTTCCAACAACTGATATTTTTTCTCAGATTCAACAGTTTTGACCCTCTTTAGTTCAGTCATCTTGGCCCTTTCCTTCTCTGCCATTTCTTCGAAGTCTGGAAACTCAACCTCAATTGGATCAACTCCGATGTTACCTCTTTTCGGATCGAAATTCTGTGCTTCGGCCGTCGGCTGGATGTAGATGTAGGATACTGCCCTAGTTGGAATTTCATTTCCCACAGGTTGGGATGTCTGGCTATTTCTCTGTACCACTTCTGGTCTATCCTCCTGATTTACTGCCCCCATTCCAGCAACTGAATTCTCTCCGGGCCACTTCTGCTTCATCATAGTGCTCATCATCTCCATGAGCTTTGTCATCTATTCTCGTGTCTCCTCTTGAGACTTAGTCAACTGTTCTTGTAATTCTTTCTGGATTCTTTCCATTCTCTCAGTTCTGGCAAGCTGATCGTTTTCCATGGCTTTTGTTCGAGATCGAGTATTGTAAGAGTGTTGGAAATCTGGTTCTTTCTGAGTGCGACCAATTGTACCTTTATTTTTTAAAAAAACCATGGATTAGAAATTATTGACACATTTCTTATTTTATTTTATAAAAAATGAATAAATGAATGAATCAGTGTTAATGAATGAACAACTAAGTAAATGACTAAGGGTATGAACTTAGATGACTAATTATAAATGAATGAACAAATAAATAAATGGCTAAGTGTATGGTCAATTTATAAAGAATAAATGAATGAATGATTACGAATATGAATATGAACAAATAAAATATATAAAAGAAAAAAACTAGTGAATGATAAATGTATTTAAAGTATTGGCTCCGGGATAATTCCAACCAAACAGTCTTTCATTGATTTCCTGGAACTAAATACATCAAAGAAAAGATCCCCGTTTAAGACAACATGATAATCTGTCTCTCCTAAAAAACTATTACAAGATACTAGTCCTATAATAACTCCCTCGGATCCTGGACCTTCTTCAATGTCCTCCTTTAACTGCCTCGCTCTTCCATCTGATCCCTACTTGTTCACGGCCCTTTGACGTGTCAGCAGAAGCATCGCCCTGTAAGCTCTCCCTAGCTTGTTTCTCAAGTTGATTTGCTCGGGCTTCCTCGTGTTTTGCCTTTTTTGCCCAATAGTTCTTCTTTTTTTTGAGGTTTCTGACTTCTTGTTCCCATTCCCCAGAAGTCTTAAGAGTCCCCTCGAATTTGAGCTCAAAAGGGTACCTCTTGTTCTCCAAGTGTAATTCCTGAAGATCACTTTGAACCGTGTCCCGCTCTCTCTTGATCTTTTCCTTTTCTTTTTCTCGGGCTACCTCCCGATCTTTCATGTCCGCAAGCTTTTCTTGTAGTCGGGCAATCTCCTTGTTCATCCGAGCCTTTTCTTTTTCAAATTCTGCCCGTGCAATTTCTAACTCTGATGGCGCTTCCTTGGGAGGCAAGCTCAAATGCCGAACTTCTTCCCCATCCGATGTCAACAACTTATCATTAACCCTTGATTCCCTCCATGTCAAGTAGTCAAGTGTGACGATATCAGCATATCTAGCTACCTTAACCTGATGAGTTTCCTTCCATGCCACCATAATCTCACGGACCTTACCCGAATATCCATCTTCTCCGTAAGAAAATTCCAAATTACCAAGGTCATGGGTCATTGGAGTAAACTGACGAGATTCTGATTGCCTCAGTACTAACAGTGGTGCATAGCTCACTCCTCCCCATACTCCCAATAATGGAACAGAGCTTTATCTCCGCATTTATACAATGTCGGTATAGGAGCTATCCATAGAGCTCTCCAAACTATCATCTCAGCCCTGATATTCCGAAATATATTGATCCATTGCTCCTTAGTCCTATTCTCAAGCCAATCCCTTTTAAGAAATTCGCCAATTGGTGCAAAAGATTTCCAATATGAACGAAGAGGGAAATTCTCCTGTTTACAGAAATGGCTCTGAACCCATATGTAGAGGAGCTGTATACATCCTAGAAAACGACCTTTGCCTTCCCGTCTACAGAAATTCAGGGATCGGATTGTTTCTGCTATGATTGTCGGGGCTGGGTTTATCCTTTGCTCAAGCCTCTCGAAAACATCAAATATCGCCACATCCACATACCCTAATTTTTTCGGGAAGATAACTAAACCATAGATAGTCAAAGAAAAAATATTTCTAACTGTCTCCTTGCTTGAATGGCTATGGATTAAAGCCCGTAAAATGCCCCATGATATGCAGTAGCTTTCTCCTTTTCAGACAACATGGCTTTCTACCCAATTTCTTTCCACTCCCAAAATTTTCGACATCTTTTTCTTGAAACCCGGTGTCTTTGTATCCTTCAAATAAATACGATCGGGAATAACATCCTCAATATGCAGCAAAGTCGAATACTCCTCTATGGTTGGAGTCATATCCTCTCGGTTGAAAGTAAAACACCGATAAGCGGGATTCCAGAATTGTACCACAGCCCGGATCACCTCATCACTGACCTTAACCTGAGCTAACAGAGCTATGTCCCCATATGTCTGAGTGAATGATTCTTTTTCCGATATATTCCACTGATTCCATATATCAATCAAATCCTGGATAAGATCAACCTCGGTTGGCAATGCTGACACATATCCCATCTTCAAACAATCCCCATTATCCCGTTGAACTTTCTCGGACTGTTTCCTGACCTCTAAATGTTTCTCGACCACTGAGACACTCTGACCCTCCATGAAAGCCCTTTTGGTTGAATAATATCCCGAGACCAATAACCTTTAAATATGCAAAAATGATGGCAATAATGCAAAAGAAACACAA